>CM031240.1:818008909-819208909 GCA_018340775.1 Taxus wallichiana var. yunnanensis
TTAGATGTGATGATAATGATGGTAATGTGATGTTATGATAACAAAATAATGCACATGTAATAAACACAATCAAATGCTAAGAAAGAACATAATGAATTAACACAATACACCATGATTCACTAGCATGCAAAAACACATCTCAATATGCACAAGTAAGAATAAATCTAATCTAAGCAAGAAAATATGAATCCTAACAAAGTACATCCAAGCAAAAAACAACCCAAAAGCAAAAACATAAAACAATTATACAAGCAACAAACAAAGCAAGAAATAAGACAATGCAAGTAAATGTAAGTAAATGTTTTTGTAAGATTTGTTTTTATGCAACAATTTTCTATTGTTTTTGGTGTTTTGAAACAATTTTCTATTGTTTAGGTTTTTGTGAAACAATTTTCTATTGTTTTTGCATTGTTTTCTAATGGTTTTCTAGAGTTATTCACAAGTAACTAAGAAAAGTGTGGATGCCCCTAGCGTTAGATGGGGAATGTACAAGGGAAAAATCCATGCACTTATGAATAAGAAGGTGAAGTCGTTGAATTGCCCCCAGTGTAAGATGGGAAATAGAAAAATACCATGCCCCTCACAGATAAATAAAATAAGACAAAGCCGGATCAAGGCCTGACAGGACTGGGCTCACAGAATCTTCAAGGTAGAACTAGGGCTAGGCCAAGCAAAACTACCCTCCAGATGCAAGATGCTTGTGAACAACGAATCCTCCTAAGGTGCCAAAAACTGGTTTTCACCCAAGGACTTATCCAAAGTGCCACAATTGCGTGGTTTTCACTTGTGGATGACCTGTTTTCTCTTTTTCTTTTTCTCTTTTGATTTTTTTGTATTTTTGATCATTTTACCATGTTTTTGAGTTTTTGCTTTTTTGACTTTCTGCACCATGTTTAAGCATAGAACCGCTTAAGATGCATGGCATTCATGGGCTCATGGAGCTCATCACCATTAGGGTGAGAAATTTTGTATGCCCCTGTGCCATACTTGGCCACAATAACATAGGGTCCCAACCAATGTGGTTTGAACTTCCCTTTCTTTTCTCATTCCGCTCTTGTGTTGAACTGGTTCTCCTTCATGACTAAATCACCAACCTCAAACTGACGAGGGATGATTCTCTTGTTGTATTTTCTAGAGACTCTATTTTGATACACTTTCAGGTGATTAAGAACGTGAATGTGCCTCTTATTTAGTAGCTCCAATTCATCCAGTCTTGTTACCTGGTAATCCTCACCCTTATCCAGATAGTCCCTAAGATAAATTCTCAAGGAAGGAAGTTTGATCTCTAAGGGGATGATAGATTTTGTCCCAAACACTAGAGAATATGGTGTCACACCCGTAGGAGTGTGAATGGAGGTTCTGTAAGCCCAAAGATGGGTGGATTTGCAAGTGCCAATTATGACCTGTTTTGCTGACCATCTTCTCCATTATTCTCACCAAAGTTTTGTTTGTGGCTTTGGTTTTTCCATTACCTTGAGGGTAATATGGTGTGGACCATTTTAACCTGATTTAGAACCATTGACAAAGACATTTTACAATTTTATTCTTAAATGACTTCCATTATCTGTAACGATGGTCTGCAGAATGTCATATTGACAAATGATATGATTCATGATAAATTTAGAAATATGGGCTCTGTTACATAGGTTAAAGGGACAGCCTCCACCCATTTTGTAATGTATTTCATAGCCGTGATGATGTGTGTATGACCATCGAGACAAGGTAGGAGTAAGTTTTCCTATCAAGTCAAGTCCCCACTTAGAGAACAGCCATGGGGTAGTGATAGGTTACAATGGTTGTGATGGAGCATGGATGAAGTTTTCGCACTTCTAGCAAAGTACACATTTCCCGACATAATTGCAACAATCGATTTCCTTGGTAGGTCAATAGTAGCCTACTCTCAACAATGTCTTAGCTAAGACCATTCTGTTTGTATGTGCTCCACACACCCCTTCGTGTACTTCTTTGATCACTTGGATTGACTCTGTCACATCCAGACAATGTAACAGATTCCCATCGTAGCCACGATGATAAAGTGTACCTCCTAAAAGGGTGTAATGGGCTATTTCACGAATCAGGATTTGCTTTTTGGAACAAGAGATATCAGGGGGGAACATGTTATCCTTGAGATAGGTAGAGTTGGGCTCGTACCACGGGGAATTGGGACCAACAACATCACAAGATAGACAAGATTCTGGCATATCATACGCAGGTTGGCGTAAAATTTCTACAAAGAACGGCATGTCATTATTCCCTAGTGGAATACGAAGCATAGAACCCACTGTCACCATGGCATTTGCCGATTTGTTTTGCACTCATGGAATTTGTTCAAATGTAATGTGCATGAAGTACTCCTTTAGAGTTTCTACTAGATTTTTGTAAGGTATGAGCTTGTCATCCTTAACCTTGTATTCATCATTAACCTGTTTGATAATTAACTGAGAATCACCCACAACCTTGACATGATGAATATTCCACTTGATAGCTAGCTTCATCCCTGTAATAAGTGTCTCATACTCTGTAATATTTTTTGTGCAAGGGAAGCCCAGGTGAAAATCATGTGGTATAGGACCTCCAGAAGGAGTAATAAGTACTACCCCTACACTTGAACCATGAAACGTAAAGGACCCATCAAAATGTATCTGCCATATGACAAATTCTTCAATGTAGAGCAAGGAGGCATCTGTTAGATCCAGATTCAGAGGTTTAGTTCCTTACAAAGGTGCTTCCGCTTAGCTGGTCAAGCAAGTACCTATCCTTTAACTAACATCTGATGTACAAATTCTATGCCAAACTCACTAAGTAGAATGATCCAATTAGCCATTCTACTTGTGAGGATAGGTTTAGACGATGAGGTACTTGAGTGGGTCAACCTTGGATATTAGCTTGGTTTTGGTATTCAATAGATAATGGTGAAGTTTTTGAAAATTAAAAACAACAGCCAAGCAAGCTTTTTCAATTTGAGGATAGTTGAGCTCATAGGCGATGAGGGTGCGACTGAGATAATACACCACTTTTTCCTTATGACCAAGGTCGTATTGGGTGAGTAGCACACCAATAGCAAATTGCGTAGTAGAAATATAGAGCAAGAGTGGTTCTCCAGGAGTTGGAGGCATGAGGATAGGTGGATTAGCCAAGTATTGTTTAAGCAAAGCAAAGGCTTGTTGTTGCTCAAGTCCCCAGATGAAAGCAACATCCTTTTTAAGCAAGTGGGTGAATGAGTGGCACTTATCTGCAAGCTGTGAGATGAAGCAACGAATGTCTTAAATTTTCCCCTGTTAGCTATGCAGTTGCTTGATATTC
Source organism: Taxus wallichiana var. yunnanensis (assembly GCA_018340775.1). Classification (NCBI taxonomy): domain Eukaryota; kingdom Viridiplantae; phylum Streptophyta; class Pinopsida; order Cupressales; family Taxaceae; genus Taxus; species Taxus wallichiana. Next base: position 818,012,213 of record CM031240.1, read on the forward strand.
TTAAGTGGAGGCATTTTAGTAATAGCAGATAGTTTAGTAGGGTCTACCTCTATACCTCATCTTGATACAATGAAGCCCAACAATTTTCTTAATAGCACACCGAAGACACACTTCTTTGGATTCAGCCTAACCTTGTACTCTCGTAGGCATTCAAAGATATGCCATAAAATGACAGGGTGATCCTCTCTTGTTTTATACTTTCCAAGGATGTCATCCACATAGTCCTCCATAATATCATGAAAAATTACTGTCATTGCCCATTGATAAGTAGCTCCTACATTTTATGCCAAATGGCATCACCTAATAACAGAAGGTGCCCCAAGGAGTCATGAAAGCTATTTTGTGCTAATCTTCTTCAACTATCTTGATTTGGTTATATCCTAAAAATCCATCCATGAGAGATAGCATCTCGTACCCTACTATTGAGTCGACAATCATGTCAATATTTGGCAGTGGAAAATCATCTTTAGGGCAAGCCTTATTAATGTCTCTAAAATCCGTGTAGATTCGAGATACCGACAAGATTTTTCTAGACAGGAACAATGTTCGATATCCATTCAGAATAATCAATAGGCTAGATGAATCCCCACACCAAGAATCTTTCCAACTCTTCTTTAACTAGTAAGGCCACTCTTGGGTGCATCTTTCTAAGTTTCTGTTTGATAGGCTTAGCATCTGCGTGCACAACTAGGTTGTGCATGACCAAAGTTGGATCTAAGCCAAGCATGTCTTTGTAAGACCATGCGAACATGTCTATAAAATCTCACAATAGCATAGTGAATGTCTTTTGTTCTCTAGCAAAGAGTGATGCTCCCAATTTTACTATCTTGGGATCTTCTTCTATACTAATATTCACATCAATGGTTTCTTCGACTAGTAATTTTGATAAGTCCTCCATACGCATAGGATCAGGAGGAAGGTTGAGATCTTCATCCAAGGATGTCTCCATGAGATTTTCATCCTTGGCGTGGTCACTTTGTTTGTCCTTTTATTTATTTATTTATTTTTCAGCCAGTGCCTCAAAGAGGTTTTCACTGTGCGACTTGGACTTTGATTTTTGTCGAGGCTTTACGTTGGAACTTTTGCCCTCGCTTTTCTTTAAGTTTTGCTGACCATGAAGCTTAGCCTCCTTGCCAAAGTAGGCGTAGGTATCCAAGTCAATAAAGAAACCCTTCTTGTGATCTCTAATGGGAATCATATCCCTTATGCCCATGAACTCTGCGATAGCTTTGTAATTCTCAAATAAATCTAGCGACATGTGACGTTGTTGGTCCCATTCAACAAGGGAAGGGTAAACAAGGTCAAGGGTTGGTTCCATGGGGGTTATGGCTACAATGGGAATTTGTATCACTGTCTAGATAGTTAGAGATAACCTCACATTTATAACAAGCAACATCTCGATCATTGGGGTGTGCTCCATAAGGGTGAATCCTAATGCCTAATATTTTTGTTTTGAAATACAAAAGAGGTACCAGTTCTCTTTGTCCTTGTTCATTTCTTCCACATCCTAGGCCCTTATATCCCATGGAGTACATCATTTTACTAGATTTTTAGTACTCGGGGTTCGATAATAGGATGGTTGAGTATCCTCTGGGGCCCAAGTTGTAGGTCGATCAAGCAATTTTTCTTCACCAACAAGCCTCTAGGTAAGAATGACCCAATAGTGTGTTCATTTCTAGGTCTTATGAAGTGATAGTTGGGTTGGCCTCTAGTCATGGGTGATAATGAGAGGTCTAAAACCAAGAGCTTGTTGTACATTTTATTCCTCGTAGCCATATTCAAGGATTTTCATCTCCCAGAATCAAAAGGAGATGTTGAAGTAAACGCACCATGGGCACAAGAATCGAGAGAATCAATCCACCTAGGATTCCATGGCCTTAGATTCAAGAGGGACAATTATATTGGTGGAGGGACATACATATGTGCCCTTTCATGTAAATTTATTAAGCGATCTACAATGAGAGAAGGGCTCTAAATCCCCTTATATTGTAATGGTGTGTCCCTCATGCTTCAACTTAATGCATTGATGAAATTTTGATGGCACGACCTACATGGTATGAATCCATGGTTGACCTAGAAGCATATTATACGGAAGTTCCAAGTCCAGGACATGAAACCTTATTTTATGGCAAGTGGGAACCACCTCCATGGGCAGCGTGATTGTGCCCACTGACTCCCTTTCTGCGTTGTCGTATGCAGTGATAGTGATGATATTAGACTCAAGATCTACCTCAATATATCCTAACTATCTAACCAACTTGAGTGTGTAAATGTTCAACCCATATCCGTTATCCATAAGCACCCATTTGATCTTCCTGTGGGTGACAACTACCTCAATATATAAAGGAATATTATGTGTTGGATTCTCAGTAGGGGTCTCCCTATGGTTGAAGGCAATATGTTCATTTGGTATGATGTTTGTAACTACAGCTTACAGGTGTGTAGGATCAACCTCCAATGGCACTCTCGACCCTTGAAGAGCTTGGTATAGAATGTCTTTATGCACATTAGATGTCTTAAGAAGATCTAAGATCGAAATCTTAGCAGACGTCTTCTCAAGTTTCTCTAAAAGGTTATATTTACCAATTTTTGGGGTTAACGGAGAAGGTTCCAAAATCATGAGGTGGGCACGCCTTGTTACCGCAACGTAATCCTTTCCCTTGATTCGGATGGTGTTGACATGGTCAATAGGAGAGTGAATACATCCAATAAGTGAATCATAATGATTGTTGTCTTTTTTGGTGTACAAGTAATTCACTACTTTATAACCTTGGGATGAATTTCCCGATCCGGCTTTGAATTTTCTGATTTATCATGATTGGGGAATGGCTCTTTATATATCCCCATTTTCTCATTAGGTGTCTGTGTTTTTCTGGGTTGTCCACCTCTATCTCCCCATTGTCAATGAGGTCTTGAATATAATGACGGAGTCGCAGAATTTTTTTGTCTTATGCCCCTTGACATGATGCATTTCACAATATTCATGCTCCTTGTACCATGAAGGTTTTGGAGCATTGTCGTCAAATGGTTGTGTCATAGGATATGTCATCATGTGGGCTACATCCAATTGTTTTAGTATAACTGACAAAGGTTCATTAAGAGAGGTGAACGTTCTTCGCTTTGGTGGTGGTTGAATTAGTCCTTTGGTCAGTTTAAAAGGTTGACCGGTTTGGACCATTTGTACACATTTGGAATCAGTGATCCCATCTCCCACCACATTTTTATTTTTGTTAAAAACCTTCATATTTTCCATGGGTTTAGCATTTTGATTATCTCTAGATTGGGTTTTGAGGGTTCCTTTGGTAATGAGATATTTCTCTATCTGAACCCCTTTTTCAATGACCTCCTTAAAAGTGCAAACACAATGCATTTGGAGGTGGAAACCTATATTCAGGTTTAGGTTGGGAATGAAAATACTAACCAGTTGTTTTTTAAGGAAATCACAATGGAAGTGGCTAGCTATCCCTCTCCACTGTTGGAGGAAGCTGGTGAAAGTCTCATTATGGCATTTTTGGCACCACATAAATCTGCCATGGTGACATCACTCTCTATGTTGTAAGAGAAGTGGCGCATGAACCTTTTTGCTAATTCGCCAAGTGAAAATTGATCCTCGTAATAAGCCCATAAACTACTCCAAGGCTTGACCTCCTGAGACTCTTGGGAAAAAGTCTGATGAGATAATTATCACTATAAGACACCTCTTAACATGCCATATAGAAATCTTTGACATGATCCCATGGATCTCCCTTCCCTTTATATTTGTTGAATTTTGGCATATCGAATTTCTTAGGAAAGGGTTGAAGGGTCATAGTCTTGTCAAAAGGATAGGGGCATAATTCTTTGTATTGATACTTTCTAATGCTCCCTATATTTCTCTCTTGTAGGCTCATGAGTGTCACTTTCATAGACTATACCTCTTGTGTGAGCAATTGTTCTCTAGTGGGAGAAGCGGGATATATACGCGATGATACCTTGTATCGTCTTCTCCTTGGTTTTCTCTATGGAGTTCATTGATCTTAACCTTAGGCTTCAAATTTTGAACATTCTTGCTTGCTTCCTTCTGTACATGGGAGGTTAGCAAAGCTAATTGTCGGCTTAGGTTACTAATCTGTTGTTGAATTGTGGTTTCTTCTTCTAAAGGTTCTTCTTCCTCGTATTGTGGAGGTTCTTCACCCATCTCATGTTCTATCTTGTTTCTATGTGGCACTTTGATAAAGGGTATTCTATGTCCCACCACTTTATCATTCCCTGCATTAGAGGTAGAAGCATGTCCATGTGTCAAAATATCCTTCATATTGATAAGGGGTCATTCTTCCTTAGTAGCGTTATTCGCAGTTGGATTGTTTCATTTTTCAAAGTGGGAAATTTGGCCCCCTAATTCTATGACCCGTCTTTAGCACTCTATCTTTATTTTTGAAAAGAAACTCGTCTAATAAAGTAGGGTCAAAATCAAATTCTGCGTGTGGGGATTCTAATTCATTTCCACTATGATCAACCATATCTTCTATCTCTTTTTCTGCATAAAACAGAGGTCCTAGATCATGTCCAATGAAGGGGTTTGACCCTTGTCTATTAGAGGCTTCCCAAGCTTACACTTGTTGTTCCTCGTATGTTTGTTTCTTGATTCCTAATCATGTTTTAGGAGCCATGTTTTTGTGATAGTTTCACTAAGGTAAGTTGTAAATGTGTTCAAAACTTTGTGACCACACCTAAGTGAAATGTAAGATGTATTGTCAAGAATATGAATGAAAAACAATGTGAGAATACCAATGTGATAGAGTGATAAATCACCAGTGACATAAATGTTTGGTATCTAAACCTATCAAATGAAGTACCTCCTAGACTATGTTTCAAAAAGCTAGTTTCGTGTCGCAAGATAATTAACAAGATGTTCTTACTTATGCTAAGTTCACGAAAATGAACAAAACATAAGTAAATACAAAAAGTCAATGTGACCCCTAACAAGATATACTAGGAGTGAGCTCAAACTCGATTAAGACCTATATCTCAAAAAGTGCCAATTACAATTCGTGAATGACACAACAATATCACCAAGATATGTTAACCAAACTTTGTGAGAAAGTAAGGTATTGATATCAAGGTGCTATTGATATAACACGCACAAATGGTAACACCCAACACTCTTCAAAATCAAGGTAATAATAGAACTGAACTAAAAATCTCAAAGTATAGCTAGGAATAGTTAAAAATGTGTGTAGCGTAACCTTACAATATAGATATTTATGTCGATTTTACAAGAAACAAGACGTAAATATCAAAATTGTAGTGATACGATACAAACAAGCTAACCCTTCTAAGGAAGTTCAAAATGATGAACCACGCCTAACTACAATGACGATCTTGACATGGGTATCAAGATCACAATGGCCACCAATGATATGAATATGTCTCTCGTGCACTTTAGATGTTTAACTTACCCAACCGCAAACATGGATGAGCATAAAGCAGGACAAAAAGTGGCAAAAAAATCGATTAGTAACACAAAGGTAGTCACTCTCCTTCTGATCAACAAAGTGTCAAAAGAATGTGAAGGAAGCAAATCAAAAATGGGATGAAAAATGTTGGCTTCACTTCGGTAGAGTTTCACCTCGCCCTAAGGAAAGTAAAAACTAAGCGAAAGTAACGCGTCACATGTTTTGCAATAAAAAGATGGTTCACAACTCAACACTATTTTAGAATGGTCAAAGTGGGCTCTTGGCCAAAGTATATTTTCCTAGGTGGTTCTCTCATCCTATGTGTTACAAAGATTATCCACGAGCGGGACAATTTACCCAAATAGTCCCAACTATCTTGGGAGTATCTCGACTTTTCCCCCTTCAAGCACAGTGGGCAGTAAATGCATCCATCGTGTACTTAAAAGGGTCGCATAGGGACAACTTGTAATGCTATCTCACAAAGGAATCACTAGTCAGATAGGTAGTGTGGAGCCCTTCCCATTTTGTCCATAAGGTTCCCTCTTGTGTGGACTACTTTGGGGTTCCCTGAACCACCCCCATTATTGTAGCTTAAGGCGTTATGCCAAAGGGTTATTTTCCAGGTTGAGCAGAGAGGATGTAGCCTTTTCCGAAACCTGCAATACAGTGTTTTGAATATGTTGTTCATTTTATCTTTTTAATTAGGTGTGGTTTTCTCGAACACCATTTGGCAACCTATATAACAACTGTATTAGTAGTTTTTGACTTTGTTTTGATTCCTTCGTTCTTTGACAAGCGATGGCGTTTTGGTCCTATATGACGATTTTTAGTAGTTTTCCATAAAAAGAGAAGGCACCATTTCTGATTCTCCAGATCATCCAAGGACGCAAGAGAAGAGCATACGTGATGTCTTCAAAATCTAAAAAGATATCAAATGGAAAAACACTTTAATTCAACTATGCCAAGTTAACCAATTCCAACTCAAATATTCCTAACAACCTCAAAGCATCAAAAGGACTTTAAGAATCATTTCTGATTCCCAAGATCACCCTAAGGGACATGAGGGAAGAGCATACATGATCTTATTCCTATAAGTAAACAATGCAAAATGTTATCTAATCAAGTACAAACATGTAAAAACAACTGCAAAGACAAGTATATGATTAGATAAAACTTGTAAGAATGTTAGAACCTCAACACATTAATTTCAAAAATATGAAAGGACACCTATGCCCCTTTTTGGCATCTATGTGTGGGTTAGGGTATATACGCCACTTTTTTTTTTTCAATCTACAAAGTGCACCTGCACCACCCGAGAGGCGTGTGCGCCACCAAAACAACATGTGCGCTACTCTGTGTATTTTTGGCTTACCATGCACCTGTGCCACTAGAGAGGCGTGTGCACCAAAAAAATAGTGTATGTGCTACTCTGTGAGAAAAATAGATAGAAACTCGATGAATGCCTGCACTACCAAAAACACGTGTGCGCTACTGGAAAAGCGTGTGCACCACCGCTTTGTAAAACAGGCCTAGATTCCAAAAGAACGTCCGTGCCACCAGAAATGTGTTTGTGCCACAAAAATAGCATGTTCGCTCTGGTTAGGGTGTACGTGCTTTGATCTGAAAAGTTTTAAAATGTAGTGAAGGTACAATATGAAATGACATCTGCGCCCAAGTTAGTGCATCTGTGCGCTGGTTAGGGTGTGTGCATCGGGGTTAGTGCATATGCGCTAGGGTCGATAAATAGAAAACCAGGTTTTGATAGTGCACCTGTGCCACCAAAGAGTGTTTGTTTGCACCAAAAAAAACCGTGCCTACGCTCCTAAAAATGTGCACTCGCGCCACATACGTAACCAAAATACGGCAAAAACACAAGAAAACTCACAATATCTCAAATTTTGACAAGTTAGTTTAAGAATGGCAACAACCCATTAAAATGATGGCTATGAACAAGAAGTTACACATATCAAATTAGCAAAAATTCCAAGAAAATAGACATTAATTACTACATGTGCATATCAAAAGTTAGCCAAAATAATGAAACTTAAACTAAAATGCCATGGGACTAAGTGTCCCACCAGCTATGCCAAACATGTGCATGTGTACTTTGCTTAAGCTAAATTAAATGAAGCAAGAACTACCACCTAAAAATAGTTCTATAATCTAGCTAAGACAAAGCCTAAGCACCATCAAGATAAAGAGCTAAACAAGATCTATACTAAACATCATAACTTTGAAAACATAAGATCAAAACTAGCATGTTATTCAAAATCTCTACTCTCCTAGATTACCAACAAAAATGAATGGACCTATTTAGCTCCAATGGCAATCAAAAATTGCTTGTTTGATCCTTAAAGAATGCAAGAATAGGAAGCTTAGCTCTTAACAATGGTGACCTCTCAAGAAAACAAAAGGCAAGCTCTTAGTCTCTTTGCTATATGCTTTGCATTTGCTCTCTCAAGAAGTTTAGGTGTAGGTATAAAGGTAGAAGGAGGGCTCCTTATATAGCCAATGGATAAAGGAAACGCTTCATCCCTTTGCATGTGGGATAAAGGTAAAACATGATCGGGAATGGATAAGGTTACTTTATAAAAGGTAACCTTACTTTAGAAGGGTTTAATTTATGCTTAACAAGTCATGGGAGTTGGGGGTGTTTTAATTAATCAAAGGTGATTAACTAATAGGTAGATGTAAGCTTATAGAAGCTAACTATAGGAAAATTAGTATGATTTAGGCTATTAGAAGGGGATTAAATCAATTAAATATTGATTTATTAGTTAAATGAAGGGGAAGGCTATTTAATTTATAATAATTAATTAGTCTAGATAGAAAGGGTGAATAATTAACGAAGGTCGTTAATTAGGTTGTTATTTTGGATAGGTGACTTAATCAATTAGCTTATTGTAATTAATTAATGACAATAAGAGGGAATATGAGCACTTTTGATGATATGTCGTCGATTTGTGAAAGGGGATAATTAGCGCAATTTAAATATTTAAATTGCTTGGGTGTAATTATAGGTCTCTACACTCCCTTAAAGCTAGTGGGAATATTTAGACATGTAAATGGTGTTTCACTAATGAATGTGTAGATGGTGTTATACTAATGAATATTTAGAATGTATGGTACTAAATGAGGCAAGTTTCAATTATGTATGCACTCTTCGAAGCTGATTTAAGTTTAAAAAGACAACTAAGAAGGAGTAAAGGACCAAATGAATAATGTACAACTAAAAGTTTGGGATCAAATTGAGTCAAGTCAAAACCTTACACTAGGGTTGGGAACATATGGACATTCTTTCCTCTATTGTACATTTTTGACCCTCAAGGGGAAAGATGAGATCTGAAGTTTAGAAGTTGACAAGTGGAGTTTCTAAATGGATTTCATGCATTTAATTTGTAGAAATTATTGATGGATGAGTGTGTATAATCAAACAAGATAGAAAATATACATTAGATGTATCGGATGAAAACGTGTAATGTATAATTGTTTGAAAGCAAGAGTGAAATGTCAATATTAGTAGTGTCAAAGAGTATAATTACAAAATTTGAGTTTCTACATTTGTACTCATTTAAGTATGAAATGAAATTACATTCTTAAAGTAAAATATCCCCTGAGTTTGTAGATACCCTTTGTATTCATTTGATGTTTGTTTTATAATAGCCCATTGTATTGGTGTTAGCATGCTCTATGAAGAAACTTGCAACACAAATTGTAGTCAATATCTATGATAAATAATTGAAACTTAAATCAAATGTAAAGATGTAATGTAAATAAAATCTTAAATCTGGAAATAGTGAAAAAAAGATATGTAAAATGTGGAAGAAGTACACCTATTTATTTTGTAGAGGAGGAGTTTCCCATTATTTACTTGTACTTAGAGATTCAGATTGTTGATCATTTCCCAAGGATTAGGGATGATGAGTCCCCAATGGTACTAATGAGATAGTGGATTATTAGGTGTATTGAACCCAACACACAGATGTCAAAGAGAGAGAATAATATTGAGGAACCAAAAAACCCAATGTAGGAATAATACCATGTATTAATGCCATTCAAAAACTATGATATCTTACCCTTTAAGTTTTTAGAGGATAAGAAGGACTTCCTAAGAAGAGCTTATTCACTTTGATACCTTTCATGGCTTGTGAACCACACCGCCTGAGATAGATCTAGGCCCAATTTTGTAAATTAAGACACAAATTATAAAATATAATGGATTTCCCCCATACTCTCCCCACGTTCTACTCAAAGAATTAGAAAATGCAAAAAGAAATATTGTGAAATGTAGATAGAGAAAGGAGACCCATGCATCCAAAAATCTTAAAACTGAAATTGAAAGTAAGTGTTTTTGAGAAGAAGAAGGAATGCAACATTTTATGCCTCCTGAAACTAATTTGAACTAATTCATCCAAGTTTGAAACTGTGTCAAAAGCATATGGTTGTAAGTGAATATTTGAAACTAGTGAGAAAGTTAATATAACTGCCCCTAGAGAAAACTTTAGAAATGGGTTAGGAACATATGCATGGTCATGATATTATTACACATTTTTGACCTTGTGTTTTCTTTGTTGAATTTATGTTACGGGTGTTGTTTATGAGTAATTTTAACATTTTCTTTCTTGTGTATAGTCCTACAATTCTATCTATGTCTATTATAGGTATAAAATGCACTTCGATGAATTCCCCCTCTTTTAAGGAACATGTGATAAAGAATTTGAGAACATGGATCAAAATAATATATGTATAACCATGTTTGATAAGTCTAATAACATGTGTAGAAAACAAATGAAGGGATGATATTGAGGCCAATAAGAATAATTTTTTACTTGCAAATAGGATGTGCATGATGGATATCATGCCGCACTATAATATACATAATAATAATAGTAGAAACAATGTAAAAAAATAAATAGTAACAACAAAAATAATAGTGCATGTGTAAGTAGAAAGAAGTGCAAAGATAACAATGAAAAAAATTCATGCAAAAAGTTTGAATGATTATAACCATGGGACACCTATGGTGTTGTAATAAAATCAAGAAGTTCATGATGCCATAGACATGGGACACCCACTGATTGTGAAAGAAAATTAAGGCCATTGGGCCATAATAAAGTAGAAAATAAGTAACTACACACAACTAACAAGCAAGTTTGGAAAAAAAGAGTATCATAATGTGATGAAATGACATAACAAGTGATATATAGGAGTATATAAAAAAATGTGTCAACATCACACACAATACATTTGTTACTATTTATTACAGAAATACAAAATACAAAATGTATGTAATCAAGTGTAACAAGGAAGTGAAATGACATTATAATGAAATAATAACACTTGGTTTGTCTAGAGAAATGTCCCCAAAAAAAGTATGCAAGGAACAACGATAGCTCCTATAATCATTTTTCAATCTCTATGTCCTTCATCATGCTTATCATACCTCAAGAGTGGATTTGTGTAAAGAGATAAAACATGTTATCTATTAAAACAGAAGGATAAAGAACATGCATAATGTAAAGTGATAACAATATATGCTAGATAAAAAGGTCCTAATTTTTATTATGGAAATTATTTAATTTTTTATTTTTATTTTTATTATATTAGTGTTTTTGTATTCTCAAGTGCATAACTATGTACAAAGAGGGGATAACATGAAAGCTATTTGATGTGGACCATCAAATGAGGTGAAGAAATTTTCAAAGATGATGGAGGGCCAGGTGATTGTACACATGAAAATAAACATGTGATTTCAGACACACTCGACTTCTCGAGGTTCTGTCACAAGATAGCCAAAATGTGTAGGATTGAAAGGATGTTTGATAAAAATATAAAGGATAATTAGGGGCTAAAAAGTGGTAGCATGAATTCCTAATAGTTGAGTTGGCAATAGGGGAAATAGAGGCTAAGAATGAGTAGTTTAAATTCCAAATGGCTTGATTGTTTGCTTTGGTTTTAATTCTAAAGTACACTAAAAGTTTGTTTTAAATAAATAAAGAAAGTAAATTCATCTTAAATAAAATACAAGTGTGTTTAATCTTTTGATTAACCAAATTCATTCCCGATTAATTAAATAAAATGAAATGAACCATTTACTCTATTTTTCAAAGAAAGAAAATAATTGAAAGAAATTAACTAAACAACTAACGATTTTGTTTTTTTAATATTAATTAAAATAAAACACAATATACATCGAAAAACACAGGAAATAAATTAAATTAAGTGCTACTACTAATTAAATTAAGTAAAACCAAGAATAACCGAATGTAGCTACTCCTCTGTTGCAGAATTGTGAAGCTAGATTTACTTTAAACATGAAATGTAATCTATAGTTATTATTCTAGAAATAAAATTTCCTCTAATTAATTTTACTTCAAGTTCATGGAAAGAAAGAAATATTCTCATAAGTAATTTCTTATTCACCCAGAACTTTCCTCGGTAAAATAAAAATAAATTATATGTATGATTAGCAATGAAGAAAAAAATGAAGAAATGCAGAATAAGACTCTTACTACAACTTTTTTCCCTTGCAGATCCACATGGATAGGTAGGGAAGAAGATATAAATTGAATATTTGTTCATACATAAACAATACTAGAAATGAAGAAGTAATAAATTATACCACTTTACATTAATTTTATTTCTTATAATCTTACAAAAATAATAAATTGAAATCTTAAAAAATATCAATACATCCCCAACCTTAAACCATTTATTTGTGATAGTTTCCATGTGTGGTGGTTTATTATGTCTCCTCACCTTCCTTTTCCTTTCCAAATATGAACTCCATATGATACAATGTGTATAATGATATCTTGTAGAAAAATGAACAAAAATATGGTTGTAGTTGTAGTTGACTTGTTGTAAGAAAACTTGTAGAATGTAGTACTTGAAATAACATGGAAATGAATTGGTTTCTTGTTTAGTCCTAGCAAGATTTTGGCAGCATAACTTTGCAAATAAAATCACCAAAATCCAACCTAAAATTAGAATGAAATATGGGTTGTTATAAAAATATGGGGATTAAGAAGTATTAAACAAGTGTCAATAGAGAAGTGACCACACATACAGATGAGGGGAAAACATGATAAACATAGTAAATTAGGAAGATAAAATCAATACGATTCCAACAATCCCAAAACCAAGCTAAATTTCCAAGAAATGGGTGAGAAAATCACTCTCGAATTGGATACACACGTTAGAAAACATGCATTTGAAATGCACAGTAAAGTTGACAGAATCACCAGTCTACATGCAGACCGAAGTTACATAACTTAAATCCAAAAACAAGTGCAAAAGGGATAAAAGTGTCTTGTGAGAACACGACATGTGAACAATCTTAGAAACACGGATAAATGAGTCAAAACAATGAAGGCAAAAGGAGAGGATATGGAACTCATCGTTATTATGGAAAAGAACTCTTTCATCATTGGATACTTATCGTGTCCTTCAATGTAGCACCAAGTAATTTTTGGGTATATACATATTGCCCTCTGAGAGGATAATTTTAGCCATGAATGGGTGTAAAACATGATTTCCAAGTATGGCGCTCCCAAGTGGGAGGGTTAGGAATATTACCTTTCTTGATCTTGTATTAAAATCACACCATTCCAACCTTCCCGCTACATATAAAAGATAAGTATGAATCAAGTGCAACTATAAGATAAAATTAGTAAAATATTTTGAAATTAAAAGACAAGATTACTTACCATATCCTTGGGGATGAGAAATATACCTGCTCGATTGTGCCAACCCTGAATATATTCACTCAAAGAAAAATTTAAAAACCAAATATGTGTTATATATGTCATTTTTTAGAAATCATTCATGTTTTACAAGTTTGCTAAACTTAAAGCTCTGGATTTTCTACAATCATGTCACGCACAAGAAAAGTTAAATTGGTGGGTATATGGAAAGTATGGTGATGGACCCAATGAAAGTGGAAGGGGTTTAGAAAAAATTAGGATTGAGATATTTGGTATTTTTGCATTAGAATCTAGGTTTTACTTTTGAATTCATTTGAGAATAATTTCTAAAAAATTGTAGTTGAAGTGGTCGTAAGGGAGCTCAAAGAGGTGGATAGGCAAAGTGACTTTATTGCTTAGTCTCATTTTTGCTTGTGTATCATTTTTTTGTAAATTTTCGGCTCATGATTGAGCATTTTTACCACACTTTCCTTTCAGTGTGATGGAATTGTACTAAACATTGATACATGAATATATGTATGCAATTATTTTTGTTGGCATCCCTTTGCAAATTTGGTTGCTTATGTTTTATTTAATTTTGGCACTCTCATATGGTTAGAAATGTTCGGTGTTTTGTGATTTTTGAATATATGTTATGGATGATAGAGTAATGTGGTAAATGGATACACACATCATAACAAATCCTGTACTTAAGAAAATTTATTTTTCAAAAATGTTTAACATTTTTATTCCATTGGAAAAATGTGTTGAATATAATGTTATGATAGGATGATCTCACTCCATTCTTGACCCCACATAACTAGTAAGATGTGAGGGCTCATCATCGAGAGCCAAGAAGGATGTGAGATGTATGATTGAAGAGTGTATGGAAGATGACGTTCAAGAGACATGAATTTTGACAAATATTTTTTCAGGAAAACCACAACTCAACCCCAATCAAGATTAACTAACCAAGTTCAAAGTGATTTATTCTTATAAATTTTGACTAGAATTATATTTGTAAATGGCTTATTGATTGAAAATATCTAGTTAAGGAATGATTATCTCTCCTAACATGCACATATGAATCATTTTCTTTGTAATTTCAAAATTTTAAGCACTTCATCTTATTATTTTTATTTATTTAAGGTTTCATTTTTGAAATGATCCCCTATATCTTACCCCATGCTACTAGTAAGAAGCATGGGCTCATCACCGAGGAAAAAATGTAGGTGAGTAAGGGTATGTTTCTCTTTTCCCAACTTCATTGTACAAAGAAGAAGCATGGGATCACCACCAAAGACTAGGAGAGACAAAAAGTGTGGTTATTTGTAATAAGAATGTATATATATTATTTATATTTTTGTTTTCATTTAGTTTTGATTTTCATTGTTCTTATTGGGAGGGAACATTTTCCCTCAATCTCAGCCCTACCTAAGTAGTAATATGTGAGGGCTCATCACTAAATAATAAGATAGGTGAACATTATTTTTGGTGAAATTCTTAGAATGTTTTTTATGGAGAGATATTTTTAGGGAAGATCAATCATCAAGGAGCTTCTAGAGAAAAATATAAGTGAGAAACACCCAAATTAAAAGAAACCATGAAAATGATGAAGCGTGTACATCCTCATAATACTAATGTCAAAACTTGTCTCATGTTTGGAAATGATGATGAAAATTATATAATTTTAATGTGTGAAAAGACTGTAGATTCAGAGGTATGATTGAAATATTTTCCAATGTTCGAAAGTTTAAAAATCATTTTAAAAGTACATTTCTATAATACAATTTCAACAAAGTGATAATGTGATGTAGGGGCATCACTACAAGGGCATGTAGAGTACAAATTTTGGTTTTGTAGGTCCTTGGGAGTGTCTATAGGTTAGGTATGATGTTCTTCTAGGATCTGATGTTTGAAATTTGAATTTGAATGTTTCCCTTCATTTTTTCTTATTTAATTTTTTTTCTAGAGCTAATTTTTTTCTTTCTAGGCTAGTGCAGGGGGACATAAGGTGTATTTAAATCATGTGTTAGTTGGGTTAGGTCATAATTGAGTCTCCAAGCATCATTAGTGTGATAATTGAGCTATTATAACTCTTAATCTTGTTTCATGTTTGTAATCCTTTCTTATTAGATAACTCCCTCATATGACTTGGTCACAAGTCCATGGTGGAAAGCTATGAGAAATAATTCAAGTAATAAGGTATTTAATGCATTATGTAACTATTTTTTCAAATTGATCAATCAAGGAAAAAAAGACATGGAGATCCAAGAAACTTGCAAGTAAACATTTTTGTTTCGATGTAGGTAGCTCGACCGTGTTTTTGTAGGTAATTATGTTCTTGTATGCTTGTATGTTTGTCATGTGATTCCTTTTTTTTGCAGTTGAATGAATAATCAGCAATGTGTAGTTGAATGAGGAAGGAGTACAAATTGATTGCCACAGTGAAGCTTGAGGCAAAAAGGTATAGTATAAATCATAGGTAAAACTAAATTGTATAGGAATTTAAGAATAATTCAAGACATGTTAAGGATCTAAAAAGCATCTAAGAATTGAGGGAAATCTTATAAATCCTTGTAATTCAAAAGAGAAAGAGGAAATATCAAAGAAAATAATGAATTCACCCTCCCAACCATTATAGTTGGGTTTGTCCTGAAACTAGGGTTTTCAAGTAGAAAATTGACCAACACACATTTTAACCAAAAAAATTCTAAAAATTGGAACTTATCTCTCTTAAGGGGTTGCTTTAGCTATTGCAAAAATAATCAAATCATTTCATTATCTCGTCAATGGATAAATTTTTACCGAGAGAAGTTCATGTTATTTGTGTCTAACTTGTAACTCATGATCCTCTAACATAAACCCATCTAATTCAATTTTTAACCAATGGAAAGGTATGAAAATTGGTAATAATCATCTTGGTAAGCTTACGAAGCTATTGCAACAAGAATCAATCGATTCATAATTATTGGAAAGAGAATTTCATGACAAAGTGTGGTGTCACAACCAGGTTAGAAAGAGAGGAATGATTTTTTAGAAAGAAAGGATCATTTTGAATTCCACAGCACCCTTAGATTCCATTGCATAGTTCCAAAAGGTCAAGAGGAGTGTAGGAGCCTCTATTATAAGTTTGAAGGTGACTAAAATTAAGGAAGCTCGATAGTATTCAGATAGAGAGATAAATTAGACTATAATAGATTTGGAAGATAGATGATTGTCTTTCCAAGATGAGTATTTAATCTAAACCCTTATCATGGTTATCAAAAACCATTAAGATATTAGCAAGGTGTGACAAAGATAATAACAAGAATTGAATAGTTGCAAGTTCACTTATCACTGAAGTGGTTCTTGGAAACCCTAATCAACATATGTGTAGTTGGTCTAGGAGAGAGGATTGTGAAGGGAGTGATCTTTGTAAGATGAGTTAGAACAAAAACTTTTACCCACACTTCAAACCCTTAAATAGGTGTTACATTGAGAATTTGATCTAACTAATATAGTTGAGTGTGTGCTAAGATCCTATATGTTCTGCATCATAGTGGTATCATAGCATGTATTGATTCTTGGAAACAAGAAATATTTCTTTTAGAGTGATTGCAGGTAAAAGACAACATGGTGTAAGTAGCTTAAATGAAGAAGTTGGATTGGGAAACAAGGATGGAAAGGATGATGATAGTTATGTTGAGCAAGTTAGAGAGAATGGGGGAAACTCAAAAACAAATGAGAGGTGAGATGATTTACATGCATAAATATGGGACAAGTAATAACAGATTACCCTTTGAAGGTAAATGCTAAAATTTTCAAAAAAATTAGGACACAAGGTGCATGAGTGTTATGGGATGAATATAGGGATGATAATGGAGTTTTTGATCAGATTATATAAGAGAGAGGTAAGTAACTTTTATGTATAAGAGTAATTTTTAAACCAAAAAAACTAGTGAATGAGATGACTCAAAGAAGGTGTTTCTTTAGAAAAATGTTTAAAGCTAAAGGATGATGTTATAATATGGTTATTAATAGTGCAAGTATGGATATTCTTGTGTATTTTAAACTAGTAGAGAATCTTGTATTAAAAACTACTATGCACACCAATCCATATCAAGTATCGTGGATGTAAAAAGGACATCATGTTATGGTTAGGGAACAATTCCAAGTTGAATTTCAGATTGGGAGGTATAAAGAAAAGGTTTTGTGTGATTCGGTGCCAATGGGTGTCTATCATGTGTTGTTGGGAAGAGCATGTCAATATGATAGGAAAGTAGTGCATGATGGGAATAACAACACATATCCTTTACATCCCCAACAATGCTCAGCCATACACTTACTCCTATCCAAGGAGAAAAAGAACCTCGGGAAGGGTCAGTTATGATGCTATCAATGAAGATGTATTTGATTAAGAAAAGGAAACATGTAAGAATAAAATGATGAATATTTTTAAGCCTTAAAAACCTGATTTGATAACTAATTTTACAAGTATGAAGTATGAATAAAATTTTCAGTTTTGTGATATGGAAAAAGGTTTGAAGAGGAAGAGCTTTGTAATTTTAGTGAGGAAAATGAAAGAGAGAAACAAAAGGGACAGAGCGAGAGGTCTAAAGAGAGTGAAAAGAGTTAGACACAGTCTTGGAAGAATCTTTAGATCTGTTTTGAACCTCGGTGATGGCCAACATGGTGAAAAGTACAAAGAAGCATTCAAGAGAAAGAATGAGAGGGAAAATAAAGAAGGGAAACAACATGAAAGTTAAGAAGAAAGAGAAGTACAAGGACAAGTACTTGTGGACCCTAAGAGAGGTCTACTTAAGGATGACTCAGTCAATGATGATGCAAGAGATGATGAAAAAAGTGAGATGGATATGAGCATAGTGAATGCAATGAATGGAGAATATATGAGAGAGAATGAGTAAGAATGGGGTATAAGGTAGAGAGAAGATACATGCAAGCCTCCAAATTTTGATGTTAACATTGTCTTGAGTTTTGAATGTGCAGTGTGAATAAATTGAATGAAGGAGTGAATAATTTACTAAATAATATGAAGAAAATATAAGGTAATTTTCAAGGTGGAGGTAGAAAGAAGGATGAAAATAAGGATATGTAGATCACATTAAAAAAGAAGTCCAATCATAAGTCTTAAGGGCACAAATTTCAAACAAGGTTTAACAAAGAGAAGAGTATGGAAGAACAAGGAATCAATCGAGTCTAAAAATTGATGAAAATATTCCTAAAAATCATGGAACTATAGTTCAAGAGGAAAGAAAAAGTCAAGGAAATAAAGGAAGCAATCATGAAGAAGCAATGAGAAGCCAAAGGATGGTTGTTAATTCATGTTTTCTTCCTAACATCTTCTTGAATGAGATATTTACAAGTATAGTAACTAGTATGGGAGAAGAAAAATCAAGAAAAGATGCATTTAAGTCTATTCCAAGCTTGAGAGTGAGAAAAAAGGGAAAATAAAAGGATGACAGAGGCAATGTAACAATAATAAATTGAAGAGACTCATCCTATTTAACCATGGAGTAGGTGAATGACTTCAAACATGAGATAAACTAGACTCAATATAGCCTTAAGATCACTTAATTGGGAAAAAACATGATAAATGCAATGATGAAGAGGTTGGTGAACAATATGGAAGAGATGATAAAGACATGGGAAGCTTGGCATGCAGTCAAGATATCCTTCAAGAGGATCATCATCTGTTGGAAGAAAAGGAAGAAGGGTAGAGATCAGCTTACAAACCCAACTCCATGCAAGCTTCTTTTCTCCCCTTGGTAGTAGGATGTACGGGCATCACTACAAGGGCATGTAAAGTCAAATTTTTGGTTTGTGTAAGTACTTAGGAGTGTCTATAGGTTAGGCATGATGTTATTTTTGTCTCTTGAAGTTCAAATTTAAAATTTTAAGGTTTCCTCCATTTTCACTTATTTTGAAAAGCTAATTTTGGAACTCTAGGCTAGTGTACGGGGTAATAAGGTGTATTTCAAGCAAGTGTTAGTTGGGTTAGGTCATAATTGAGTCTCCAAGCCTCATTAGGGTGCTAGTTGAGATATTATAACTCTTAATATTTATTTAAAGCCTTTCTTATTAAATAACTCCCTCATATGACTTGGTCACAAGTCCATGGGGGATAGTTATGCGTAATAATTCAAGAAATAAGGTATTTAATATATTATTTAACTGTATTTCCATATTAATCAATCATGGAAAACAAGACTTGGAGCTCAAGAAACTTGCAAGAAAACTTTTTTGGTTTCAAGATACATAGTTTGATTGTGTTTTCCAGCTAAATTGTGTTCTTGTATGCTTTGTATGTTTGTCACGTGATTGCATTTTTTTGTAGTTGAATGAATAATTAGGAAATTTTTGGTTGAATGAGGAAGGTGTGAAGCTTAATCGACACTATGAAGGTTGAGGCAAAAAGGTATAGTATAAATCATAGGTAAAACCGACTTATAGAGGAATTTAAGAATAGTTCTAGATGTGTTAAGGGTTTGGAAAACATTTGGGAATCGAGTGAAATGTTTTAAAATATTTTAATTTGGTAGAGAAATATGAATGATAAAATAAACTAATAAATTCACCCCATCACCAATTATGAGTCTAGTTTTCCTTGAAGCTAGTGTTTTCAAGTGGAAAATTGACCAAACTCACATTTTAACCAATGGAATGTTTTAAAAATTGGAACTTATCTCTATTAGTGGGTCACCTAAATATTGCAAAAATAATCAAATCATTGCATTATGTTTTGAGGGATCAATTTGTACCAAAATTTTGTGTCAGTCATGTTCAACCTTCAACTCATGATCCTCTAATATAAACCCATCTAATTTAAGTTCTAACTAATGGAAAGGTCTGAAAATTGGTAATAATAATCATTGGAAGATTAAAAAGATATTTCAATAAGAATCAATTTGATTCATCATTGTTGGAAAGATAATTTGTGACAGGGTGGTGTCACGGTCAGTCAGGAAGAGAAGATTGAGTTGTTAGGAGAAAAGATTATTTTGAAGTTTGTAGAGCCCTTCAATTCAGTTGCATAGTTCCAAGAGGTCAATAAGAAAGTTGGGAGTTTCTGTTATAAGTTTATTAAGGTGACTACAAATCAAGGAATCTCTAACAATGTTCGAGAAAAGAAATAAAACTAGACTTAGATAGATTTATAGGCTAGAAGATTGTATTCCCAAGGTGAGTATTTAATCAAAACCCTTTTCCTAGTTATCAAACCCCATTAGGATATTAGAAAGGTGTCACAAAGATAATGAGAAGCCTTGAATAGTTACAAGTTCACTTATCACTTTGAAGTGGTGCTTGGAAACCCTAAGAAACATAGGTTTAGTTGGTCTAAGAGAGAGGATTGTGAAGGGAGTGATATTTGTAAGGAGATTTGGAAAAAAAACTTTTATCTACACTTCAAACTCCTAAAAATGTGTCCAAAAGTGTACTTATTCTAATAGGGTGACTTGTATATTTCTCCAACCCATAACCTCCAAACATCATTGTTCTCAAGAAGCCATATTTGGTAGATTAGGAAACGGTAAATCAAGTGGCCAATTTTAGTTATTGGAAATGTGTTAGCATGGAAAGAGACTCTTAAACCTATTGAGAAGGTTCCATTAGCTTATTTGATCTTTTACATCCAAAATTTTCAAGCTTTTGAGTCACTTTGAGTTGATAAGAACAAACATGTAACTAGTTAGTAGTGGTTACATTGAGAAGTTTATGTAACTAATTTGGTCAAGTGTGTGCTAAAATCCTAGATGCTCGCATCATAATGCATATGAAAAAGACATTGAAGATGCAAAAGGAAAATATGGAGATGCAGTAACAATATATAGAAGTGTTCCAGGTGATGAGATTTGATGGATTCTATAGCCACCTAAATTCCACTTTTGCAATCTTATTGCTAAATGCACACTAATAACTCTCATTCTTAGAATTTTCATTATAATTAGTGATTTCCACTAATTAACTAACATTTCTTACCATTTTGGTCAATTAACAACGCTTTTTGATTACCTATCCTCTTTCACATTCAGGATGCCACTTTACGAAAAATCATAAGTCAAAATCCTCTTCCAAACAAAAAATTAGTGATTATTAACTAATTAGGCTTATTTTTCTCTTGTTTTGGTCAATTTACCCTATTATTGGCTCAAACCCCTCTTCCAACCACTCAAAATGACCCCATTTCCCTCCACAACATCTCAGCAAGCTTCAAAAGCTTATCCTAGCCTCCTAATTGACCTTTAGTGGTTGATTAAGGCTCCTCACATCTTAATCACTTGTTAATTCACTAATTTTGATTAGTAAACCTTAATAACGATTAGAAAGTCTTAATATACCTTGTGCTTTTAGTACCACATGCACTAAGATGTTATTTTTCACAAAGGAAAAGCGTAAAAAGGACAAACTACATATGTTTAAAATTTACACCATGCTTTGATTTGCATATCATATAGGAAATATGATTAATAGCCAAGCTCAATCCTTACCTCAAGTCTTCAATGGGGTTAGTAGATGGGTATCCAAAATGATCTAGTAGTCATTGTTGGAGAAACTATATCACCTTCCTTGGAGTAGCAACAAATCCCCAATTTGATTTCTCCTAGATCTATTTAGGTATATGTTAGTTAATTGAATATTAAGTAGGCATGCTTTAGGTAAGGTAGATCGATATATCATGTTAGTTATTTCAAGCATTCCATTAATCTTTAATCATTTATGTAACTATTTTTAGATTCAATAATAATTTTCACAATTAGACTATTTGGTTTTAGTCTTGTTAGTTTATCTTTGCTTGGAACTTTTAGTAGTCTTCATTTCGCACGCTTGGTGGGAGATTACCCCATTACATTCATTTATAAGTCTTTTAACTTATTTTCAAAGTTTTTAAGTATAATTTTTCTAGATTAGTTTCAAGTTTTCTAAATTACTTTCAATATTTTAATATTAGTCTCTCAATATTTTAGATTACTTCTAAGTTTTTAGAGTAATTTTCAAAGTTTTATAGAACAATTTTCATTTTGATAGTTGTTTAAAACTAGATTAATAGTATTTGTTACATTTTATACTCTTTGCAGGATATAAGGAGGTGAAGTGCTATCAAAATTCTAGCAGGAAGTCAAATATTTGATCTTTTTCAACTTTTTCTTGTCAAAATCCATATTTTGACCACATATAGGAAGGTTTACACCTACACTCCAAAGTCGCTCACACTCTAAAGGTTGTAAATGTGCTTTCGAACACACTTATGCTCCATTGAATGTTCATGTGCCTTACTGGACACACATGTGCATCATTAAATATTTGTTCCTCTATGTGTAATCCGCTCCAAGTACTTCAAAGTGTGTGTTGGTGCCTCACTTGGCATGCCTGTGCAGATCAACTATGGGATTTTGATAGAGGTAGACTTCTACATAACTATATGCATTGCTGCTTCAAGGGACACAATCATGCTCTATAGGAAGCACTATTGCACTAGGAGGTGCATCGACACTCTCGGGTAAACTTGACTCAAAATTTAAATTTTCAACTTCTTGTTTTTAGTACTTCTGTCATTTTCGGGGTTTTTAGTTGATGTTACTATCAATTTTCTGGTTTAGAGCAGGATTTCTAACAACATTGACTTAAGGTTTGATGAGTGATTTTCTTTTCATGTTTTTTATGAGTTTGGAATAGGGTTGTGTATGCTCTTCTCTTATACTTTGTGTGATCTTGAGAATGAAAAACACCTCTAAACCTTCTTTTTGCTAATTTTAGTGTAAGTAGGAAAATTTATCATTCATTTTTATGCTTAAGGGAATAAAATTTCATTTTGGCATGTATATGATCTTTTAGTTTAAGATATTTTTCATTTGATAAAAACTAGGACTAAGGCTTGTGTATGCTCTTCTCTTGCACCTAGTGTGATCTTGAGAACCAAAAACAACCTTATTTTTTCACTAAAAAAACACTTGGATTAATTGGGAATGAACCTTGATTTACAAATTTTTATGGTGGTTATTTGATTTACAAGATTTTTATTAGTTACTAGTTAGGTTACTTGTTGTGTATGATCTTCTCTTGCATCCTTGGATGATATTGAGAACCAAAAACAACATTTAATCCTCTTTCTATTATAATGTAGATCTTTTTGAACTACTAACCATTTATGTGAAGTACCTAATGCTAGCCAAAGAAAGGAGAACTCTCTTCAAACAAAATTCTAACATTCACATGTGTTGTAGGTTTCAATGGTGGTATAAACCAAATTGCTTATTCCAAAATATAAGAAAACCCAAAAACACATCATACATCACATTGTATTACAGGTTTTGATTAAGAGCTATGGCTTGTTAACTTAAATAGGAGAAATGTTTTTTGGCACAAGCCTTACGATAACAAGATGAATGCTCCTAGGAACCCCAAAGTACTTCACACGAGAGGGAACCTTGCCAAAAAAATGGGAAAGTGCTCCACACTACCCAATTGATTAGTACACCTTGAGAGATTAGAGTCAAAGTTACCTCCATTGCAACCCCAGTGAAAATACAACTGAACACAATTCGTTGCTCATTGTATTGAAGGGGGTAAAGTAAAGTTGAGATACTCTAAGACTAGTCAGTGTGAATTTCTTGGTAAATCGATCTCACAGAGGTAGTTTGTGACAACCTAGGTGAGAGAACTAATAGGAAGCTTGTCATCTTGGAGCCAATTTTGTCTTATCTATTATACTTGAGAGATCTCACAAAGTGACAAATTTTTGGATTCAAACTCTTGTTTTTCGAATAAGGGAAAGAATTTCTTAAATTTGAAACCATGTGACTATGAAATCTATTTAGTGTTACTTTTTCCTAGTTTTTCACTTATCCTAAGACAAGGTGAAACTCTGCCAAAGTTACACCAAGTATTTTTCATCACCACTTGGTCTACTCCTTTGTTTTCTTGTTTCTCATTTTGGGACAAAAGGAAACAAACATACATGGATACCACTAGAAATAATCATGTTCTCCACTTTTTTAGTCTACTTGCATGACTAGGTTACAATGCCAAAATGCAAGTGTTGAAAGTGTGAATGGTACATCTTCATGATATAGTAGGCCCTCTTGTATCAAACCCATATTGAGACTTATTATCATTATAGTTAGGTTGTCTTATCATTGAATTATTTTGATTAGTTACACTGCCCACATTATAGCCATACAATTATGATATTTACATCTTGTTTCCATTATGAAACTTGACCTAAATCTCTAAATTATATTATGATGTTTCTCACATGCATAATATTTCCTTGATATAATTAGGCATAGTTTTTGCATCATAATCTTATCTCGAGTTTTGTAAGTGTTGAGGTTACTTTGTTAGCATCGCTATAAATTTCATTTTGATACTAACATCTTTCTTTCTTGCAAACCTTGATTAACATATCCAAATAGCATTGTTACGTTGCTCACATTTGTATCTTCCATTTTACAAGACTCAAACTTTGTTAGTGTCTTAAAACTAGTTTTAGTGTACCTTGTTGGAGGATCACGTCAACACCTTCTTAGAATTTAGGTCTTGTTTATTTCAAACTTATCCTATGTGGTGATATTGTGTTGTCACTATTTTTTTCTAGCCTATCTCTAAAAATCATAGGAGTAAAAAGTTTTTGTGACTGAATTTGGGTCTTATACATCATTATATTGTCTTTGATATCTCTTGTCATGTATTACCTTGTTAGTGTAGGTCATTATTTATTCTTTGGTGTCCTTAAGTTCATATTGATCCTTTAGATTCGTGACCATTTATTATTTATTATTATTTATAACTATTTGACATATTTACGCCACTTGGTTTGTCCTAGGGCCCATGATTTCCAAATTTCTAGCTGGTTTCCATTGTGTTGCCCAATTGACAAAAGACTTACTTCCAATTGAAGGAGTTCAATTGCACTATCTCGGTCTAAAAATTATATCTCGTAAACACTAACAATGACAAACTATTGCAAGTTTCCTTATGCATATGACACTAAGGAATAAAAGTTTCAATATTCCCATCAAAGGATGCCCATTGTGGATAAGCCTCGTTTGGTTCTTTGCGTTAGAGAATCTACATGGGTACCCTATTCCCCACCTTCATCTCATAGTTGGAGGTAGGGTATGGATGCTTATGATCCTAATTATTATTTAAGTTCCTCCCACTCTTCTTCTAATTCTAATCCAAACCATTCTTTTGATTCTTTGGATTCACCTCAGTATTCTAAAAATTCTCATCAAAAATATTCACCTCATTTGAATCTTAGGTCATAGTCCTCCCTTTCTTTGTAGGAATCCCCTTATCAGTAACATAATTTACATCTTCCTCCTTTGAAGATTTTTTTGGCTACAACATACATAAAGAAAATATCTTATTCGGCTCTTGAGTCATGGTCCTCCATTACTTTGCAGGACCTTCCTTATTCACCACCTCAACAACTTCTTCCTCCATTGAAGATCTGGGCCAATCCAAATCCTTCTAAGTTGAATCCCATGTCATAATCATCTTCCAAGTTGACTCCCATGTCGTAATCATCAAAGTCAACACCTATGTCACAATCTTCTAATTTGACTCCCATGTTGCAATCATCTAAGTTGATGCATACATCGCAAACACCTCATATGACTCCTATGTCGTAATCATATGTTGATTTTCTACACAATCCTCATTGTTTCCCAGAAATATACCATCTTCTAGGAAATCCAATACCAATCAATTCTAAATCTACATCTTCTTCTACTCACGAGACATCTAGATCCAAATCTACTTCATCTCTTGAGTCATCATCTTCTCAATCTTCCACACCAGTTGGACCTGTTTCTTCTATTCAACCTCTCATGGTCAAAGAACAACTACCCATACCGATCGATTCATTTTAGAATGAAGAAGCGATCACAAAAATCATGGGGTCACACGATGACATTCCCTTAGAGGATCACATGTAAGAATTCTCTTTAGACCTTGATACATTCATGTCTTGCAGGAAAGAGGTTGATTTCATTTTCCAGATCATAAAGGAAGATCCTAGGATCATCAAAATTAATCCTCCTCTTATTCTTCCACCTTCACATTCTTCATTATGTGATGAAATTCCTGGGTCTGGCATTGATCCATGGCCTATCTTCTTATTACCTAATCATTCTTTATCTATCAGGATTCATCCATCGTAATCTCACCTTGGGTCACCACCTGGTATCCCATCATCTTCTTCTATATGTGGCCCCCATCCAACTAGCCCCACATCATCTATATATGTCTCACCTCATGGTAGCCCATCATCTTTGATTCTTAGGCCATGTCCTAGTAGTATCTCATCAAATTCTACATATGGGACAAATCTAGGTAGTTCTTCATCTTCAGTGTATGGTAATCCTCTTGGTATCTCATCCTCTTCTATCTTTAGGCCTGGTATCCCATCATCTTCTTCTATATGTGGCCCCCATCCAACTAGCCCCACATCATCTATATATGTCTCACCTCATGGTAGCCCATCATCTTTGATTCTTAGGCCATGTCCTAGTAGTATCTCATCAAATTCTACATATGGGACAAATCTAGGTAGTTCTTCATCTTCGGTGTATGGTAATCCTCCCGGTATCTCATCCTCTTCTATCTTTAGGTCACCTCCAAGAATCCCTTCATCATCTTTATGTGGCTCTCTACTAGTAAACCATTTTATTTTGCAGGTGTTGCACCTCTGGGTAGCCCCTCTTCGTCTATATTAGGGGCACATCCTAAACCCCTCTCATATTTGATTCTTGGGCCACATCATAGTATCCCATCATCTTCTATATGTGGGACACCACTAGGAAGTCCCTCATCTTCAATCCTAGGGTCACATCTTAGTATTCCTTTATCTTCATTCTATAGGACACCTCATGGTATTCTATCCTCTTTAATTCTTGGACCGTACCCTTTGCATCCATTACATTTTCCTTCTATCAATGATTGTGGCAAGACCACCATCATTTATCATATCAATTCTATTCATGTAATTTATTCTCCCATTTCTCAGGATCGACAAGTCAATTATTAGCTTATAGGAAAACCAAACAATTTAGTCATCAACTTAAGATGAAAATTTCTAAGAGCTCCAATGCTCCCAACAATTCAAACGATATTAAAATTCAAAATCAAACGCGATTAAAAAATGCACATCAATGCAACCATCAAGTATGGTGAAAAGTGTATAAACCTATGGATAGGGAACTCATGCTCCCGCTTACAAATTTACGTTTCACGATAAATCATAGTCATCTATTGAGTATGAGATCCCATGATCATCGAGATTGGGGATAATATGACTCTTGATAAGAAAACATGCCTAGTATTCCTTATCAAGGAAATCACTAACATTGTTGTTGGATATTATCATGCCGAGTGACCTTTTCGGTCCCACCTTTTCAACAAATACAAAAATACAAAAATGATAAAACATTTCAAACAAAAAAAAAGGTAAACAAACACACATTGCAATTAGGTATGCATACACATGGATGTTCTTTCTTCTTTTTTCTCCTCTTCGCAAGTGTTCCTACCATGTTCATCCCTTAAATGATATTTTTGTTAGCCAATTCATACTCATTTTATGACATTTATGTCTATGGTATCCATTTGGCCTTGGTATTTCATCATATTGGTAAATTAAATAACAATTGACCTTCTAGAGATCCTATCACAATCAACATCTAAAAAAATTGTTGCGAAGAAATTTTGGACATATTTGTTGACACTAGCCAATTTCTTCATCACAAGCACTTCCGCATCCTTCCATCGGGCCATCGGTGGTTCTTAACCCCTTATCAAACAAGAGATCTGAAATAAGTTTTTAAAGAAAAACAAAATCAATCAAATCAAAAATCCAAAGCTAAAAGCAAAATTAAATTCATAAATAACTCTCTCAAAGTATTTCTAATAATCTCTGTCGGGGCTATGGACACTTTGTATGATGGAAAAGTGACAAGCGAGCATGGGAATATAAAAAGGCAAAGAAGACCCTCCTAACCGAACTGGTGTGATAGATTGATCGGAAAGGATGACTTCGAAGGCTCCAATCAATATCGAGCTCGGCGTGATTCGGTCCCATGGGTTGTGGAATACATGGAAAATGACCTAGGATAGTTTCATGTATGTCTCCGGATAAGGTCATAGGGTGGATGGTAAATATAATTGACTCTATGGGCAATTCTCAGCCTAGTCCGAACTCCTTAGCTTCATTATCCATTATGTCTAACAAGGATAATTGTTTGATGATGATAGGTGTAAGTGGAGTATATCTAAATATTAATATGCGCGAGCCAAAGCATCAACGCGTCGATTGACTGTGGATTCGTTGGGTTGTGGGATTTGTGGGTCACAACCATAGATTCATGGTTGTAAACCTGCTATGGTCATGTGTGGAATCAGTCTCTAATCCCTAGTACCCAATAGTCGTATGCCTTCTCGGCCTCTATATTCAGAATTAATAGTTGTGCGATCTTCTCAGAGTATCTCACGGGCGTTCTTGCAACTTGAATTCTTAAACTAGTATCTATGTCTGTGAGAGTATCTCCTGCGTCTGGTTGTGGGACCAAAGGATCACAACCAAATGTTTGCTCTCTTTTAAGCCCTTCTACAGTCATGTGAATAGTTATCTATGGTAATATGTAGTTTGGCTAACTTGACCAAAACGTATACGCTTGGTCGTCCTCTATATTCAACCCACTCAACTGTGAGCTGATCTGTTGTAAGTTTGTCATTGTTGGAAGACTTGGATCCTAAGACTCTGATCAATATCAATTATTGCTGTGATGAGATTGGGTTGGGGCACGATTGGCTCGAATACGTATTCTCTAGGCTCTCTAGGTCCCGTGATTGTCATACAAAGGCAATAATATAAATCCAATTGCAACAAAGTAAAATTAACTATATGAAGTATATCTATAACATATATAACTTCTATATTTTTGTGTTTTTCTGATGAATTTATATGAATGAAATTGAAGGAGAAACTATTTTAATATATCTAGAAATTGAAAACTAATCTAATGACAAATTTAAAACAAACAAAGCAACCGAGTATAGCTACTTGCCTGTGCAGTTGTAAATCTATTCTAAACAATGAAATAACTGATCTAATCTATTTGAAAGACTCTCGATCCTACCTCAGAAGTGAGGAATGAATCATAGTCTCTCAGAAACTATCAATCCCCATAGCTTCCCTGGCAATATCGAAAGTAAAATTGACTGAAATAAAGTGATTGGATACTCTATTTGATATGCTCCTAATTAGAACTTTGAAAGCTAGAACCTGGATTCTACAGAACAGTGGTGAATCTGATGGTGTGTGTGATTTTTCCCCTCAGTGTGATCTCCTCACTCCTTCATGCTCACGTGGATCCAGAAAAACGTGTAGCGCTAGCATCAATAGAAGTAGATATTGGGACAAAGGCAGCTTAGGTAATCGGATGGATATAATGCAAGTAGGAGAGAGATAGCGCAAGAGTATAGAGCTTGGCTTATGCAATTCCTAGCGGGATTTATTGCGAGTCATGCAACATAAAATGTCCAGAACCTGAAACTATCCTATTTGAAGAACAAAACCTGCAACTTTAATGGCTTCCTATTGAAAACAAACTATCCCATTCCAATTGATTTGGATGAAGTGATAACAGCAATTGCACAAGATGGATATGTGGCTTCCTAACAACAAGACAACACTAACTAAGCATGCAATGAATGAAGCTAAGAATTCTAAGCAAAATGAAAGACTAATCTATTGCAATGAGAAATTCAGAGGCAAATTTGAGGGGCCATTTTCTTGAGCACAAGCCAGCTATTTATAGCAATTCATTCACCCAAAGGTAAAAACCAAATTGATCACCTAAACTATAAACAATGGCAAAACACTATTCCAGGGAACCAGAATCATTAATGCAAGCCAAAGGTGGTGAAAAAAAGCTGGTAAACATTGAAATTACGTGATTCGCATTAAAAAGAGCATTCTAGAAAATGTGTGAAGGACCGTCGCCTGCTCGGGGTGACGGTCACGAGACCGCAACCCGATCGGGGTAGCGGTTTCGTAACTAAAGAGAAAAAAGCAAAGAAAAGAGGGGAAAGAGAAAAACAAAGCACGCAGAGGCTAAGCAAGGCATGTGGGATGTTAATGCATATTTAGAGGGATTTTCCGGATCCCGAACACCTTCCGAAGAGACCTGTATCATCATTGGGGCACGTGTTATGTTGTTTCGGCGGTGCAGTACCCTATAATTTTGGGTACGTACATATTGCCCCCTCGGAGAAGCGTTTTAGCCATAAAGAGGTGTAAAATGGTGGGTCCGAGTATGGCGGTCCCGAAATGGGAGGTTGGAAGTTATACCTGATACGTCCGTGTGTCGAAATGATGCCATCCAAAATTCCCGCCACCTGTAAAATGAAAAGAGGAATCAAGTGCAGATAGACAAAATAGATCGAGAAAATAAATGCTAAAATAATGGGAAATGAGGACGTACCATTTGTGTGGGGGTAAGAACTTACCTATGTCGGTGCTCCAAACCTGTGAAAAGGGGATTCAAACAAAATGAGTCAGGTTGCTATATATATGAAAGTGGGCCCATTTTCCTATTCATTTGCGCATGTTGATTTGATTGATTCTGAGCTCTGGGACCCACGGTGACGGTTTCTTATGAGAGTAGAGTCAAAACGTTCGTGATGGGATAGCGATCATGCCTCCACGAGCGGAACATCGTCCTGTGAGATCACAGGTTAGTTTTCCTCAATTTATCATTTTTACCCCCTCAATTTTAAAATGCTAAAATCTTTGTTGTGGGGGATTATTTTTGAAAATGTTAGGTTCAAAAGGTCCATCTAGGGGGGCGCCTACTAGGTAGGCTTTGTTTTTAGTTAAAATGGTCCTTTTTGGTGTTTTTAGGCCTTTTTAGGATATAAAACCCGCATGGGTTTTCGGGACACGACCGCCGCCCTGCCTAGGGTGGCGGTTACATGACCACCACCTTGTTCAGGGCGGCAATTACAAGACCGCCGCCTTTAAGGCGGCGATTCTGAAACCACCGCCTTGCTCGCTGGCGGCGGTTCTTCACAGAATGTCAAAAGGACACTTGTTTGAAATTGGTTTTGCATTTTTAGCATTTCTATGTGTTTTCATGACTTTTCTAATGTCACTTGGATGCTAACTTGCTCTGTTTTGTGTGTTTTTGGGTGTATGCAGGTGAGGGAGGAGTACATTTGGTGGAGTCGAGAGAGAGAGTGTGACTGGCTCCCAGTAGTACTAGATGCCCTTTCTCAGGATGAGGAGGACACTCTTCAGAGGGCCGGGATACTACGTATATCACACATCCCACATGTTGCACCATCTAGTCACATTCTTTGTGACTTATTTTCCTATTGGGATGCTGATCGGAACACCTTCCGATTACCAGGGGTCCGAGGTGAGTGGACCATCACTTTGGAGGATGTTTACCATATCCTGGGGGTCCCGATCATCGGGAGATGACTCACCCTTGAGACAACAGGTTCACGGGCCCAGATAGCATAGTGGGCCTCTTACATGGGAGATGTAGTTATCTCCACTGGTTCGAAGAAGGGGGTGAGAGTTCGGTCTATTCCTAGCTTTCCCATCCCCTTGATTCGCCAGGCTATTATGGGGATCCTTGCCTCGAGATTGATCGGGGACAAGGGAGGAGACACACTACTATATTGTTGGTCCCCCATCATTGCACAGATCGAGGGACATGGCTGGATTTATGCCTAGGGAGTAGATATACTTGGGACTACCTACCACGACTTGTACAGGGTAGTCCATTTATAGGGGCAGTCTTTGAGCCACCCGACCCTAGTTATGAGCTAGGTTTACGAGCGCTTCATTCCCTATGGCAGAGGTGTAGAGGTGGTAGATCCTAGAGCTATGAGGGCAGCCAGATGGACAGATATGTTGGTGCTTAGAGCACCTCACCAGCCCAGCTGCTTCACGACCACTAATGACATGGAGGCCACACCATATCAGGCCATGGCAGGTTTATGGGGTGAGGAGGCTCTTACCTTGATTTCCTACTCCACCACAGGGCAGCTCATTGACAGAGTAGGGCGAGTGGAGATACACCCCTTTGGCCGAGTTCCTCAGCAGTTTGGCCTACCTTACATGGGCATGCTTCCCCCGATAGTGCCAGTATACAGGTCAATTCAAGAGGTCAGAGGGGGTCCTAAAGGCCAGGGTTGGACAGTTGTTACCCCTGGCATTCCTATTGCAGCGAGGTGGGTAGTACATTCGAGGGAGAGGCGGTGCTCCTCGTGCACCCTTACTTGATTACCGTAGGTCTTGCCCTGCATAGTGAGTGATGACCCCATCGACATAGACTCCGAGTCCGAGGAGTTCACAGGGGGAGAGACAGAGGATGAGATTGAGGCCAAGGCCAACGAGTCAGGGGGAGAGGATGACAGTGATCCTGAGTGGCATGATACTCAGGACATCATGTAGGCAGAGAGGGTAGAGCAAAGTGCAAAGAGGGTGACTCTGGTTTCAGAGGAGCCACTCTTTCAGGCCCATGGTGGGGAGGATGAGTCCGTTATGGGATGCTACGTCACTCCAACCACGGGAGGAGCACCTCAGTCAGTGGCAACATCTGTGGCAGGTGCTGACCCTAGAGATCCATCCTGGAGGCCAGGTGACCTGAGTAAGTTATCTTCCCTTTGCTTTGAGTTAGGATTGCTTGCTTTAATTTCCACCTCTCCTATTGTTTACACTTGTGTTTATCTATTGTTTTATTTCTAATTCGTTTTCTCCTTTGTTTGCAGAGACCGCCGATGAGTGGCGAGACCTGATTCACAGGGTATGCACCAATACCCTGATGATCCCCATGGAGAGGACCCATGCAGAGCTATCTGTGGATGCAGGGGAGCCCTCGAGTCTGGTAGATATACTGACATCTTTGCCCCCATTTGGCATGTGGCTAGGATGGTATCTACCCTCCGTACCGAGCTAGTAGGGTATAGGATAGCAGAGCGCTTGATGAGGAGTCATTCTCATGGTGAGACCGCAGCTGCCCCTCGGGATCATGAGCCCTCCGTGCACTCAGAGCGCCACGTAGCCGGAGTCCTAGACATGGGCGTGCACCCTCAGAGGGATCTCATAGGGGTTGAGAAGCCACTTGGCTCTCTTAGATTTTGTATGATTCATTTGTATTTCCCGGGCTCTTTGAGCGTTTTGACCATGCTTAGCGCATGATGGCATTAGGAATTTTGACCATTGATATATATATACTCTTTTTGTATCAGACTCTTGGCATCTATGACCCTGCTTCCATTTCCATTTCCACATGTAAACTATGATGTATGCTTATATACTTTTTAGAATGTATGCAATGGAGAACAAATGATACAAATGTTAACCTTCTTTTTGTATTTCATGATGCTGATATATGATAATGTAGACACGATGTGATTTTGAATTTCAGTTTCTTTAAGCAATTTTGATACCTCATATTTGTTTTGGCGAAGCGGTGAAGACAAGCCGGTATGATGAGCAGATAGACTTGCCCCACTCCTAACTCCACGCAACTAGTAAGATGCGAGGGCTTGTCACCGAGAGCTAGAAAGGGCACAAGTTGTGAAATATGTTGAAATGATAGTGATGAAAGATAGACAAAGCTTTGGTGGAACCAAATTAGGATGCTACAAGCGTACTCCACTCGAGTGACTCCATAGTTTGAGATGCAACTTGCCTTGCGGTTTATCTAGACTTAGATCCGTAGATGGCCACATGGTAGACAAAATCTAGGTTTTAGGATTTTTAATTCTCTTGGAATTTTGGACATCCGATTCATTTGTTTTTGACTCAAGACTTCAAGATTTGAATTGTTTGTTTATGACCTTTTACATTTGTTTGTCAAGAGGACCCCCACACCTTGCCCCATGCTACTAGTAAGAAGCATGGGTTTATCACCTTAGGAAAGGCATAGGCGAGTAAGGGCATTTCCATCCTTTCCCAACCCTACGTCACTAGTAAGAGATGCAAGCTCATCACCAAAGGTTGGTGGGGCAAGGAAATGTGTA
This sequence comes from Taxus wallichiana var. yunnanensis, assembly GCA_018340775.1. Classification (NCBI taxonomy): domain Eukaryota; kingdom Viridiplantae; phylum Streptophyta; class Pinopsida; order Cupressales; family Taxaceae; genus Taxus; species Taxus wallichiana. The sequence continues at coordinate 818,046,375 of CM031240.1, forward strand.
AATTTAAAATTTTCTGTTTGATGTATACTTGACTTGCTTGTTTGAGTAAAATGTCAACATGCTCTTACTTCCAAAGAGATATTCATACGGGATAGATGTGACATGATGAAGCTTCTAGAACAGACCATAGGCAAGACACCTATCCTAAGAAGAAACCAAAAGTGAGAACAAGCATGTAGATCTTGGTATGGTTACCGTTAAGACTTTGTCGTATCTAACTTTGTTTGATGAAATGATTCTGAAATAGTTTGATGATATCATGGAAATGAAGAAGTATGATTAGAGTATTTACGCCAAAACCATCAGAAGTTTGTAATGAATTGCTTTTTTTAAGAATAAATTCCTCGATCACAAAGTTGTACAAAACAAGTGGACAAAATGATCCTAACTATATGAAGATGCAATGTAGATATAATTATATAAATAATGTCAGCTACTTACGCGTAGAATCGTTTAAGGTGTAGGGAATTGACTGTTTCACCAAATTCCTCACCTTCCATCGTACATAGGAGATATGCACCATTTCCATAGTCTTTCGTGACTAGGTATGGGCCCAACCATTTGGGCCGGAATTTCCTTCCTTCGCCGGTCTTTTTATCGATCCGACTGTCTAGTCTTAGAACTAGATCACCTTCATATATGTCGCGTTCATAGACCTTCTTGTTATATTTCCGGCACATTCGGTCAGCATAGATTCTGTGCCGTTGTTTGGCATCTAACCTAGCTTCATCTAGGCTTTCTAGTTGGGAAAGACGTGCTTCTCTGTAAGCATCTTCATCCAGGATCCCTTGTAATGAGATACGGAGACTAGGTATTTCAACCTCAAGCGGGAGAACTGCTTCTGCCCCAAATACTAGCGAGAAAGGAGTCACTCCTGTTGGTGTTCTTATTGAGGTTCGATGGGCCCATAATGCCGGATATAACTTCAAATGCCAATCTCATTTGTTTTCTTTCACCGTTTTAAGGAGAATGACTTTTAACGTTTTATTTATTGCCTCATCCTATCCATTGGCTTGGGGGTAATACAAGGAGGTCGTATGATGGCTTATTTTGAATTTATTGCACAATTCACAAACTTCATCATTCTTAAAAGAAGTCCCATTATCTGAGATAATGATTTGCGGGACACCGTATCTGCAAATGATTTGGTTTAAGATGAACTTGGCGATTACAAAACCCGGTACAGTAGTAAGAGGCATGGCCTCTACCCACTTGGTAAAATATTCGGTGGCTGTGATTATGAAATTGTGATCATCAAGAGACAAGGGAGAGAATTTACCTATTAAATCTAGGCCCCATGTAGAAAATGGCCATGGAGTAGCGATTGGTTGTAGAGCTTGTGTCGGCATGTGGATCTCGTGGGAGAATTCTTGGCACTTATGACACCTTCGTACAAACTCTACTACGTCGTGTTCTAGAGTAGGCTAGAAATAGCCCATCCGATGTATTTTACGAGTAGTGGCATGGCCACCGAAGTGGCCTCCACACATTCCATTGTGGGATTCATGGAGAATCTTCTTGGATTCTTCTGTGTCGACACATCGTAGAAGCATTCCATCAAATGCTTTACAATAGAGCACCTTCTCTATAATGACGTATTTATCTACGATAATGCGTAACCGCCTTCTTTGTTGCAGAGTAGCACCTTTTGGATATGTATGGTCCATGATATAATTAATAATATCGGTATACCAAGGACATTCAGAGATAGGAGGTCTGGTTTCGATGTAGTATACGCATTCATCGGGAAAGTCTAGATCTACTAGATTGCCTCCATCTAGTGGGTTATCAGCTAACCAATCCGCAATGATTTTTCCTTTAATGGATTTTTGATTTACGAATGTTAATTCAAATTCACCCATTAAGGTTATAAAACGTCGACCTTCTTAGACAAGGACCCTTGTGTGAGGAAAGTTTGTAAATGGTCTGTTTTGACAATGACCCTTGTTTCTTGATTTAGCATATAATGTCTTAAGCGTTTGGTTGCGAAAATTATGGCAAGGCATTCTCGTTTTGCCTATGTATAACGTGTTTCATAGTCGAGCAACATTTGGCTGATGAAATAGATCGCGCGTTCTCTCTTGTCATCGTCTTCTTGAGCCAAAGATATTAAAGCTAGCGAGACATTGGTGGCTCGCGAATATAAAATTAATGGGCGTTTGGCTTAGGTGGTGATAACAAGAAATCCTTAATCGCATCGAAAGCTTCATTGCAGTCTTCGGTCCAATCAATAATATAATTTTTCTTAAGTAGATGTTGATTGGATGGATGACGAAGCTTAAGTGCGGGATGAATCTCCAGATTGCACCAGATTTACGAGAAATGACACGATTCGATTCATCCGAAGGTGGGACCATTTTGAGAACAACCCTAATTTTGGTTAGGTCAACATCGATCTTGCGTGACTATATAATGTAACCTAGGAGCTTCCCCCTTGTTACGCCAAAGATGCATTTTTCTGGATTTAGCGTGACCCCGTATTCTATCGACGTGAAAGAATGACGCGAAGCACTTCCGGATGGTCACAATGCTTCTTGGCCTTAGCCAACAAGTCATCTATGTAGGATTCCATAATTTTATGAATAAGATCATGAAATATATATGTCATAGCCCACTGGTATGTAGCGCTAGCGTTCTTAAGACCGAATGGCATAACAACATAGCAATAAGCTCCCCTAGGAGTTATAAACGTGGTTTTAGCTTGATCTTGTTCGGATATTCTGATTTGATTGTATCCTGAGAATCCATCCATGAGAGACAAAATCTCAAATCCAGCTATTGCGTCAACAATGACGTCTATGGATGGTAACGGGAAGTCATCCTTAGGACACGCTTTGTTAATGTCCGGAAGTCTATGCAGATGCGTATCTTCCCATTCTTTTTAGAACGGGAATGATATTAGATACCCACTGAGAGTAATCGACTGGTTTGATGAATCCTACTTGGAGGAGTTTCATTACCTCCTCTTTCACCATGAGAGCTACCTTGGGCTTCATTGGTCTCAATTTTTGTTTAATCAGTTTTGCATCTGATTTAGTGACGAGGTTGTGCACCGCAATGTGTGGTGCAACCCCTGTCATTTCTTTATAATTAAATGCAAAATCTTTCTGATGTTCCTTGAGGATCCGAGTGTGTATTTCTACTTCTGATGGAGTTAACAAGGATCCTAACTTCAATATCCTTGGTTCATCTTCCATTCCGATGTTAATATCAATTGTTTCTTTGATTAGAGAAGTGTTACCTTCTTCAAACTCAGGCGGGGCTGGAGGTAGTTCCAACTCGTCTCCATTCTCGACTGTGTATATGCTGAGTTCCTTTTGTGGGGGAAGCTCTGTCATGGGATTCCCATAGTAGGAAGATGAATGCGGGATCAAGGATAAATCTACTGTGTGATGGGTGAGATGTAACGCTGCATAGGCATTTAAGTAATCAAGAGTGGTTGTCTCACTATCAATGTGGTCTAGGATAGTAGATTTGTTCTCATCTCTGTTCATTAAACGAGGGCTTGACATTTGTTTCACTAATGGTTCTGGTACGAAGGGATACCATAAAATGGGTATTTTCCAACTCGCTGTTTGGAGTGAAGCGTGACGCTGAGGTTGCTATTGAATCGGTGAGAAGATTTTGTTCTCGTGGGATTGCTTCAATTGATATGAAGTCAAACTCCTTGCTTAAATTCAATACAACTATTTTGTAGAGCTGTAAGTGCTCGGCTTTGGTTTCATATACCTCAGCGACTTGGTTTGCTACCAATTGTGAGTCTCCTAACACCCTGATATTATTAGCACCGATCCTCTTAGCTAAGATGAGGCCAAGGAGGAGGGCTTCGTACTCAGCACCGTTGTTTGTACATTCAAAGTTTAGTTTAAAGGAAAATGGTAGGACCTTTCCCTCGGGAGAAGTAAAGATTACACCCACCCCAGCTCCATAACGACATCTAGCTCCATCGAAATGGAGAGTCCAATATTTCACTGGGAATATGGATGTTGGGATATTTGTTGTGTTAATATCTTCTACTTCCACCATGCAGAGATCCTCTGCTGGGAGAGAACCAACACCTAGGGTATATCCCATGCCTACAGAATCAAATGGTAAGAACATTGGTAGATCCTGTTCTAGCAACTCAATGATTTTTGTAGTAGTTCCTAATGATACTGTTTCTACAATGTTAGCCTCATCCTTGAGGGCTGGGGTCGTCTTGACTAGGCTCATAGTTTCAAGATCTATTGTAGGTACCAACTTTTCTTCCGGCTTTGCGTCGGTGGGTTTATTAAGTTGGTTTGTTGGGAGTTCAAATTCCGAGTGAACGCCTGGTCTTTTCTTTAGGTCAGCCAGGTGTACATTGAATGGTTTTGGATCACCTTTGGCTATGAACACCTTTCCTAAATGCAAGAATCTTACTTCTTGAAATAACGTAGAAGGGATTGCCCTTCATACGGTGTATCCATGGTCGGCCAAGGATCATATTATAGTTGGTTTCCCGATCTATAATATAAAACTCAGTCATAATTGTTTTGGGTCCTAAGGTGACTGGTAGTATTATAGTTCCGATTGACGTGGCTTTAAGGCTATCATAGCCTCTTAATGTATTTCGAGTCGTGGAACAATTCGTTTCTCCATACCCTAGCTTTTGGAGGAAAGAGAAAGGGACTATATTGACTACTGCCCCATCATCAACCATCGCGTGTTTCACATAATTGTTATAAACCCACACTTACAAGTGTAAGGCTAGATCACCTTGGCGTGCAATCTCAGCGTCTATTGGCATTTTTTTATTTCGAATATGAATTTGGTGTCCCTATCCGGCTGCCCAGAGGGTGGATATCAAAGTCTATATGGTTTACCTGTGTTTCGGGGGGTGGAGTGATGTTCACTAAATGACCCAAACCTAATGCCTCTAAAAGAGCAGCCCTGTGGGTAGGAGAGTTCTTCAGTAAGTCTAGGAACGAAATGTGTGAGAAGGTTTTTGTTAGATCACTAATTAAATCATAGGCACCCACGGGTTTTTCGACTATTTGTTGGATGTTATCTATTTCTGGCAGGTACCTTGGACTTGGCTGAGAGGAATACTCTCGTGTCCTTGTTACAGCTTCTATGGGTAGTTCGGCATCTAACTCCACTAAACCAACTATCTTGGGCCACTGTTGACTTCCTAATTGTGGCACAACTAATAGATTTAGTGAAGTTGAGGCTTCATGATCGTTGTTTCCTATCATTACACCCTTGTTTGTCCCATTCGATTTAACCTGTTGTTGTTGTGATTTGGGAGCAGATCATTGAAGATCTTAAGGGGTGCATTTTGAGGGGAAACTGCCCCTATAAAATTATTTGGTGCCGGTGACGCAGGATCTGCTAAGAACATATATATGAAAAGTTGTCTTTGTTCTTCTAGAAAGTGTTGCATGAATTTATTATAGTCATGGAATGTTCTAGTGTCATGGCCTTGGATTTTGTGAAAACCACAATACGAATTAGGATTGTAATTCCTAGTTTGTTGGTTTGGTGTATATTGTGGCCTAAAACTCTGATCAAACCGTTGCCTATTAGGATTAAAGTTTTGCATTATTGTTTTTGGTTTTGATTCTAGTTTTGATATCCATTTGAGTTTTGGCTTGAACCCTATGTAATATCCTTGTAACACTAGCTTTTGATGCGCCCCCTTAAAAGCCTTTGGCGCATGGTTTTCCATGTTAACACATCTTTCGGTGCGCCAAAGGATGTTGAGTCTCTTTTGCGTGCGCCAAGGCGCATGCGCTTGTGTTGATACAACTTGTGTTGCGCCGCTCTTTGGTGCGCCAAAGGCGCGCATAATCTTTGTGCACACAAAAAACTTTTTTAGTGCGCGAAAAGGCGCACATAATCATGTCGACAATGCTTTTGGTGCGCCAAAGGCGCGCTTTATCTCATGTTGGCAGATGCTTTGATGCGCCAAAGGGCGCATCCCTTCCCGTGTCGACAACAAATCTCATGCGCCTTTGAAAAAGTGGTTGGCGCATTTATGTCCAGTTTTTATATATATATATGGTTTGCGCGCCCAAATGTCATTTTCACTTTTGTTGAGCACGTGATCGTTCTGAACTTGTCAGCCTCTGCTCCGTCGTTTTCATCATCCTGTGGACCCGTTGCAACTTTTGCTATATATCCAGGTAAGAGGTGTTATTTCTCTCTTGTGCGTTTTGTGCTTTCAGTTCCTGGTGTGTTCCTGGTTTGGTTCTTGCTTGTTGGGTGGTTGTTTATATATAAATGTGTTGGCCTAGCCTCCTCCGTTTGCTGTCTGCCCCCATGCTATCCTTCCTCTTTCCAGATCTGCTGGAGAAGGTCATTTTCTTGAAACCATGGTTGTAATCCTCTTGGTTTTAACCGTTTCGTTTGCCCATTGAGCATGTTAAAAAAAAAAGAGGAGAAGAAATCTAAGAATCATGTAAAAACCCCCTTTAAGAGTTTAGTTTTCTGTTTTTCTCCTTGGCGCGTCTGTCACCCCTACTGACACTAAGAACGATTTGCGCCCCCATGGCGCATCTACCCTACCCTGCCTATTATAAAAAGCAAAATCCGCTTGATATGCGCGCACCCTTTCGGCTCTTTGCATCATGAGCTCATGCGCCCTCAGGCGCGCCTTTTCGCGTCTTCTGAAGTCTGCTGCTGCGCCCTGATGGCGCACCACCATCCCGTCCATGTTGCATCCCTTTTCCATGCGCCCATGGCGCCCCAGCTTCCATGCTGACAAAAGTTTTCCGCGCTAAGTATGAAGCTATAAAGGCGCAGGCGCATCCCCGATTGCAATAACATCATGTTGTGTAAACTCTTCATGCGCCGCGCCATATTTCCTTCGGCGCACGAAAAGTCCATGTTACACGCTTTTCCCATGCGCCAAAGGCGCACCCAATCCTAATGTAACATGCAAGGCCCATGCGCCTTTGGCGCATCCTATTTCCATGCAACACGCGCTTCTCATGCGCCCTATATCAAATGCAATATGCAGTATCCATGCGCCATGCGCCTTTGGCGCCAATTTAACCTCTGCAGCACTCCTTTTCTGTGCGCCTTATCTATTTAGCCCTGTTAGCTGCAGTTTTCATGCGCCCCGCGCCCTGAGCCTTAAAATCTCTAACTCTTTCTTCTGCTAACATTCCGATGGAAGATCAAATGGCTAATTCAACCTTTTTGGATTGGGTCTCGCTTCTTCTTCATGCAGATCAGCAACTGAGTTCAAAAGAACATATGTCTACATCCAGCAAGAGACCCACCAAACCAAGAGGAAAGGCTAAGCTTACAGAGGAAGAGATGAAGTACAAATATCAAAGGGTCAGGATGCCGAATCACACGAGAAGTGAATGCAGTATGGATGTCAGGGACTCAGAGTTGGGTCACATTGACATGGAAGAATTCTAGGTTAGGACTCAGAAGGTTACAAGAAGTCCGTGGATGGACAAATTAATAGGCAGTGCCCTGCATTTCGCCGGAGGAATCCCCGTCAGTGCCGTCAACAATGAATTCATGATGGTGATTGCACAATCTTACAACAAGGACACAAGATGTGTCGAAAACAGCAAGGGCGAGGTAATCATAAACCTCACTGCCCGTCATTTTGAGATAATGCTCGGCATCCCTCACCACCGGCACTTTGTGGCCGTCAGCCAAGAAGAGTGCATCAAGGCCTGGGAAGACAATGAAGACCAATGCATGCAACTAATGAATGAAGTCTACTTGAAAAACAAGAAGGTGGTAACCCGGTGGCCCCAAATCATCCACCGCGGTGACTTCTCGAGAAGAGCTCGGCGATCTATTACTTTCTGCGCGGGGTCTTGGGCTTTTCGCGCCCACTACTTCCATAAATGGATCTTTGAGGTACTTGGAAACAATGAATAAGAATGTGCTGAGCAGCGCTTTTCTTTGGGAGAAATAATAAGCGGCACCATCTCGGCGGCTACTGACAATTCGCCCAAGCGGGAGTGTTCCATATGAACTCCTACGTAGTCTATGCTGCAGCGTCGGAAAGGGATTATCCAGGGCTAAACCGAAGTGGAATTTGGCCTCAGGTCAAAATATATGAATATTATCCAGAACTAAGGTTGGAGAATAGCATCCCTCAATTCGCCAAAATTAATGATGCTTTCTTCTATCACATCATTTTCCTGTTGAGGCCAAATCTAACTCATGGTCGCACGACCAAAAACATTGTGTCAACTGTGGAGAAGTGGGGGGCCCTGTTCACCCAGTTTCCCACATTTACCTATCTGAGGGCGGTCAACTTCTTGGGCGAGCCAACCAAGCTACCGAGGTATCTCTTGGACCTAAGCTGATTCTACTAGAGCTATCAAGGAGGTGGTCACATACCATGAGAAATGCCTCAAAAGAAAGAAGGGCGGAACTCCTTTCCCCCTCACAGTGGGCCGTACACATGCTCCACCCATCACAAGGCGAAGGAAATGTTCGCAGAGCTGGAGTTGCTCAATTTGAAACATGACTTCCCGGCCAGGCCTACCTTTGACCCGAGGAGGCTGCTGCGAGGCTAAGCTTGATCCGATCCATGTCCCTCAAATTGAGGATATTTACATTGGCGTCATCCACGAGGTGGAACTCAGAAGAAAGGATCATTCTCGCTTAGCATTGGCGGAAATTATCCAATACGGAGTGGCCATTGTCCCCAAAGGCTTCCAAACTACGGAAGATGAAGTAGACAAGGTGTATAATGACACGGAAGGGGATGATTGGCCCTTCCCGGCCATTGACAGAAGCAAAGCTCCTCAAACAATTGAGGAGAGGGTCAAGGAGACTATGCGCGAGAGCAGAGCCTTTGGTGCGCATGAGCGGGCTGATCTACCTCGGGGTAGATTTCACAACCTCCCCATTGGGCAATGCGCCTCCAAGGTCCAAGAAGCAGCTAAAAGGCAAAGGTGTAGAAGGTGAACCTAGCACCATTCAGGAAGAAGCCCCTGGAAGTCCTCCTTCCACAGCGCCAGAACAGGTAATAACTCTGGATTCGCCAGAGAAAGAAGCAGCGGAGGATAGTCCCATACGCCCATCCACTCAGGATGTCGGCATTGCTACAACCACAGAGGTCCCTTCTGTCCCTTCTTCTTCTCTTTCTTCCCCTCCTCGAGTGACTCAAACGACCACCCCTTTGGTCGTGTCCTCCGCCCCTTCTTCTACTCTTTCCCCTGCCTCTTCGTCTATCTTCTCCTCCCTCGCTGATTTATCTTCTTCCATTTCTTCCCTCATTTCCGGGCTCCCTTCCCTTCCTTTGTCTTCTGCAGTTGCGGTTTCCCTTCCTCCCGTGGACACTTCTTCGGCTATGATTTCAATGCCACCGCCGCGTGTCTCCACGTTTTTCCCCTCTTCTACTGTTGCTCCCTCCTCCTCTGTCTCTGGTCCTTCTTCTATGGGACCAGCCTGGATCTCTCAGCAGTTGAGCCAACAAAAGAGGAAAGTTCCCATCGCTCCGATGGACTTTTCAGTGATTCCGGCCAAAGGGGCAAAGAAGCAAAAGCCTGTAACACGCTTCTCTCAAAGTGCTGCGGGTGAGAGAGTTATGGAAATAGCATACCCTGATCCCCTCAAGGAGAAAAAAGATCATCTCTCGGCAGATTTTTCTTGTGACCCAAGTCTGATGGGGACATCTTACGAAAGTCTCGGGGAAGCTCTTTCATGGTCGATGCCCTTTGTCAAAAGCTTGAGGAAAAAAAAGAGAGAAAAGGCTGCGAAGGAGCGAGAACAAATATCTGCTTCAAGCCTTACGAGAAGATGGGTAGTGCACCTCCACATTGCCGCCGAGACTTGAGCTTCTCGGCGGGAGAAAATCAATGAATATTCAAAGATCGGCGGCGGGGTATGGCCGTTTCTGCGCTTGGAGGGCCAGATCCTCAAGGGCGGTGAAAGAGTGATCGCGAATATGTCAATTCATATCTAAACATCAAAAAGGTGAACAAGGAACTCCAAGTATTAGCGGGTCCCATATCGGAAGAGCTAGATCATGCTAGACTCCAACATGAGACCTTTGACAAATGTTATTTGTTGAGTCGAAGATGCAGTCAAGTTCGGAGTTTTCGGCCATCGAGGGCCCTCAACAAAACCATGTCCACTCTGGACTATCGGATAGATCAGCTGGAATTTGTTACGGAAAAGATAGACAAGGTGAAGGAAGAGGCCTGGATGCGATGCATCAAATGGGCGAATTGTTCTTAACATGTCTCGGGGCTGCTCACTCCTTCCTTTACCATGAGATCGGTGATGAAACTATCCGGATCTTGAGGAGATCGCTTCTCAAGAGAGCGGGGCGGAGGTCACATTTGACCTTGAATCTATCAACAACTGCTTTGGCTGTAGGGACTTCATCGGGTTCCTCATCGAGGCGGAGAAAGATTATTCTAAACTCCCGGAAAAGCTCATAAGCGGCGGGAGACTTGCGAAGCAATCAGCGAGCAGCGGCACGAGGATCCATCACGGGATCAATTTGGGCCCATGATTAACAAGTTTTTGGAATACGCGCTCGAGTTCCACATATCATCTCTGGCGGCATCGAAGCGAGGCAACCCCCTTTCGGCCGCAGGATGACGATGATGAGTAGCTGCTTCTTCTTCTTCTTCTTCTTCTTCTTCTTCTTCTTCTTCTCTCTATTCTCCGACTTTCTTGTTGAAATGTCTAAAGTGTGTTGGCACAAATGATGACATCATCCATGTTGCATCATGGGATGATGTCATCCATCAAGTTGTCAAAAGTCAACATGACTTTTAGATATTTTGTAAATATCTTTGTAAATATTTGTTGGCTCCTTTTTTGCTTTCCTTCTCCTCTCTTCTATAAATACTGGAATACTTGTTGTATTCGGGGTGAACATTTTTTAGATGAAAATAGAAGTGAGGAGAGAAAGACTTTGAGCTTTCTTGTAACAGAAGAAAACAGTAATACAAATATTAAGACTTTGTGCTCAATAGCTGTGTTATGCATTAGATCTTCCTTACGTTAGATCTGTATGTGTTTAATCTGTTGGATTCATATCTACTTTTCTGTCATTTGCTCATCAGTATTGCTTTGTTTATTTATGTAAGTAGGTTTGGCTCATTTACTACCTGACCCAAAAACATAAATCTTCTGACCTTTCTGCTTTGGAATTCATTTCTTTTCTTCCTTCGGATCTGTTCTTTCTCTTTTCCCTCTTTCATTCCTTTCTTTTCGCAGCCTGAAACACTCTACTGGGATGAGATCCCAAACCCCCGAAGGTAGAATCTGTGAGACTTGCATAGATTCCTGCTGGTAGAATAGCAATAAACCGAGTTTCTTTCTTTGACTCAAAGAGGGCTAAGCCACACTGCTTTGTTGGCTCGTCTATCCATAGATCTGTCCAGGCGACAGATTTTCGGACCAACAGTTTTTGGCGACTCCGCTGGGGATCGAATAGATCTGTCAGATCTATGAGGGTAGTAAGATATAAAAATCAGAAAAAATCAAAAGATTGCTGCCTGTTTGCAAATCTGAACTTTTTGTTAAAAATCCAAAAATTTGCAAAAGTGCTCAAATTGAAAAATTTTCTTCTGAGAGTCATAGATCTGGTCCAGTTAAAGATCTTTAGTTCGCTGAGTTTTTGAAAAAATCAGTATTTTGCCATAGATCTGAGTTTTTGGCTGTTTGCAAAAAAGTTTGAAACCCTAAAAAAAAAAAAAAAGTTAAAATCAGATCAGAAAATCAGCCTACTAATCTTCCCTGCCATCTTATCCTCGTTGTAATTTGTCATTTAAACCACAATCGGTTTTCTGAAGAGGATAGTTTTAAATATCTAGAAAAGTGCCTGCTGCTGGTTTTTGACAGAAAAACCAGAAAATCAGCAAGTACAACCAAAAAGAAAGTTTAAATCTGCGCCATAACATTGCAGATCTGGAAGGAACACTGGCGAGTGAACCTTTTACGCGCAGCAGGAGAGCCCGTGGAGAAGCTGATCCTACTTTCGATCTGCTTCAAAGGCACAATTTCAGCGTAACACCGGCGCGTTTTTCAGCACTAAGCTCGGCTAGCCGGTCATCCAGGAGTGTCTCACCTTCACGAAGAAAAAGTCTTTTGCAGGGGGCATCCACATCCCTTTGTAGTGCCTTGCTACTCAGCGGAACTACAATTCCAGCTCGTGTTCTCTTTCCGGCTTTTCAGATGGCGGTACCATGGGGAAACGCGATGGGTCCTTTGGCTTTACCACATCCAGTTCACGCTCTCCCTCACGGAAATCGAAAGAATTTTCCCAAATTTGACGGGAGCGGAAATCAAAGCACGGATTCCCACATATCTGCATTCATTATGTCATGCAGTATTTTGGATGTGACCCACGAAGATGTGTCGGTTCGCCTTTTTCTGGAAACCCTACAAGGACCTGCGGTGAATGGTTTCAGCATTTGCCGGCCGGATCTATCACCAGTTGGGCCACCTTGCGGGATGCTTTTGAAGATAGGTACAAGCCTTCAGAGGATGCATTTGCATTATTATCACGAATCACTCACCTGAAGAAGGAGGCGAATGAGACCATGCGCGATTTTGTCACCGGTTCAATGCACTAATCAACCGTGTCCCTGTTGCCATGCTTCCAACGCCGGAAAATCAAAAGTGTTTCTTCGTAAACGCTATGAGCTCGAAAGTTAGTTTCTTGCTCCTTCAGGAACGAGTTGCCACCTTGGTTCTCGCCCAAGCCGCTGCCATTCGCATAGAGGATAATCTGATAATATCGGTGAATTAAAAAAGGAATCAGCCAAGCCTAAATCTTTGGGCCCTTCGCCCACCACTTCGTCTGATCCAGCATTCCAAAAGATGGCGAACGATTTGCTTGCATTGAAGAAGCAGTTGGCCCAGGCCTCTCCCAGTTCCTCATACCGGGATATTCCGCGGAGGAATTTCGTTCCTAACAATGTTTCACAAAGACCGCGCTTACCTACAGCTGCTCCGCGGTTGGCACTTGAGGCCCCTCCGGTCAATGCTCTGGCCGAGATTGAAGAAGAAGAGCAGTATTATGAAGAACCTTCGTCTCAAGGCGAAGATGATCAAGATGTCGGTGAACCGACTGGCGACTCTACTATCGGGTATATGGAATTTGATGAGGAAGAATCTGATGAAGAAGAGGGTACCCAGGGGTACGCAAGCGGGCAGTCATATGCTGTTTTTACTCGTTCGCAAGGAAAAGAAGCGGAAGTTGCTGCCCATGTCCAGCAGGAGAAGGCCGTGTCAAACGCGCCTCCGATCATTGCTAAAAGAGGTAATCCTCTTCCTACTCAACTCCCTGGCAAATCTTTTACAAAGAAATCTTTTCCCCCTATCTCTCCTCCAAATCAGTCCTCTCACCTCCTACTAAGACCACCGATCCTATTCCATCATCGCGAGGTGAGGACTCATTCCTTTACCAACGCATGACCCTTGGCGCATTTGATATTATAGATCATGCAAAAAAAGACCAAGATCAAATGTACAGAAAAGTGAGTATCTTGGTCAAACCCCGAACAACTTGTAAGATTAACTAAGTATATCCAAAGTCAAGCTGTTATACCTAATCAGGCTTCCCCAAAAGGAATCCTTTCCACTCCCCCTGAATCCCATATAAATGTTGCTTGACATGCGTCGGGCAAGATAGAGCCTTTCTATCTCTCTCTTGATCAATGGTCACTGGTGAGTAATTGCATAATTGATTCCGGGGCTTCTGATAATGTCATGCCGGCAAAAGTCGCCCATGCTTTGGGCCTCACTCTTACCAAGCCTTTCGGCAGATGTTATTCTTTGGAAACTAAGCAAGTTCCGTTGGTTGGCCAAATCAAAGACGCGTAATTTGCATTTGCGGCTTTCCCGGATAAAAGAGTAAAAATGACAGTCCTCGTTGCTGACATTCCGGCAGCATATGGAATATTGCTGGGAAGAAGTTTTTGCAGCGAAGTTGGTGGAGAAATTCATATGGACTGGTCCAAAGCTAGAATTCCAGTCAAAGGCGTAATGCAGACTTTGGAGCCAGAATCACAAAAGAAATACTTGGTTACCAACTCTGAAGACCCCAAAGCTCAAATCCTTTTTGAATCATCAGGGATGGGGAATTACTTCTTATCTACTGAGACGGATAAAACAGGGGCTGTTCTCGTTCAGGAAGGAGATCTTAATAAGATCTGGACATTGCAATTCGATGGGAGCTGTGCAACTAGTGGATGTGGCGTTGGGGTCGTGTTGATATCTCCTGAGGAAGAAGTCATTCCTCTCTCTTTCAAATTGCAGTTTTCAACACTAGCAATCTGCTTTGAGTATGAATCTCTCTTACTCGGTATAAGCCATGAAAAGAAAGAGGAATTAAAAATCTAAAAGTACAAGGTGATCTTTGAGCTAGTTGTAAATCAGGTCAAAAGGATTTACCAAGTAAAAAAATGAAAGACTCGGGCACTACCGTAATGCGGTATGGGACAGCATTGAGGAGTTTGATGCCTTTTCAATTGAATCAATTCAAGAGCCCAAAATGACATGGCTGATTCATTGTTTGTTTCGGCATCTCTCATGCTCCCACATCCAGGTTTGAAAATGAACAAGTACACCATTGAGGTGGTTTTCCGCCTTGAGCGTGCGGACAATTCTCGGCATTGGCGGTGTTCAATGATGATAATCAACTCATTGCCTTTACGGAGAAGGCGAGAAAATTTAAAGAATTGTATTTGAAGGATCCACTTCTACATGAGTGATCAATCACCGGTCAAAACCACGAATCAAAGGAGAAGTAGCGATGGCATATGTCGGCTCAAAGGAAATAAAATTCGAAGGGCTGGTTTCTCTGGAGCGCTTTGTTTGTGAGGCATGACCGTTTTGTAAAAAGAAGAGGCGGGATGATCTGGCTCATCCCGAGAAGACCGAACCGGTCAATTTAGGTTCGGAGCACATCCATGATTTGTGAACATTGGGAAATGTTGCACGCGCGAGAAGAAAAGCGAAAATTTGTCAAGTTGCTTTGAAAAAATATATGGATGTATTGGCATGGTCTTATGCCGATTTAAAGTCCTTCAAGCCGAAGGGCGTTGGCCACGATATTCCGTTGAAAGAGCGATGCAAAGCCTTCCGCGAAGCGAGAGGCACTATAATCCCAAGATTTGGGTACCATCAGGCGAAATTCGGAAGATCTAGAGGCGAGAATCATCTTCCCTATCCATCCATCCATGTACTTGGGTAGCAAATATTGTGCCGGTGTGAAAAAGCGGTGAAATACGCATCTGCGTAGACTTTGAAATTTGAATCAAGCATTTGAAAGACAACTACCCTCTTAGATAATGGATCAAGTTATGAGCGATGGCTGGATCGAGAGAGATTATCCATGCTTGACGGTTTTTCAGGTTACAATCAGATTGAGGTTTCACCTGAAGATCAATTCAAAACAGCATTCACTACTCCCTGGGGTACATTTGCCTACAGCAGGATGCCTTTCGGCCTAACTAATGCTGGTGCCACTTTTCAGCGGGCCATGGACTTTGCATTCAAAGGTATGATGGGAAAAGTCATCGTGGTTTACCTAGATGACTTAACCGTGTTCTCTAAACAGTGAAATGATCATTGTGATCATTTGGAGCAAGTGTTGGCCAGGTGCCGAGAACATGGGATTTCCCTAAACCCAAAAAAGTCTGTTTTTGGAGTCACGGAAGGGAAGTTGCTAGGCCATGTGGTCAGCAAAGAAGGAACAAAGATAGATACTGAAAGAGTTAAGGCTATTCAAAGCCTTACTCTGCCTACAAGCAAGACTGGTGTTCATTCTTTCTTTGGAAAGGTGAACTTTCTCAGGCGTTTTGTTCCTGACTTTGCTGAAAAGACCCGTCACATATTGAACATGATGAAGGGTCACCAACTTTCAGATGGAGTGAAGAGGGGAAAAGGTCATTTGAAGAAATAAAAGCTTAGTTGCCATGCACCGATCTGGTATGTCAGATTTCTCGAGGACTTCATCATGTATAGTTATGCATCTGAGCATACTGTGTCTGCCATCTTAATGCAAAAGAATTCAGAAGACATTGAATCCCCGATTGCATTCATGAGTTCTCCTCTCAAGCCTCACGAACTAAAGATGACTCAGCTGGAAAAGCATGCCTTTGCCGTTGTCAAAGCAGTGAAGAATTTCAGGTATTACATTCTAAACTCGCATACGGTGGTGCTTGGTCCCGACACGGCGGTGAAATCAATTCTAACTCAGCAGGAGTTAGGAAGTTTGTGAGGAAATTGGATCGCAAAGGTCCAGGAGTATGACCTGGATATTAAACCAACCAAGCTAGTAAGGGGCAAGGGCCTGTGTCAGCTAATGGCTGAAAACAAAGATTCAGAAAATCCTGATGAGAGGGGTGACTACATCGAAGAAGCGCAGGACCGGCAAGAAGGGCCTGATTCTCTGCCTCTGGTTCTATTTGTTGCAACTAGTGATGAGTGGTACTCGACATCGCTTTCTTCCTTACCTACGGCGAATGCCGATGCACCTAACTGCAAAGGAGAAGCGCACTATAAAGCTCAGGGCGGCTAAATACGTCATCTGGGATGACGGCTTATATAAGCGCGGGATAGATGGCATCTTCCTGCGATGTGTCGACAAGCCCCAGCAAGTAAAACTACTGGAAAGTTTTCACAATTCAGCTTGTGGAGGGCATTTTCTTCTTCATCGTAACTGCACACAAGATCATTCGAGCCAGGTATTATTGGCGGCGCTCTTTGAATATCTGACCACGGGTGGCGAAATGTGAACCCTGCCAACAATTTGTTGGCAAGCCCAAGCTGGCTGCCCTTCCCCTAAGGCCGATCATTATCAATGAACCATTCAGACAATGGGGAATTGATTTTATTAGCGCACTCAATCCTCGATCGAGTCTTTGGACATAGCTATGTCCTTACAGCAATGGATTACTTCACCAAGTGGGTGGAAGCCATACCTGTCAAGCATGCCACTTCTGAGGTGGTTTGCAATTTCATTAAAGAAAATATCATTGTCAGGTTCGGCGTTCCAAACAAAATCGTTGCTGATAATGCTTCTAACTTCTCCTCACGAGAAGTTATTAGTTTTTGCTATGAATATGGGATAACCTTGGCTCACGCATCATTATTATCCTCAGGGAAATGGTCAAGCGGAATCCAGCAACAAGAACTTGGTGGCCATCATACGAAAACTGGTGGAATCAAATCAGCGGATGTGGCACAAGTCTTTATACGACGCTTTGTGGGCGGATCGCATTACTCCCAAGAGATCTCTCGGCATGTCACCTTTTCAAGTGTTATATGGCATTGATGCCGAGCTTCCCATTTCTGCGGAACTTCTCTGCTGCAGCAGCACCATTGAAGATGAAACTTTCCAAAGTTCTCTTGAAAAGAGAATCATATATAGCGAGAACTTGAAGAAAAGAGAGTGAAGGTGGTCGATAGGATCACTGAACATCAGAATCAAGTTAAGAGGCTTTTCGATAAGAAAGCCAAGCAAAGAGATTTTCAAGTGGGAGATCTCGTCCTTTTGTGGGACAAGCGAAGAGAGCCAAAGGGCATGCATGGAAAGTTTGATTCCCTATGGAGAGGGCCCTTCAAAATCAAGCAACTCAACGGAGAGAATAGTTTCTATCTCTCGTATCTGGATGGGCGAGCTCCCGCTTCCTATAGCGGGCAGCATCTGAAGATCTTCAGGAAGTAGAGCTTGCTCTCTTCTTTGTACAATTTGCTTTAAGTTGTGTGTTTGCTTTCGTCGTGTGTTTGCTTTCGGTTTGTCGTGTGTTTCTTTTGTTCTCCCTCCGGTCCCCCTTGTTTTTGACTCTGTTACCCAATGGATAGGCACAAGTGATCTGGGATTCTCTACCCCCGAGTTCGCTCAGGGATAGTCCCCAGAAAGAGCATTTGTTATCAGTAAAATTGTGAGGCAATTTTACCGATAACCATACGGAAAATTTTGTTTCGATCCCTCGTTAGGGATCCCTCGCGTTCGAAACGTTGTAAAATCCCTTCCCGGGAAATCTAGTTTTCGAACTTAGTCTTTCTGAGCCTTTTTTTGGTGGGCGCATGAAATATCCTTGTAACACTAGCTTTTGATGCGCCCCCTTAAAAGCCTTTGGCGCATGGTTTTCCATGTTAACACATCTTTCGGTGCGCCAAAGGATGTTGAGTCTCTTTTGCGTGCGCCAAGGCGCATGCGCTTGTGTTGTACAACTTTTGTTGCCACTCTTTTAGTGCGCGAAAAGGCGCACATAATCTTTTGCAACAAAATATTTTGGTGCGCAAAGGCGCACATAATCATGTCGACAATGCTTTTGTGCGCAAAGGCGCGCTTTATCTCATGTTGTCAAATGCTTTGATGCGCGAAAGGCGCATCCCTTTTCTCCTGTCGACAAACAAATCTCATGCGCCTTTGAAAAAGTGGTTGGCGCATTTATGACCATTTTTTATATATATATGTGAGTGCGCTCCCAAATGTCATTTTCACTTTTGTTGAGCACGTGATCGTTCTGAACTTGTCAGCCTCTGCTCCGTCGTTTTCATCGTCCTGTGGACCCGTTTGCAACTTTTGCTATATATCCAGGTAAGAGGTGTTATTTCTCTCTTGTGCGTTTTGTGCTTTCAGTTCCTGGTGTGTTCCTGGTTTGGTTCTTGCTTGTTGGGTGGTTGTTTATATATAAATGTGTTGGCCTAGCCTCCTCCGTTTGCTGTCTGCCCCCATGCTATCCTTCCTCTTTCCAGATCTGCTGGAGAAGGTCATTTTCTTGAAACCATGGTTGTAATCCTCTTGGTTTTAACCGTTTCGTTTGCCCACTGAGCATGTTAAAAAAGAGAGGAGAAGAAATCTAAGAATCATGTAAAAAACCCCCTTTAAGAGTTTAGTTTTCTGTTTTTCTCCTTGGCGCGTCTGTAACCCCTGCAACACTAAGAACAGTTGCGCCCCCATGGCGCATCTACCCGCCCTATTACAAAAGCAAAATCCGCATGGCCAATGGCGCACCCTTTCGGCCTGCTGCATCATGAGCTCATGCGCCCTCAGGCGCGCCTTTTCACGTCTACAAGTGCTGAAAGCTGCGCCCCTGATGGCGCACCATCCATCCATGTTGCATCCCTTTTCCATGCGCCCATGGCGCACCCAGCTTCCATGCAAAAGCTTTTTTGCGCTAAGTATGAAGCTATAAAAGCGCGGCGCATCCCCGTGCAATAACACCATGTTGTGTAAACTCTTCATGTGCGCGCGCCATATTTTTGTGCACGAAAAGTCCATTTACGCTTTTCCCATATTCCCTTGCAAGGGCGCATCCATCCCAATGTAACACGCGCTTCTCATGCGCCCTATATCAAATGCAATATGCAGTATCCATGCGCCATGCGCCTTTGGCGCCAATTTAACCTCTGCAGCACTCCTTTTCTGTGCGCCTTATCTATTTAGCCTGCAAGTTGCATTTTTCATGCGCCCTGCGCCCTGAGCCTTAAAATCTCTAACTCTTTCTTCTGATAACATTCCAATGGAAGATCAAATGGCTAATTCAACCTTTTTGGATTGGGTCTCGCTTCTTCTTCATGCAGATCAGCAACTGAGTTCAAAAGAACATATGTCTACATCCAGCAAGAGACCCACCAAACCAAGAGGAAAGGCTAAGCTTACAGAGGAAGAGATGAAGTACAAATATCAAAGGGTCAGGATGCCCGAATCACAGGCTGAATGCAGTATGGATGTCAGGGACTCAGAGTTGGGTCACATTGACATGGAAGAGTTCTAGGTTAGGACTCAGAAGGTTACAAGAAGTCCGTGGATGGACAAATTAATAGGCAGTGCCCTGCATTTCGCCGGAGGAATCCCCGTCAGTGCCGTCAACAATGAATTCATGATGGTGATTGCACAGTCTTACAACAAGGACACAAGATGTGTCGAAAACAGCAAGGGCGAGGTAATCATAAACCTCACTGCCCGTCATTTTGAGATAATGCTCGGCATCCCTCACCACCGGCACTTTGTGGCCGTCAGCCAAGAAGAGTGCATCAAGGCCTGGGAAGACAATGAAGACCAATGCATGCAACTAATGAACGAAGTCTACTTGAAAAACAAGAAGGTGGTAACCCGGTGGCCCCAAATCATCCACGCGGTGACTTCTCGAGAAGAGCTCGGCGATCTATTACTTTCTGAGCGGGGTCTTGGGCTTTCGCGCCCACTACTTCCATAAATGGATCTTTGAGGTACTTGGAAACAATGAATAAGAATGTGCACGAGCGGCGCTTTTCTTTGGGAGAAATAATAAGCAGCACCATCTCGGCGGCTCTGACAATTCGCCCTGTGGGAGTGTTCCATATGAACTCCTACGTAGTCTGCTGCGGCGTCGGGAGAGGGATTATCCGAGGGCTAAACCGAAGTGGAATTTGGCCTCGGGTCAAAATATATGAATATTATCAGGCGAGGTTGGAGAATAGCATCCCTCAATCGCCAAAATTAATGATGCTTTCTTCTATCACATCATTTTACTGTTGAGGCCAAATCTAACTCATGGTCGTCTGACCAAAAACATTGTGTCATTTGTGGAGAAGTGGGGGCCTGTTCACCCGATTTCCCACATTTACCTATCGAGGCGGTCGACTTCTTGGGCGAGCCCAACCGGGCTCCGAGGTATCTTTGGACCTAAGTGATTCTACTAGAGTTATCAAGGCGGTGGTCACATACCATGAGAAATGCCTCAAAAAAAAAGAAGGCGGAACTCCTTTCCCCCTCACGGTGGGCAGTACACATGCTCCTCCCATCATGAGGCGAAGGAAATGTTCGCGAGAGTGGAGTTGCTCAATTTGAAACATGACTTCCCGGCCAGGCCTACCTTTGACCCCGAGGGCTGCTGCGAGGGCTAAGCTTGATCGATCCATGTCCCTCAAATTGAGGATATTTACATTGGCGTCATCCACGAGGTGGAACTCGAGAAGAAAGGATCATTCTCGCTTAGCATTGGCGGAAATTATCAATACGGAGTGGCCATTGTCCCCAAAGGCTTCCAAACTACGGAAGATGAAGTAGACAAGGTGTATAATGACACGGAAGGGGATGATTGGCCCTTCCGGCCATTGTGAAGCAAAGCTCCTCAAACAATTGAGGAGAGGGTCGAGAGACTATATGCGCGAACGAGCACAGTGCCGCATGAGCATGGGCTGATCTACCTCGGGGTAGATTTCACAACCTCCCCATTGGGCAATGCGCCTCCAAGGTCCAAGAAGCAGCTAAAAGGCAAAGGTGTAGAAGGTGAACCTAGCACCATTCAGGAAGAAGCCCCTGGAAGTCCTCCTTCCACAGGCGCGAGAGCAGTAATAACTCTGGATTCGCGGAGAAAAAGCGCGGAGGATAGTCCCATCGCCCATCCACTCGGGATGTCGGCATTGCTCTGACCACGAGAGGTCCCTTGTCCCTTCTTCTTCTCTTTCTTCCCCTCCTCGAGTGACTCAAACGACCACCCCTTTGGTCGTGTCCTCCGCCCCTTCTTCTACTCTTTCCCTGCCTCTTCGTCTATCTTCTCCTCCCTCGCTGATTTATCTTCTTCCATTTCTTCCCTCATTTCGGGCTCCCTTCCCTTCCTTTGTCTTCTGCAGCTGCGGTTTCCCTTCCTCCGTGGACACTTCTTGCTATGATTTCAATATGCCACCGCCGCGTGTCTCCACGTTTTCCCCTCTTCTCTTTGTTGCTCCCTCCTCCTCTGTCTCTGGTCCTTCTTCTATGGGACCAGCACTGGATCTCTCGGTTGAGCCAACAAAAAGGAAAGTTCCCATCGCTCAGATGGACTTTTGATGATTCGGCCAAAGGGGCAAAGAAGCAAAAGCTGTAACACGCTTCTCTAAAAAGTCTTTGCGGGTGAGAGAGTTATGGAAATAGCATGCCCCAGATCCCTCGAGGAGAAAAAGATCTGTCTCGGCAGATTTTTTCTTGTGACCCAAGTCATGATGGGGACATCTTACGAAAGTCTCCGGGGAAGCTCTTTCATGTCGATGCCCTTTGTCAAAAGCTTGAGGAATAAAAAAGAGAAAAGGCTACTGAAGGAGCAGAACAAATATCTGCTTCAAGCCTTACAGAAGATGGGTAGTGCACCTCCCACAACTGCCGCCGAGACTTCTGAGCTTCTCAGCCTAGGAGAAAATCAATGAATATTCAAAGATCGGCGGCGAGGGTATGGCCGTTTACGCTTGGAGGGCGAGATCCTCAAGGGCGGTGAAAGAGTGATCGCCGAATATGTCAATTCATATCTAAACATCAAAAAGGTGAACAAGGAACTCCAAGTATTAGCGGGTCCCATATCAGAAGAGCTAGATCATGCTAGACTCCAACATGAGACCTTTGACAAATGTTATTGTTGTTGAGTCGAAGATCAGTCAAGTTCGGAGTTTTCGGCCATCGAGGGCCCTCAACAAAACCATGTCCACTCTGGACTATCGGATAGATCAGCTGGAATTTGTTCTGGAAAAGATAGACAAGGTGAAGGAAGAGGCCCTGGATGCGATGCATCAAATGGAGCGAATTGTTCTTAACATGTCTCCAGGGCTGCTCACTCCTTCCTTTACCATGAGATCGGTGATGAAACTATCCGGATCTTGAGGAGATCGCTTCTCGAGAGCGGGGCCAGAGGTCACATTTGACACTGAATCTATCAACAACCTGCTGGCCTGTAGGGACTTCATCGGGTTCCTCATCGAGGCGGAGAAAGATTATTCTAAACTCCCAGAAAAGCTCATAAGCGAGCGGGAGACTTGCGAAGCAATCAGCGAAGCGGCACTGAGGATCCATCACAGGATCAATTTGGGCCCATGATTAACAAGTTTTTGGAATACCGCGCTCAGTTCCACATATCATCTCCTGAGCAGCATCAGAAGCAGGCAACCCCCTTTCGGCCGCAGGATGACGATGACGAGTAGCTGCTTCTTCTTCTTCTTCTTCTTCTTCTTCTTCTCTCTATTCTCTGACTTTCTTGTTGAAATGTCTAAAGTGTGTTGGCACAAATGATGACATCATCCATGTTGCATCATGGGATGATGTCATCCATCAAGTTGTCAAAAGTCAACATGACTTTTAGATATTTTGTAAATATCTTTGTAAATATTTGTTGGCTCCTTTTTTGCTTTCCTTCTCCTCTCTTCTATAAATACTGGAATACTTGTTGTATTCGGGGTGAACATTTTTTAGATGAAAATAGAAGTGAGGAGAGAAAGACTTTGAGCTTTCTTGTAACAGAAGAAAACAATAATACAAATATTAAGACTTTGTGCTCAATAGCTGTGTTATGCATTAGATCTTCCTTACGTTAGATCTGTATGTGTTTAATCTGTTGGATTCATATCTACTTTTCTGTCATTTGCTCATCAGTATTGCTTTGTTTATTTATGTAAGTAGGTTTGGCTCTGTTTACTACCAACCCAAAAACATAAATCTTCTGACCTTTCTGCTTTGGAATTCATTTCTTTTCTTCCTTCGGATCTGTTCTTTCTCTTTTCCCTCTTTCATTCCTTTCTTTTCGCAGCCTGAAACACTCTACTGGGATGAGATCCAAGCAACAACCCCATCCCAAGGGAGTAATTCTCGGATGGTTGTGGCGTAAGCCTTGATATGTGCATTCAGATCTCCCTCACCTTTGTATTTGGGAAAATCGGGAAGAGGTCTTGGAAGCATGATGCTTCATATGGTGAAATCTAAAGGCTCTTTCAAGTATTCTGAATATGTCCCTATCACATAGGTTTTGACCATTGATGGTGCCTGCTAAGGGTGTGGAGATGGAATGGGTTGTTGATATGGCGTAGCGTATGCATTGGCAGGGGCATAAGGAAACCCCTGTGTTTGAGAAACCATGCCGGGAGAGG
Organism: Taxus wallichiana var. yunnanensis; assembly: GCA_018340775.1. Classification (NCBI taxonomy): domain Eukaryota; kingdom Viridiplantae; phylum Streptophyta; class Pinopsida; order Cupressales; family Taxaceae; genus Taxus; species Taxus wallichiana. Next base: position 818,070,168 of record CM031240.1, read on the forward strand.
AGAATATATCCCCTTGTGGTGATTTGGAGTACATGTTTAAATATGAAGGGGTATTGTCCAAGAATGGATTATTTTGTACTAGACCGGGAGGTGTCAGAATGGTGTTAGAAATGGTGGTTCTTGTTGGGGTTTGTTGTGAATACTGAGGGGTCATGCCTAACATGCCTATTCCTGTGAGGAGGTCTATTTGGCTAGGATTAGAATTTCCTACCTGCATGAGTTGAGAATGGTGATTTTCCTGAGCAAGTTCTAACCCCCTCACTTTTTCTACTAATGTTGAAATGACTTCATTTGGTGAAGTCACGGTATTTTTCTTTAGTGGCGTTTGTTGTATATCATGGTGTTGTATAGGCATGTGATATCCTGCTATGAACTGATCGTTGCCCTGCCAAGTTTCCCCGAGGGCATTTCCTATATGTAGTGGCATGGAGGTATTTTCTTGAAAAGAGACCTCGGGTTGTGTTTGTAAATTCCCTATAGGTGGGTACATACTCCGAGAGCATTGTTCATTTCTAACCTAATGTACTGAATGTTCATCATCTAAACCTAGGTATGGGTCTGATTGTTTGCTAATTTGTGGTCTAAGTAGTATCTGAGGAGATGAACCAGATTCTCCTATGAGCGTCATATTGTTCGAGCCTGAAGGCTCTGTTTGTTGTGTTTGAGTGAGCTGATCCAACTCCTCTATTTGGAAGGATGAGCTATATTTGATCCTTGGAGGTGGAGTTTGTGTTGACAACCGGTTGGCTGAATAATTGTCACCCCATACTGAGAGTGAGGGTGATGATTGTTGATTCAATTGAGCGTAGTATGCTTCAAGACCTAGGAGAGGTCTACCATATGCATCGAATCCCGACATATTCGGGGGGTATATGAATACCCATAGAATAATGGGAAAGAGTGAAGGTGGATGAAAGAAGACGAAACACTAAAAGAGAAGGTGTAGACGATGAAATAGTTGTTTTTTCACGTCGGGTTCACCAATTTTGTACGATGGAAAAGTGACAAGTGAGCGTGGGAATCTACAAGTAACTTTTCCTCACACCCGACCTCCCGAGGTCATGCCGAGATAGCCGGTGGGGATTGAATATGCGTGGGATGTAGACAAACTAGTTAGGTAATCTGATGTCTTCGACACGCACTAGTGGAAATTGTGAATCTAAGGAAAAGAAGGCCCTCCTAACCTAAGCGGTGTGATAGATCAATCGCAAGGATGACGCTCGAAGGCTCCAATCAATATCGAGCTCTGGCATGATTCGGTCATGGGTTGTGGAATACGTGGAAAATGACTTGGGATAGTTTTGTGTATGTCTCGAGATAAGGTCATAGGGTGGATGGTAAATATGATTGACTCTATGGGTGATTCTCGGCCTAGTCCGAACTCCTTAGCTTCGTTAGCCACTATGTCTAACAAGGATAACTGTTTGATGATGAGGTGGAAGTGGAGTAGATCTGAATATTAATGTGCGTAGGCCAGCGTCAACGTCAGATTGACCTGTGGACTCATTGGGTTGTGGGATTTGTGGGTCACAACCGTAGATTCATGGTTGTTGTAGACTGCTTATGGTCATGTGTGGAATCAGTCTCTAATCCCTAGTACCCAATAGTTGTATGCCTTCTCGGCCTCTATATTCAAAATTAATAGTTGTGTGATCTTCTCAGAGTATCTCACGGGCATTCTTGCAACCTGAATTCTTAAACTAGTATCTATGTCTATGAGAGTATCTCCTGCGTCTGGTTGTGGGACCAAAGGATCACAACCAAACATTTTCTCTCTTTCAAGCCCTTCTACAGTCATGCGAATAGTTATCTATGGTAATCTGTAGTTTGGATGACTTGACCAAAACGTATGCGCTTGGTCGTCCTCTATATTCAACCCGCTCAACTGTGAGCTGATCTGTTGTAAGTTTGTCGTTGTTCGGAAGACTTGGATCCTAAGACTCTGATCAATATCAGTTATTGCTGTGACGAGATTGGGTTGGGGCACGATTGGCTTGAATACGTATTCTCATGGGCTCTCTAGGTCCCGTGATTGTCATACAAAGGCAACAATATAAATCCAATTGCAACAAAGTAAAATTAACTATATGAAGTATATCTATAACATATATAACTTCTATATTTTTGTGTTTTTTTCGATGAATTTATATGAATTAAATTGAAGGAGCAACTATTTTAATATATCTAGAAATTGAAAACTAATCTAATGATAAATTTAAAACAAACAAAGCAACCGAGTATAGCTACTTGCCTATGCTAGTTGTAAATCTATTCTAAACAATGAAATAACTGATCTAATCTACTTGAAAGACTCTCGATCTTACCTCGAAGTGAGAAATGAATCATAGTCTCTCGAAACTATTAATCCCCATGACTTCCTGGAAATATCGAAAGTAAAATTGACTGAAATAAAGTGATTAGATACTCTATTTGATATGCTCCTAATTAGAACTTTGAAAGCTAGAACCTGGATTCTACATAATAGTGGTGAATCCGATGGTGTGTGTGATTTTTTCCCCTCAGTGTGATCTCCTCACTCCTTCGTGCTCACGTGGATCCAGAAAAGTGTGTAGTGCTAGCATCAATAGAAGTAGATATTGGGACAAAGGCAACTTAGGATACAGACTGAATATAATGCGAGTAGGAGAGAGATAGTGTAAGAGTACAGAGCTTAGCTTATGCAATTCCTAGTGGGATTTATTGCGAGTCATGCAATATAAAACGCCCGTAAGCTGAAACTATCTGTTTGAAGAAAAAAACCTGTAACTTTAATGGCTTCCTATTAAAAATAAACTATCCCATTCCAATTGATTTGGATGAAGTGATAACAACAATTACACAATATGGATATGTGGCTTCCTAACAACAAGACAACACTAACTAAACATGCAATGAATGAAGCTAAGAATTCTAAGCAAAATGAAAGACTAATCTATTGCAATGAGAAATTCAAAGGCAAATTTGAGGGGCCATTTGCTTGAGCACAAGCTAGCTATTTATAGCAATTCATTCACCCAAAGGTAAAAACCAAATTGATCACCTAAACTATAAACAATGGAAAAACACTATTCCAGGGAACCAGAATCATTAATGCAAGCCAAAGGTGGTGAAAAAAGCTGGTAAATGTTGAAATTACGTGAGTCGTGTTAAAAAGAGAATTCTGGAAAATGCGTGAAGGACCGCCACCACGAAGGGGCGGCGATTCTGAGGACCACTACCTGCTCGGGAAATGGTCACAAGACCGCCGCCCTGTCAGGGTGGTGGTTTCATAACTGAAGAGCAAAAAGCAAAGAAAAGAGGGGAAAAGAGAAAAACAAAGCACGCAGAGGCTAAGCGGGGCATGCGGGATGTTAACGCATATTTAGAGGGCTTTTCTAGATCCCGAACACCTTGCGAAGAGACCTGTATCATCATTGGGGCACGTGTTACGTTGTTCCGGCAGTGTAGTACCCTACTGATTTTGGGTACATACGAGACACCTCACTAGAAGTAGAGCAAAGTTGTGATCAGAATCAAATGCATCTCTGTAGGGGCTATGGATGTGTTGCCGTGTAACAAAGTAATGTACAAATCTCCTTCCACAATCCATTCAAAAAAATTAACTTTGAAAATTAAATCATTCCTACACATTGGATAAGGTTTCTTCACTTGTTTTCTATCAAATCTTCCCTCCAAGAGGTAATAAATTTCCACGTGCACACACTAGATCTTGGTGATCAAAAAATATTAATATGTTACCAAGTGTCTTTTAATTGGACATTGTTCAAACTCTTACTTTAGTCTATATCTTGTCTCATTATTTGTGCCTTTGTCTAATCGCTTCTTCATCGTAAGGATTATAAGCTATATTCATTCACATTCGCTATTCTTCTACATCATTCAGAACATCCATGTGTATAAGATTGAATTTTTGCCATGTTTGTGGGCACCTTTCTCCCCTTTCACAAAAATAATCTTCTACTTCTACTCTTTCATGTGTTTCTTGTCTAGCTTACACTGGGGGCATGCTTGCTCCTTCCTAACACTTCATTGGTTTAAATTTCATCATTATGTTGAACCTATCCATATTGACCTTAATTTGGTTTCTATGCGTGAAGAGTTTTCCATTGTATATTCCCAGCTAACACTAGGGGAATTTTTTGCATCTTCACTTTCTTGCGCATACGCGGGGTGTTATGCCCTTATACATCCCATCTGTCATTGAGGGCATCCACGTTTGTTCATTTCCTGTACATAGCTTTTGAAAACATCTAGAAAATATCAAAAACATTTAAATATGTTTCAAAACTACCACAAAATCCAAATATGTTCCAAAAATCCCAAAACATTCAAATATGTTAGTCTGAAAAATCAAAACATCCAAATAAATATCAAAACCCCAATTTTTTTCAATTTTTTTGGTAAAATCATTAAAAAATCTAAAAAATTCATTTTTTTCAAAATTTGGTAAATGGCATATACATAGTTGAATCTGTATTAAATGAATTGTCCCCGAACATCAAAATTTGTCCTACAAAAACATTTTTCTTAAGTTTTGTCTTGTTCTTGTCTCAAATGACTTGAAGATCATCATGATCTACCTCCATTAACAAAGTTGGATCGCTTTCTGTGTTGTTACTCCCATGCAATATTGAGTTGTTAGAGAATGTGTCATAGTGCATGAATTATTTCCATGGGACCACTTGTGTCCTCCGTTATTCCCCTCGTATGTATCCTTGCTTGGGGCACCATTTTTAACCCTTGTCGTTACAACATGAACATTCGGGAACTAAAGCTTGATAAAAAAAACATTGGTGAAGCTGCCTTGAATGTTGTTTGTTTATGTGTGATTATAACTATTTCTCTATTAGGTTAGCTAGTTTAATTTCTCATAATAATTGTATTGCATTATGTATGTTGCATGGATTTACGTATTTTTAGAAATGAAAAAATGTTAATATTATAGATTTTCATGTTGTTTTACTCTTTTGTTTATTTTAATAAAGGACGATGATGTAGATCATAGGGGCAACATGATGAAATAAAAATTATTTATTGAAGATTGGACGCAGCGATCTATTCCTATTCTCCACTTTCATTTCTTATCACTATTCATTTTTCTTCCAAATCACTTGTGGAAATAAACAATCATGTTTATTCCTATCATATTTCTTATATCCGTTTTGATCATATTTTCGATCATCGATTGAATTCTTCTATCACCCCATCGACACTCGAGGGGGAATCCTTCATTCTACTAATTTTTCTTCAAAATTTACTTGTTTATGATTTTCTACTAAATTTCAAGTGAATTTACTTACTTCACCTCAAACAGGGCAAATGCACACCTAAATTCCTCTTTTCCAATCTTATGACTAAAATCACACTAATCACTCTCATTCTTATCATTTCCATTATAATTAGTGGTTTCCTCTAATTAACTAATGTTTCTTACCATTTTGGTCATTAATTAATGATTTTTTTATTACCTATCCTCTTTCGCATTCAAGATTCCACTTTACGACAAATTATAAGTAAAAATCCTCTTCCAAACAAATAATTAATGATTATTAGCTAATTATGCCTACTTTACCCTTTTTTTGGTCAATATACCCTATTATTGGCTCAAACCCCTCTTCAACCACTCAAAATCACCCCATTTCCTCCTTAACAACTCAACAAGCTTCAAAATCTTATCCTAGCCTCCTAATTGACCCTAAGTGGTTGATTAAGGCTCAGCGCATCTTAATCACTTGTTAATTCACTAATTATGATTAAAAAAACTTAATCATGATTATAAAGTCTTAATCTACCTTGTGCTTTTAGTCCCACATACACAAAGATGCTAGTTTTCCTCAAAGGAAAAACTATAAAAGCGACTAACCACATACCTTTAAACATTACACCATGCTTTAATTTACATATCATATAAGAAATGTGATTAATATCCAAGCTCAACCCTTGCCTTAAGTCTCAATGAGGTTAGTAGATGGGTATCAATATGATCTTGTAGTCATTTTTGGAGAGACAATCTCACCTTCCTTGGAGTAGCGAAAAAAACCCAATTTGATTGCTCCTAGATCTATTTAGGTGTATGTTAGTCAATTGAATATTAAGTAGGCATGTATTAGCTAAGGTAGATTGATATATCATATTAGTTCTTTCAAGAATTCCATTAAGTCTTAATAATTGATGTAAATATTGTTATATTCAATAAGCATTTGCTAATTATACTATATGGTGTTAGTCTTATTAGTTTAGCTTTGCTTAGAACTTTTAATAGCTTTGTTTCTTTCAGATGAAGACTACTAAAAGTTCCAAGCAAAGCTAAACTAACAAGACTAACACCACATAGTCTAATTGAGCAAATGATTATTGAATCTAACAATAGTTATATCAATGATTAAATATTAATGTAATGCTTGAAAGAACTAACATGATATATCAATCTATCTTAGCTAAAGCATGCCTACTTAATATTCAATTAACTAACATAGACCTAAATAGATCTAGGAGAAATCAAATTGGGGGTTTTTGCTACTCCAAGGAAGGTGAAATGGTCTCTCCAAAAATGACTACAGGATCATATTGGATAACCATCTGTGAATGCCATTGAAGACTTGAGGTAAGGATTAACCTTGCGCAATTAATCATATTTCTTATACGATATACAAATCAAAGCATCGTTTAAAGTTTAGTGGTATGTGGGTAGTCCTTTTTATTATTTTTCCTTTGAGGAAAAATAGCATCTCTGGGTGCATATGGGACTAAAATAACAAGGTAGATTAAGACTTTTTAATCATGATTAAGGTTTACTAATCACAATTAGTGAATTAACAACTGATTAAGATGTGAGGAGACTTAATCAACCACTTAAGGTCAATTAGGAGGCTAGGATAAGCTTTTAAAGCCTTCTGAGATGTTGTGGAAGGAAGTGGGGTGATTTTGAGTGGTTAGAAGAGGGGTTTGAACCAATAATAGAGTATATTGACCAAAACAAGGGTAAAATAGGCTTAATTAGCTAATAATTGCTAATTGTCTATTTAGAAGAGGATTTTGACTCACGATTTATTGTAAAGTGGCAGCCTGAATGTGAAAGAGTATAAGTAATAAAAATATTGTTAATTGACCAAAAGGGTAAGAAACATTAGTTAATTAGTGGAAATCACTTATTATAATGAAATGGTAAGAATGAGATTGATTTGTGTGCTTTTGGCAATAAGATTGCAAAAGTTGAATTTAGGTGTCTACATTTGCCCCTGTTTGAGGTGAAGTACGTGACTTCACTTCAAATATAGTCGAAAAACATACACAAGTAGATTTTTAAAGAAAATGAGTAGAATGAAAGATTCCTCGAGTGTTGATGGGGTGATAGAAGAAGCCAATCGATGATTAAAAATGTGATCGAAACATATAAAAGAAAGCAGAGATGGGGATAAACATGATTTGTTTATTGCCCCAGGTGATTTGGGAGAAGAAATTAATAGCAATAAGAAATGATAATGGAGATTATAGGAATAGCCCTATCTTTGCATCCAATATTTCAATAAGCAACTTTGTTTCATCACATTGCCCATATGATCTATATCATTGCCCTTTATTAAAATAAACAAAAGTGTAAAATAACATGAAAAGTTATATTACTAATGTTTGTTCATTGCTAAAAAAGTGCAATTCCACGCAACATACATAATGCAATGCAATACAAGAAAGTAAACCAAATAATTTAACAGTGAAACAAGTACAATCACACATACTCAAACAAACAATGTTTAAGACAATTGCACTAATGTTTTTGTTATCAAGCTTTAGTTCCCAAATGTTTGTATTGTAACGACAAGGGTTAAAAATTGTGTCCCATGCAAGGATACATGTAAGGGCAATAACGTAGGACACAAGTAGTCCCATGGTAGGTATTTGTGTGCTATGACATAGTCTCTAACAACTCACTATTACATGGGAGTACCGACATAACAAGTAAGACAACTTTGTTAATGGAGGTAGATCACAATGATCCACAAGTTGTTTAAGACCAAAACAAGAAATAACCTCACAAAGATGTTTTTGTTAGATGAATTTTGATGTTTGAGGAAAATGTAATTGATACATGCTTGATTGTGTGCATGCCATTTACAAATTTTTTGATTTGTTTTGAATTTTTATAATTTTTTTGGATTTTTAATTTTTTTACCAATTTTAATTTTGGGTTTTGATGGTTTTACCATTTTTTTTGGGTTTTTAATTATGTTTTTACCAATTTCTTTGGGTTTTTCCATCTAACATATTTGAATGTTTTTGGTTTTGAAACATATTTGATTTATTTTTGTTTTTGAAACATATTTGAATGTTTTTGTGATTTTCTAGAAGTTTTTGAAGTTATGTAGAGGAAAATGAAGAACGTGGATGACCCTAGTGATGAATGAGATGTACGAGGGTAGAATTCCATGTGCATGCACAAGAAAGTGAAGATGCAAAAATGGCCCCAATGTTTGATCAAAATAGTAATGGAAAACTCTTCACGCATGAAGTCGAGATCGGGGCCAATATGGATAGGCTCAATCATGATGATGAATGTAACCCAATGATGTGATAGGAAGGAATAAATATTCCCCTAGTGTAAGTTGGCCAAGAAGCACATGATAGATAGAAGTAGAAGATATTTTTGTGAAGGGGACAAAGGTTCCCATGAACATGGCAAAAAGGAAATTGTATACACATGGATGTTCTGAATGAAAAAGAATAATAATAAATGTGAATGAATGTAGCTTAGAATCCTCATAATGAAGAAGTAACTATCCCAAGTACAAAAATCATGAGACAAGATACGGACTAGAGTAAGAGTCTAAAAAGGTCCAAAAAACTACACTTGGTAACATACTAATCTTGTTTTCTCATAGAGATCCAATGTGTACACGTGGAAATTTATTACCTCTCAGAGTGAAGATTTGATAGACAACAATTGAATACACCCTAGCCAATGTGTAGGAATGATTTATTTTTTAAAGTTTATTTTTGTTGAATGGATTATAACTAAAAATCCCTAGAAAATGATAGAGGTACTAAAAACCAAAAGTTGAAATTTTGAATTTTGAGTCAACTTTACCTGATATCGCCAACACCCCTCCTAGTGCAGTAGTAGATCCTATATAGAATGATCCCATCCCTTAAATTAGTAGCACATATAGTTATGTAGAAGCGCACCTCTGTTAAAATCTCATAGTTGAGTTGTATAAGTGCAACCGGTGAGGTGCTAACACACACTTTGAAGTAATGGCATGGATTACACACAAAGGACTAAAAATTCAATGAGCACTAGCGCATCCAATAAGGCATAGGTGGATCCAACAAATCATAGGCATGTTCAATAAATCACAGTGTGGCCTTTAGAGCGTGGGCGCACCCCTTTGATCATGGGTTCACACGTTCCTTTAGGTGGTCAAAATATAGATTTTGACAAGGAAAACTTGAAAAATATCTTATATTTGACTTCTTGTTGGAATTTTGACAGCACTTCACCTCCTTATATCCTACAAATAGCATCAAAATGTAACATATACTACTAATCTAGTTTTAAACAAGTAACAAAATGAAAATTGATCTACCAAACTTTGAAAATTATTGTAAAAATTGAAATTAATCTAAAAGCTTGAGAAAATCATCTAAAAAGCTTGAAAGTAATCTATAAAACTTGAAACTAATCTATAAAACTTTAAAATTAAAAACTTTTTAACTAATTTAAAAATATTATAAATGAATGCAATGGGGTAATGTCCCACAGGGTGTGCCAAATGAAGACTACTAAAATTTCCAAGAAAATATAAACTAACAAGACTAACACCACATAGTCTTATTGAGAAATTTCTTATTGAATCTAACAATAGGTACATCAATGATTAAAGCTTAGTGGAATTCTTGAAAGAACTAACATGATATATCAATCTACCTTAGCTAAAGCATGCCTAACTAATATTCAATTAACTAACATAGACCTATATAGATATAGGAGTAGTCAATTTGGGGGTTTGTTGTTACTCCAAGGAAGGTGATATGGCCTCTCCAACAGTAACTACAATATCATATTGGATACCCATCTAGTAACCCCATTGAAGACTTGAGGCAAGGATTGAGCTTGGCTATTAATCATATTTCTTGTATGATATGCAAATCAAAGCATGGTGTAAATTTTAAAGGTATGTGGTTATTTATATAGTTTTTCCTTTAAAGAAAACTAGCATATTGGTGCATGTGGGACTAAAAGCACAAGCTATATTAAGAATTTCTAATCATTATTAAGGTTTGATAATCACAATTAGTGAATTAATAAGTGATTAATATGTGAGGATCATTAATCAACCACTTAGGGTCAATTAGGAGGCTAGGATAAGCTTTTGAAGCCTTCTAAGATGTTGTGGAAGGAATTGGTTTGATTTTGAGTGGTTGGAATATGGGTTTGAGCTAATAATAGGGTATATTGACCAAAACGAGAGTACAATAGGCTTAATTAGCTAATAATCGCTAATTGTCTATTTGGAAGAGGATTTTGACTTATGATTTGTCGTAAAGTGGCATCCTGAATGTGAAAGAGGATAGGTAATCAACAAAGCATTGTTAATTGACCAAAATGGTAAGAAACATTAGTTAATTAGTGGAAATCACTAATTATAATGGAAATGGTAAGAATGAGAGTGATTTGTGTGCTTTTGGAAATAAGATTGAAAAAGTGGAATTTAGGTGTCTACAGATTCATCAAAATCCTCACCTTCCAAGGTATAAAAAGGAAATTTTGGAGACACAAGTAACTATATGCAAAAGTGTTCCAGGTGATAAATGATAAGCTATATTCATCAAACTCCTCACCTTCCAAGGTACACAAATGATAAGCTAGATTCTTGAAATTTTCATTTGCTTGACAATAGCCTAATACTTTAGGTTTAAATTTACAACCCTTGGTTACAATCTTATCTAAATGAGAATCGAATCTTAGCACCATATCGCCATTTTTGTAAACCTCTTTGTTTACATGCTGACACATTATGTATGTGCGAATGTGATGATTTTTTCAATTTTATCATCTATATGGGGAGGCATGATCACATTTGGCATTTGTCGCATTAAAGTGTCATGCTGCATGGATATGACTAGCTTGGTTTTTGACATATTTTCATCTATACCAATGTTGGGAAGGGAGAATCCATAGAAATGGATTTGATGAAGATAATTTAAGACTCAACATTATCTTCTTCCTTGGATATTTCTACCATACATATTTATATGAGATGATCAACATGAAGGGAGGCTAGACTAAGAAAATTTCTAACTCCTTGTGGTTCAAAGGGGAGGCTTATTGGTGAATCATTTTCTAAGAGTTTTACAATATCCTTTGTGGTTTTTGTATAAAAACCTTAATCTCATCTTCCTTCATCAATTTGAATGCTTTTGGCTCATTTACCTCAACATTTGAGTAACCTCGGTGGTTGTGACCAATTCTCTTAAGGGAGGCAATTTGTTTTATTGGTTCTCCGAGATTTCATACTCGAGAATGAATTTAATTTTTCTTCTCGAGGTTCTCTAAATATATATCTAAGGGTTTATGATCCCCTTGAGTGATGAAGAATTTACCCATATGGATGGAATCTAACCTCTTGAAATAAGGTAGAAGGCATGGTCTTCATCTTATAAATCCATGGTTTTCCCAAGAGCATATTATTGTTTGTCTCTTTATCAATAATGTAAAACTCAATTAGATTGATTTTTGGCCCGAGGGAAATAGGAAGGGCTATAGTTAAAATTGAGGTAGCCTTCAGATTGTCATATCCTTGAAATTTATTTCTAGTAGAGGAGTACTTGGTCTCTCTGTATCCCAAATTTTACAAGAAAGAAAAGGGAAATAAATTCATAATGGCCCCGTCATCAATCATGGATATTTTAATGCAATTTTATAGACCCATACTTAGATCTATAATACAAGATCAACTCTTCATGTTATTTCTAGAATGAATAGAATTTTTCTTATATCAAACACAAACGCATTATCCCTATCATTTTTCCTAGGATGGTGTATATTGAAGTCAATATGATTGATTTGAGCATCGGTGGAAGTGTAACATGGATTACATGACCAATATCTAATGCATATTCAAAGAAGATTGATGTCCTAGAGAATTCTTTGAAACTCTAGAAATGAAATTTGATAAAAATCTCTTGTTTAAGTTTGAAATCAAATCATAAGGTCCTGTAGGTTTTGGGGCTATAGGAGTGTTGTCTTACAAGAGAGAATGAGTGGGAAGTTGTTGCAAAGAATGATCCCTTTTCTAAGTTTTTACGTTGATCTCTAGCTCAATTTATAACTCCACTAGTCCCAAAATATTTGTTTTTTACCTTGGGTCTAAGTTAGGGGAACTTGAAAATTGGCAGAATTTGAGGCTTTATGATCATTTTACCCATTAGGAATACCCTTGTTTATGTTTTGATGACCTACTTTATCATATTTATAATGTTTAAGGAATGGGTCATGATAGATTCCTAGTCTTATGTTATGTGGTACAACGGGTCTTGTATAACCACATTGTGAAGATACCTCTTGATTTACCAAAAACATATCCACAAAGAGTTGTCATTGATTTTCTAGAAGTTTATGAATAAACTTGTTATAGTCTCTACAAGAGAATTCATCATGACCAATGAAACATTGAAAACCGAAATATAAATTAGGATCATAGTCTCGTGGTCTTTGATTCAGATTCTGTTGTTAGTTATAACTTTGGTTGTAGTTTTTGAACATGTTGGTATAACTGTAATTTATTGCACCTTCACAAGGATTTTGATAGTAGTTTTGGCCTTAGGATTTAGCCTTTCAAAAATGAGGATAGTTGACACCAATCGTGTTAATAGAGGAAATAGAATTTGGACCTCTTTGATTCCCCATGTTATTGTTATTTTTGTTAGTGTTACCATTATTTGTAAAACCAATATTATTTTATTGGTCAGTAACACCATCCATAATAACACCATGATCATAATTCAAAAAAAAAAATACCTTGGTTATTGCATTCGTTGTTTTTATGGTTTGCATTGTTTTGTTTACGGGATACTAATTTCCCATTAAGACCATAATTTTTACATCCACTTTCAATAACATCTTATTTAATTCAAAGTGCACCTTCCAAAACTTCCTCATAACTATAGAAAAGGAGCTTCTATACTTCCTCCTTGGTCTCCTAGTTGAGCAAGTGAAGGAAGAGGTCATAAAGTTCCATTTCATCCATGTAAGGTGCAATTGTGGAGGAATAAAGAACTTGACGTTATCTTTGGATTAAATAAGAGAAAAAAAAAATTTGTTCTTGATGTGCAAGAAATCTTTGATTTTTGTTCACAAAAAAAAATTGTGTCAAAAGATCTAATGAATTCATAAACAAGTTGTTTGAAATAATTTATTAAAGCTTCGGGAATTTGATACTACTAATCAATAGTAATTCCTTTGAGGGTTTTGGAAATATTTTAGCCATTACAACATCCCAAGGAATCAATTCCCGATTATTGTAGGGTAGGCCTTGTTGTGAAAATTTGGATCTACTTCTATGCCTTGGATACCAGGATTATATCACCCTTGTTTGGATAAACTATCGACCTTTGCCTATGCATTGCTGGTTTGCTAGTCAAATCATGTACCCTAGTCGTACTATTGCATTTCAACATGCGTCTGCTTCCTTGGACCTACCCCACCACCTTACCATCCTCTCTACCACATATACCCTTTATCAACCCTATCCCTGATTTCCCGTTCACTCAATCTGTGATAGATTTGAGGGGGATTACCTATATCCTTAACATGAGAAACCACTTCATATTATTGTCCGCGCAGCTTTACAGAACAAGCTACACGACAATAAGGGGCTAATGTAGACACCAAATTCGTGTCTCACGACCCCTTGTGACCCGCATCCCATTTCGCAACCTAACCTCATTACCTAAACTTTACACAATTATTTATTAATTACCTTGTAATTGATAAATCCACATCACCTTACCCGCCACCTCACTTTGCCACCTCATCATGACCTAGCCCTAACCCTAAACTAACCTAATTAATACCCATGACTTGGTCTAGACTCACATCCATAACTAATGCCTCCTTACTCGCACCAAAAGCCGACCTTCTAGCCACTTGACCAAAATGTTTCGCTCGGAATGTTTGGCCACGGGAATAGAGTTGCTCCTATCCTTTCATTCCTTTTAGAAAGCAGATGAGGTTAGGGTTAGGAGGAATACTGTTGAATGTCGAGATGGTGTGCGCATACCGTAGAGAAAAATCAGCCGATCGTGGAGAACTCCTTTTTGTCTTGGAAGGACTACTGCAAATAAGAACACAAGACCACAAGATTTTGATTAAACAATAAATGAGGAAAGCGCCTTGGGCCCAGGAAATATGAAACTTCCCTTCGAAGGTGGTCAGTTCCCCTGCTAATATGAATTAACACAAAGACTGCAAAATATCAATTAAATTATTTTGTTAAACCGGGTAGGGGAAAGGTGGTTTTCGATTTTGATCGGAGGAACCGATGGCGATTCGATGACCGATGCGGTTCTCGATAACCGATACCGGTGGGTTATAGGATCTTCTTGGTACATATGGTGTTTGTAATAGCTGGCTTTTTTGGATGGTATTAGGAAATGGGATGATTAGGAGTGAAAGAATGACAGTTAGATGCAATGGCACGTTGGGTAGTGGATTCAGAAACGGATTTAGGAGGACTGAGATTCAAGAAACATAAGAAATGTTATGACAAAAGGACATGTAAGATCTGACTTACTGGTTTTGACCGAGATGCAAGTTGATCTCCTTGGTTGCAAACACTTCTGGTTTCTTTACTCGTCTCTGCTTTGTCAAGTGAAGATCTGGACTCTGTTCCTCACTCGCAATGCTCTCTGTTGATCCAGAAATCCTTTGACTGATCTCTAAAAATGAAATTCTGATCCGTTGTTTTGGTTTGGCCTCGGACCGATCGTGTGCCAAAATGTTTCGCTCGGAATGTTTCGGCTTCTGGGAATAGAGTTGCTTCTATCCTTTCATTCCTTTTAGAAACAGATGAGGTTAGGGTTAGGAGGAATACCTGTTGAATGTCGAGATGGTGTGCGCGTACCGTAGAGAAAGATCAGGCTGACTGCGGAGAACTCCTTTTTGTCTTGGAAGGACTACCTGCAAATAAGAACACAAGACCACAAGATTTTGATTAAACAATAAATGAGGAAACTGCCTTGGGCCCAGGAAATATGAAACTTCCCTTCGAAGGTGGTCAGTTCCCCTGCTAATATGAATTAACACAAAGACTGCAAAATATCAATTAAATTATTTTGTTAAACTGGGTAGGGGAAAGGTGGTTTTGATTTTGATCGGAGGAACCGATGGCGATTCTCGATGACCGATGCGGTTCATCGATAACCGATACCGGTGGGTTATAAGATCTTCTTCGTACATATGGTGTTTGTAATATGGCTTTTTGGATGGTATTAGGAAATGGGATGATTAGGAGTGAAAGAATGACAGTTAGATGCAATGGCACGTTGGGTAGTGGATTCAAACGGATTTAGGAGGATCGAGATTCAAGAAACATAAGAAATGTTATGACAAAAGGACATGTAAGATCTGACTTACCTGGTTTTGACCGAGATGCAAGTTGATCTCCTTGGTTACTGCAAACACTTCGGTTTCTTTACTCGTCTCGCTTTGTCAAGTGAAGATCCGGACTCGTTTCTCGCCGCAATGATCTCTGTTGATCCGAAATCCTTTGGTGATCTCTAAAATGAAATTCCGATCCGTTGTTTTGGTTTGGGGAGCCCATTTACAGGGAACCGATGGCGGTTGCGTAACCGACGGCGGTCGAGTAGGAACCGGCATCGGTAAGGAAAAAGTAGGCTATTTTTAGTAAAATAGCCCACCTTCCCTGCTTTTCTCCCGAGAGATCAGTTGCGGGCTTGGTCAAGTGGCTAGAAGGTCAGCTTTTGGTGCGAGTAAGGAGGCATTAGTTATGGATGTGAGTCTAGACCAAGTCATGGGTCTTAATTAGGTTAGTTTAGGGTTAGGGCTAGGTCATGATGAGGTGGCAAAGTGAGGTGGCGGGTAAGGTGATGTGGATTTATCAATTACAAGGTAATTAATAAATAATTGTGTAAAGTTTAGGTAATGAGGTTAGGTTGCGAAATGGGATGCGGGTCACAAGGGGTCGTGAGACACGAATTTGGTGTCTACAAAAATAGCCAACTTTCCCTCCTTTTCTCCCGAGGGGTCAGTTGTGGGCTTGGTCAAGTCATTATTAGGTTCATTTTGGTGCGGGTGAGGGGTGATGAGTCATGGGTGTGGGTCTGGACCAAGTTATAGGTCTTAATTAGGTTAGTTTAGGGTTAGGGCTAGGTCATGGTGAGGTGGCGAGGTGAGGTGGCAAGGTTAGAGATGTGGATTTATTAATTATAAGGTAATTAATAAATAATTAAGTGTGTAAGGTTTAGGTGGTGAGGTAGGGTTAGGTTGTGAGACAAGATGCGGGGCACAGGGCATCGTAAGACCCAAATTTGGTGTCTACATTTGCCCCTTATTGTCGTGTAGCTTGTCTTGTAAAGCTGCACTGACAATAATAAGAAGTGGTTGCTCCAGTTAAGGGTATAGGTAATCCCCCTCAAATCTATCACAGATTGAGGTGACGTGAAATCAGGGATAGGGTTGATAAAGGGTGAATGATGATGAGATGATGGTAAGATGGTGGGGTAAGTTCAAGGAAGCAAACGCACGTTGAAATGTAGTAGTGTGACCAGGGTACACAATTTGAAGAGAAAACAAGCAATTCATAGGCAAAGGTCGATAGTTTATCCAAACAAGGTTGATATAATCCTGGTATCCAAGGCATTGGAAGTAGCTCCAGGGGATATAACGGGTAAGGTACTGGAAATTTTAGGCATGTTCAGCAATACCAAATGGTTGGTTTGGTTGAGATAAATGTCACGGTCTCGGTCTAGGAAAATTTGGTCGGTTGATCAATTTAAGGATCCTAGTCATGCTAAAACATGAACAGGTGAGCTCGATTGAACAAACAACTACATGATGGGTGGATAGAATTGTAATTTATGGGCCTTGGTCGACGTACTTAATTGGTGCGGTCTTGGGTCGAGCCGATTGGTTGGGTGCGGCCGTGGGTTGGGCCGATTGGTTGGTTGCGGCCTTGGGTCAGGCCGATTGATTGGTTGCAGCCTTGGGTTGGGCTGATTGGTTGGTTACGATCTTGGGTCGGGGTGATTGGTGATTGTGGCCTTGGATCGGGCCGATTGGTTGGTTGTGGCCTTGGGTCGGGCCGATTGATTGTTGTCGCGCCTTGGGTCGGGCCGATTGATTGGTTATGGCCTTGGGTCAGGCCGATTGGTTGGTTACGGCCTTGGGTCAAGGTGATTGGTGAGTTGTGGCCTTAGGTCAGGCCGATGAATTCAAAATAAGTCTATTTAGCAAAGCTGAGGGTAGGTGATGTGGTGAAAAATGGAGATTGGTGGATTTATATTTTTAAGGAAAACACAACACATGATAGGTTATGGTACGGGATGGTTGAGCTAACCTTGGGAGACCCCATGTCTCCTAAGTGCTGCCTACATAGCCCATTGCACAAAGCAAGGAGGGGCCTCGGATCGATGTAGTTCTCCTTAGGACCAGGAGAGGTGAATTCGTGCAATTTGGTTGTGGTTAGACAATTTGTTGGTTGGTAAAAGTTTGATGTTGGTAGGGTAATGTTGTTGGTGTTGGTGGGTATTGGCGGTGTTGGTGTGGGTATAGGTGAAGTGAAGGTTAGCTTACCCAAGCATAGGAAACCGTGTCCTGATTAAGGTCAACACATAATCCTAGATTCGGGTAAAAGAAGAAAAAGTGTCCCATAGTTGAAAAGAGCTAAACAAACCACGTATTATCGTAGGATGAGCTTGGATCCCTAGGTACCTTGCGTATATATGCGAGAATTCGATAGGTGAAAAGAGTTGTATAATCACAATATATCAGATATACGTCACATCCCTTGAGTTTTGTTGTTTTGAAGAATGGTGAGGTGAGGTGGATGGTATAGCTAGGGCGTAGAGAACTTGTTATAAGGTGATTATTCTGACGAAAGAGAACCAAACCTAAATAGACAAGTCCATGACTCAAAAGTGCTTTTGAATACTACTTTTATTTTTCTAGATATAGATTGATCGATGCGGGAAGTCTATATGGGATATGCATTTTGTTGTTCTTGAGGTCTTCACGAAGCTGATCAATGTGAGAAGCTTCTGATAGAGGCTGACTTTGTATAGCTGTCCTTCAAGGGAGCAGTCTACTTATAGTAGCAGATGTGGCTTTGCACATAGTTGTCCTTTAAGGGAGCAGTCTAGTTTATAGCTTAGAGGTCTAGATGTCCGTTTGGCATGAAGCATCTAGTTTTGTAGGAAGTTTGACTCAAGAATATCCCAGAATTGTATAATTGAGAACTTGTTATTTTGATACTTTTAAGTCATGGACCAGACTAAAAAGGGGAAGGCATCTTTAAGAGGAGGTGATGATCAAACC
Organism: Taxus wallichiana var. yunnanensis; assembly: GCA_018340775.1. NCBI lineage: Eukaryota > Viridiplantae > Streptophyta > Pinopsida > Cupressales > Taxaceae > Taxus > Taxus wallichiana. Next base: position 818,088,718 of record CM031240.1, read on the forward strand.
ACGTGAGTTTGATTCTACTTTGAGATGCACGAAACAAGGTGTATGAGGTGGTAAATGAGCTCAAGGGACAAGCGCAAGGTAGATAAGAAGTGATGTAACACTAAATTCAATAGTAGAATGGTCAGAGATGCAAGGCATTACGGGTTCAGACTCGGAGTTTACCATTAAGCGAAGCTAAATGATAAGTACATGATCCGTAAGTGTGAGTAATAATGTAAGGCCCAATCCAATTAGGAGCAAATTTTCCACATTTGCTCTTTTCTAGTTTGGTTACATGTTGATTCTCTTTGAGGACAAGATCAGCAATCTTAAATGTACACGCATGAATTCACTTATCATAAGCACGCTTGATGCGCTTTTGATAAATTTGAAGGTGGTCAAGAGTTGTAAGATGACGCTCGTCAAGAAGCTCCAATTGGGCTAACTACTCTTAGCGGAAGTCATCATTGGTGAGAATATCCTGGAAAGATATTCTAAGGGAAGGGATTTGTATTTCGAGAGGAAAGATAGCCTCAATACCATACACCAAAGAGAATAGTGTGGCATTAGTGGAAGTATGAATGCTGGTGCGATCAGCCTAAAGGGCAAAGGGGATGTGATCATGCCGCTTTTCCCAGAATCGTTAACGAATTTCATGAGAATTTTTGTTAAGGTTTTGTTAGAAGATCGGCTTGACCATTTTCTTGTGGATAGTAGGGTGACAAGAAGTTAAGTTTGATACCAAATTTGTCACAAAGGGCTCTGAATAACTTATTTTTGAAATATTTTCCATTATCTACATTATCGGGTGATGAGGAACACCAAAATGACGAGATAATGTGATGGTTGATGAACTCAACGATTTTATTTTTTTTGGTTGAAATGAGTAGAACGGCCTCCACCCATTTAGTGTAATATTCGGTTTCGTGATGATCCAATGGTGATGTTTGCGAAGAAGGCGGGTGACCCAAATGATCGTATGTCGGCCTTGTTCATAAAGACCGAAACCAAAACCTTTCCAAGCACAACGAGTCAGGAAGGTGAGGGTGAAACGACGGTTGATTAGATATTGAAAATCAGATTGGAAGGGAACCACACCAAGGGGAGGTTCAGGGGTGACAAAGGATGTGTTGACACCCCCATATGTTAGGTTGGTTTGGCAATTAGGTGGTCCGTAGGAGATCACCTCCCCCACACGACAGTCATAGGTAAGATGCGCATGTAACTGTCCATACTCTTGTGGGGTATGGAAGGTGCTAACATTGTATAGGTGGTACTCCCCCAGCGTAAGGCATTGAAAAACACCTACCAAGGGATCCAAGGTTGGGATGTTGTCCGCGGGGAAGGAAGAGGTATTCACATCGGTGGTTTCATTGGTTGAAGGTGTGGGTGCGGCTAAGGTGGATGGTTAAGGTGTGGTTGAAGTAGACGATTGGGTCAGATCAATGGGTGCCTTGACTGGTACAAGCACATCATTAGGGTGGTATAACATATTACAGGTTTTGAAGGGGGAAGTGTCAGTTGTGATGGTGTATGACTTCCCCTCATACTCGAATTTTATGCATCTATGTAAGGTGGAGGGAATGCATCCCATAGCCCGGATCCAAGGGCGGCCTAACAACATGTTGTATTGGAACTCTCCCTCAAGGAAATAGAAGATTTTGGGAAAGGTACGTGGCCCTACACGAATGTTAAGGATCACGGTGCCTAGGGTATAGAATAATAGCATCATTGAATGAACGCAACATGGTGGGGTTGGCACACATGTAGCTAGGAGGGATATTCATCTGTTGGAAGGCTTTGGAAGAGATGATGTTTAGGCTAGCACCCCGTTGATCATAACACGATGTACCCGGATGTCCCGGACGTAAGCCGAGATGAAAAGAGTGGGGTCAGGATCTTCTGCACCAAAGACGATAATTTCTTCTTCGGAAAAACTGACAGCAGCGGCTTGTTGTACAGGGACAGAGGTGGTTGTGGAGGTAGGTTGTTTGGTGAGAGAAGCAACATGGTTGGGTGTTAAGATGGAGGTGACGGGCAGGGTTTCATTAGGTAGGACCTCTATCCCTTGGAGGATCTCAATTAGAGCTTGTCGATGAGATTCAAATGTTTGAATGAGATCATAGAGTGTCATTTTTACAAGATATTGGTGAAGTTATTTGATCATGGTGCGATGGGTAACTCCATCAGAGACTGGATAGGCAGGTCCACGAATAACCACTTTAGGTGGTGGTGCGATCGGGATGGCGGAAGGAGAAAGAGAGACCTCAGTGTGCTCTCTTTATCTTTTCCATTGTTTTTCTGACCTCGAGTAGCAATGCTAATCATGTTGATCTCGTGAATACGAGATGAGGAAGATGGCAGGGATAAGTCATTGTTCTTGAGAGGTGGGGTTACAATGATGATAGATTTTGGTGAGGCGGGGATAGGTGGTATAGGAGAAGGGATTGAAGCTAAGGGATTTTCCCTCCGTAAGTTGTCTTTCTTAGATTTTCTATCTAAGATAGGCAACTGGCAAAAGATGGATTTCAAAGCTTTGCATCCTTCTACATTGTGTCCTAGTGTGTAGTGGTAGGCATGATTTTAGATTCATCATAACCTATAGGTTGAGGTTTAGATGGATCATAGGTCCGAGTGGGGGTAAGGAAATGGTCGCATCCCCTACCAACATATCAAGGATCTTGGCGTAAGATCCTTTGAGCGGGTCAAATTCAGATGAAGATGAGGTTATTGATTGAGTGGGTGAGATTATTGATTGTTTTGGTAATGGTTGGGTACGAGTGGTTTGTACGGGTGGTGGTTTAGGCAAGGGATTTTGATGGTTGGGTTTAACTAGGCATGGCTTCTTCTACGTAGAAGTCATGTTTAGCTGGTTAGATGATGAGGCCACAGATGACGTGGTGACAGGAAACAACCACGGGGAAAGAGGAGCGACAACAAACAAGTCCTTCGATGATCGAGTTTGCTTAGGGTTGGTAGGTAGGCGTAGGATACTTGGGGCAATGGTGTTGAGACGCCCGTGGATTTTTGTATGGGTGTAGAAGGTGCAGGTCGTGTTAAAGAAGACATGGGAGGCATGGTGTATTGAGGCAAGGTGGAGGGGTGAGGACCCAATATAGAAGGTAGGTGTGATGGTGAGGGTTGAAACCGTGCCTGTTGTACTGGTGTGATCGGGGTGAGGGTTTTAGTTGTGGCGGAGGCATAGATTGGACTCGAGGAGATTGGGTCTATCTCCTAGGTGGATTGATGGCTTTATTTTTGGATAAATCTAACCGTTTAGGTGGGTACGTCAGGCTGGGTATTGGTGAAGTCCCAAGCGTAGGGGAAGGTTTGGTTAGGTTGATAGAGGTGGATGAGGTATTCGGTAGAGATGAGGGGGGTGAAGGTGAGGACATAGGCATTTTGAGCTTTTGTAAAAACTTGGGTATATGGTAGAGGTGTCTGGATTAGTCATCTGCATTTGAGTAGAGCATGGTGTACTCAAACGTTCCCATAAGACTCGTCTATCTTCTGGGGGATGAAAATCGTCACATGTGGATGGGAATTTTGGTATGGAAGAGAAGTGGGCTATGATTTCGGTCCACTATGGGTGTGATATAGGGGGAAAATGAGGTGCTGTATCAATGGGTGTTAAGAGGTCAACCGGTCGCTGGAAAGATTTAGGCGATGAAGAAATGATAGGGAGGAGGGCATGTTCTAGAGGATCCATCATGGTTAAGGAGTTTTGTGATGTAGGCTCGAGGGGTTTCTCCTCTAAGGACGACAGAAAAAGTGACGACCCTTCTTCTTTTGCAGCAAGAGTGGTGGAAGGAGATGTTTAGGAAATAGATAGGTTGGATAACATCTTCTCACAATCTTGCAGGGATGTGGTGTAAGAAGGCTCTTATGTGAGAAGAGAACTCTGGGCGGTTGATTCCTTTATGGGTAAAGGAATAGTAGGGCTGTCCTCTTGTCCTGATTAAGAAGAAGGGGGCGAGGACCCTGCATTAGTGAAGAGACTTGATTTAGAATTTCCTCAATGGAAGCCCTTGGTTGGGAGTTAAAAACCGCATGGATCTCATGCACACTCTTCTCCTCGGCTGAGGTTTCTTGGTTTGTGTTACTATTAGATGAATGGTTTGGAAATGGTTTGTTGAAGATTTTTAAATTTCAATTAGTAGGGGCATTATGATTATCGAGGGTTACATCCCCTGCATCAACCATTTCCTGCACTATGTTTTTCAACATCTTGTAGTTTTCGTGGTTGTGTCCCTTCACGTGATGGAAGTTACAGAAGTCATTTTCTTTATACCAAGAAGGTATAGCGCGGGTGGAATCAAACCCGGAGTGAGGTTTAACAGGAGGCAAGGTGATAGCTCCTACTTTAAGCAATTTGTCCAAGATCACATCATAAGTTTCTCCCAAGGGAGTGTACTTGATGGGCTCAACTTTATACTTATAGGTGGATTTTGGCTGGGTATTAGACGGTGCTTGAGATTTGACCGTCACCGCATGTATGGATCCTTTTGATTTTGAAGCAATCGATGCGTGAGAGTTGGTGGTGTTGGGTTTGTTGGTGGATTCTTGGGTTCGGAAATTTGAGTTTTTGTTGTGCAACTTCACTTTCTCCTCTCTAAGGCTCGAATATCTAGTTTCCGAGCCATAGTAAAGGCCTCATCAAAGGTGTGGAAAGTTTGAATTTAGAGGGAGGGAGAAATTTTTTTAGCATAGGCCCGTGTAAAGAGTTCGATGAGCTCGGCACCGAGCTAAGGCATAAGTAAGTTGGTTGATGAGGCCCGCCAACATCCAACGAAATCTGCGATAGACTCGTCTTCAAATTGTCGATGGCATAGAGGTCGGTAATGGATACTTTCTTGGTAATATTGATGGAGAAGTGATCCAAGAAAGATTGGGCTAGCTGGTTAAAGGAGAAGATTGAGTCTTTGGGCTAAAGCACTTTGTACCACTCCAAGGTAGGTCTTGATAAGGACATGGGGAAGGTACGGAGTAGTAAGGCATCGTCATGAGCAATCAGATAGCAGGCATGTCTAAACGATCACAAGTGTTGTTGAGGGTCCTCCTTACTACTAAAGTGAGTAAATTTCAGTAATTCCCATTGAGGAGGATATGTATGAAGGGGGACAGAAGGATGAATAGGCTCCGACAAACTTTCTCATATGTCGTGGTGTTTGACTTCCGAAGCGAAGCCTCAAGATTTTGCATCTTGTCCATCATCTATTTGATTAAATCATTGGTTGGGTTAGATGATGGTGTTGTCGTCGTAAATGGAGGAGGATTGGGCCAAGAGCCACTACTAGACAATGGTGGGGTTGAATGTTGATAAGGTAACGATGATGAATGTGTTGGGGTAGCCAAATAAGGGTGTCCTATATAAGATGTTGAGGCCACCGGATGAGTCTGCGGAAATGAAAAGGTGGGCGGAGCCTGAGAGGGAAAGCTCGTGTGGATAGATGGTAGAGAGCGAGTTATGAAAGAGGCAATCTACGGGAGAGATGAGGTAGGGCGGTGGATGGTAGTGATATGTGGGCCCCAGTTAACCAAAGGAAGGCCAATTGGGTGCAAGATGAACCACCAAAGCCACTGAGCTAGGAGACGGGGCTAAGGATGAAGACGGTGAGGTGGAGTTATTAGGTAGGGAAGGGGCTAAGTGAGTGGCTATACTAATAGGCATACCAAATAGGAGCTAACTGTCAGTGTACATTCGGGGTATGAGACAAATAATGTTGTATGGCACTAGGATTAGCATCCAAAAATTTGGCAAAGTCCGGATCTCCTACAAGGATCTTGGGAAAAGCACTGGTGTCCGTAGGATTCCCCATAGGATGCAAAGGGGGTGACTCAGGTAAAGACACAGAACAAGCATGTGAAACCATGGTGCGGCACATTTGTTAGGGTGATAACAACCATGGACAAGAGGATATAGCAGGGAATTAGTCAATCACGAATAGAAATGACAAAAAAATGTTGGAATTAGTATGTTGTTGGTTTGTAAGGAGGCGTGAAACACAAGATGGCGATATCATCTCAGTAACCGATGTCGGTCAGATGGTAGCCGACATCGGTTAGTGTAACCAATGTCGGTAGAAGAGGACCGGTGTCTGGTCACTATGAAGGCAAAGAGAGAATGTAAGAGGCTGCTGGTTTGGGGATAACAAGGCTTAGTATACCCACCAAACTATCTGAAGTGATCACTGAGACAGGGTATAACAGAGAAACAGAATCTGGAAAGAAAAAAAAATGACCAAGATGCACAAGAAAATCAAGAGACTAACCCTAGGATTATTTTTAATCACTTTGGGCTTATGCCTACGCAAGATGATGTCGAGTCCCTAAACAAAAGACCTAAGGGAGATGTCAAGTTTGTTTTGGCTTGTAAGGCTACCTCAATCGGGTGGAGGAATACCGCGGGAAGGGGGGATGTTTGAGATGTTGTGTAGATTATGATGTGATTTGGTATGTGTTGTGCAGTGAGAGTAAGATTAATTTCTCGTCAATACCGTGGATATCACCCCGTGTGTACGACGACACATTACTTAATCTACGTTCACTAGAATTAAAAAAGCAAGCAAGAATGTGATGCACGTGTTTTAAACCCAAATCGAAAATGATATTCAATGAAGCAAAGAAAGAGAAGAGGTTAAGAAGATGACTTTCACTAATGCAAAGATGCGAAAGAAAGACAAGTTCTTTTACCAAAATGACAAAATATTTTGTGAATATTTAGAAGAAAGAAACAACAAGTGTGCTCCCTATATGAAAACAAGCAAGAAAGAAAGAAACCCGAGAAGGGTCCCATCGGGCGTGCCAAAATGTTTCACACATAATTTTGTTCCAGAATAGAGTTATTTCTATCTTTTCATTCTCTTGAGAAATAGATAAGGGTTAGGGCTAGGAGGAATACCTGTTGAGTGTTGGGAAGGTGTGCGCATACCATAGAGAGATCAGACCGATTATGAAGAGCTCCTTTTTGTCTGGGAAGGACTACCTATAAATAAGAATGCAAGACACCATATTTTCATTAAATAATAAGTGAGGGAACCGCCTTGGGCCGCCCAGGAAATATTAGACTTCCTTTCACACGGTGGTGAGTTCTCCTTTTAATACAAATTAATGCAAATGATAATAAAGAAGCTATTGCGAAATCACGACTTAGGTACCTCGTTACTAAAAGTAATAGAGACTAAACTACCAATAATAAAATGTCATGTTGTTTGTTTGGTCACCGGTTATCGATACGTTCGAGATCAAGTTACTGAGGGATAGACAGGTGGATATGAGATTATTTGGAGGTAAATAGGTGAAAGGTTGGTTTTTAGTATAAGTCATCGTGACCGATGTCGATCACTTTGGATAACCGACCGCGGTTATAAACCGGTAATTTAGTAGGGGATAACCGATATCGGTAGGGGCAGTGATTTAGGGGCTTTTAAATGGAGGTTGGTTGTAAGGTGGTTATGGGGTTTATAAGGTTGGTAGATGGTTGAGGGGAGTAGTAGGGTGATAGAGAAGACTCAGAGAGTGAGAAAGTTGTCTTTGGGGCAATATAGAGATGGATGAATGAAGGTTAGGTGCAGGGTGCTGCCGGGTGGTAGATCCAGGAGTGAGCTTATAATCACTATGAATCAAAAGTTCACAAAGTAGTGTCTAGAAGCATACAAGGTAATAAAAGAGACTACTTACTAGTTTCTGATGCGGATGCAGGTCCAAGGAATGTAGTGGTGAAGGCAAGGCTCAGTTGGGATGATACAAGATGGTGGAAGTGAGTGATGAAGCTATCCTCGACTCTCCCAATGTTTGGATGAGTGTGACCGTGATCTAGTTGCTCAGTTATAGTCTTGGGCTCAATACTCCTCTCTGCAACCTCTTCTCTCTCTCTCACTTGTCTCTCTCTTGCAAATGAATTCAGATCCTTTTGTTTTGGTTGGGGGAGGTCATTTATAGGGAACCGATGGCGGTTACCTAACCGATGCCGGTCGCGTAGGGACCGATGTCGGTTAGGTCAAAGTTGGCTATTTTTAGTAAAATAGCCAACTTTCCCTCCTTTTCTCCCGAGGGGTCAATTGTGGGCTTGGTCAAGTCATTATTAGGTTCATTTTGGTGTGGGTGAGGGGTGATGAGTCATGGGTGTGGATTTGGACCAAGTTATAGGTCTTAATTAGGTTAGTTTAGGGTTATGGCTAGGTCATAGTGAGGTGGCGAGGTGAGGTGGCAGGGTTGGAGATGTGGATTTATTAATTATAAGGTAATTAATAAATAATTAAGTGTGTAAGGTTTGGTGGTGAGGTAGGGTTAGGTTGCGAGACGAGATGCGGGGCACAGGGTGTCGTAAGACCCAAATTTGGTGTCTACAATAGCTCATCGAGCTAATAATAACTTGCCCCAATTAAATAACAAGCTCGTCGAGCCATATGAACTCAATCCTCCAATCACAATCTCAATGAGTTGAATTGATAACTCACCATGTGGAATAGAGAGCTCATCCAAACCGAGTTGGCTCGGTCTAGATCATCCACTATGGAGAGTAGCTCACCGACTGAGCTAAACATGGAGCTTGTCGAGGTAGGTAAATAGTGAACTCACCAAGTTGAGTAGATAGCTCATTGAGTTGATAATAACTTTCCCCAATGAAATAACGAGCTCACCGAGCCATATGAACTCGAGTCTTCTAATCACAATCTCAATGAGTTGAATAGATAACTTGCCATGTGGAATAGAGAGCTTTTCCAAACTGAGTTGGCTCAGTCTAGATCACCAAAGATGGAGAGTAGCTCACTGACCCGAGCTAAACATGGAGCTCACCGAGGCAAGTAAATAGTGAACTCACCAAGTTGAGTAGATAGATAATCAAGATGATAATAAATTTCCCCAATGAAATAACGAGCTCGCTAAGCCATATGAACTCAGTCCTCCAATCAAGATCTCGATGAGTTGAATAGATAACTCGCCATGTGGAATAGAGAGCTCATCCAAAATGAGTTGGCTCGGTCTAGATCGCCCTAGATGGAGAGTAGTTCGTTGAACTAAGATAAACATGGAGCTCATCAAGGTAGTTAAATAGTGAACTCGCCAAGTTAAGTACATAGCTCATCAAGGTAGTTAAATAGTGAACTCGCCAAGTTGAGTACATAGCTCATCAAGCTGATAATAACTTTTCCCAATGAAATAATGAGCTCACCGAGCCATATGTACTAAGTCCTCAAATCACTATCTCGATGAGTTGAATAGATAAATCACCATGTGGAAGAGAGAGCTCACCCAAATGGAGTTAGCTCAGTCTAGATCGCTCAAGATGGAGAGTATCTTGTCGACCCGAGATAAACATAGAGCTCACCGAGGTAGGTAAATAGTGAACTCACCGAGTTGAGTAGATAGCTTGTCAAGTTGATAATAACTTCCCCAATGAAATAACGAGCTTGCCATAGATCAGTTGAATAGATAACTTGCCATGTGGAATTTAGAGCTCTTCAAAACCGAGTTGGCTTGGTCTACCAGCCCAATCATTGTGGTGGCAGGCCACATGGTGGCTTGAGGGCCCACCACATGGAGGAATATCGAACACACCGACAAAACCACCCGTTTAGATATGAGTGTCGAAGATCGGTGTTGCAAAACAACATTTTGTCTCCTCCATGCTCACACTCAACTTTTGCCATGTATCTCTACCACGTTGGTCATTTGACCCTGTCGGCGTAGATGTTGACCAAATTTTTATTGACCATAACTTGAGCATACAAATTCCATTTTCCACATTCGGGTACCAACAGAAATCTCACGGAATGATCTATTAACATCATGGTTTAGTGTGATTTAGGGAACTATTGAAATCCCAAAATTTCATTCAAATTATTATTGATGGTAGAAGGTCATCGTCTTGGATTTGTGCTATATATATGGCCATCCTTTTTGGTAGAATAGCTTATACAAGTAAACCATCTGCTACATATTAGATGGTAAAACATGTGAATCATTCCCGATTTCTTGTTGCTGAAACTTCTCCACCAATCATTTTTTTTTCATGTGTCTAGTAACATGAACCCTAGCCCTTTATATACCCCTACAAGGTTCATTTATTTACTTTTTCCATAAAATTTTACAAATCTACATTGTTTTGAGCTCTCAAAATTTCTACTGAGACCAATACCTACCTTGATCTTTCAGTTTCTGTTCCCTCTACTACAACTTAACACCACATCAAGATTATAAATATTTCAACTAACACCATGGTTGCTCATGCTTCCAAATTCTAGTACTAAAATATCATGTTCCATTAGATTACCACACTATTAAAACTCAAAGAAATTGAGTTGGCTCGGTCTAGATCGCCCAACATGGAGAGTAGCTTCACGACTCGAGCTAAACATGGAGCTCACCGAGGTAGGTAAATAGTGAACTTTCCAAGTTGAGTAGATAGCTTTTGGAGCTGATAATAACTTTCCCGATGAAATAATGAGCTCATTGAGCCATATGAACTCATTCTTCCAATCAAGATCTCGATGAGTTCAATAGATTACTCGGTGTGGAATAGACATCTTGTTCAAACTAAGTTGGCTCGGTCTAGATCACCCAAGATGGAGAATAGCTCACCGACATGAGCTAAACATGGAGCTCGTTGAGGTAGGAAAATAGTGAACTCACTAAGTTGAGTAGATAGCTCGTCGAGCTAATAATAACTTTCCCCATTGAAATAATGAGCTCGCGAGCCATTTGAACTCACTCCTCCAGTCACGATCTTAACGAGTTGAATAGATAACTCACCATGTGGAATAGAGAGCTCGTCCAAACTGATTTATCTCAGTCTAGATCACCCAAGATGGAGATTAGATCACTAACCCGAGCTAAATATGGAGCTCACCGAGGCAGTAAATAGGAACTCGTCAAGTTGAGTAGATAGCTCATCGAGCTAATAATAACTAGCCCCAATGAAAAACAAACTCACCGAGCCATATGAACTTAGTCCTCTAATAAAGATTTCAAATATTTTAATAGATAACTCACCATGTGGAATAGAGAGCTTGTCCAAATTGAGTTGGATTGGTCTAGATTGCCCAACATGGAGAGTAGATTGCTTTGACTGAGCTAAACATGGAGCTCGTCAAGGTAGGTAAATAGTGAACTCACCAAGTTGAGTAGATAGCTCGTTGAGCTTATAATAACTTGCCCCAATGAAATAATGAGCTCACTGAGCCATATGAACTCAATCTTCCAATCATGATCTTGATGATTTGAATAGATAACTCACCATGTGGAATAGAGAGCTCGTCTAAACCGAGTTGGCTCGGTCTAAATCACCCAAGATGGAGAGTAGCTCGCCGACACTGAGCTAAACATGGAGCTCACCGAGGTAGGTAAATAGAAAACTCACCGAGTTGAGTAGATAGCTCATCGAGATGATAATAAATTTTTGTAATGAAATAACGATCTCACCGAGCCATATGAACTCGGTCCTCCAATCATGATCTCGACGAGTTGAATAGATAACTCACCATGTGGAATAAAGAGCTCATCCAAATGGGGTGGCTTAGTCTAGATCTCCTAAGATGGAGAGTAGCTCGATGAACTAAGATAAACATGGACCTCGTCAAGGTGAAATAGTGAACTCACCGAGTTGAGTAGATAGCTCGTTGAGTGATAATAACTTGCCCCAATGAAATAATGAGCTCATCAAGCCATATGTACTTAGTCCTCCAATCACTATCTCGATGAGTTGAATATATAAATCACCATGTGGAATAGAGAGCTTGCCCAAACAGATTTGGCTTGGTCTAGATCATCCAAGATGGAGAGTAGCTCACTAACTCGAGATAAACATGGAGCTCATCGAGGCGAGTAAATAGTGAACTCACCGAGTTGAGTAGATAGCTCATCGAGTTGATAATAACTTCCCCAATGAAATAACGAGCTTGATGAGCCAAATGAACTCACTCCTCTAATCATGATCTAGATGAGTTGAATAGATAACTCATCATGTGGAATAGAGAGCTCTTCAAAACTGAGTTGGATCGGTCTACTGCAAAGCCCAATCATTGTGGTGATAGGCCATATGGTGGCCTAAGGCCCACCACATGCCGGAATATTGAACATACTAACAAAACTACCCGTCCGATATGAGTGTCAAAGACCGGCGTTTTAAAAACACATTTTTTCTCCTTCATGCTCACACTTCACTTTTTCCACGTATCTACGCCATGTTGGTCATTTGACCATGTCGGGCCCGAGATGTTGACCAAATTTTGGACTCGACCATAACTTGAGCATACAAATTCATTTTTCCACATTCTCGGGTACCGATGGAAAGCTCACGAGAATGATCTATCAATCTGTCGTGGTTTAGTGAGATTTAGGGAACTATTGAAATCCAAAAAATTTCCTTTAGATCATTATTGGTGGTAGAAGGTCATCCTCTTGGATTTGTGTTATATATATGGCCATCCTTTTTTGGTAGAATAGCTTATACAAACAAACCATCTGCTACATATTAGATGGGAAAACATGTGAATCATTCCCTAGGTTCTTGTTTCCTAAAAATTCTCCACCAATCAGTTTTTGTATGTGTCTAGTAACATGAACCCTAGCCCTTTATATACCTCTACGAGGTTCATTTATTCACTTTTTTCATAAAATTTTACAAATCTAAAGTGTTTTGAGCTCTCTAAATTTCTACCGAACAATACCTACCTTTAGTCTTTGGGTTTCCATTCCCTCTACTGCAACTTAAAACCACATAAGGATTATAAATATTTCAGCTAACACCATGGTTGCTCATGCTTCTAAATTCTAGTACAAAAATATCATGTTCCATTAGATTACCACACCGATAAAACTCAAAGAAACTGAGTTGGCTCAGTCTAGATCACCCAACATGGATAGTAGCTTGCTGACCCGAGCTAAACATGGAGCTCACCGAAGTAGGTAAATAGTGAACTTTCCGAGTTGAGTAGATAGCTTATGGAGCTGATAATAACTTGCCCCAATCAAATAATGATCTGACCTAGTTTTCTCGGATAAACCATAGACGTTGGCCCATCACTCAAGATAGGTGAGTGCTCACCCAAGCACACAAAGGTACCAGTCCCTCCTTATGGTTGTTATAACAGAATGGTAGCATGATGAAGCATTATGACAAACATACACTTAGAACCTAATCCATTAAGATACGAAGTCCGAATCGGATATAGAAAAGTATGAGCTTAATTATAAACCATTAGGAAATAAACAACATGCAATAATAGAACATGAAAGGAACTATGATTCGATCAATCTTCTTCATCCATTAATCAAAAATAATATAGAAGCTCCATACAATATTAGCCCTGCGCACATAGATCTATTACAATTAACTAGTCTCATGCACTCATGGGTCTCTATCCTTTTCAACAACTTCTATCTTACTAAGTGACTCATTACATATATATAGGGTGGGAACTTTCCCTTCACCACTCAACTCTACCAAAATAGGTCCCATGCTAAGAATAGCCCGCACCTTTACATTTATAGCCATACATGCAAGTATGCTATCTATAGACCAACGATAGTTAACTTGTAACATTCCCATTTTAACATATTAGAACAAGAATTTTTTTTTTTTTGATAAGTGCTTTCTAGTTCTAAATACATAATTTAGAACTCACAGATCATAACAATCATTCTTATAATAGATAACCATATGCAGTTGTAATGACTCGGTGTACCACCGATCTATTCATTCCATGACTCGGTGATCTACCGATCTATTCATGAGTATCATAGAGTTGGCGTTTTTATTTTAACACTTCACTCTTGCGGTTCTCTTCCCTAATCTGGGATTTCAGAATGCTCTGTCCAAGGAACCTATCTAAATAATTGTTACCATTATTCATCGGCATCACGTCCCTCAGACTAGGTGACATAGGACAACGCAATCAGCAGCTTGTGATACTTTGGCCAAAGATTTGAAACATATTGTTCATGTCTCGTATTCCTTGACGGCATACTCGTCAATCTGGAATACGTCCTTCACCCCACTCCGATGTTAAATAGAATGTCTTATACTGACTTCTGTCAGCCTCCCCTGTCCCAAGTCATTCACTCAGGAATGGATTAATAACATGACAAACGTTATAAGGATGCTCTCGAGGACTAGGGTAAGCTGACATACTGGGTCAACCACAGTTAACCCTGTGTGTCAAGGTACCCCGAGTCTCCAAGGGCAGCCTCATAACATGACCATGTTCCTAACCAGTCCCAGAGTAAAAACTTGTTCGAGTTTAAGGTGTAAATCTTAACGATCAATGCAAAGGGTGTCGCCATAGGTCACCTGCATTATTGTATCCTCGTGAAGATCCTAATCTTCTCAAAGGTACAACCCTGCAGTTGACATGTGTCGACATCCTACAAACCACCTCGAGAAAGATTTACATAACTTCAAGGAGTTACTTAAGTTGAGTTGAAATTAAATTTTAAGACTCTCCTAACTGGGTAGTCTTTTCCCAACCCCGGGTTCCTCACCTTTGAGTTGCCTTACTTAATTAAGATCCATTTCACAGAGAGAAGTTTAATAAGATTTGAGATCTCGTCAAGGAGATCATTGGTTCACAATAATCTTAATCAACGTAATTGGGCAATAGCCCTAAGTCCTCTCATAAGGATGCTAACTATACCCATATGAGTTTATATCAGTTCCCAAGACTGAAATATATCTTACTTATTGTTATTAAGATATAGTGATTTAAAATCATCAGTTACGTTGTCTTGACTTAGATCATGGATAGGGAGTAATAGATTACTCTTCCCGTTTCAGCTACCTATTGAGGTGTAGTTTAACCTTAACTTCTCGAAAAAAGTGGACTAATTTCCAATTTAGCCTTATTCATAACATAAAAGAATTACTAATCATTCACGAAGTATTCAGTCACATAATCTTTACAAGGCCTACTTAGAGAATCCAAATAACTCTAAGGTATAAAATAATAAAAATGCACTTAAAATCAATCGAACCTAAGAAGATCAATCCATCAATTAAAAATGCAGCCACATAAGTAACATTTTTCCCTTTTTCATTTATTTCCAAGCCATACAATTACAACTTATGCACTTCAGCATATTTGATACAACACTCAACAGAAAAGAACAACTTTCTTCATATAGTACAAATAGAGAAATCAAGTTGGAATTCATCATAAAACCAGATTAAACAATCTGAGCATCATATCAGATCTGCGTGCCTTTACCACTTACGATGACCATCTGCAAAAATTGCTAACACGGGTCAGTTCGGTGAACTGAGCATGATAAGCACTAATTCTTAAAACAATTGCATTCCACCAATTGTTCTCATTAAACAACCTGTTCAAATGAAATCAAATCTTCAAATCCTTAAACATGAATCAGGCTAATCATCTTTCTACAATTCTAATATAACTTTAACACATAACTCATATTATAACTGCCAGTTAAACATAAATATTTTTCAGATGATTCATCCTATATATATATAGACTAAGAAGAAACAAATGAAACCACAATATCCATCCATCTGAAAACCGAGGACAGTAATAATCCAACAAAATTACTCCATTCAAGAATGAATTCCTATCAGTACGTGTATCCGACAAATGTGCATTTAACAATTCAAGCAAAGACAGATTATAACCTCCAGCAAGTTCAACTGACGAGAATTCCTTTATACTCATAGCATTATTTCAATGACAATAATAAGTATACCACTTATACTACAATACTATTTTATAAAAGTGGATAACTGAATAACTCAACCAGGGTAATAATATAACCGTTGGTAAGGAAAGAAGACTCCGGTCAAGAGTCAGTACTTACCAGTCTCTTTTTACAAATTTAACAATCTATTCTTCTTATGCCCGTACCGTAGGGTTCACATAGAGATACAAAAGAAAAGAGCACACATAATTTCCAGACAAGGGAGAGAATATTTTCCTATTCAAAAAGCTCTATATCAACATATACTTTACAATCTAAGAGAAAGAACAGAGGCATTCAGATCTCCATTCCAAACAAGTTCAGGACAGTACCAACTTTCCAGGAGCAAAACATATACAATCAATCTTGAATTCATTTAGGGAAGAAAGAAAGCAAGAAATCAACTCCCAAGTTTACCATTAGTTCCCAAACCAGTAGAACCATTTAAAAGGTCGCCCTACGATCTCTAGGGTCTTGAAATTACATATTAACAAAACCGCAGATTGATATAAACGAAAGACACATACGTTCCAATATCAGACCACAATCCTGATCCAATTAAAACAGTCTATCCTTCACCCAGGACTCGAATCATTTTAGACTACGAGTTAGGGTAACTGCTATTGTTGCATACCAACAGGTTACACTGACTATCTACATTGGATAATTTGTTATTGCATTCAAGGATACCAAAAAATAGCACTTCCAATGATAATAAATGAATTCTATTAACAGATTTCAAGGTCGCTACAGGAAACATCACGAAGTCATTCATATTCTAGTATAAAAACTGATTTCCATCCATGCAGATCTAAAATTTCCCATACGCTGTTAGGGAACAGAGTTTCCCCAAAGCAAGATTTCTCCCAGTCAGACTGTGTTCCCATTAACCAAGTAAAATCATAAAGAAAACACAATTAAACTAAATATTTCATTCCTTACAGAACCCATAACCATTGACCATCCAGACCCTTTTCTGCAGAGGTACAGACTTGTAATCAACATATTTCATATGCATGCCTCTAAACTAGTCGAGCTCTATAGAAGGAATTACAGTTTCCTCTAAATCCATCTATATATTCACCTGAAGCTATCAAGAAACAAAAAGAGCTCATACGACCAAACGATAATCATTAAACCAACCAAATAAGACACAACAATTTCTTTTCATGTCAATCCTCAATCAAGAAATCACCCAGCATAATGTCTAACATGGTACAGTTAGGAACCCATTACCTCAGTCGATCAAGAAGCAAGGAACAACATATACCGAAGTCGAATCCCTATGTATTCACAACAAGGACTTCAACAGAAGTCAATCCAAAATGTAAACACAATGGGGACTTCAACAGAAGTCGAACGAATATGAAAACACAACAAGGACTTCAGCAGAAGTCGAGTTCATAAGTAATCACAGCAAACACCTCAACAGAAGACGAATCCATAAAGTAAACACAGCAAGGACTTCAACAGAAGTCGATTCCATAAAATAAACACAGCAAGGACTTCAATGTCGATTCCATAAAATAAACACCGCAAAACATTTAAACAGAGTCTTCGCATAACCAAGGATTCCTAAATCCACAAGAAAAGAAGAAACCCAATACATTGCTTCAAACCAACTGTGCAAAGATCACCTAAACAGAGTTGTTTTAATGAAAGCATTTGAAGGAAAGCAATATTTTTAAAAGTTAGGGCCTATCATGCCTGATAGTGTCGCTTAAAAATTTGAAGAAGACCTCTGAATGTGCTCGCACCTTCTCTTCTTCTTCCATGATAGATTAAACAACAATAAATTGTTACCTTCATGCCTTATAAACTTTCCCCGACAGAGAAGGAAGCTAGAAATTCTCAAAGTTGCCATGCAACACAGAGTAGACAACTGGTTTGAAGAACTAGTGCTCAAGCAGAGTGAAAAATAGAATGCATGGAAAACCAAACAACCAAACAATATTCCATTTGCATGCCTTCCCACGCAATCCGTGCTCGGGAACCAAAGTTCATTAATTGCATTAACTCCCATCCTCCCGCCTATTCTCCATTGCCACCGACTGCCAAAGTTGGTAATCGCCAAAAGAAAACAAACAAACATTCCCATACTTGGTGATACTGCCACGTCAGGTCATATAGCCGTTGGCAACCTCCGCCAAATCTGACAGCATCCCAAGTCCTTCAATCCTTATCCCCTCATAAATTCCATGGAAACCACCGCCCATGACTCGCGCCCCTTCATAGGTCCCCCTCCATTCTTATCATTAGTTAAGATAGGTTAGAAACATAGGTTAGATCATAAGGTAAGACATTAGTCTTACTTCCATAGTGCTAGGTGTAGCTAACCTTAGGAGCATTAAGCTTATAGTTTAGGGCTAGGTTAGATTAGCAATTATTTAACCAATAGGTTATAGTTTAGGTTAAGGTTATTAACCTTAACGAATCCAGTCTAGGTCTCCCAAGTAGGACCAATCAGTATTAGAGCCAAACAGGGTAAAACATTCCTGTAAAGGATCCTATCTGGCATTGCTAATTAAGCTTACTGTATACCCAAGAACATCTTACCTGGCTTAAGGTCTAGGCCTTCCTGATGTTACGATATCTGGAACCAAATTTCATTTATCATGATCAGCCTGAGTTAAACTCCGGAATTGTTCATTCAAACTCATTCAGACCTTGTAACTTTCGTAAGGTCCATAAATTTTGTTCATCCTGAATAAGCTTAAAACATTCCTTGGATCGATGCAACTGATCCAAGGCTGAGTCAAAGATCTTCAAGAGCAAAGGAGATACAATCCATATCAAGCATGACTTCACAACCCAAAGGAACATGTCCTTATACAGAAGAAATCATATATCAACACTTGAATGCTCAGGAGGAAGTAACAATAGTTCAGGGTGTTACATAACTATAGAGGTAAATCTATTCTTAGCTTATGTTCATGCAAGAGTATCTTGACATGCTCTTGAAAATCTCCATGAAGAGTGGTGCGTAAGTATCGACATCTCTTTGTGTGCTCCGCATGCCAACTCCTAAAAATAGACTAGATCTCGAAATCGGCTAAGTCCCAAAGTTTGACTCTACACCTTTGTGCGCGACGCCTTCCTATACCTTCACACCTTGGTTTCTGTGTTGTTCTTCGCATAGACTTTGAGTGTGAGTTCTACTAAGTGTTTTCTCTTATCAACCCCCACACTAATCTCATTGTCACCCCGACAATGGTGATGTCCGAAATGTACACAAATAATAGACGAATAAAGAATTGGGTAAATAAAGAATTAGGTATACACAACAAATATTTTCAGGTCTCCGGTTCCTTTGTTTCATTCTCGAAGGAGTAACTCTAGATATCCTACTTTGACGTCTCGCCTCCAAGTTCTCCCAATCTATCAAGGCTGCTCCTACCTATTCGGAATGTCTACAATGATCGAATCCATCTCATCCATGGTTAATTTCCCCTGCTCATTCTATACGACAAGCATTACGCTTGACATAGAGGTTTGCACCCCTTATAATGCATCCATCTTCTAAGCTATGAGCTTCCCTAGCTCATCCAAGCTCTCCTTATGTGGTGCTTATGCTGCAGCTAGTGCCACGTGCTTCTTCTTTACCAGGACTAATCATTTAGTACGGCCTAGGGTTACATCCTTTATAGCCTTTTGCACTTCATTTTCCTCCTCCAATGTTTTAATCATAATAAGCGCATCTGGAGTTGTGCATATTATTAGTGCATGATCGGCTTTCTTAAGCTCTTCGCCGATGGCTTACAAGAGGCCTTCATAAGTAGCAATCTTCCTTGCTACCTTTGCTTGTGCTCTCTCTGTCTCTTCTACTAGGTCCTTAGGTTTCTCTCGCTATGTGCATTTTCTCATCATTCAACACCAAATCAATCATGGTCCGCACATAGTGCATTGCTGAAGGAAACTCTTTTAGAACCTATACTTCCAAGTGTGGGCATGCTTTTATCACATCGTCTCTAATTTCCTCCTCCATATCCACAAAGGTTTCATACTTACTTGTTATTAGGTCCTTCTCCCTGTACTAGGCACACTATTTCCACATCCTTTGCCTTGACTCCTCCTACAAAGTGCCTTAATAGTAGTAGATTTATCAACATTCCTTCTTGCTAATTGAGAGGATACCTTTACCAAGGCATTGCTCACTGCTCATCTGTCGTCACTATAGGCTTGACTGTCATGTGCCTTATTTCTGGTGCCTTCTTCAATTTTCTTGACACGCATGACTCTTCACCAAAATTGAAGTCTGGTTCATCCATGTGAGTGTGTATGGACCAAGAGAGTTTCTTCCGTGTATGCACCATCACCTTAGTCTCATCCATGAGCGCCCATACGAAAAAATCCTTACGCTCAATGGTGCTCGGAATTGAGTGCAAACTATCATCTTGTGTCTTCTATGTACCCCATGGCTTGTGCTTTGGTATCCTCCCTGGGTTCGATGGGATCTTGGCCTTCTAGGAATGGCCACATCAAGGTTGGGGATACCAGATGTATCCTCGCCCTTGTCTTGAGTAGTTTGTTCTCCTTCTCCCACTTTGCTTCCATTTTCTCTTCCCCCCGAGGCTTGAGGTTCTTCTTCTACTGGAGATGAGGCGCTTTCCCTTAGATTCTTCTACTTCCTCACTTAGCACGAGCTTCCTTCTTTTCTTCTCCTATGGCTCCTCAACTTTATGGGTTTCTCCTTGTGCCCTGTGTGCTTGAATACCTTTTTAAACCTTTGATCACCTTGCTCCTTCCCAATAACTCCTTCTTCCTGTGAGGTTGTCACGTGTTCCTCCTTTTGGTTAGATGGCTACTTCCTTCTCCACACCAAGCTACCGCTATCCTCCTACTCTTCATCCTCTTCCTCATCATCTTGCTTGGGTTAAGAGAGCCTAGGTATTGGAATTTTCTACAAGGTATGCTTCCCCTTCGATGGCCCCGGGAGCGTGAACTCATTCTCTACATACTTGTTATTCTCCATTTTCGGCTTAAGTTACATGTATAAGAGCGCGGCCCCGATGTCCCCAACAACAACTATCTCTGGCTTAGTGCTCAATACTTTTGAGATAATGCTCTCATTGTATGCATTCCCTGGATACCCATATGTCTTCCTCGAGTGTGGTACTCGTAATCCACCTTGTTAGCATTAAAAACTAACCTTCGAGTATCGGTGAATCGGTGGACCGATGCTTGGAAATAGCGTGCTAAAAATGCATAAGGTAGCTTGCACCAGAGGATCCATGACCCATCTACCATTGGAAAATGTGTAATGCAATAGTGTTGGTAGACTACAAACTATACCTACTTTCCAAGGGTTGAAGGCAACTCCTTCGGTATCCACCATTCTTCTTCAAAATCTACACGAAGCCCTGTCATACCACATTTTTGCATGTTCCCTCACCCAATCAGTCATAGACCCTTTGCATAAATACTTGTTGAATCTGTTTAGCTAGGGACTTGTTGTTCATGGGGTATTCCCACATGTTATCTTTTGGGCCATCAAGTACCCCAATCTCCATGAATACCAAGCTTAGTAGAATGTAGCCAAAAATTATCTTCATTCCCGTGTGCACTTCTCTCTATTATCTACTCTATAATGAAGTCAACAATATTGTAGGTGACCCCTTCTAACATGTACCTCACCACATGTAGCCATAAAGAATTCACTTGTGACCAACGGTCTTGGTCATTCAACTTTGTTATCAAGTGCTTACTTTACATTACTTGCACCACAGACGGTTACCGTAGTTTATCAATGTCCATTCCGCGCATGCCCTTTTTGGTATCCCAATGCTTTATGTGTTTTGTTATGGCACTTTTGTCCGCTAGGTCAACTTTAATGTCTTCACCTATTGCCTTCAACCTAGTTACTATGGCGATAAGGAGGGTGTTATCGCACCTCCTCCGCCCGCAAAGTAGAAAAAGTCCTTATGGAAAAACTTATCAACCATCTGTATAATGGTGCATATTTCCCAAAGTATGGGAGCTCATACAAACTAGTAAACACCAATCCTCTTCAGCAATTTCTCCCGGCATCATCATACACTAGCATGCCATCCTCGGTTCTTCTATTTGTCGAGAGAGGTGAGCAATTCATCTAATTTCTTCTAGTTGTCCTTCGTGCGGTGGTTGTATTCATTGATTTTACTTTTCCTTATGTGGGTATCCCATTCCGACCCACAATGACTTCCTCGCAGTCTTGCATCTCGAAAAAATTTGTTTGGGGCCATTTCTTCCTCTTCTTCCACTTCCACCTTCTCTTTTTCCTTCACTTGGTGTTGTCTTCTTCTTCGGAACCATTATTTTGGTTTTTTATGCCTTCAGGTTTGTAAGTTTTAATTGTTTTTCTTCAAACCCTAACTAGATTCAAGCATTCCCTAAATCACAATCATGAAATCATGTGCCCTAACTTTTTTGTCACTCCGCTTCTTTCCAACCCTTCTCCTACACGGGGATACAAGCTTTTCCAATCACCAGATCTATCTTTTGTGCCTGGTTTGCTTGCTTTGCACCTGAATCACTTTACTTGGCTCTTCACGTGTGGCTCTTCACTAAATTCTCATAGTATGCAAAGGGTAAAAATGAAATCACATCCCGTCCTTATATATATTTTCAATTTTTTCTACATTAATTACTCCTCCACCTACCAAATTCTCCTTATTTATTACCCTGATTTTGTCATTTCCACACGGTACATATTCTCGCCAAAATTTATAACCTTCTAGCACACCTTTCTACCCTTTGTCACAAACTCCTCTTCAGCGTGCACTCTAGCACCCAAGTACCTTGTCACTTGCACCATCTCTTGGTAGTTACTGTGGCGCGCTTACCTAGTGTTATACTTTCCCTTCACTCATCTTCATCCTTGGTTGGTTATTCTTGAGAAACAATCTTTCATCAATCACCCTTAGAACTTACTTTTTCAACATCTATAGTATTTACACCTTCCAATCTTCACAAAGATTATACCCGAGAGTCACCAACAATCAACCCCACACTAAAAATATGTGCAGTCCTCAAATTGTAGTTAGCTTCATGTGTGCAAGCGCGCTTATTACACAAAAACAAGAACTAAATTGACAAAGCATATCGACGATGAAAGAAACACATTAAAGGAATGCGTAAAGGGAAACCTAATCTATCCGGCAATACTGCCTTATTACAAACACCAAGAATACTTATCTATAGTAGGGCTTCAACCTACTCCCATTAAAATAATCAAGTAGCCTTGTGCCATTAATTGTTTCCAACTAGAAAGCACCTGACTCAAGTATGTGAGTGATAACATACGGTCCCAACCAATGCACCTTCAACTTCCCTGGATGGCACAAAAACTTAGAGTCATATAGAAGTACCATTTTCCCAAGCGCAAGTTTCTTATCCCTAATATGTCTATCATGCCATGCTTTCTAGCGCACTTTCTCTCTGCTTCGGATCTAGCATGTTATGGTTGGCGCTCATCCAAGTTGAACCATTTTCTCAATTCGTTCTTCCAAGGCTTGTTCATTAGCTAAACCTCCAAAGGCACACAATGCACAAAGAAGGTAACATAAATTCTATAGGAAGAACAACTTTTGTGCCAAACACCAATTGAAAAGGTGTGGCTTTGTTTAATCTCTTGTATGTTGTTCTATAGGCCCAAAGAATAGCAGATACTTTATCATCCCAATCTTTCCTTCCAACATCACAAATCTTGGTCAATGTGTGGCTTAAGATCTTGTTGAAAGCCTCAGCAGTTCCATTTACCTGAGGGTGATAGGGTGTAGTCTTGTGGTGGGCAATCATAAACTCATTTAACATAATTCTGATTGTCTCATTCAAAAAATGTGTGCCCCTATCACTTGTTAAACTTAAAGGATAGCCATACCTTGTTAGAACGTCGCCCATAAGAACTTTTTCATGCAGTAGCCTTTATGCGAGTCCTTTGTAGGTGCTACTTCTTCCCATCTGGTAAGATAATATGTACAAGTGATGATATAGCGTGATCCAGTCCTGCGTGTGGTTGGTGAAATAGGCCCTACAAAGTCAATCACCCATTTCTCAAAAGGTTCTACACTTGTAATTGGTCATAAAGGCATCTCATCTCTCTATCCTAGTCGACCGAGATGTTGACAATGGTCACATGTCTTACAATACTCTTTACAATCCTTGTATAATGTTTCCCACCATAAACTAGCAAGTAAGATTTTACGCGTTGTGGCATCACCGCATAGTGGCCTCTGCAATACCACCATGTGCTTCTTCCATTATATCCTTGTGTTCATGCTCCAATACACAACGTCGTAACACCTCATCTCTACCTAATTTGTACAAATCACCACCGATTAACATGAATGGTGTCACGCGTATAACAAGTTTCTTTTTTCTAATGTTTTCATGCCTTCTTGTGCCATACTAGCCCTTAGAAAGATAAAAATGCCCTCCAATTTTGATGGCACGTGTTGTAACCGATACTGTACAGAGCATCGGGCATAGTTTATTCTATTGTGTGTACCTCTTCACCTGATTGAATTCTAGACAAGTGATCTTGTCCAAAGTTTCTTTTTCCTAGTTTTACCACAACTATGAAGTCAAATTCTTGAAATAAGAGTATCCACGGCATATGTGCCCCTGTAAAACAGGATTGTTCACCAAATACTTCAATGCCATGTGATCTCGTATAAAACACAAATGGTGTGGCCAACAAATATTGACAAAATTTGTGCAAGGCATATATCATGGACAAAGCTTCGTGCTCTGTAGTGGTATAATTCTATCCCGCAAGGGTCAACTTCCACTAGCAAAACATATGGGGTGATCGACTATACCTTCTCCGAGTTGAGCTAAAACAATGCCAATGGCCATGTCAGAGGCATCCACATGAACATGAAAAGGTTTATCCCATGAAGGAAAGCACAAAATAGGTGTAGTAGTAAGCCTCTCCTTTAGTATCTCAAACGCCACTGTTGTGATTCTCTCCAATAGAATGTACCTTTCCCCTTGAGTAATTCTTCCAAAGGTGTGGCAATTTTGGCATACCCCTGTATAAACTTTCGATAATACCCTGTGTGACCCAAAAATCCGTGCACCTCACTTTGACTGGCAGGCGCTTTCAAGCCTACAATGACTGCAACTTTAGCTAGATCAACCAACAACCCTTCCTTGCATATGATGTGTCCCAAAAGTATACCAAAAGGAGTAGCAAAGATGCACTTCTTGATATTCAACGAAATACTCAACTGTCTACATCTTTTAAACATTAAGCGCATATTGTCACAATGATCTTTAACCAGCCCATAAACAATCCAATCATCAAGGTAAACCTACAAGAAGTTATGAATAAAATCCTTGAATGCTTGCACCACTATCCTAGAGAATATAATAGGTGCATTCTTCAAACCAAAGGGCATGACAGTATAGGAAAAACTTCCCCATTCAGTAGTGAATGTGGTCTTTTCTTGATCTTTCAGGAAATCCTAACCTGATGGTACCTTGAGAACCCATCTGTAAATGAATATATCTCATGCCCAGCCACTCCTAATATCTCTTATGTGAATGGCATAGGAAAATGATCGGTAACACATACATGCTGCACTCAACTCTCTATAATCAACACAAATGTGAATCCTACCATCCTTTTTTATACTTATCACCATAGGGCTAACCCACTATGATTCATCTAATGGTCGAATGATCCCATATTTCAACATCTTGTCAATCTCTTCTTTTACTTTCTCACACAAATTGGGATTCATCGGTAAGGTCACTTTCTAACAGGGCGCGCACCCTCCTTAAGCTTTATCTTCATCTCCCCAAGTGATGCATGCACACCTTTAAGTTCATGGTACCCCCTTGGAAATAAGTCCTCATAGTCTCGTAGTAACTCTATAATCTTCGCCACTTTTGACTCTGACTAGTAATCTCCAATAATCACTTCCTTAGGTTCAACTTTCGTTCCAATATTTACTTTTGTTGTCTTCATAGGCTCATGATATGCGGGCGTATCTACATCCACACTGTCTAACACCTCACGTGCTCCATGTGAATGATCAACTTCAAATGATCAACTTCCTCATCATTAATGATGTAAACCAACTTCCCTTGTCTTTTCAAAAGAGGTGCGCTCAAGTAGTATAGTATCATCTTCATCTTCTTCAAAATGCACCCCTATTTCTATCTCCCCAAATAAGTTCTGAATAAGCTCCTCTCGCTTTCCCACTGTCTCCCATGGTTAAGCACTTAATAAATCTCAATGCCTTGTCCACTGGTGGCTTAGATGAGAAGAAGTCAAGAGTTTGGTTCATCCTGCAGTCAAATCTTTCTAATTGCCGGTTTCGATGTAATTCAGCATATACATACCAAGCACGCGTGCAACATTTTAGAGTATAATAGAACCGATGCACCCATAGTGCAGGTGGTAATGCTTCTTGTCCTGTTGTTCAGAGTATCTCACACTGCTAAATGTGGTGCTGAATAGGTAGATCACCATGATGAGGAAAAATATTTGTAGGTGCATTACTTTGTGAGAACCTAGCTGATAAGGTGGTCATAATCTCTCCCCATGTCAAAATATTATCCCTGTGAACCACCCACCAGCTCGCTACTGTCCCATGCAAAGTATATGATAACATGTCTCTTCTCTTGCTTTGATCAACCCAGTTTGCCTCCATGGCTTGCAAGAATTTGTTCAAACCTTTGAATCTAGTATAGCGGGGTATTGGACGACCTATACATCGGCGGCGCAAAAGCATTTCTTGCAAAGCTGCGAGCTTAACCTCGCGCCCCACGAGCTCATAAGTACCATGAGCCCAATTGTCACAAGCAATACTTGTGGTATCACTGATTGATTGAGAATCTTCCCAATGAAGGATCCCTTCCTTAGATGGCTCATTGACCTCAGGCTCTTGAATAGCGCGTATATAAATTTTGTTCAAGTCCTCTTCACTCAAGGGTTCCACATATGGCCTATATTTTCCATCTGTCAAAGGTATTATGACCCTTTCTTCCTTGTTCTCAAAGCTGATATACCCCTTGTTAAACCTTAAATCAGCATTGTTTGCATAACACCAAGGGCGCCCAAGCAAAGCTGGGAAGCTATCTGCTTTCGCAAGTGCTAATACTTCAAAGTATCCTATGAACTTGGCTCCTTGTATAGTGATAGATGCATCCTTCTAGACTCCAATGGGGTAGCCTTTGTTCTATTCACCATGAACAATACATTAGATGATGGCTGTAATGGAGGTCTCCCCATTTGTACCCATGCATCCAATGTAAGTACATTTACTTCTGCACCTATATCAATCAAAATATTGCTCAATAACCAACCATCCACAACAACATTCAAAGTGATTTCCTTGTCATAGTCAATGCTATCGGGAGGAAGATTCACATGGAGTAGTTGTCTTCCAATCTCAGGTCCCGCGCATGGAGTATTCCCTTTCAACCAATTTCCCAATAAAGGAATAATGTTCTCCTGGTACAACATCCTATATACCTCTCGAGATGTCATCAATATCGAAGGGACCTTCTCGTATCATTATGCTCCAACTCCGAGATTTGCTCTTTTAAACATTGTATCTCTCCTTGAAGATTCCTAAGAACCTCCATAGTCTCTTGGTACACTTCCTTCTAATGAGTTGGATCTGGATACCTAGCACGCAAAACTTCCTCCCTAGTAATTGTTGGTTTCATTGCAATACCTCTTTCATGCGTGCCACTTCAGCTCGGGTGGTTATCTTTATTGTTACTACTTCGGGCTCTAGCATCAACTTGGGCATCCACTTTGGTTCTCTACTATGCATTGGATTCTAACCATCCTGCGCCTTTGTTTTCTTGTTTTTGTTGTTTTCTAAGATGCTCATACAAGTCTAGAAACTCTTCATAACTATGCCCCTTTCCACAAAATGAACACAAAATATTCTATGGGAATTTGCGCCTATAGTGGTGCTGGCGAGCCACATGTATAGCAAGTTCCTCAAGAGAATTCAATCCTTCCTCCACCTCAATCTCATCCTCCATATCCACCTCGATATCCTTGTCCTCTTCCATGACCTCCTTCAAATATTTCATCATTCTTGTCATAACGCAGTTGGTAATAACCCCAATCTTGATGCTCATTCGTCCTTTAGAATTATCAACCACACTCGTCTAATGAGACCCCAATATCAATGGCATCATGGATCTAGCCAATCAACCTATAGTCCTCAGTATCATGGGTCATGGACTTACAAATTTTACAAAATGAGGATACATTCTTTCGATCACGCATTGAAGTAGCGGGAAATGAATAGCATCATGATTCGGATGGAAAATCTCATAGTCTAACAGCGGTGATCATACAGATCTATGAGGGAAACTATCCTTGGTGTGGCCTTCACGTCACAAGCTATACACCAAATTCTTAAGCATGTTTCACGAGCTGAGTTTCCTGATAACTTCTCCAACTGCTTTTCCATAGCCACTATCTGAGCCTCCAAGAATGGACTAACTCTAGTGTGAATACTCCCAATTGCCTTAGCACGTAAAGTGGCTACCGGTGCTTCGTGCGAGATCTATGTAAGTCTTATGTTATAGCACTCTTTGAAAAGGAGTAATCAATCCCCCAACAAACCATTGTGCATGCTTTGACTTGCATGTATGTCATATGAGAGCTTGGATAGAAGAGTTTTAAAGCGAGCATCATACTCTTGTACACTTTCGGTAGTGCCTTACTTAATATCCTTAAGTGCGCTTATACTCTTCTACTCAAACTCGGGATATGGAACTCCTTTAAGAAAACATCTTTTAATGTTGTATAGTCAATACAAGTCTGATTGGGATCAAAATTCCTATACCAACTGTGCACACGTGCTGTAAAGTAGTAGAAAATTGACTTTCCTTGCGCTCAAAAGTGGTGGTACCTTTCGCATCCAACAATATCTCATACATATGGACATGCTCCACAACATCCTCAATACATCTGTATTCTAGGAGATGAAGAGACATCTCCATATAAATGTTTTGGTGTTGTTGTGGGGCGTTGACCCCAGATCTAAATCCTCCTTGATTCCCTCTACCTCCAAAACCACCAAAACCACTAGAATTAGAACTTCCTATACCTCCTATTCCTCCACGACGCTTGATTAGGGCCCGTAGATACACTCCCCGTGTTCGACCGTAGTACTATCTTGAACCCCTAAAGTCCGTGAGGTAGTCCCGATTCTAGAAGTGAATCCGGCGTTCAAAGCATGCTCATATTCGTGTAGATGATGAGCACGAAAACATGCCACCAAAGAATAACGAAGTTGTCTATCTTTGTCATTGATGTACTTGTTGTCTGACTTGTTTCTACTCTTTCACTTCCTAAATGAAAACTCGCTTGCCTATTGTGCTAGATCTTTGGAAAACCAAGCGCAAGGGCTAGGTCAACAGGTTGCCTTAGATGTGTGCCCATGGCCTAGGTCATATCTATTGGCACACTTCCATGTGAGGCTGAAAAGGGTTCTCTGTCATGCTTTCCTAGATGGGGGAGTTCCTGATGCTCTAGCTCTTCGTCATCCTCATGAGTTGTAAATCCTTCATGAGCCATCTCCTTCCACAATGCCATCCATTTTCAGTAACTTCTTGCTTCTTCCATATTTCCCTCTCACGCACCTCATCATATTTCAGCTGCCTCTCTTCCCTCTGTCATGCTGCCACTAGGTCTACCATCTTTCACCAATCCTGCTCCTTTAGTGTGTGAATGTTTTTAGCTTGCCATAGGTTTATCTTCCAAGTTCAATGTTACCATCAATATCTTAATCACCAGTGGAATACCTTGCAAATACGTTCCTCTAGGATACCGTAAGAACTGGAACTCAGCTACCTCTAGGCACGAATAGGTTGAAATTGAATACTCCAGAATATAGTTGTTTAGAACACCACAAAACCAAGTATCTACCATGTGATTCCAGATCAAGTCAGCATCATATAGTGTTTGAAATTCCTCATATGTCCAAACAAGTGTGCGATACCTCCAATTCCACTTAGATGAATATGTAGTCAACCACTCGTATAATTCCACTTTGGAAAGATAAAAAGAAGCTCTCATACTGTTTGTCATCATGATTCTGCTCTACCCAATTGCGTGCACTAAATCGGATCCAGTTTCAAACCTCCATGCATATTCTTCCTCCAAATTTTGGATCCACTCTTCAACGCTCGCCAAAGTTAACCGGTATGTCTTCATCACGAACCATCCCGAAACAATGAAAAATATGTCCCGCAAAGGAACCAATGATGCAGCCTAGTTTTCTCGGATAAACCCTAGATGCGCTATCCCATCACTCAAAGATTGGCTGAGCACTCACCCAAAGTGTGTAAAGGTACTAGGTCCATCCTTAGGGTTGTTGCAACATAATGGTAGCATGATGAAGCATTATGAAAAACATACACTTAGAACCTAATCCATTAAGATACATAAGTCTAGAATTAGATATAGAAAAGTATGCACTTAAGTATAAACCATTAGGAATTAAACATCATGCAATAAGAGAACATGAAAGACACTATGATTCAGTCAATCTTCTTCATCCATTAATCCAGAAAATAATATAGAAGCTCCATACAATATTAGCCCTACGTGCATAGATTTGTTACAATTAACGAGTCTCATGCACTCATGGGTCTCTATCCTTTTCAACAACGTCTATCTTACTAAGTGACTCATTACATATATATAGGGTGGGAACTTTCCTTCATCACTAAACTCTACCAAAATAGGTTGCATGCTAAGAATAGCCACGCGCCTTTACGATTATAGCCATACATGCAAGTATGCTATCTATAGACTGTGATAGTTAATTATAGAGGTAAATCTATTCTTAGCTTATGTTCATGCAAGAGTATCTTGACATGCTCTTTGAAATCTCTACAAAGAGTGATGTGCAAGTCTTGGCATCTCTTTGTGTGCTCTCGCACGCTAACTCCTAAAAATAGACCAGATCTCTAAAATAGGCTAAGTCCCAAAATCCGACTCTACACCTCCGCATGCGACACCTTCTTATACGTTCACGCCTTGGTTCCTGTGCTATTCTTCTGTGTGGACTCTGAGTGTGAGTTCTACTACGTGTTTTCTCTGATCAACAAATAATGAGCTCATCGAGCCATATGAACTCATTCCTCTAATCATGATCTCGACGAATTGAATAGATAACTCGGCTATGGAATAGACATCTTGTCCAAACTAAGTTGGCTCAATCTAGATCACCCAAGATGGAGAGTAGCTCGTTGACCCAAGCTAAACATGGAGCTCACTGAGGTAGGTAAATAGTGAACTCGCTGAGTTGAGTAGATAGCTCGTCGAGCTAATAATAACTTGCCCCAATGAAATAATGAGCTTACAAGAGCCATATAAACTCACTCCTCCAATCACGATCTTAACGAGTTAAATAGATAACTCGCCATGTGGAATAGAGAGCTCATCCAAATTGATTTGGCTCGGTCTAGATCACCCAAGATGGAGAATAACTCGTTGACTGAGCTAAATATGAAGCTTGCCGAGGCGGAGTAAATAGAGAACTCAACGAGTTGAGTAGATAGCTCATCGAGCTAATAATAACTTGCCCCAATGAAATAACAAGCTCACTTAGCTATATGAACTCGGGCATCCAATCACGATCTTGAATATTTGAATAGATAACTCGCCATGTGGAATAGAGCTTGTCCAAATTGAGTTGGCTCGGTCTAGATTGCCTAACATGGAGAGTAGCTCGCTGACCTGAGCTAAACATGGAGCTCGTCAAGGCAGGTAAATAGTGAACTCACTGAGTTGAGTAGATAGCTCATTGAGCTAATAATAACTTGCCCCAATGAAATAATGAGCTCACTGAGCCATATGAACTCAATCTTCCAATCACAATCTTGATGAGTTAAATAGATAACTCGCCATGTGGAATAGAGAGCTCATCCAAACTGAGTTGGCTTGGTCTAGATCACCCAAGATGGAGAGTAGCTTGCCAACCCGAGCTAAACATGGAGCTTACCAAGGAAGTTAAATATTGAACTCATCGAGTTGAGTAGATAGGTCATCGAGATGAAAATAACTTTCCTTAATGAAATAATGAGCTTCATTGAGCCATATGAACTCAGTCCTCCAATCATGATCTCGACAAGTTGAATAGATAACTTGCCATGTGGAATAGAGAGCTCATCCAAATTGAGTTGGCTCAATTTAGATCACCCAAGATGGAGAGTAGCTCATTGAACCGAGGTAAACATGGACCTCTTCAAGGCGGTGAAATAGTGAACTCACTTTGAGTTGAGTAGATAGCTCATCGAGCTGATAATAACTTGCCCCAATGAAATAACGAGCTCACCAAGCCATATGTACTTAGTCCCCCAATCACTATCTTGATGAGTTGAATATATAAATCACCATGTGGAATAGAGAGCTCACCCAAACGGAGTTGGCTTGCTCTAGATCACCTAAGATGGAGAGTAGCTCGCTGACCCGAGATAAACATGGAGCTCACCGAGGTAGGTAAATATTTAACTCACCGAGTTGAGTAGATAGCTCGTTGAGTTGATAATAACTTCCCCAATGAAACAATGAGCTCGGTGAGCCATATAAACTCACTCCTCTAATCACGATCTCGATGATTAGAATAGACAACTTACCATGTGGAATAGAGAGCTCTTTAAAACTGAGTTTACTTAGTCTACCAGCCTGATCATCATGGTGGTAGGCCACATGGTGGCTGTGTAGACACCAAAATTGGATCACACTCTCCTTGGTCCCTCGTCAAATAATCACCTTGAACACACTCACCTAACCATGACCCCTTTCACCATATTCTAATATTAATTTAATTAAGTTAATTAAATTAATTCATGATCTCATAATCTTTATTATTTAAATCTCCTAATTGATATAATTCTCACACCACCACCTCACCTAGCCACCTCACCCTAGACATATTCTTAGTATGTTTCCATAACTAACTAAGACCTACCTAAACCCTAAAATCAAAGCCTACATTCCCTCTAACCATATTCCTGCATGTTATAAAGGAAGCTTCCATTCCAATCCATGAAGAAAATGAACAAGATCCAAGAAATCAAGGGGATCTACCCATTTTAGTAAACCTAGGAAATCCGCCCTAACCGACATTGGTTACCCTAAAGCTGCCAGCGATCGACCAACCTGTAACCATCGAGTTACCATTTATTCCCAAAACAACCTTATTGCGAGGTTGGCACATTTCTAGGAGAAAGAGATGAAACAGAGTTGCATGCAAACAGAACTAGCATTCACACACGCATTAGAGCATCTATATCCATCATCAAAAGCAATCATAGAGTCATTTGCATTCATGGAAGCATCTGGGGAAGCGCAATCACCACACCAAACTCCATTCATCTGATCAACTATCATTTCCATCCAGCGATCAAGCTCATACCACAATAAGTATTTTTTAACCAACATTCATTCATTTTCATTTTAGTAGGTTTTGTTATATCTATTATCAGTTTCTACACCCACTCTCATTCTCCCACCATTTACCTTCATGAAAACTTGATCATTCCTTCACCCACACCATTAAATTTCCCATACCCAACTTTTAAAGATCTATGAGTACACTTAAGATCTCCATGACCTTATTATTGCCCTCTCCATTTCCATTTAGCCTCGAGATCTGTCCTCACACAAAGATTTTAATAAGTTTCTTCTACCTCGACTAGATCGATGCCGGTTACCCATAACCATCACCGGTTCACTTAAACGGACATCGGTCATACCTGATCGACATTGGTCTCGTGTTTTACCCTCATACCAATAAAAAGCCTAAAATCCCCACCAAATACCCCAAAACATCCCAAAACCAAACCCAAACTAGTTCTAGAACTCGCGGTGACCTTGACCTTGATTCAATCATAGCCTAGCCTTTGTTGTGAGTGAATTTGCTTATTGTAGTCAAATAAGATACTTAAATCATTTAACTACGGTAGGATTTAATTTATTGTTAACATTGAATTGTTTTAAATAGTGGATTGACAGCCTTCTAGAGAGTATCACACTTCCCAAATTTGGCATATTTAGGAAGTCCACTACATATCTTGTTTAACTTCAATTTGGTGGTCTTGCTTTCCATTTTAGGTAGTTCCTCCTAGCCAAAAGGAAGCTCTCATGGTCATTTGTGGATCAAGAAGTCATATGCATGCAACAACCTTTAACCAATTTTAATAGATATTCCTCCAAGCCCATTTACCCTTATCTGCTTTTCATCCATATTCAAAGAAATGCTCTAAGAATCGTGTGAAACATTTTGGCACACCTAGTACTCCCAAGAACATTAACTTTAATGTTAACAATTCAATGTGATACTCCTAGAAGGTTGCCAATCTACTATTTAAAACAATTCAATGTTAACAATAAATGAAATCCTACGTAGTCAAAATTATTTAGGTAACTCATTCGACTATAATAAATAAAATCGCTCACAACAAAGTTAGGCTATGATTGAATCAAGGTCAAGGTCATTGTCAGAATGTTGGAACTCGTTTGGGTCTGGTTTTGGGCTGTTTTGGGGTATTTGGTGGGGATTTTAGGCTTTGTTCTTGTTCTGAGGGTAAAAAACAAATACCGACATCGATCTAGCATGACCGATGTCGGTTTAAGTGAACCATGACGGTTATGGGTAACCGGTGTCGGTTTGGTCGGGGTAGAGGAAACTTATTAAAATCTTGGTGTGAGGATAGATCTGAGGCTAAATGGAAATGGAGAGGGCAATGTTAAGGTCCATGGAGATCTTAGGTGTACTCAGAGATCGTTAAAATTCATTTATGGGCAATTTAATGGTGTGGATGAAGGAATGATCAAGTTTGCATGAAGGTAAATGGTGGGAGAATGGGAGTGGAGTAGAAAGCTGCTAATAGATATAACAAAACCTACTAAAATGAAAATGATTGAATGATGGTTAACAAAATACTTACTTGTGGTATGAGCTTGATGGTTGGATGGAAATGATAGTTAATCACATGAATGGAGTTTGGTGTGGTGATGGCACTTCCCGGATGCTTCCGTGAATGCAAATGACTTTGTGATTACTTCTGATGTTGGCTATAGATGCTCTGATGCATGTACGAATGTTGGTTCTTTTTACATGCAGCTCTTGTTTCATCTCTTGCTCTCATAAATGTGCCAACCTCCTAATAAGGTTGTTTTGGGAATAAATGGTAACCGGATGACGGTTCGAGGTTGACTAGTGGCGGTTTAGGGTAGCGGCGTCGGTTAGGGTGGGATTTCCTAGGTTTACTAAAATGGGAAGATCCCTTGATTTCTTAGATCTTGTTTGTTTTTAGGGTTTAGGGTTTAGGGTTTAATGTCATTCAATGTCAGGATGATGAATATATACTCACATACCTTGGTGCAGAAGAATCATATATTCATCGGTCATTACCATCTGAGATGCAAACCATGTTGAATGAATCAACTATCAAAATCAACATCCATACTCAGGATGACCCGCACATTCTAAAGATTGGCCAATCTTTAGATACTACTGAACAGGAAGCCATCACTTCTTTTCTCAAATATCATAACCATGCTTTTGCTTGGTCTTATGTAGACATGCCCGGTATTGACCCCACCATCGTGGTCCACAATATCATAACCATTCCCAATGCCAAATCCATAAAACAAAAGCTAAGGAAAATACACCCTCGCGCATTGCTTACGGTCAAAGAAGAACTTGATTGCCTTCTTTCTATTTGCTTCATCTTGCCCATTGATTATCCCCAATGGATTTCTAACATTGTCCTAGTCACTAAGGCAACAAGGGACTTTGCATTTGCATATATTTCCATGACCTCAACCTAGATTTCCCCAAAGATGACTTTCCTCTACCCGGTATTGACCAACTAGTTAACCTTACCTCTTGTCAAGAGATGCTATCACTCATGGATGGTTTCTTGGGTTATAATAAAATCTTGCTTGCCCCAGAGGATGAACACAAAACCGCATTCATCACCCCTTGGGGGACCTTCTACTATCGAGTCATGCCTTTTGGCCTTAAGAATGCTGGTGCCACATATCAGCATGCTATGAATTACATCTTCCATGAAATCATGCACCGTATATTAGAAGATTATGTAGATGATCTCCTTGCCAAATCTAAATGCTACTCTGACCACCTCACCATCCTAAAAACCATCTTTGACTGCCTCATTAAGTATTGTGTTCGCCTTTAGCCCAAGAAGTGTGTCTTCGCAGTTCTCTCGGGAAAGCTCCTAGGATTTATTGTTTCCTTACATGGTATAGAGGTTGACCCTACTAAAGTCAAGGCCATTCTCAAAATGCCTCCACCCACTAATCTACGGCAGCTCCATAGCCTGCAAGGTAAGTTGTAGTCTATTCACCATTTCATTTCATAACTTTCCAATCGATGTCATCCATTTCATCTTCTCAAAAAGGATGTCTCCTTCAAATGGGATGATGACTGCCACAAAGATTTTGATGCCTTACAACAATACCTTCTCCAACCACCCGTACTCATTCCACCTAAAGATGATCAACCCTTCTACCTATACATCTCTACTACCAATCACTCCTTAGGGGCCATGCTCGCTCATCGCGATGAAAAACATAGGGAGCAGGTAATTTATTACATAATCTGTACTCTTCTAGACTATGAGACCCAATACACCCATGCCAAAAAAATTGCTTAGCCTTAGTTTTTGTTGCCACAAAACTCTGCCATTACCTACTTAACCACAAAACCTATGTTGTGCAAACACTGACCCCTTACACTTCATGTATGCCAAACCTTATCAAAATCAACAATTGCATTCTAGATTATGCTTCTAGCTGACCTTGACCTCAAATTCATCCACCAAAATTCCACCAAGGGCAAGCTATCACCGACCAATTGGTCGATGCACCTATTTCAGGGATCAACCCTCTAATTTTGACTTTCCGGATGAGTCTATTCTACCCTTTCCCGGGACGAACTGCTTACGAGATGACACTCTTCTTCGATGGTTCCAGTGTATCTACATGAAGGTGGGGGTGGTGTTATTATCATCGCTTGATGGTGAACCCATGCCTTTGTCTTTCAAACTCGATTTTTATTATTGTACAAGCAATATTGCCAAATACTGAAGCACTCGTATTAGGTCTCCAGTGGCTTATGCCTTAGATGTCAAGTCAATCAACATCTTTGGTGATTCTCAATTGGTCATAAACTAAGTCAATGGTATATACTAGTATCGTAATGGGATACTTCAAAAGTATAAGCAACATGTGGACATAATTTTGACCACCTTCGATATTACACCCTTCAAACCTGTCTCACATTCTACCAATAAATTTGTAGATACCATGGCTTGCTTGGCTTTTCAGATACCCGCTTCACCCGCTGACTCTAAAATCTTTGTCACCATACGAAGACTCCAACCACCCTCTTATTTACCTTATGACGTTTACTCTATCAAAACCACCTGCTCCCGACCCCAGTGACCTTTGGTTTATATAATAATCGGACTATCTTTCCCTCTCCATCTTGCCTCCTGACCTCACTCATAATGGATAACACACCTTTCTTAAAAGGGTCTCTCATTACGTCATCATGGGTGGCCTCCTTTATAAGTGTGGCTTCGATGGTATTCTCTTATGATGCCTTACAAGTTTTGAAATTCCTTATACCATTAAGGAAGTTCATGATGGCATATAGGAGGTCACTTAAGTGGCCTCGTTGTTGCTAAGCGTATTCTTCACCTAGCCTATTCTTGGCCGAATCTTGACCATGATTGTTGCGATTATGTTAAACATTGTGTAAAATGCCAACAACATGCCAATCTTCATCATACACCCAGTCATGCCTTATAGGTCACCCGTGACCTTTGGCCCTTCTCTCAATGGGGTTTGGATCTTGTCAGAGAAATCAACCCCCATTCCTCCCAAAGAACATCAATGGATCATCACCGCTACCAAATATTACACCAAATGTGTTAAATCCATACCTCTCATCTCCAAAAAGTTGAGAAAATATGTGATTTCATTAATCATCACATTATTTTTTGCTTTAATTTTCCTCATCACCTCATCACCGATAACGGAAAACAATTCAAGAATAAAAACTTGTGAAAACTTTACGCGCCTTCAATATTCAACTAAGTTTTTCTTTACCATATTACCCACAAACCAACGGCCAAGCTGAATCCACTAATAAAACCCTGAACAAAATTCTCATGAAAGTGGTTAACGATACTAGGAAGGACTGAAATACGCACATTCCTTTCGTCCTATTAGCATACCGCACTAGTATTCGCACTTCCATTGCTGCCACACATTTTTCTCTAGTCTCTACGGATGAGGCTATTTTGCCTCTCGAAGTTTAGATTCCCTCACTTCTCATTTCTCTCCATGACATGATCAATGATGATGAATTTCACTAGGACCGTTTAGCACAATTGGAGTTATTAGACGAATTTCAGCTTAATTCTCTTTACCATATTCAAGTTTACCAAAAATGTATCAAGCATGCCTATGAAAAACGTGTCCATGAATGAACTTTCCAAGTTGGTGACCTTGTCCTGAAGGAAAATCAACATGTAACCAAAGCGAAAAAAAGTAAATGGGGAAAATTTTCTCCTAATTGGCTTGGACCATACATCGTGACTCATGCTTATGAATCCGGTGCATATTATTTATCTTCACTAGATGGTAAACCTGAACCTGAGCCCCTTAATGCCTTGGATCTTCGACCATTATACTGTTGACTTTTAGTCCTACCTCACCTTCTACCTCTTTTCATGTTTTTCCCTTGAGCACTATTCACTTTCCTCCTTTCCCTATTAAAAATTAAACAAGAATCATGTGCATACCCATCACTCTTTTACCCTCTCTTAAACATATGTACCACGACGTTGTACATGGCATGATTCTCATGGATACTTTTTGTCTACTTTTAGATGAGATCCCATGGTCGTTTCCCCTTACTTTCTGAACAAGAATCCAACTCTTCACGTTAGTCTTGTCCATGACTTAAAATCCCACACATGGGATACAACTCCTTGAGTTAAACTTCCAATAAAAAGATGACTCCCTCAAAAAGGACATCTTCCTCTCTACATCGCTGCTATAAATAGACTGCTCCCTCAAAGGATAGCTATGTAAAGCTTGCTTCAAAAAATAAAAAATAAAATCGAAGCTTCCCGCATCGATCAGCTTTAAGTAGACCTCGGGAGTTAATTTCCTCATCCCATATAGACTTCCCACATTGATCAGTCTATCTCAAATATAAGTCAAAACAGACAAGTTTTTCATCATGGACTTGCTCATTGTGATCTTGGATCTCTTGCCAAAGGGAATGCTACCAAATACCATGTAAACTAACCACTTTTCACCTTCTCACCATTCCCACCTTCATTTCCTACCGCCTCAAGGGACCTGTTGAAACTGTGACATTTGGTGATCATGTGACTACTCCTCACCTTTAGAATAATCAATCATGCAATGTCTTTAGGGTTTTACGTTCATCAGCCTATCAAAGGTATGACTCACCCATTATGATCCTTACCAATCAGGTGGCTTTCTTTCCTCCTCTTATCTTTTAACCTTCTTCATTACAAATTGATCATCCTATAACATGACTAGAACCTCGACACTTATCTCTGGGAATTTTTCCTCTTTCACCACAATCAACTTAATATCACCCATGCCTATTTACCCACAATTCACCCATACCGAAATACATAGACTCAATCATGCCTATAACCTACCAACCCATACTCATACCTCCTCACATTTTTCCCTAGCTTATGGGAGAACTACATCAGCATGAGGTCCCTTTTCGGTGGGACTATGTGATCCTATAATAATCAGATTATTACTACCTGATCTCGGACCCTTGTAGGCTTTAATTATTTGCCGATAATTTACTCCTTTTAAGTAATCAATTTAAAATAATGCAAGACAATAATGACAATTACACACAGATTGATTACGGAGTTCGGCAATTGCCTACGTCTCCGGGTTCGTGGTCGAACCGTTCCACTAGTCAAAACTTGTAAGTTACAATAGTACTTTCACAAGAAAACCTAATGGAATTTTACTTTCCTATTAGTACACCAGTTCTTTGAAAAATTCCGATGATCAGTCAAATTGTTCTTCACCTTCCTGATGCACAATCTCCTTCGGCTTCGATCGGCCTTCCCGACGCTATCAATGCGACGCTAGCACTCCGATCGAAAATCCAGGATTTGTAAGTAATTGGTGTGGCTCAATGGGCCTATTGGGTAGTTTATAATTTACTCCCAATCACAAATATTTCATCTACTATTTCCTAAAATAATAGGCCAATAAACAATATTTGTTGACACATCTCACAAAAAAGCTTAACAAATAATAAGCTTGTTGGACTAATGTGTGTCCACCTTTCTGCGCTCTAGCAATGAGCTTCTCTATTGCACCGGTGTGTGTCCCCATAATAAGCTTAACAAATAATAAGCTTGGGGTGTGTCCGTGTGTTACAATGCAAATGGGTTCCCTATTTATACAAAATTAGGGCCCAAAAAATATGCAATATAATTTATCTTAAGGCTATTATAAGCCTCATCTCGTAAAATGAATGGGATCAAATATTCCAAAAATCCGGTTTGCATGTTTAAATGGGATTACATACCCATATTGGCGGATTTGAATTTTTAATGGGATAAAATCCCAATTTGAGTGGCTTAGGGTGAAGGGGGTGGGATAAAAATCCCACATTTGTGGCCTTAGACTTAGGGAAGGTTTTAATAACCCTTATCCCCTCAATTCTTCACGTGGATAATACCACGCATGGCTTTAAGCCCCAACAACCGCTTCATCCTCCTTCCACGTGGTCCTTTGCATGCCCCCACCACCGCTTCCCTCCTTCACAAATGCACTTAGCATGTGGCGGTTTATACTAATGTTTGAACATTAATATATATATATATATATATATATGTGTGTGTGTGTGTGTGTGTGTGTGTATATATATATATATATATATATATATATATATATATATATATATATATACATGGCATTTGGAATGGTGTGTAAGTGGACTTACCAAGTAAATAAAAATTTGACCCATACCATGGGGTATCAAAATTAATTAACTCGGTCATCATGTAGTCCACTTGTCGTCTCCCGATAGGCAAATCGAGTGAATTAGACGAGCGATGGCAAGGTCACGTGGTATCTTGTGGACCCACCACATTGGCAATAATACCATAGTCCACACAGTGGTGGGCTTCCTCCGTAATAAAAGTTGAGCCTCTTATTCCCGTGCACCCTTTTTATGCTCATCAAAGACCGGTGATCGAAAACCAACAAACAACTCCCTTTTGTCTTTTTGCCACATGTCACAGTGCCATTGGTCCAATATTGACCAATTGACCAGAGTTGACTTTTTTGTTGATTGAACTTTGACCAAACATATCTAGAGCTCCCGATGTCCATTTGCCATGTTATCATAGTCGTTAGAAATCTCTCGAGATGATCTTCTGCATTGACACCATTTAGGGATGTTTAGGGAACTTTCAAAAATGATCCCCTAATCACACCTCCCCACTGAGAAAAGCTTTTGTCCCAAAAAGCTTCCATACTGTCCTAAATCTGAAAAACTCTGTTGCCACCTCGGAAGTGCTATTGTAGTAGACCCTTGGGTCTTCTCCTCCAACCTTCTCACTTCGACAACTCTACTCCGATCCTGGGACTTGTGGGTTATGGGCCCACGACGCTTCTACTGCGCCACTTTGATATCAAAGAAGACCTCCATGCCTCTCGCTTTATGGTGCTAAGTTTCTGAATGAAACCTCAACGCTCCTTCTATGTGGTGCTAAGCTTCTTGATATCTGACAACAAGGATCTTCTTTTACTCTATAACACAACTCCTGGCTCCGAGTTGATTTTGCAGAATCTAAACTGGTTTGAAGGAACTCCATGTTACGTAGAGCTTTGATTGATCCGATGTCAATGATGGACAATGCCTTGTCCCTTTACAGACCTCAATGCCTCTAATGCATGATGCTAAACCTCTTTCAAGACCTTAAGCCTCCGATGCACGATGTTAATTTTGTCACAGACCTCAATGCCTCCGATGCATGATGCTAAGCCTCTTGTAAGACCTCGAGCCTCCAATGCATGATGCTAAGTCTATTGATCAGCTACCATTCATATGTGTGGTCGCAATGCCTTGACACCGAATGACGTTCCGAGCTAATCCTTTGAGAGCTCCTCTTGTTGACATACTAATATCAGGTACCATTTTACTGCACGGTCGTATGCCTCTACACAGAATGAAGTTCCAACCCGACATCAATGCCAACGGTGATTCAGCTACCATTTTGCTGCATGGTCACAATGCCTCTACACAGAATGAAGTTCCAAGCTGATCTCTATGAACTCTATTGTCTGCACAAATGACAGATCAATCTCCAAGCTTTATATGAGTTAATTCCTGTGTCCAAGCTGTAACAGGTACTCACACGCTTATTAGGAGATATATTTGGAGCATTAATCAAATTTTCTAAGTAAGAAAATCCACTGAGTATTGTAAACCTTTCTCTCAAAGCATTTCCTCACGAAATCGATCTCCAAACTTAATACTGCATACGATTCATCAATCTGAATTATGCAATATATAATTAAAAAATTGTTGACTTACCCATTTTAAAGGACTTTCACTTTCAGGTATTACCTAGTCCTAGGTTGACTTGTCAACTGGTGGTTGAGTAGAAACTACCTTTGCCTTTGCAATAGGCCTCCATTCCATCTTTGGCTTGACATTACTCTGATGGCAAGATGGATGCAGTTTCCAGAAATTTTCCACCCGATGCCCATTCCTCTGGCAGTGAGCACAAAAATTCCTCTTAATCTCCTTCTTCTGGGATGAGGAACTCTTTCTGCCATTTCTCGACTCTACATGACAAGATTGGTCTTTCTGGTTTGCCTTGTTCTTAATGAACGGCATCAACTTCTTCATCAATGTCCTTCTCTTCCAGCATCTGGCCACTAAATGATTATGCAATCCACAAAAATACATGGAAAGGAATTCCACATCTTTTGAAAATCATAACCATACTTCTTAAGCTGAAAAAGTGGATCAAAAGTTTTATTGTGCTTATGATTATGGTAAGAAACTAGAGGTGGAATCTCATTACCTCTTCGCTGATTTCTCTTACCACATCTTACCTATGATGACAAAGCACAACTTTCTGCTCAGAATCTTCTTGTAGGACTAGTGGGGTATTCTCTTTGCTTTCGGAATCTTGTCTCCCGTCAGCATTCTTGGAGAATTCTCCAATTTCCATTCCGCACTAGGATAACCCAAACCTACAAAACAAGGATGATCCTCGACCTGTATTGGGTTAGCAATACCTTGGCCATTTTTACCAAGGCCTCTTCCATCAAATCCCATTTTATCTAGTAATTTGGATCTAATGCCTCTAGTATGCTTTTCAAACAAACCAAAGACTTCATTACCTGAATCCGAAACCGAATGGGAGGAAGAAGAAGATTCAGTGGTGAACAACTTATAGTGCAATCATCTGTCATGGTCTTTGCATCTGAAGTTGAAGGTATTTCCTTTCTCTAATCACCACATTGCAACCTTGCCAAGAGCTCATCCTTGGTTTGCAATTCTGATTTTAAGCGAGCATTCTCCTCTTCCAAGGAGTAATACATTGATCGCAGGAGAGAGTTCTCTTCCTGGATCTGGTGATTATAAGCTTCAATTTCCTCGAGCTTTTGCCTGTTTAGACATCTTGCCCATAGTGCACTTGTACCCTGTTCACACAAACTGAACCAACTACACCAATCTTGAAGCAATCACTCTGTTAATCAGATTTACTGAAAAACAAATATGGAGCTAAACCAGCTCTGATACCAAACATGATCCGAAAATAATCAGATTATTACTACCTGATCTCGGACCCTTATAGGCTTTAATTATTTGCTGATAATTTACTCCTTTTAAGTAATCAATTTAAAATAATGCAAGACAATAATGACAATTACACACAAATTGATTACGGAGTTCGGTAATTGCCTATGTCTCGGGTTCGTGGTCGAACCGTTCCACTAGTCAAAACTTGTAAGTTACAATAGTACTTTCACAAGAAAACCTAATGGAATTTTACTTGCCTATTAGTACACCAGTTCTTGAAAAACTTCCAATGATCAGTCGAATTATTCTTCACCTTCCTGATGCACAATCTCCTTCGGCTTCAATCAGCCTTCCCGACGCTATCAATGCGACACTAGCACTCGGTCGACAATCCAGGATTTGCAAGTAATTGGTGTGGCTCAATGGGCCTATTGGGTAGTTTATAATTTACTCCCAATCACAAATATTTCATCTACTATTGCCTAAAATAATAGGCCAATAGACAATATTTGTTGACACATCTCACAAAAATACTTAACAAATAATATGCTTGTTGGACTAATGTGTGTCCACCTTTCTACACTCTAGCAATGAGCTTCTCTGTTGCACCAGTGTGTGTCCCCACAATAAGCTTAACAAATAATAAGCTTGCGGTGTGTGTGTGTTACAATGCAAATGGGTTCCCTATTTATATAAAATTAGGGCCCAAAAAATATGCAATATAATTTATCTTAAGGCTATTATAAGCCTCATCCCATAAAATGAATGGGATCAAATATTCCAAAAATCCGGTTTGCATGTTTAAATGGGATTACATACCCATATTGGCGGATTTGAATTTTTAATGGGATAAAATCCCAATTTGAGCGGCTTAGGGTGAAGGGGGGTTTTGTATTGTAAAGTGGGTATTTATCCCACATTTTGTGGCCTTAGACTTAGGGAAGGTTTTAATAAACCTTATCTCCTCCATTCTCCATGTGGATCTTACCACGCATGGCATAAGCCCCAACAACTGCTTCATCCTCCTTCCACGTGGTCCTTTGCATGCCCCCACCACCGCTTACCTCCTTCACAAATGCACTTAGCATGTGGCGGTTTATACTAATGT
Organism: Taxus wallichiana var. yunnanensis; assembly: GCA_018340775.1. Taxonomy (NCBI): domain Eukaryota; kingdom Viridiplantae; phylum Streptophyta; class Pinopsida; order Cupressales; family Taxaceae; genus Taxus; species Taxus wallichiana. The sequence continues at coordinate 818,133,343 of CM031240.1, forward strand.
TTGAACATATATATATATATATATATATATATATATATATATATATATATATATATATATATATACGTGGCATTTGGAATGGTGTGTAAGTGGACTTACCAAGTAAATAAAAATTCGACCCATACCATGGGGTATCAAAATTAATTAACTCGGTCATCATGTAGTCCACTTGTCATCTCTGATAGGAAAATCGAGTGAATTTGATGAGCGATGGCAAGGTCACGTGGTGGCTTGTGGACCCACGTCGGCGATAATACCATAGTCCACACGGCGGGCGGGCTCCCCTCCGTAATAAAAGTTGAGCCTCTTGTTCCCATGCACCATTTTTACGGTCATCAAATACCAGTGATTGAAAACCAACAAACAACTCCCTTTTTCCTTTTTGCCACGTGTCTCAGTGCCATTGGTCCAATATTGACCAGTTGACCAGAGTTGACTTTCTCGTTGATCGAACTTTGACCGGACATATCTAGAGCTCCCAATGTTCATTTTCCACGTTCTCACAGTCATTGGAAAGCTCTCGAGATGATCTTCTACACTGACACCATTTAGGGATGTTTAGGAATTTTCAAAAATACCCTCCGATCACTATGTAGGAAGCACTCCGAGGGCATGGGGTCCTTGGAGGTTAGCTCACCCACTCTCTACCCTACCCTAACCAATTCTCCTTTCCCTTTCCTAATCACATTCTACCCTAGTTAGTTTCTTTTTTATATCAATAATTGGAAATTAAACCAAACAAAAAACAAATTTCTTCACATATTTATCATCATCATTCATACATTCATTATGTCTACCATTTCTTACCCATTATCAAGCATGTTACTATAAAACATCTAAATGTGACCCATATCATCATTAATTGCACAAATTAATGAATTACAAACTCAACCATACCTAAATCACAAGTGACTCAATCCATGCCTAAATCACAACTTTGACTCCATCCATGCCTAAATCACAACCTCGAATCAATCCATGCCTATGACCTAACTCCATCCATGCCTAAAGCACAACCTGACTCAATCCATGCCTATGACTTGACTCAATCCATGCATATGACCTAGCTTTATCATGCCTACACTACTTACTTTCCATCATATATACAAATCAAAAAGTAGCAAGTCAAACACAACCATATACACATCATGCCATAATCACCATCATCTCTATAAATAATAAATCATCCAAATATGTGTATCCATATACATGACTCTCAAATATCTTCAAAGCATGCGCAGGCTGGTATATATGTCAAAAACATGATGTCAAAAATAAAATAATCATGCATGAGGCTCAATCATCTCCCCATCTGATGTCCAAACCTGTCTCATCTCTCTCCTCCCCCGCTCCTCTAGCCCAGTGTCTAGATGACCTCCCTCTGCCTCGCCCTAGTCTAGCCCCTTATGGTCCTACCTCTGGAGCTAGCTTTCGTGCACTAGTGGTCTTACCTTGAATTGGCCTCTAGGCTCGCTGGCCCCCTGTACTCTCCACACTATGTGTGTGGGATCTGCTTCTCTTAGTCAAGTCTTATTGTGCTTTGTACTCGACATATGATAAGAAATATACCCCCGCTTCCATCAAATGATCCTGGTATTATCGGTTGAGAGCGTAGAGAGTGGGTGAGCATGGTGAGGTTAATTTCATATTTATGCCCTCGTAGTCAAGTATAAACTATGGAACTAAATTGTCTCATAGGGTAGTGTTTTGTGGTGATTACACGTGAGAATGATATGTCATGAATACATTGAGTGTGTGATGTGTAATGTGATGATGTGAGGTTCATGAATGTAGTGAGCCATCAAAAATCAAGAGTGCCAATGATGGAGATCTAATCAATGATGCTAAAGGGATCAATGTAAGGAGTAGTTTACTTTTAAAAAAGTGATTAGACACTTAAGTGGTGATGCTAAAGGAGATTTTAGTGGAGGAGATTGAAAGAGGCCAACTAGACTTTGATGGTCTTGTGTAGTGAGTGGTTGTTTGTTTAGTAATGATAACAACATAGAAGAATTGGAATGAGGTGTTGTATTGATTTTTAAAGGAGGTTATTTAGGAGGTGGTGACATGGAGGAATAATTAAGTGGAGGAGGTGATGGATGATGGACCACGATAGGTGATTTCGTAGTTGGAATGGTTTAGATAAGTGGCACTTGGTGATCATGCTTTTAATTTATCGCAAACAAGTTCATAATCAAGTTGACTGTCATACTACCCATAATGAGCTATTTGCGTAGTTGGTTTAACTTGGAACAAAAAAATGTTTAAAAGAGGTTCACATCATAGATTTCTAATATATTAAAATGATTTGCAAGGTTCATTATTTAATTTAAATTCTACTCTTACTCAAATTCAAGACTGCAAGTTATGAAAGCAAAAACAGATGGAGTGGAGAAAACCATGCTGTATGATGAGAATCTAATGGCATGGGAAGGTGTGCATAAGAATATCTTATGTTTCGGCCAAGTCCCCAGGCATTGAAGTGCTTTGGCGAGGTAGAGAGATTACATTAAGGCATATGCTTCCCCATTTTGTATATGTATCCAATAGAGAATATTTCAAAATATAATTATAGTTTAATATAAAATAAAATAAAACTAAATGGAGGTAGGGTGAAAAAGCTCTAAAATGTTCAGTTAGGGTTTTGTCTCTTTTCTTTTTGGAATGGGTGAGTTTGGGGGGGGTGGCAGAGCAAAACTAGGGGCATTTTGCCTCACTCTCCTCTATTCATGTGCCAGGGATTTGAGTTTGGAGCATGGAAATCCAAATAGAACCTAAAGGGGATTGTCGGATTTATAACATTGTCGGTTTATACAAAACATGTGCTATGGACAAACTTGCTTCAAGGAAGCTTTTCACTCAAATCATGTGCTTTGGGTGTTTTTGTTTTTTTTCAAAGAAATGCCAAATTTCATCCCATGGAGTGCCATGGTTGTTTTTTGCGACTACTGTGCAAGGCTGCAGCCTGATGTTAAAAAACAAAAAAATGTCCCAAATGAGTCTGTGTGGACCTATCACAAATCATAAAGGAGAGAGTAAATTTGATGATCAGAGTTGCAAATGCTTGGTGGACTTTTTCAATGTTTGACCAAATGAAAGAATGAGAATGTCTCTCTTGGAATATGAAGATAAAATGTACAAAATGAAAGCGTGGGATGTGGATCCCTAGAAGGCTTCACACGTTGTTTCACCGTATGCAGCAAACAAGGCTCCAACTCAATCAGTTTACATTTGCCAACGTACTTTTAGCTATGCAAAATGGAAGCTTTGGAATAGGCAACCTATGGAAAAGAAATAGTTTTTTTATTTTTGTAATTTTTTAAGTCAAGTGAACACAAGTTGAGTTATACATGAAATGTGGAAGTGTATTGGCCAAGTGCATGTGAATTTGCGATCACAAAAAATGCCTCAAATATTAAGAATTTCATGGAATCTGATGGTTTTGGTTATTCATAGATGAGCTTGATAAAAAAAAAAATTTGAAGGAAATATTTGTAGTAGTAAAAGCAACACTTAACAACCCTTTTCCAACACCCTCTCAGCTGCGCCAAAATAAGTGTTTTAAATTGGGTATGGACATCCTTCAAAGAATTATGGAAAAGGGTTTTTTTTTACATTTTATACAATTGGAGAAAAGCATACACACTGGGTAGGAGAAATATTTGACAAAATGCCTCAAAGAAATGCGGTCTCATGGAGTGCCATGATTTCAGGATATGCACAAAATGGATTTGTTGAAAAGGCTTTAGATCTTTTGAGAAACCCTTAAGCCACAATGTTGTGATCTAAATCCATGATTTCATAACCTTTTCAAGCATCTGATCGGACTCTGTGCAGATGTAATTTATGGAACACATCTATGGACATCCTTCAAAGTATAAAAGTAGAGGAATGGTTTTTTTCAAATCTGCTGAAATCTATAGTTGATTTTTTATGATAGACGTGTATGAAAAATGGTGGAGTTACTGGATGCTCGTGAACCTGGTTGAAAGTGCCCAAGTGAGATGTTGAACAAAGCCTGTGGGTTTGACCGACTTCATTTCTTCAGGCATGGTTCATCTTCCCTTACCTCTCATAATTCTCATGTTTTAGTTCTCTTTTGCAACTTAATAGAATTTTAAAATATTAGGATTTTAATACGTTAAATGTTTATTTCAACTCGTTGCAAAAAAACAATGAAATGTCGTGTCGTAACTCACGAAGTCAAAATAACTCGTTTGCATTAAACCATGAACTTCCACCCTCATTTTGAGGTGATTTAGAAAACTTCTACCCAACTAGATCACTACAATATTGTTTTATCGACAAGATGAAATTGACTTTCCAGTAATAATGTTGATCATCTCCCTGTTTAAATAGTTAATTTTTGCATTTTTGGAGACTCATTAAGTACCCTTCGTAACTCTGAAAATGAGATGTTAAGCTTCATTCATGTACCTTGTTATGTGAGGAGTCACCTTGACCTTTGGATTGACCCCGAATGAACATATGTGATCTTTTTGATGCTCTTATAGGAGCCTTGTTACACTTTGGTTTACAAAGTAGTAGAAAGTTGTTAAATCTAGAAAGTTGGCTTTCGTTTTGAACCGCCATTTGAAACTGGATAGAGAAATTATTTCCCGTCTTCGCAAACCTCTAGTGTTTATACTAGAAAATTGCATGGAACATTTAGTTTAGGGAAAAACACTTTTCTGGATAGTTTGGAAAAGCCATTTTGTAGGCCTCGGTCAGCGTAGTTTGTGAGGTCAAACTGGACCAATTTTGACTTGTCGCTCCAGAAAACTTGTCGCCATTTGAAAATGGTTTTCTAGTTCTCAGTCCCATCGACTCTGATGAATTCTCCTTATATAGGGGAACTTGTAGGAAGTGTCTCGTTGCGTGCTCATCCATCGAACGTCAATTTTGGACGTGGTTTTCGAGCCCTCGAGCTAACTTTTGTTCATTTGCATTGGGTCAACTATGACCAGTGGCCCCGGAAAACTAGCCGCCAAACGCAAACCGTTCACTTTTTCCCAATTCCGTCAGTTGCTATGAACTCTTGGTATATCTGGGGACACGTAGAAAGTTAATGTGGTGTGCATTCTCATCGGAAGATAACTTTTGGAAGCGGTTTCTTAGCCTCTCGAGCCCATTTTGAACGTTTTGTAGCTAGTAAGAAAATGTAAAAATAGAAAGCTGTGGGACCCTCGTCGGGTTGCCAAACCACCGTGGAAACTTTTGACACATGTAAATAACTGTTTAAAACTCTATAGTGTAACTTGTTGTGTGAAATAGAACTTTTGACAAAATGGTGTTTTCTCTCTCTTCCCTTCTCTTTCTCTCTCCTAGGTTACAAAATGAAGTAAAATGAAATGTAATGAATACATGTCTCTAAACTTTTTATTTCGATTGCAAATTGTAATTATTATCATATGTAAATGGGAAAACTGAAAAATGATAATTATGTTAGATTAGGGTGGATGCCATGCCAGTGAATTATCGTTGATATCATGCTCACGTGGTTTTTGCAGGATGAAAGAATGATGAAAAAAGGTGATGTGTAATTCATTTAATTATCTTTGTAATTTATATAGTTCATTGTTAAATGAATAAATGTATAATGTAGTCTCATGTTACATAAGGTTATATTTGATAATTTGTTGATATGTATGAGATGCTAGTTTCAAGGACATCTAGGAAATGTGCATTTAATCTTAGGTTCAATTTGATTCATAGTACACATGGTAAAAAGGTTTGATATTTATATAAGGTAAATGAATTTGAAGTAATATCTTGTAGTGCATATTTAGTGTTCAATAAATGATTAATGAGTCATCTTGTGCATTCATACTTTGTAAATGTAATAAAGAGAATTAAATCAAAACACTCTACCCTTGTTCAATATCGGAGCATAACTTGTTTTCATGTGTGATACTCCTTACCGTAGAAGACATTGAAAACCGTAGAATGAACTTAAATCTCTACACTCGATGGAACCTCCTAGTTTGAGTAAACAAGAGCCCAAGAATGGGCTTATCATCTTAGTCAATATGTTTAGTGACATTGTCATAAACCCATCTGATAGGAGTGACACAGTCAAACTTTATTTGGAGTGTGTAGAGCTAACTCCTCCTTCGTAGCCTAGTGGACTACCTTGTCATCCGAAGATAGATTTAAAATTAAATTTTCTTCATCGAGTGTGAAACCCTGTTGGATCTGAGATGACATGACATAGATGGAGGTTGTGACTTAGTTGTTCTAGGTCTTAAACTCTTGTTAATGAACCCCTTAGCTCCGCTCAGCTAAATGTGTTACCTTGGTTTCTCTCAACATAACACCTTGGTCCTTTCTTGAAGGTGGTTTAGCATAAATTTGTCCTCTTGCTTAAAACTCATATATAGTTGAGGGGTAGACCCTTAGGTGAAGTTGGAATTAATCTAAAACTTAGTTGATTTGGATGTTAACTTAGGGTTCGTGTGTAGCTTCAAGTCTCTAATTTTATATGTCTTCAAGAGGTTAGACAAACATTTCGTAACTCCTTTTCAAGACAATGCTAAAAATAAGACCATAATGTGACGTAGAAAATAAAGCATATAAGAGTAAAAAATGAGATTGAGGTTGGAATAATGCCACTCTTGAAGACCTTATAACTCAATTAAATATATTTTTTGTTTCAAAGAATATGAATTGCCTTGGTGTGATCAACCTTCGAGAAAACAAAAACATATATAAAACAAAATGGAATTTCACAAGTCATTGAATTAGAATAACTATGGTAGGAAATAACTATTCCGTGATCGAGGAATGTTTTTGGTAAAAAGCTATCTTGTATTTAAATCTCCGTTAAATCCTAATATCGCTATATGGACACCAAGTCACATTCACTTGAGTTGTAAGAGTAAAAAAAAAAAAAGGTAGACATTGAATATATGTTCGAGAAGAATATTCTTAACATAAGAACAAGATAATTAAGTATTTTATATGCATTTGAATTATGCCAAATAAGTATGCAAGTTATGGAAATTTTTGTAAAGAATAAGAAGCCAACTTAAAATGGTCGAACTATAATTTAATGTGGAATGAACTTAAAGTTTTTGTAGATGGAAAAAGGAGAAATTTATCCTTGCACAATAATGTTCTTGGAATGTTAATCGTAACTAAAATACAATTAAAGAAATGATGTGTTGTGGGTTCGCCATTCTTGAAGTCATTTTCTTGTGGTTGGGTCATTACTAGTAACCATTCATTGGGAAAAGTGTGGCATCGACATGCCTATGTTGTTTTCATGTGTCTATGTGAGTCGATGACTTATGTGATTGTCGTATGCGAGTCGAGTTTTGTACTTGGAGCCCTTGTTGTGTTGTGTGTAGTGAGCAATGTAAGTCAAAAAAAAATTATCCTGGTATTTTTCTTGTTGTAATTGTGTGTGTAAAATGTGGGCACTACATATGGTATCAGAGCGGAGGTTCATGCTCTCGAACCTCTGGGATGGATTGGAGTTGTGATGATTCTGCATGATGGTGGTGGATATTGGAAGAGTAATGTGATATATGTTGTTATGTGAACTATGTTGTAATTGTGACCTTATGGAAGCACATGTGGTGCATGTCACTTAGTGCGTATTTGTTATCATATTGATGTGCTTGTGATGAGAGTATTCACTCTCTATGTTGTTGATTCAATGAGGAATCGTGTGTGATGTACCACCTTGTTGTTTGTGAATGGAATGTTATTGTGGATTGCAGAGGGTTAAAACATTTTGGATTTATGTGATGTGAAGGTGTATTGATGTATTGCATGACAAAATTGATGTAAAGTGAATCACATTTATCGTGATGTCATCACCGTATTGTGATTAGTTGTGTGCATCGTCGTGTTGTATTGCAATTGACTATATGTTGTAAGGTTAGACATTGTGTTCCTCATACGTATAATTCATGTAATATGTGATGGTTCATGTCATGATTTAGGGGCATATGGTGAGTATGATCCCTAGTGTATAGTGATTGCACTTTGGGTGTAGGATGTGGTAATGTGATGTATCGTAACCCGTGAAAGTAATGATTGTGTTATACCCGTATATATATACCATGTGTAAGATGTTATGGTTAATGTGTGTGAATCACCATTGTGTTAGTGATGTAGTTATGTGTATGTTGTGAACCTTACACTAGATGACCCTAAGGGGATAAACTATCAAGAGTGTATGTGTGGAGAGAGGAGGCGTGGACCAGGTTTTCATAATCTTGAGCCGAGTACGAGTGAGGAAGTGGAGTCTTATATAGACTGAAAACCCACTTCTATCTATTTAGTATACTTTGAGCTTGCTCAGTATATTGTGGGTGCGCACCACCTTAGGCTCAACTTATGCAACTAGAGTTCCTGCTCTTTCCTATTGGATTGTTCATTGAATAATCCTATGTAATTTTGACTATGTTGATCCTTGTGGGAGTATGGAGGAATGATTTCAGGTAGAGATGATGACAGTTACATTATTTGATATACTCATTTCTAGTTACATGTATATTTTACGAGCTGAGGCTCGATGTCCGAGTGCCAACAACTCGATGAGTACCCCTTTGGTGGTGGTATGAGGCCACATAGTGATTGTAATGTGCTATTTTCTCTATATGTATTTTATTCAGTAAATTGATCATTATCTCTTTTAGCTAGAACCAGTCATTTTCTTGATTGACATGTTCTTATATTTTGGGCATTTATTTGATTGTTGCATTAACATTTTTTTTGCACTAACCATGGCTAATTAGCCATTTGTTTTTCTTAGTTTTAAAACTTTCTTTTCATATTTAAAAGTTTTGTAGCCTAGCCCAAGGCTTTTGATTTTGCCACTTGGCATTTGAATGGATTGTTATGTTGGTTCTAATGTCGTAATGTGTTGGAATAGGGTCATGGGATTAACCATGGAGTGGTTGAACCTATGGACCCACTTTGTTGTATGGGGGTATGCCCCAAGGAGTTATAGATAACTAGCGGGTTGTTGAACCATGAGTTATTATGTCACTTGGGTTGGGGGTGACAGGGCTCTATGTGCCTAGGGCCATAGGGTGACCCGACCTCATTAAAAGGAGAAAGGAGATGGGCCTCTATGGTTGAGTGACCTATTATTCTTTATGGCACTCTATGGTTGAGTGACCTGATATTCTTGATGGGGCTCTATGGTTGAGTGACCCGACTTGGTTTTGGCACTATGTTTCTTTCTCTTGGGAGGTATATGGAGATTATTGGTGATGTTTGGGAGGTATATGGAGTTGTATTTTGTTACTTTTGGAGATATATGGAGTTGTTTTTGATCCGGAGTTGTTTTTGTGATGTGTGGAGTTGGTATAGTGAGTTATGTGTACTCTTGTGAGTCGGTTAGACTTTGTTATGATTGATGGCTTGACTCTTCCCTTGGTTGGTATGGACTATTGGATATTGTCTTGCACTATGTTGGTACAGTCATGGATTTGTTTTGGGTCATGTGATACCATTGTTGTATATGTATCGTGTGTATGATGATTTTTTTCATCATATGTGTGTACTAGATCTATGTCTAGGACATAATTGTTGGAAATTATTTGCTATGTAGACTAGTTGGTTGTCATTCCATGGTGGAGTTAAAGACCTTGTAATATGATACAGTCATGAAAGTAGGTAGCAAGATGTCTCATGGGTTGTTTGTGTTGTGTTAAGTTTTTGTGTGACATCTTGATGTTAGTTATTGTTGGGCACCCACAAACTTAAGAAATTAAAAATTTCTAAACAATGAATATTATAATCTTGAGATAAGAAATATTGTAAAAGAAAATATAAACAAAGTAACATGGTAAACTGGAACTACCAATCTTCACAGAACATTATAAGTTAAGATATTGCCAAAATTAGTTTTCTTCCTTGTGGTCATGTTTTAACAACTAGTTGTTTTGTTACCCAACGTGTTTTCATTATTAGCTTCTTGCCTACGTACCCCCCCGAGCTTCGGTGTTGTGTCACATCGAGGATGATGCTCTTATAAGGGGAGGGAGATGTAGTGCCCCTCCTATCTCCTCGTTGGCATAGTAGAAAAATCCATCCCTCATAACATTCATTCTATTCCACCTTTTCAATAAATGTGTTCCAAAAAAAAAAGGGGTTACTTTTTTTCCAACGTTTATCTTTCATGGTTGGAGGCCCAATACACAAACACATGGGTGATCATGTTTTTTTAATTTATCGCAAACAAGTTCATAATCAAGTTGACTGTCATACTGCCCATAATGAGCTATTTGTGTAGTTGGTTTAACTTGGAACAAAAAAATGTTTAAAAGAGGTTCACATCATAGATTTCTAATATATTAAAATGATTTGCAAGGTTCATTATTTAATTTAAATTCTACTCTTACTCAAATTCAAGACTGCAAGTTATGAAAGCAAAAAATAGATGGAGTGGAGAAAACCATGCCTGTATGATGAGAATCTAATGGCATGGGAAGGTGTGCATAAGAATATCTTATGTTTCGGCCAAGTCCCCAGGCATTGAAGTGCTTTGGCGAGGTAGAGAGATTACATTAAGGCATATGCTTCCCCATTTTGTATATGTATCCAATAGAGAATATTTCAAAATATAATTATAGTTTAATATAAAATAAAATAAAACTAAATGGAGGTAGGGCAAAAGCTCTAAAAAACATTCAATTAGGGTTTTTGTCTCTTTGATTTTTGGAATGGGGCAAGTTTGGGGTTGGGAAGAGAAAAACTAGGGGCATTTTGTCTCACTCTCCTCAAGGAAACATGGTTTTATGTGATGTTTGGAGCTTTTCCAAACTCAAATCAAATTGTGCTTTGGTCAAAATGTTTTTTTGTTTTTTTTTCAAAGAAATGCCTCGCCAAATGTCATCATCATGGTGTGGCATTTTGTTTTTTCAAAGAAATGCCTTGCCAAATGTCATCCATGGAGTGTTGGTTGCCCAAAGCATCCTCCCATCCTACAAAAAAAAACCCCCAGGACCCTACGTGGACCTCTTCAAAGCATAAAAAAGATAGAGGGATTTGGTCAAATGTTGTAGTTTGCAAATGCTTGGTGGGTGTTTTATGCCATTTTAGTGATGAAAAATGAAAAAAAGAATGAGAACTTCTCATGGAAATGTTCATGCGTGTATGGAAAGATGTGGTTTTTCATGGAGGTAGTCATGATATTTCACCGTATGCAAAAATGTAGCTAAACATGATGATGAGTTTACATTTGCCAGCGTGCTTCCAACATGTGCCAAAATGGAGCTTTGGAACAATGGTATGAATAATAGAATCTTTTTTTGTAATTTTTTTTTTAAGTTCATAGTTGATATGCGTGAAAAGTGTGAAAGTGTCAAAATGAGTTAATGAAAAATGTGGAAGTGTATTCAAGGCATGTGAATTGTTTGACAAAATGCCTCAGATATTTCATCTCATGGAATGTAATGGTTTCAGGGTATTCATAGATGAGCTTGTTGTAAAGGCCTTTAAAACTTTGAAGGAAATGTATTTGGCAAAGTTGTAAAGCAACACTTAACAACCTTTTCAACACCCTCTCAGTTGTGCCAAAATAAGTGTTTTAAATTGGGTATGGACATCCTTCAAAGAATTATGGAAAAGGGTTTTTTTACATTTTATACAGTTGGAGAAAAGCATACACACAAGGTAGGAGAAATATTTGACAAAATTCCTCAAATAAATGTTGTCTCATGGAGTGCCATGATTTCAGGATATGCACATAATGGATTTGTTCAAAAGGCTTTAGATTCTTTGAAAGAAAAGTTTGTTTGGATGTAATGATGATCTTGGAATATCTAAAATGGTTTCCATAACCAGTGAGCATCTGGTCCTCTGCCTTGAATGAGTTTTGGAACGTTCTATGGACATCCTTCAAAGTATTCAGAGAATGGAAATGGTTAACAAATTTTATGATTTTGTGTATGCAAAATGGTGGAGTTGTGGATGCTTGTGAACCGGTTGTGGCCTTAAGTGAGATGTTGAACCAAGCTCAGAAACTTTTTGACCACTCTGTTCCTTCTAGGCATGGTTCATCTTCCCTTACCTCTCATAATTCTCATGTTTTAGTTCTCTTTTGTAACTTAATAGAATTTTAAAATATTAGGATTTTAATACAGTTAAATGTTTATTTCAACTCGTTGCAAAAAAAACAATGAAATGTCGTGTCGTAACTCATGAAGTCAAAATAACTCGTTTGCATTAAACCATGAACTTCCACCCTCATTCTGAGGTGATTTAGAAAACTTTTACCCAACTAGATCACTACAATATTGTTTTATCGACAAGACGAAATTGACTTCCCAGTAATAAATGTTGATCATCTCCCTGTTTAAATAGTTAATTTTTGCATTTTTTGGAGACTCATTAAGTACCCTTCGTAACTCTAAAAATGAGATGTTAAGCTTCATTCATGTACCTTGTTATGTGAGGAGTCACCTTGACCTTTGGATTGACCTGAATGAACATATGTGATCTTTTTATGCTCTTATAGGAGCCTTGTTACACTTTGTTTTTAGTAGTAGAAAGTTGTTAAATCTAGAAAGTTGGCTTTCGTTTTGAACCGCCATTTGAAACTGGATAGAGAAATTATTTCCGTCTTCGCAAACCTCTAGTGTTTATACTAGAAAATTGCATGGAACATTTAGTTTAGGGAAAAACACTTTTTGGATAGTTTGGAAAAGCCATTTTGTAGGCCTCTCGGTCGTAGTTTGACGAGGTCAAACTGGACCAATTTCGACTTGTCGCTCCAGAAAACTTGTCGCCGTTTGAAAATGGTTTTCTAGTTCTCAGTCCATCAACTCTGATGAATTCTCCTTATATAGGGGAACTTGTAGGAAGTGTCTCATTGTGTGCTCATCCATCAAACGTTAGTTTTGGACGTGGTTTTCTGAGCCCTCGAGCTAACTTTTGTTCATTTTCAACTGGGTCAACTACGACCAGTGGCCCGGAAAACTACTAGCGCCAAATGCAAACCGTTCACTTTTTCCCAATTCCATCGATTCTATGAACTCTTGGTATATCTGGGAACATGTAGAAAGTTAATCGTGGTGTGTGTTCTCATCGGAAGATAACTTTTGGAAGCGGTTTCTTAGCCTCCGAGCCCGTTTTGAACGTTTTTGTAGCTAGTAAGAAAATGTAAAAATAGAAAGTTGTGGGACCCTCGTCGGGTTGCCAAACCACCATGGAAACTTTTGACACATGTAAATAACTGTTTAAAACTCTATAGTGTAACTTGTTGTGTGAAATAGAACTTTTGACAAAATGGTGTTTTCTCTCTCTTCCTTCTTTTCTCTCTCTCTAGGTTACAAAATGAAGTAAAATGAAATGTAATGAATACATGTCTCTAAACTTTTTATTTCGATTGCAAATTGTAATTATTATCATATGTAAATGGGAAACTGAAAAATGATAATTATGTTAGATTAGGGTGGATGCCATGCCAACGAATTATCGTTGATATCATGCTCATGGTTTTTGCAGGATGAAAGAATGATGACAAAAAGGGTGATGTGTAATTCATTTATTTATCTTTGTAATTTATATAGTTCATTGTTAAATGAATAAATGTATAATGTTGTCTCATGTTACAAGAAGGTTATATTTGATAATTTGTTGATATGTATGAGATGTTGGTTTCAAGGACATCTAGGAAATGTGCATTTAATCTTAGGTTCAATTTGATTCATAGTACACATGGTAAAAAGGTTTGATATTTATATAAGGTAAATGAATTTGAAGTAATATCTTGTAGTGCATATTTAGTGTTCAATAAATGATTAATGAGTCATCTTGTGCATTCATACTTTGTAAATGTAATAAAGAGAATTAAATCAAAACACTCTACCCTTGTTCAATATCGAGACATAACTTGTTTTTCATGTGTGATACTCCTTACCGTAGAAGACATTGAAAAATAGGATGAACTTAATCTTTGCACTCGATGGAACCTCCTATTGAGTAAATCAAGAGCTCAAGAATGGGCTTATCGTCTTAGTCAGTATGTTTAGTGACATTTTCATAAACCCGTCTCGATAGAGTGACACAATAAACTTTTCTTGGAGTGTGTAGAGCTAACTCCTCCTTCGTAGCCTAGCGGACTACCTTGTCATCCGAAGATAGATTTAAAATTAAAGTTCTTCATCAAGTGAAATCCTGTTGGATCCAGATGACATAGATGGAGGTTGTGACTTAGTTGTTCTAGGTCTTAAACTCATGTTAATGAACCCCTTAGCTCCCCTCAATCTAAATGTGTTACCTTGGTTTCTCTCAACATAACACCTATGGTCCTTTCGAAGGTGGTTTAGCATAAATTTATCCTCTTGCTTAAAACTCATATATACTTAGTTTGGTGGATGTAATCTGGAAACAAAACAACAAACATAACACAAGAATACCATCGACTATGATAAGACGGAATGATGAAAAATTTGAAATATCAAAGTAAATTATAATATTAACATGAAATTGTTACAATCTCACCCATGAGGTACTTCAAGTGTTATTGACTTCACTTGCCTTTCACCAAGACTATGGGAGAAACTTTACAATTACACCTCTTAATGGCTTCTTCAACACACCTTTAAAGCGATGGCTTCCTTTGCACACTTCCTACAATATTTCACACTACTTTCTTCTATGCTAAATGAGGGGTGGCCTCTCTATTTATAGAACTTCCAGGCTTATCCGTCTTATCTCTAAGATAGGATAAGAAATCCACTCTGACGAATCATATTCCATACCTTAACTCTTATCGTGCATGTAAGCTTATCTTTTAAGATAAGATAAACCTTATCATTTTACATGGGTTCCACATTTGTAGACTTTTTACAAATAAAATACACAAAATATTTATGACCTCACTCCTTGTCCTTATTACCAATATAATATTTCTAATTCCTAATCATGTAGACCCTACTTCTCTAATTACCCAAACTTTGACATTTTAACATTACCAGACCACTTACGACAAATATTTACTTTTTACAACATTCCTATTATTACTTTGGTATATTACCGTACTCCACATTATTGGCGGCACCCATCGACGGCATCGTTATCTTCTATCGGACAACTGCTACTAATTATACTTAACAACATCCTATTCCTAATACATACATTAATGAAATAGAAATTACGGAGGAAAATTTTAGTGTCGACATCTTCCCCCTTCCTAGCTTCTACTCCGTCCTCAGAGTAGACTATTCTGGTGCTTGGAAAATCTTCAACTTGTCGTGGTTGACCCATTTCGTAATGGGAGTGCCATCTAATTCCTCCATTCTAAGTGCACGTACCATTTTCATGCAAAGCTGCTATTTTGTAGGGCCCCATCCATTTTGGAAGAAATTTTCTCTGTCTTCTTTTTTTGTATCTGAAATCATATACTAGAACCAAGTCATTCACATGAAATGGAGACCAACGGATCTTTTGATCAAAGTATTCCCTCTGCTTCATTTTCTTCTTATGGCTTGTATCCTTTGCTATTTCCCTCATTTCCTCTAGTAAATGAAGATGTACCAACCTTTCTTTTACTGAATCACTTTCATCCATCCTTTCATTTTTCATAACTCTCACAGTGGGAATATCAAACTCAATAGGAAGAAGAATGGATCAATGCCATAGGCCAAACCTGAAATGGAGAGTATCCTGTTGCTTTGACTTTGATGTTGCCCTATATGCCCATAATGCTGCATGAATCCTTTTATCCCATTTATGTACCTGCAAGGCTGCATCTTTTGCTAGAATTTAACACAACACAAAATTTGTTCGTTCCACCTGTCCATTTGTGCTTGGCTTGTATGTTGTCGCCTTCTGTTCTTAATAGAAAACTTATTGACTAGGGCTTCTACCACCTCATTAATGAAGTGGCTTCCTTGATCTATTACAATTTCTAATGGACAACCAAATCTGGTGACAATGCGTTCATATATGAACCTTGCCACTTCATCCATGGAAGTGCCAATGGCCTAGCTTCAACCCACTTGGTTAAATAATGCGTGGCAACTACAATATACTTATTTTGGCATGAGGTAGTTGGAAGTGGACCTACAATGTCTATTCCCCACTTTTCAAAGGGACCAAGTGGAAGAATAGGACATAATGGGTGATGAAGTCTTACGGTTACCATGTGTTTGACAAATATCACATGTCTTACAATAATTATAACAATCTTTAAAAAAGTAGGCCGGTGATAACTCGCATCCAAGATCCTTCTTGCTTTGTAAGTTGTCAGAGAAGTTCCCTCCACATGTTCCATTATGGAATTATTCTAGCAGTTCCTTCCTTGATCATGTCCAATTTCGCCCTCTTGTATTGTCCATCGTGTCCTATTCGAAATAATACTCCATGCGAGAATAGAATATGGACGACATGGCTTGAGTAATCTTTCTCTTAGTCTTTGCATTGGCACCATCAGGAAACTTGAATTCATTCAGATAATTCCAAATATCTATGTATTCATTAGGGATTGTGTCAAGGGATAACAATGCTACATCGGGGAAATCATCATCATCACAAGATGATCCTAAACCATCATAGGCTCAAGAGAGTGCATCTGCATTGACATGCTTCTTTCCTGGCCTATCTATAATATCAAATTCAAATTCTTGTAGCAAAATTATCCATCTTGCTATCCTCCCTGATGGGTTAGGCTTATTTACAATATATTTTAGAGCTTGATGATCTATTACAACTAGAAATTTTTTTTCTGGAAAGTAATTTATAAACTTCTTTATAGCAAAAATGATAGCCAGAGCCTCTTTTTTAGTTACAGTATAATTTACCTCAGCACTACTCATTTGTCTGCTCCCAAAGTAAATTGGATGTTCATTCCCATTTTCATCCTTTTGGCTCAAAGTACTTCCTAGAGCGCATCTGAGGCATCAGTGTACACAATGAATGGCTTGCTCCAATCTGGATTCTTCAAAATAGGTGAAGACGCTGGGCTTCCTTGATTGTCCAAAAGCTTCATGTGCCTTATTTCTGGTTCATAAGTAACATCCTTCTTCAAGAAGCTGGGTTAGTGGGCATGCAATCTTTGAGAAATTCTTGATGAACCTTCTATAGTAACCCACATGGCCTAAAAATGATCTCAACTTACTTCTATTAATAGGAAATGGTAAATCTTTGATTTTTGAAACTTTATTAGGATTAGTACCAATACCATCTCTGGATACAACATGCCCTAACAAAACGCCTTTAGAACATCCAAAGACACATTTTGTAGGGTTTAGTGAGGCTTGTGCTTCATCTAACCTTTGAAATGTTGTCTCCATCTAGTGCAAGTGGTCCAACTTGCTCCCATAGATGCAAAAATCATCCGAAATACTCGATGAAGGTCCCAATGTAGGGTTCGAACACACCTATTCATCAAAGCTTATTTGGAATGTTGCTAAAGCATTACACAACCCAAAAGGCATAACTCTATAAGCAAACGTTCCCAAGGAGTAGTGAACGTGGTCTTTAGCTGATCTTTCTCTACTATATGAACTTGGTTGTAGCGCTATATCCATCAAGAAACTATAGCACTCTGGCCGCCTACTTCGCCCAAGATCTGATCCGAAAATGGAAGAGGGTAATGATCCTTCTTTGTTGCCTTATTGAGCTTCCTGTAATCAACACAAATGCGTAGCTTCCCATTCTTTTTTATTGAGATCACAATGGGAGAAACCCATTCTGAATTCTCCACAGCAAATATGAATCCTGCATCAAGCAACTTATCTATTTCTTATTTTGAGTCTTAGAAAAATTAGGATTCATTTACGTATGGCATTTGCTTTATGGGCTTAGCACCATCTACCAACTCAATAGAATGTTCTACCCAACTTACTTGACGGAGTTCCTTGTAATCAAAAGTGAATAGGTGTATGTACCTTCGAAAGAGATGGAGGTAGGATTCCTTCTCACTCTCCATCACAGCATCACCAATCTTTATTTGTTGGAGACGATCATAAACTTCTTCTTCAGATAATTTTATGGGGTCATGAGTTGGTGTGACTGGAAGGATATCCATGACTGAAAAATCAACTTCACTTTCTTCATCTTCGGTGTCCACTTCTTTGGTACTAGAGTAATTAGAGGATGTCCAATCATCGGTTTCATCACTTGAATCCATGTGTTACGCCTTATGATGTCGAGGATCACGTTTATCTTCACCCTCTCTCTACCACGTCCAAGTTTCATGAAACCTTCATTCCAAAGTAGTTTCTTGCATGAACTCTCCTTAGCCATGGTCTTCCAAAGCAAGATTGGGTACGCAGCAGATTACTATTTTTCATCACACGAAAGTCTACCACACATACAACACCCAAACAGATATTGCCACATTTGAAACTACACCTTCGGTTTAGTTTTTCCTTTATTTAATGACCTTAACATAAGTGTTGAAGGGTGATCAATGTTTAAACCCAACATATTCATTACTGACTCGGTAATTACATTAAGCGCAGCACCTCCATCAACTAAGACATCATGAATTGAAATACCATTACATAATACCTCGGCTTGTGGAGCATAGGGATCGCCTCTCCAAAACAGGGGACCTCAACCTCCTTCCTTCATCGAGCATTGAGTCCACTTCGCAACTCCCGCCTCGTCTCAAAAGACATAGCCAAGAGTTGACCATATGTAATATTTGCAGCCTTTTTGGACAGATCTTCCAAGATGGAGTATGGTCCTTGCCCCTATGAAATCAGAAAATCCTGCACACCCAACTTTCTTCTCCTATGTTTCTTACTAGTTTCTCCTTTCATCTTCTTAGGATCATTTCCATCTTGATTATCTTTTTCTTTCTTTCTTTTTGTTACAAACACATCTACTTCATTATTTTCTGCTCTTATCTACTACATCAAAAGAATTCACAGTGTGTTTTCCTTTATCATTATCTCCTTTACCGGATGTAGAAGCTCTATCACGGACAATTATACTTATAATGACCCTTTTATAACAACCATAACATACAACTTCAGAAATATTTCTTTTTGGACCTCTATCTCCTCCCTGAGAACTAAATTCCTTTCCTTGAAGAAGATTAATAGTTAACTGACCCATCTTTTTGAGTAGATCTTCATACTCAGTAGATGTACTAGGAGAAATATTTGTGCTCACCAAGAGTGGTTGTGGATTTACGGACCAAAGGTACTTGGTGTAGGCTCTACTTTAGCAACAATTTCTTTGGGCTCCTCTTCCATGCTTTCTTCTTGCCTTCTTGCAATCTCCTTTGCTTGTTCAATGGTAGCTGGGTGGTCATACTTCACTCGTTGTCTGGATCTCGGCTTCATCCCAAGAATGAAGTGCTTATAGAGGAGATTATCCACGCCATTCATCAACCCATCCGCTAATCCTTCCTTCCGGATCTAGGCATCGAGCTTCCTCCTTAGCTCTAGAACACGAGCATGATAATCCCTTATCTTCTCCTTCTCTCCTTGGGATAGCTTTGTGATCTCGATCATGAGATCTGCATATTTCTGTTGTTCACCAAATTCTTCAAGAAAACTTTCAGTTAATAAATCCCATGAATTTTTCACATTATCACCTAGTGTTTCAAACCACCTAAGTGCTGAACCATCCAAAAAGGTAGGAAAAAATTCAGTCCATTGTTCCCTTCTTATAAGGCCATTACAAATACAAGATCGTTTAAACTCTTGAATGAAAGAAGAAGCATCTTCATTAGATTGAGCTGAAAAAATAGGAATCTTTCCCATTTTCAAAAGTAACCACCATGAAATACCAACCCACAAGTACAATCAACAAGACTTATGTGCACAAATAATTGGAATCACTATACTAGAAAGTGACTTTACACCTTTCTACAGTAAAATAGAAATGACCACGGTAAACTATGGTAAAACTTGACTTATTGTGGTAAAAAATGACTTTACTGTGGTAAATACTATTCACAGTAAAAAGTGAAGTTACTGCGGTAAATACTATTCACGGTAAAAAGTGACTTTACTATGATAAATACTATTCACAGCAAAAATAACTTTATCATGGTAACTACTATTCACGGTAAAAATGACTTTACCATGGTAACTACTATGCACAGTAAAAATAAGGTTACCCTCCAATTGATTTTTGACTAAGTGGGAATATCTCTCCAGAAAATCCACCAACAAGGAATGGTCCCGGCAACGGAACCAAAATGTCATCACCAATCCGGCACTATGATAATTCTTCACTGGGAACTCCTCGTGCTATGATTATTTACTAATGCATAGCCTTTAGTTTGGTGGATGTAATATGGAAACAAAACAACAAACATAACACAAGAATACCATCGACTATGATAAGACGGAATGATGAAAAATCTGAAATATCAAAGTAAATTATAATATTAACATGAAATTGTTACAATCTCACCCATGAGGTACTTCAAGTGTTATTGACTTCACTTGCCTTTCACCAAGACTATGGGAGAAACTTTACAATTACACCTCTTAATGGCTTCTTCAACACACCTTTAAACTGATGGCTTCCTTTGCACACTTCCTACAATATTTCTCACTACTTCCTTTTATGCTAAATGAGGGGGGTGGCCTCTCTATTTATAGAACTTCCAGGCTTATCCATCTTATCTCTAAGATAGGATAAGAAATCCACTCTGACGAATCATATTCCATACCTTAACTCTTATCTTGTACATGTAAGCTTATCTTTTAAGATAAGATAAACCTTATCATTTTACATGGGTTCCACATTTTTAGACTTTTTACAAATAAAATACACAAAATATTTATGACCTCGCTCCTTGTCCTTATTACCAATATAATATTTCTAATTCCTAATCATGTAGACCCTACTTCTCTAATTACCCAAACTTTGACATTTTAACATTTAGGACCACTTACGAAAAATATTTACTTTTTACAATATTCCTATTGTACTTTGATATTACCTTACTCCACATTATTGGCGGCACCATCGATGGCGCCGTTATCTTCTATCGACGCTGCTACTAATTATACTTAACAACATCCTATTCCTAATACATACATTAATGAAATAGAAATTACGGAGTAAAATTTTAGTGTCGATGACGTTAACTTAGGGTTCGTGTGTAGCTTCAAGTCTCCTAATCATGTATGTCTTCAAGAGGTTAGGCAACCATTTCGTAACTCCTTTTGCAAGACAATGCTAGTAATAAGGCCATAACGTGACGTAGAAAATAAAGCATATAAGAGAAAAAATGAGAGTTGAGGTTTGGAATAATGCCACTCTTGAAGACCTTATAACTCAATTAAATATATTCTTTTGTTTCAAAGAATATGAATTGCCTTGGTGTGATCAACCTTCGAGAAAGAAAAATACTTATATAAATCAAAGTGGAATTCCTCAAGTCATTGAATTGGAATAACTATGGTAGGGAAATAACTAACCCGTGATCGAGGTATGTTTTCGGTAAAAAGCTATCTCGCATCTAAATCTCTGTTAAAACCTAATATCGCTATATGGACACCAAGTCTCATCCACTTGAGTTGTAAGAGTAAAAAAAAAAGGTAGACATTGAATTTATGTTCGAGAAGAATATTCTTAACATAAGGACAAGATAATTAAGTACTTTATATGCATTCGAATTATGCCCAAATAAGTAAGCAAGTTATGGAAAAAAATTTAAAGAATAAGAAGTCAACTTAAAATGGTCGAACTGTAATTTAAATGTGGAATGAACTTAAAGTTTCTATAGATGGAAAAATGAGAGAGTTATCCTTGCACAATAATTTTCTTAGAATGTTAATCGTAACTTAAATACAATTAAAGAAATGATGTGTTGTGGGTTTGCCATTCCTAAAGTCATTTTCTTGTGGTTGGGTGCTTACAAGTAACCATTCATTGGGAAAAGTGTGGCGTCAAAGCATGCCTATGTTGTTTTCGTGTGTACGTGAGTTGATGACTTATGTGATTGTCGTATGCGAGTCAAGTTTCTATTCTTGGAGCCCTTCTTGTGTTGTGTGTAGTGAGCAATGTAAGTAAAAAAACATTATCGGTATTTTCTTTTGTTGTAATTGTGTGTATAAAATGTGGGCACTATAGTTTGATTCTTTGTTGTAAATAATAACAATCATTGTCATTATGTCCATTAATTTGATGATAATTGTAATATAGATGAAATTGATAGTTTTCAAGCCAATAATCAATATAGTAATGACTAGATGGTAAGTTGGTTAACGGATGAGCTATGAGATGTGAAATAATATATTATTTTTTGTTATTACGATCAAAATTGAGAGGCGTGCGGAGCCGAAATATTTTAGGTTCACCGACATGAGAACATGCGAGACAACATAGGATGAGGATGAGAAGAAGAAGTAGCACGAGCCTTAGAAGTATCCTTAAGATGTTGAATTTAAGATTTTAAAGATGTGATCATGGATTCCATAGCCTAAAATTTGTCTTGAAATAAAGAATGCGAAGATTTAATTGATTCTAATATGGGTTGATTATATGGAGGATCACAAATAATAGTGTTGTCGGATAAATGATCAAAAATAGAAATCACATTATGTGGTTGCGTATCGCTACTGAGAGATACATGGTGTCAATAACTTTTGCAAAAAAACCTTACAATTGGGATAAATTTAAAGTAACTCAAGAAAATAAATTTGAGGAATTATAGGAGCCATGAGAGAATAAAGAGGAGGAACTAAGATTGTTTGAACGATTCGTGTTCACCAAATTATTAAGTAATTATAGAAATAAACATAATGATAAATCTAAATATGTACTAGCATATATAATAAACAATTAAAGTACATGTTTCGACATAAGAAAGAAAACAAATAAACTTGAAACCTTAGTTGTAAGAGAGAGGGTAAGATACTCGGCTAGTTCTAAATAAATTTGAAGTTTTTTGAGTTGAAGAAGCTGATGAAATAGAAAATTAGGGTATCACAAACCAGCACTAAAAATTATGCGAGTGCTAGAAATATCGTGACTAGGGCACTTGGGGAACTACGGTCTTACGTAGGAATATGTGATTGCTCAAAACCTCGAGAAAACCAACTTTACAGGTTTTGTTTGTATGTCAATGTCATTCATTTTTTTATCACCTATATTTCACACTAAGTCCACAAGATTTGATTGTAACTTGCAAGAAGAAAGAGCACTCCGCAAAACCTCAAAACACGTAATATGCTACAAATAAAAAGAAGCAAATGGGGAGTAGGAATCACCCTAGAGGTCACCCAACTAAGTGAACTTACAATCTAATTGTTGTACTAAATTTCATACTCCATTTAGTTTTGCGTGTGTGTGTGTAGAATCATGCCCCGGGTGGCTCTTATGCAACTTTCATTGTGTAGACAAAAATAGCTAGATGTAGAAAATGTAGATAGATGTGTGCATGGAAAAATGAACTTCCCCTCCTATGAAGCGTTTGCGAAAAGAATACACACCCTTTTCTCTTAAATGAATGATAGATGAATGCTTTGATGCCCTTGTATTGGCCTTTAGATGTAACCTTAGGTGGTGATAGTAGATTATTAGTGCTTAATCCTTTATTATGATCACATATCGTTGTATTCATATGATTCCCTTGGTTGAATTTCATAATTAACCACCTTTGAAAGGTTGACAAGTAATAAATAAAGATGCCCAAAAACTAGAAAGGATGCAAAAGATGTGAGCAAGATAGAAAGAGGTCAGGGGCACCGAGAAGGGATGATGACACATGGGCGATGGTGTCTCAACTTAAAAATAAGTTTTAAAAGTTAGACTAGGAAAGAAGGGTAAGACCAAGGAAAATAAGAGGCAAGTAAATAGGCCAAAGATAGTGGTCAATTAGTACTTTTATCACTTAGGAATCATATGAATAGCTATATGTGATCGGGACTAGCAATATATGCAGAGTGCATGATTTAGTGTATACATATCTCATTTATCATTTTTAATATTTGTTTAGCTAGTGAGGAAAATTTGGGAAAAAATGATTTAGATTCAAATGGATTTTCTTTTGGGGCGAATCTTGTAATATTTGATTTGGAATTATTATCCATCATTTTTTTTACAAAAAATAAAATAAAGTTGAAAAATGCGGGTATATGATAATGATTATCTGTGAAGGTCAACTTAACAGTTAATAAATATTTTTTTATCATGTCTCAAATTATTAATTACAAAATACATATTTAGATTAATAATTTATATGGGACTTTTAATCATTATATTCTTCTTAATATAATCTTTTTAATATTCATTAACATAATGGTATGGTTTTGTCAAGTATATTTGGTATTAATCATAAGGAAAGTGGACTTTTCCACATAAGGACTATAATGATAGTCATTAATATAATGACATTGATTATTTATTATAATGTATGAATATATTAAACAAAATATTTTAAAAATTTATTTAATAAAAGGGGTGTTTGAAAAAATACACAACATAATATCTAGGTAGACAAAACATACAACTTAAAATCTAAAGCCTTAACACCGTCTATTAATATCATGCCCTTAATGAAATTTACAAGATCATATCCTCTTATGGGGTTATTTCAAAGATTATAAAATATCTCTAAGTTATTAAAAGTTTGTGTCAAATGTAAGACTATCTGCAAGCTCCCTCATTCTCCTTTGACTTTAGCTCGGTCCTTAACAATCCTAACACCTTTTCCTCAAATACTTTTCCCTTGCTTCACATCCCGAAATGATACATTGGATTTTGACTTATACTTTCACGTTTCTCACTCTACTCTCATTTTCATTTCCTTCTACATATATTGTTATCCAAAATCTGCTCCCATGCCATTTTGGGTGTTTGTACAAGTCATGGGAAAAACCTTCATCTTCTATCACTCTTGTGAGCCTTTTGTGAAGGGCGTTAATCATTTTTTCAGAAAACATCATGTTTTGGGTCAAGTATTAGTGTTTTGGGCATTACCTCCCCTCTTACTAGGCCTCACTTTGTCTAAACACTTAGCCAAAATTTCAGTTAAATAGGGTACAATTTACCTTTAGAGGAAGAAAAGGAACTATTTCTTTGTTCCTCATATTCCTTGCATTTCCACAAAAGGTGACAAGGGGGTGAATGGGAAGTCAATTGGATGAATCAAACCTTGCACGCACTTTAGGAAT
Organism: Taxus wallichiana var. yunnanensis; assembly: GCA_018340775.1. Classification (NCBI taxonomy): domain Eukaryota; kingdom Viridiplantae; phylum Streptophyta; class Pinopsida; order Cupressales; family Taxaceae; genus Taxus; species Taxus wallichiana. The sequence continues at coordinate 818,158,401 of CM031240.1, forward strand.
AGTTCTAGAGTTCTCAAGGTTCTTTGATCGACCAACACAACCGAAAAGGGTAAAATTAGGGCAATGTATTGGATAAGTTAGAGGTAAATAACATGGAGGAATAGTTCTTATGTTCCAATTATTTTCCAATTGACCACCTAACTTGAAAAAAATTATAAAGTGGAAAATTTGGTCCCATTTAGAACCTTCATAACAATTATGAAGTTCTAATGGTTCCCAGCACCCCTAATTCATCGGGTAAATTAGATATAAGCTACAATCGACAAGTCAAGCCCACATATAACACTTGGAACATTCCCTTGTTCTAGTTGTACTATGAAACCCCACTTTCTCCACCTAAATGCTTGGAAATCGAAAATTTTGGCTTTGCCCACTACACCCAAAATTGTTCCACACTTCCTTCGTTCTCCCAAAACCCGATTCAACAATCGAAGGAAAAATTAACATTAAAGTGGATTTGAAGGCCCAAATAGAACTTTCTCAAGTTACTCTACTACTTTGAAAATATACCCAAGAGTTGGTTTTTTTGCCATAACTTTTGACTCAGAGCTCCAAATTACACAAAATTTGTGTCATTAGATTTATATTGTCAAGGGATTTAATTTTGTATAAATAAATATAATATTTGATGTTGCTTTTAGGGCCAAAATAAAAACACATGATGTGGAGGTGAAAAGCACGATTTGGACAGTTCAACTAAGCATATGTATTATCTCATGGCATTCATGCTCTATCTTGAAGGTCAAATGACATGGAGGAATGGATTTAATAGGCACCCACATGGTTTTACAGAAATTTATGGTACTTTGTTGGTTTTGGAATTGAAAATGCCTCATTTCGCACTCTTTCCCCCTTATCCCTCTCCCATGCTCTATATATTTGTAAAATCATTCATTAAAAAGTTGGGCTCTCTCAATTTATAGGGGCACCTTGCCAAAATGTTGTTCTGATATATATGGGTTTGAAACCCAATATTTGGACTCTTACATGTGTTTTTCACCTTCTTCCTTTGATGTAATGGTCTACGCACACTTTAAGAAATAAAATTTTATGCATGTGGCTCTCTTTCTTTCCATATACTTGTATTTCATTTACATTCTTGCCTCTCATTCCTTCTTTGGTTTGTTCAATGTGTTGAATTTGTAGGTTTCTTAATTTTTGTTGTGTTTTATGTGAGAAATGGATGGTTAAATACAATTTTGGTTTTACGGCACATGTTTCTTCCCTCTACTTCTCCATTTTATTTTCATTTATCCCTCATAGAAGTGCCTATACCCCTTTTTCGGTGTTATCTTGGATTGAGCTTAGTTTTTATGTTTTCTCCTCTCCCCATCGTCCCTACTTACTTGAACGTGTTAGAATAGTATTAGAATAGAGGTATATTTAGCGTTAGAATTAGGAAATATGTAGAGAAACCAACCTTCTCTATTGGTTTTCTCAAGATGCAAGGTCCCACACTTGCAGAAAATCGATGTTAGCAAAAATATTGATCTTCCATGATAAAATCAGATGTGTTAATTTTGTGTGATAACATGTTTCTTCATTGTCTGCTCAAATTAAAAGTTACATTTGGATCATTAATTACATCAAGGTAACCTATTTTATGGATCCTTCTTACCTACACTTTATCAAACTTCGTAGTTGAGATAATCCATCCCGAAGATCCTTACCTATAGATGATAAAAATATTAGAATGAAAAGGTAAGAAAATAAAAAAATCTCCGTACTCTAATATTCCTAACAAACACCTCAGATAGAGCAATGGATGGAAAGGAGAGAGAATGTAATACCTGCACTTACCAAGAAAATGCAATTCTCCTCCCTTTTTGTGTTGGATTTACTCTTTGATGAAATTTTGATTGCTTGATTTGATATCGAGTCACTTGGGCAACACATCCCATTGATTTCCTTGAATTTCTAGATGCTTAATGAAGGATGAATTTATTGAATGGGATTGAAGATGGATTGATAAAGTGGATGGATTTATTAGAATATTAAAGATAAAAATGAAAAATTTTGGTTATGGATTCTTAAGATGGAACTCATGGAGGAGAAGAGCTACATTTATAGTTAATGGGTGGAAAATTCAATGTCTAGGATGAAGCCATGTTGGATTTGGATCAAGGGTAAAAAAATTATGAAAAGAATGGATAACTCTACAATGGAAAATTCTAAAATTTGAGAGAAGAGTCATTGGAGAGTGGAATGTTTATTTGAATTTTTAAATATGAAAGGGATTGTTGGAGCTCAAAATTGCACCCTGCCCCACATCATAGAAAACTAGGGATTTGAGTTAACATGGGTTTGTCGCCAAGTTGTGGGACTTGAATCGAGACAGGACCTCCGAGAGAAGGACAACTTCCTCAACTTACCTCTAATGCTAAAACTACTCCTAGAAATTGAAATTCATCTATCTAATCATATTTTAACTTTCCAAGGAACCGGGGTAAGGAGGAGATGCATAAATAGAAATCCTAATCTACAAAAGTGATAGCACCAGAAAATAAGGGGATGAACACTTCAACAAGAGATAAAATGGAGGTAATGATGATGAAGAGGGTCAAAATGAAGACCACAGATTAAAATCGCGTCCCAAATTCCACTTTCATGATGCACAATAAACACAAAGTTCTAAAATAACACATACAACACACCTACAAAATAATGAGAGGAAAGAGAGTGCAATAAAATAATAGCTAAGGTAGAAACGAGCCATAAAACTAAGATTTTATTTCCTAGAGATCATGCATAGATCATTACAAGATAGGAAGAAGATGTAAAACATTTACAGAACTCAATTCCAAGGCATGCAACCCTTAGAACACTTGTGCAACATAGAATGATGCCTTCGCATTCCCAAAGTATCCAACATTAAGAATGAGCATTGCTCTACAATATATATAAAATCATGAAGAGAGAGAGAGAGAGAGAGAGAAGAAATTAGAGGGAAATTTGAATTCCTTCAACCAATCCCAACCACCTTCATTAAATTTCTCTGCATGCTTAGGGGTGCCACTTTATTTTTCCATGGTTACACACCTTCATCAATCGAGCACCTAAACTGTAATTAATATTGGTGGTTGTGTCACCTAAAACAACCTCTTTGCGTGTTGGAGATGTTTTCCTTCACTTCTACCACCTACCATCATTTAATTCATGAAATATGATTCCTTTTGCATGGATAACGATAAGATTCCTTCAAATAATTTTAGATTTGTAATGATAAAATAAGATTTATGTTCATTTGGTAATCCACGATTTACCTAGCCATGACCCCCTTCACCCCACTAATATTAATTTAATTAATTAAATTAAATTAATGCATTATCCTCACTATATTTATTATTTGAATATTTTATTTAAATAATATCCACACATACACTTCACTTAGACACCTCATCAAACCAACTCAACCTAAGACCTATTCTTAGTAAGTTGCCATAACTAACTAAGACTTACCCAAACCCTAAAAATCAATGCCTACATTCCCTCTAACCACATTCCCGCATGCTCACAAGAGGCTCTTAGTCTAATCCATGGGATAATGACATGAGATCCAAGGAAATCAAGAGGATCTCCCTAGTTTAGTAAACCTAGGAAATCCCACCTTGACCGACGTCGGTTACCCCTAACCATCGCCGGTTAAGCCTGGACCGCCATCGGTTACCCCTTTTAACCCCTAAACTACCTTATTCTCAAGGTTGGAAAACATTGGGAGAAATTTGATGAGCAAGAACACATCTAGAGAGATAACGCATCTTCAGAGAGAAAATTCTAGTGAAAACTCACATGCAAGGAAGGAGATTGAGCATCTTCTCCTACACAACCATCCCAACCATGATCTGATCTATCCAAGCAAAGAGGAGTGTACATGCAAGCCCATGTAAAATATTTTCTTTAGTTGGTGATCACTTGCAACCTTCAAACCCATCATCAACACCTCCATCCCTCACACACAAGCATTCAGGAATGGAATCCAAGTAAGTATAACATCATACTTTCTGGTTTATTTCATTTCATCATCATTTTATCATCCATTGTTTATCTTGCCCCTATTGACCTTTCTCAACATTTTCACCTCCATATACCCATTAAAACCTCACAAAAGCCTACTCCAGTAACCCAATATTTCACCCCGACTCACCAAAGTCCTTTGTGTAATCACAAAGGAGACCACAACTTGTTCTGTGACATTTTCCAGATCTCACAATAACCGGCACATTACACCTAACCACCATCGGTCACCCCTGACCGACACCGGTCTCTGTATATTTTCCCACACACCTAGAACAAAGACCTACCCACCAAATTTCATCTCACCCCCATTCACCTGTGATCTACCCGAGACCTCTATCAAACTGCAGAGACCCAGAACCAATCATTTGACCTTTGGATTCTATTCTAGCTTAGCTTGTTAGATTAGATCTATTTCTTATTGTGTTTTTAAGTGAGATACCTAAATCATTTTAAATAACAATAGGATTTACTTTGTTTACAACATTAAATTGTTTAAAATAGTGGACTGACAACCATCTAGGAAGTATCATACTTCCTAGATCTAGCATACGCTAGGTAGTTCACTACCCATATTGTTTAATTCCTTCTGGTGGTCTTGTTTTCATTACAGGTAGTTCCTCCTAGCCAAAAGGAAGCTCTCACGATCAGCTGTGGATCGGAAGTCATACGCGTGCAACAACCCATCAACCAACATTTGAACAAGTATTCCTCCTATGCCCGTTACCCTATCTGTTTCATCAACACTTCAAAGAAACGATCTAAGAAAAAAGGTGAAACATTTTGGCATGCCTCGGTGGGACCCATCCGGGTTCCTTGCATTTCATTCATTCCTAGGAAAAAAATTGTGTGTTTGTTTCCCTTCTGAAAAGCGTACACACTAATTTTCTTCCTTGGTAACCCACCTCTTCTTTCTATTTGCTCTAAAGGAAACTTTTCTTTTGGTGTAATTAAAAAGAACCATTTCTTCATGTTTTTTGCATTGTAGTGAAAGAGCATCCCTCTTCCTCTTCATCTTATTGTGTCATCCAATTTCACATTTTTGATTTGGGTTTAAAAATAAGTGCATTCCATTCTGATTTATTGCATTAGCTCACATTAATTGAGGGCAACCTATACACTGGAAGTCATGCCCAACTGATGGTTGACAAACGAATCGTAGAAAAGCACTTCTATCCTTTTCTCTTTCTCGAGTCTTACCAAACCACACAAAAATTCAAAATACATACATTCTTAAACAACATCCTACCTGGAAGAAGTTATAGGTGATCACATGATCATGGCATAGTGGGCACCCATCTCACTGCTCTATCGAGTCATACTTTAGAGTGAAGCCCACCCCCACCATAACATACCTGAAACCTCACCTTTTAGATCTCCTTCTTTGTAGGAAGCCATCCTCACCAAAAACTCTATTTCACAATTCATGTGTCAATCCCTAAATAGCATAAGCTAAACAAACATAATAGAAAAGGCACTCCTAGGATCACATTTTCTTAGTGTTTTTGCTTGGCTTGCATTTTGAGGTGAGAGATCACGTTCATCACTTTTTTTGTTCATCCTTGCATGCTCCTCATCACAGCTGGTGTATTCCAGCTTCACCTGAGTGTGCTGGGCCATATCATCATCATTCTAGAATTTTGGGTCTGATTCTACATCAGATTTTAATTCACAACCACTTTCTTTCATCACTATTTCAATTTCACAGTAACCATCATCGGTTACCTCTGACCGCCATCGGTTATACCCAACCGACATCGGTTCCAGGTCCTTTTTCTAACCTACTCAAAAGGACATTTTACTTCATTTTCTTCCACTTTTCATAGTCCTCTCACTGTCATTATTCCCATTGACATTTTAAACATCCTCAGATTTGGCATACCTATCAGATTTTACCTTCTGCCTCGTTGTTTACTCACTGTCATTTTCTACAATAACCGGCAAACGGTTACCCCTCACCGGCATCAGTTTTTCCTACCGGCATCGGTTAGCCTATTTCACATTCCAGCCACCATTTGGTACTTAATCTACTTTTTGTCACTAGATTCACTTGTTCCTATTGTTCTCTATGTCATTTACAGAGAAGCAGCCCTACCTGATCAATATTGGTTCACATGGTGTTGACCCGAAGACAAGCAAAGCCCTCGTATTTCATGCCAAGTTTTCAACCACTCCCACCTAGTCCTTCACCACCTTCTATTTTATCACCAGCCATGGATCCCATCCAGCCTATTACTATCACTACCAGAGATGAGGAGTTCGCATGACTCCTTGACTAGAACCCTGCCGCCTTGTAGTTTTACCTTTCCCACTCATCCACTCGAGATGCCTTGGGTTAGTTGATATACGGCATGCCCGTATCTATCCCCCCAACTCTCACACCCACTCCCGCATCGGCCCCATCTGGCTCCGTGTTGCCCGCATCCACCTTACCCCTAGTCATTTTACAGTTAGGTCCTATACCCACTATGACTGCCACATCTACTACCTCTGTGGCACCCATTACATCCACGTACCCTCGATGACTACCCCAAACACAACCTCATCCACCCCTAATGTCTCACACATATACTGTAGCTACATTACCACCTCCAAGTGTGGTGACCCCTACCCCATTTCAGAACATGTGGTTCTTTCCATTCCACAATCATTAGCCCCTATTACCACTAGGGTTACCATGACCCTTCCACCCCCATATACATACTACCAACAACCTCCTGTTTCATCCATTATTCATTCTGGGTACGTACCCCTATTTCACTACCTTCTTCTCCACCACCCTACATGGCAGCCCCATACACTAGAGTGCCACCCCTATTATATGCCCAAAACCAACCTTCTCATGCTACTGGGAGGCATCCAATCATCACAACCCACCAATGACCTAATTAAATTGATGTTGGACAAGATGCAGACATTGGAGGCATCGGTTTCATCTCCCACAACACTCTCACCTACGATGAGATTTGCAATGAGCCTATTCACCCATCCATTCCTATCCATTCATACCCCGTGCATTGGGAAATGCCTAAATTCAATCATTTCAATAGCAAAGAAGACCACAACAACATTTGTGGTCATTCAAACATGGGTGTTATCTGATCGCTCATGATGATGCCTTGCTTTTGAGAACCTTTCCCATGTCCCTCACTATGGACCTACATTAGATTGGTATAGTGGGTTACCTAAACACTCTATATTCTCATTCAATTAGGTAGCCCAAGCCTTCTTGGATCATTTCTCTATCAATATCATCAAGAAGGTTACCATGACCGATCTATATTCCACACATCAGTATGAGGATGAATCTATCATAGATTTTTTCACTCATTAGTATAGCCTGATCAATCAACTTACCTTCCAATTGCCACAAACTGAACTCATCGAGCTCTTCACATGGGCTTTGCGCTAGACATATCTCCCGACCTTGTAGGTCCAAACCTTCCAAACATTCGATGAGGCATTCACTATGGCATGAAAGTTAGAGATTTGGGCCATCGAAGAGAAGAAAATCCAATTACGTAATAAGAATTCGGCATTCAAGTTGAATGATACCTCTTCTTCTTCCAAACCACAAACCAATTATTCAAAAGCTAAGGGCACCACTAACGTAGTGGTACTCAAGGCCGCCTAGCTCATCCATCAAATCAAGCTACACCCTCATCTAATCTCTCACCTATCTAGACTTTTCAATTCAGATGAGAGCAAGTGAAAATATACCCCAATTGGGGAACCTTACTCTTCTATCTTAGAAAATCTTATCAAAGTGGAGAGCCATCACCCTTCCACCTATAAAACCACACACTGGTTTTGACCCTGCTCACCCCATGCCCGCATGGTATAAAGAACATGATTTTGTAACTATCATCGAGTAAAGGGTCATAGTGATGGAAACTACATCACTTTCAAAAATATTGTCCAAGAAATGCTCGAGAAAGGTGAGTTAACTATGGATAATCCCAATGCCACCCCCAACCAAAATCTACAAATCTTCAAAAACCATTTCCCAACCATGCCCCTTCATCCAATCAAACCGGTGAGACATCAACTCACGATACCCATACCCATGAGGTTCACGCTATCTTTAACGAGGTACCTGTCACCTCCCAATTACCCCATATTCCTTCCATAGAGGAGATCCTAGCCCGAAATCCTCCTTCCGCATTGGAACCAACCTCCCTGTTCCTTCACCAATAGAGGAACACCTTTCATCTCCTTCATCACCAATGGAGGGGTCTTCCACTAACATTGAGCCCATCTCACCCCTAGCTTCACCACTTAGAGAACCTTTACCTATAGTACCTCCTCCACCCATAGAGGAGCTCCCATTATCTCCTCCACCCACAGAGGAGCACCCATTGCCTCCTCCACCCATAGAGGAGCACCCATCTATTCCTCCACTTATAGAGGAGCTCCCATCATCTCCTCCACCTATCATAGACCCAGTTGAGATACCTTTGCCTCTTGGTGAGCATTCTCCATCAGCTACCTAGAATCCCACCGACCTACTTTCGGCTCTCTTACCCACGAAAGCTGAAGCTAGCCAATTCCCCATCTCTAAGACACATTTTATGGGAATTTCCATTAGGTCCTCACCAACTCCACCCATAGATGTGTCATTCTCACGTTTGGTTGATCACTTAGATTATGTGGATAGGGCTTTACTATGGGGCACCTCTTACTCCCCATCTCAACACAGATGCAGAGATCCCTCGCTGATACCTCCACTATCTACCCAAACACATTTGACCAATCAAACCAAATACAACCACTCTCTATCACAACCCCTTCCATGATACTTGTTAGCACTCAAACCACACCCTTACCCATAACCCAACCTACATCTAAACCCAAACCCACACCTACAACATTTTCCTCAACTAAACCTATTACCACTTTAGGGGTCACCCCGACCACCACCTTACTCATCCACCTATTAAAATGGATTTAGCTACATCCTCCAACGTCAATACCACACCTACTCGACACCCAAACCAAAGAAACAAACTCATCGACCTCATACCCCGACCGCACCAATCACACCCGCACTTGTCCCATCTATCTTAAGACCTCAGCTGCCCAACATGGTCAAGCAACCTTCACCCATCCATAAACCAATAACACAACAACCCATTCCTTCCTCACAAACCTCTAACCTACCCAGGCACACAACATGACTTACACCCACACCTATAGTCTTTTTACCACCAATACCTCTAATACCCTCAGCTATTGCTTCACTACCCACTACACTTCAGTCATTATCCCTCACACCCCAAGTACGACCCACGTCATCTACCTTCACAACACCCCATTATCCCCATGGGTAACTCACCCTCTTCCTCCATCTACTTTTCCTTCTAGACCTCGTACACCCACATCACCTTTACCCAAGAAAGTGCAACCCAAAAAAACAAAACCCCACTACCCCATAATAAGGTAGTCAAAACAACCACACACCCTCCTACCCATCCATCTCTTGTACCCTACCCAAACAAACATGACCGATACCTAAAACCACACTGGCACCTAAACCCATAGCTCGACCCATTCCTCCTCTTCCAAAAATAGTTCCTCGATAATCAACCACACCTACACCCAAACCCACATTCACTTCCCATTGTGATCCACTAGCAGGATCCTATGCCAAAATTTTAACCAACCTCCTCGAGACCTTTGTTATCACATTACCGCCACTCCGACCTTACGACCCCCTCAAACCCAAGCCAAAAGGGTTTGATGATACTAAAATTTACACATACCATCGTGTGCTAGGGCATGATGTGGAGAACTGCAAGGCCTTGAAAACCATCCTTATCCAATTGTGTCCACCAGAAACCAACTTTGATGATGATGACCTTCTTGATGAGGATCCTGCTTCACCGACACCCATTCCCACACTGCCCACTCAACAACCACAACCTCCACCCTCACCACTCCTAGAGCCACCCCAAGATTTGAAATTAACATGGTTCACATTAGAGAACTTTCACGCCACCACCCCAATGTCGTTGCGCCTAGCTCACCTCACAAGGCTTTTCTCCTCCAGTAGGTTTTTTCCCTTCATGTCATTATACCACTCATCCTACACCTTCTCCATTTTCCAACTCCCCTCAAATCAACATGATACACATCACTACACATGTGCGTAGAAGGGAAAAGAAAAGGCAATTGACCTACCAACCAATCCTATACCCAACATACCATCTACACCCATACCTAAAATAACTATCTCATGGCCCCACGTACCCCATTTCTAATGGCATCACACATCGCACCATGCTCAAACAATTACACCAATATCCCCTCAAAATGTCCTTATATGACCTCATCCAAACCTCAGAATCCCATCGTCAAGCCCTCATGGAGGTTCTTCAATCTATTGAGGTTTTACCCAATGACCCTACACCCGTAGCCTCCATTATCACACCCCATCATGTAGCCTCTCTCACCAAATTACCACCTTCATCTTCACCCCATCTTGTTCACCAAGTGGCCTCCCTTAGCTTCTTAGAGGAAGAGATCGCGCCACACCAAAATGATGACCGGACCCACCCTCTTCATCTCCATCCACATTGATGACATATGGGTACGCCATGTGATGATTGATGGAGGCGCTAGCATTAACATCATTTCATCCCATGCATTTTCTCAAATGTGCATACCTAATAATTGCATGCATAAACATCTGGTCATGTTGTGTTCATTCAATGATGCTATCACCTCCACACTAGGAACTATCATCCTTCACATTTCATGGGCCCCCGCACTATTCCAGAATTGTTTTACATTTTGGAGGGGGAATTCCAATATAACTTGTTGCTTGGTAGACCCTGGATCCATGTCATGGGTTGCATTCCTTCCACTTTGCATCGTTGTGTAAAGTTTGAACATGAAGGACACACTTATACCATTCAGCTGACCCATCACCTTTCAAAACATGCAACATGCTTTACCGACCTAATGATGTGCTCATACCTATCAAGTCATCTACCTCCACAACCAATACCACTTCACCTACACCTCCACCTACCAGTACAACCACTGCTTTCACCACACATACCTCCTCCATTCCTACCATTGCTATAACCTCCACGGCTGACCCATTAGCTTCCTAATCCATTAACTCCACCTCCGCATCGACCTCTGACACATCATCCATTCCAGCTACCTACATACCAACCACTGATCCCTTGGAAGGTGTTTTTCAATGCCTCACTCTGGGGGAGTACCACCTATATAGTGTCAACACATTCCTTACTCCGCATGAGTATGGAAGCCTTCACCAACACCCTCGCTATGATCACCATATAGGAGAACGCCTCCTTTATGGTCCTCCTCATCTTCGTACTAGTCTCACCTATGGGGGACTTGATACTACCACTTACACACCTAAACCACCATCACAAACCCACCCATTTTCCGTTGACTTCCAATCACTTACCAATCACCATTTCACCCACACCTTCCTGCACCATTGTGCGTGGAAGGGTTTTGGTTTTGGCTTTTATGAGCAAGGCCACCATACTGTTATTCCATGTACCACCCGCAAACATAATGACCATAGTGGTATCAGCTTCCCGAACCTCCTACCAAATAGGCCCGCATTGAACTCATTGAGGACCCTAGCCCTTCTCCACCTTCATCTTCATCACCACCTTCACCACTCCACCTTCATCACCACCCTCACCGATGGAGTCGATGGATCTGAATCTATCCCCCTAAATTTTTTTTTTTCATAAACACCATTTCCTTGGGGCCTTTGACTTATCAACGTGAAGGTGAGGCCCCTTCCACTCTTCCATTCCTATATCCTAAAATGATCGATGACGACACACCTACAATTAACGTTGTTCAATGTCAGGATGATGAATCCATACTCACCTACCTTGGTGTAGAAGACTCATATATTCATCAATTGTTACCTTTTGAGATGCAAACCATGTTGAATGAATCGACTATCGAGATCAACATTCATACTCAGGATGACCCGGCACATCCTAAAGATCGGACAATCTTTAGATGCTGCTGAACAGAAGCCATCACTTCTTTTCTCTGAGATCATAACCACGCTTTTTCTTGGTCTTACGCAGACATGCTCGGTATTGACCCCACCATAGTGGTCCACAATATCGTAACCATTCCCGATGCCAAACCTATCAAACAAAAGTTGAGGAAAATGCACCTCGCATTGCTCTTCTCATCAAAGAAGAACTTCAAGCACCTTCTTTCCATTTCCTTCATCTTACCCATTGATTATCCTCATTGGATTTCTAACATTGTCCCTATTACTAAAGCAACAAGGGGACTCCACATTTGCATGGACTTCCGTGACCTCAACCTATCACCTGCCCGAAAGATGACTTTCCCTTACCCGGTATTGATCAACTGGTTGACCTCACCACTAGTCATGAGATGCTCTCACTCATGGATGGCTTCTCGGGTTATAAAAAATTTTTCTACCCCAAAAGATCAACACAAGACCACATTCATCACCCCTTGGGGAACCTTTTGCTATCAAGTCATGCCTTTTGGCCTTAAAAACACTGGTGCTACATATCAGCGTGTTATGACTTACATCTTCCATGATATCATGCATCACATATTGGAAGATTATATGGATGATCTCTTGGCCAAATCTAAACATGTCGCTCTCGAGCACCTCACCATCCTCAAAACCATCTTTGACTACCTCATTAAATATTTCTTCGCCTTCAGCCTAAAAAGTGTGTCTTCGGTTCTCTTAGGAAAGCTCCTAGGATTTATTATTTCCCTCTGTGGTATAGAATTTGACCCTACTAAAGTCAAGGCCATCTCGAAATGCCTCTTCCTACTAACCTTCGCTAGCTCCGTAGCCTGCAAGGTAAATTATAGTCCATTCACCATTTCATTTCACAATTATCTGATCGGTGTCAACCATTTCATCATCTGCTTAGGAAGGATGTCTCCTTTAAATGGGATGATGACTATCACAAAGCTTTGAGGCCCTAAAACAATACCTTCTCCAACCACCCATACTCATTCCACCTAAAGATGATCAACCTTTTTACCTATACATATCAGCTACCGATCATTCCTTGGGAGCCATGCTCGCTCATTGCGATGAACAACACAGGGAGTAGGTGGTTTATTACATAATCTGTACTCTTTTGGACTATGAAACCCGATACAACCATCCAGAAAAACTTTTCTTAGCCTTAGTTTTCGTTGCCACCAAACTCCACCATTACCTACTCAACCACAAAACCTATGTTGTGACCAACACCGATCCCTTACACTTCATGTACGCCAAACCTTATCAAAATCAGCGTGCCATGCATGATGGCTTATGCTTTTAGTTGATCTTGACCTCAAATTCATTCATCAAAAGTCCATCAAGGGCCAAGCTATCGCCGACCAACTGGCCGACACACCTATTTCCAGGGATCAACCCTCTAATTTTTACTTTCTCGATGATTCAATTGCTACTCTTTCCCTAGACGAACCCCCTTACCAAATGACATTGTTCTTCGATGGTTCCAAGTGTCAACATGGGGCGGGGCTGGTATTATCCTCATTCCTCTAGATGGAGAACCCATGCCTTTTCTTTCAAACTAGACTTTGAATGCACCAACAATATTGCGAGTACTGAAGCACTGGCGTCACTAGGTCTCTAAGCCACATATGCCCTAGATGTCAAATCAATCCACATCTTTGGTGATTCACAATTGGTCGTCAACCAATTCAATGGTATGTACCAATGTCATAATGAGATACTTCAAAAGTATAAACATCATGTAGACATACTTTTGACCACCTTTGATCGTTACACCCTTCAAACCATCCCACATTCAACCAACAAATTTTTCGATACCATGGCTTGCTTAGCTTCCCAAATACCCGCCTCCTGGCGATTCCAAAATATTTTCACCGTACAACACCTCCATTCACCTTCTTATTTACCTCATGATGTTTACTCAATCGGAACCGACACCCCTGACCCGAGTGACCTTTGGTATAAACAATACTCTGACTACCTTTCTCTCTCCATCTTACCTTCTGATCTCACCCGTAACGGACAACATGCCTTCCTTAAAAAGGTCTCTCATTTCATCATTCTAGGGGGACTCCTCTATAAGAATGGATTTGATGGTATTCTCTTACGATGCCTCACAAGTTCTGAAATTCCTTATACCATTAAGGAGGTTCATGATGGCATATGTGGAGGTCACTTTAGTGGCCTTGTTGTTGCTAAGCGTATTCTTCACCTAGGCTATTATTGGCCGAGCCTTAACCATGATTGTTGTGAGGTCCAAATGGATTGGTAGAAAATCATTAGAAGCTACACATATATTTGTAAAAGAAACTAGGCTTGAATATATTCTTGCATCGAGAATTTTATCAAGAGAAGAGAAGAAATGTTGCACAACTTGTTTCCAGAAAGAAAACTTAGGCCGGAGCCGAGTGCTTAGTTTGACATCTACATGTACATGGAATACCCATGTGGCTATGGCAACAAGATCTCACAGATGATATTATGAGCTAAAGACAATAAAACACAAGGACCTCTTTTCATTGATGCATCATATAGTTGTGGGTAATGATCCTAGAAATCAAATAGGGGAAACCATCCACTAACATATTTTTTGTGGCAGAAAAAAACAAATAAATAAATAAATTTGAGGATCCTTCTATCTAAGTGGACAATATTTTTGGTTCTAGAAGATGCTCCATCAGGTGTGGATGTGGCTAGAAATGATTCGACGATGTGGCAAGTTTGCAATATTGAGACTAACCAATTATATCAACTTAATGACTCGGAATTTTGGAATTCATGTTTGAGTGGTTGGGTGCCCCAGAGATGTGTTTTGGCATATTAAAAAGTAAATGGAACGTTATGGTTGGATGATTAGAGTTGACATTTGGTGAATGTGTCCTCTTTTTCTTCATCAATCATGCAGAACTTGTGCTACATTGCATCATCTCATTTATTTCATTGATGCATCATATAGTTGTGGGTAATGATCCATAAATCAAAAAGGAGAAACCATCCACTCACATCTTTTTTTGTGGCAGAAAAAAATAAAAAAAAAATAAAAATAAATAAATTTTAGGATCCTTCTAAGTGGACAATATTTTGGTTCTATAAGATGCTCCGTCAGGTGTGGATGTGGCCAGAAATGATAAGACGATGTGGCAAGTTTTCAATATCGAGACTAACCAATCATATCAAGTTAATGAATCAAAATTTTTGAATTCATGTTTGAGTGGTTGGGTGCCCCAGAGATGTGTTTTGGCATATTGAAAAGTAAATGGAACATTATGGTTGGATGATTAGAGTCGACATTTAGTGAATGTGTCCTCTTTTTCTTCATCAATCCTACAGAAATCATGCTACATTGCATCGTCTCATTTATTTAAGGCATAGTTTCCTTACTTGTATCTTTTATAATTTTTGTATAACTTGTTTTTTCATTTGCAATAAAAGAGAAATGTTAAACCATTAAACATGTAAGCATTTGGTTATTTTGAATAGACGTGTATCGTCAAAACATTAATACGTCACCTTGTGACTTACGCATTGCAAATAAACCTTGGTGTAAACCTTAGACTTAAACCCACTTTCTCATATGCTTGGAAACTTAGTAATTGAAATGGATAGTTTCAGCCCCTCGAGTAGGCTAGTTGAGTTTGAGTTTGTCGTTAAACCTTGTCATCATCCTTTCGTAAAATTAGGTAAATTGTAATTTTTGAAGACTCTCAAAACAACCTTCTGGGATTAGAAAAAGGGATGGAAATATTCGTTTGTGTCCCTCGTTATGTGGGTAGTTGTATCAAGCTTTAGATTGACCCAAAATTGACCATTTGTACTCTCTTCGTTGCTCCTCTAGGAGCCTTGTTATCCTGTTTTGCACTTTTAGTAAGTTGTTATAATTGAAAAAGTTGGGTTTCGTATCGGCTCACTGTTTGGCCCCTGAAAAATGAAATGCCTATCCACCTTCGCAAACCTCTAGTATTTTTAGTAGACAATTTCTTGTAACCTTTAGTTTGGGAAAAAAATCTTCTTGATAGTTTTTGAAGGCATTTTGTAGGCCTCTAATCACAGTTTGACTAGATCAAATGGAAAATTTACTGATTTGGTGGCTTGAAAACCCATCGTCATTTGAAACCCGTTTGCCAATTCTCACTCCGTTGACTGTGATGAATTCTCCATATATAGGGGAACTTGTAGGAAATTTCTTGTTGCACATTATTCCATCAAATGTTAGTTTTGGACATGGTTTTCTGACACCTCGAGCTAACTTCGAATGTTTGTAACTAGGCCAATTATGACCAATGGCCTCATAAAACTAGCCGCCAATCCTAACTTGTTCGCTAGTTCTAAAATCTTTTAGTTCCTATCAGTTCTTGGTGTATAGGAGGATACGTAGAAATTTACTCATGGTGTGTTTGTTCATTGAAAGACAACATTTGAAAGTGTCTTCTTAGGCTCTGAGCCTAAATTAAACATTTTGAAAATTAGCAGGAAAATGTAAAAAAAAATTATGGGTGGGACTCTGTATGCACCCAAAATTTCATGTACAACATTGTCGAGAAAAAGGTTACAAAATTCCCTAATGATGATTAGAAATCCTTTCAAGAAGGTGTTTGAGCCCCAACACCCATTTGCATTGTATATTTGTAGCCTAGATAGCCCTACTTAGCTTTTTCATGCATTTTCCATCTCCTGCTTCTTTTTTTGCTTGTTTTGGCTTTCGGTGCCAAGACCACCACCCTACGTAGGGCACCGGTCCTGCCCGCTTTTTCAGATTCTTCATGTGTGCTTTAAACATGTGATGGTTCACTTAACTTCACTTTTGCATGCATCCATGAGTTGAATTATCTAAAAATAGCCTTGATTACTTAGTTCTCCTTCCTCCTATTTTTAAATAGATTTAATGGGTTGGAACTACCTCTTCTTGCCTTGTGCATGAAGTAACCTCTAACCTCCATTCATATATATTCCATGATTGTATTCAAGTAAATTTTGTGTATCTTGTATTGTTTTTTTGCCATAATCTTGCTAGGAATTGCATAGCCAAGTTCATATCTCTTATGTTATCACTCTTCTACTGCATTGTGTCTAGATTGCTTCCAAGCTCCATCCTCTTGTTGTTTTTCTTTGCATTCCCAATCCTTGGACTCACATGAACACTCGAGAGAAAGAAAGGAAAGAACTAAGGGGACAAACACTTGATACTACTTGGATTTGCCAAGCTTATTGCTCTTCAAGATGGAGTTGTGTATTTGTTTGCTTTGTTTATCAGATTGTCAATTACAATTATTAATTTCAAATTGCATATCAAATAGAGTAGGAAACATTCCATTTCAAGTAGATCAAATAAATAGGAAGTTGTCTCTTCAACATTACTAGGGAAGTTGTGGGGAACAATAGCTCTGTTAGGGTTATGATTTGTTCTTCACTTCTGAGGTAGGGTTGGAAGGATTTTTATTGAGTTAGAATAGATTTTAGATTTAGATTCACACATCTGCACAAATAGTTAGCTACATCCGGCTAATTGTTTGTATTTCATTTGATTATTAGATTAGTTACATTGTCTAAAAAGTTAGAAAAGAACAAAAACATTTACTTTCCATAGATTATCTTATTTTCTTTGCTTTGTTCCAATATATTGAGAAAACACCAAAAACTTAGGTTATATTTCCTTTTATAGTTAGTTTATTTAGCGAAAGCAAATCAATTCATCTTGTATGACCATCAATGGTCCACAACAGGAAAAGACTTACGGTGGTGATCCCTAGTCCCACAACCCAAGCGGGACGGAGAGTTAATAAGCGACATTGACACAAGTTTGTGTCTAACAATCTTATGCACACTCGTAACATACAACTGAGAAAATAAGATAGTTAGATACACTAAATATTTCTGCTAATCAAGCCTACGACTTTTGGACTGCTCACGGAAATAGGGTTTGATTGTATGCATAACCATAGGAGGGCCTCGGCCTCAGCGAGTCTTTGTTGTGATCCACAGGTCCCGTACCCCAACGATCCTAGTATTTAGCTAGATATTGACATCTTGGTTTACGCATATTGGTATTTTTATCTTCACCACTTCTACCCAATATCATTACATAGCTTTCATTGTTTAACATAGCAAATGATCAGGCTAAGAATTTACGGACAAGACCAGAAAATCGCCCATAGTCCCTACAACTTCACTACACCTCTTGAATTCACTTAGTGACCTTTTCTAGAAACCCATATGAGGAACTGCGGAGTTACTTTACACGTGTTCCATAACCAATCAATAGAATTTCAGCAAAACTAGACATCGATTGGAGTCTACGAGTAGCTATCATAAAAGAGGCGTACCATCACACCCTTTTAGGTTAGGAGAGCATTCTTGCCTTAGATTCCTGATTCCAGATTGCATGTCTAACACATAAGGTTTCCTAATTAGCTTGATCACCACCATTACTTTTCCTTCCATTTCAATTCCACACACCGGCTACTGCGCACGAATGTGAGGGGTTAGGTGCGAAGGAGGTCACGTGTTGATTTTCTATCATACAAAATTGGTGAACCTAACGTGAAGATCTAGTCTCTAAAATTTTCTGCTTTCTTCGTCCATCCCTTATTCTGTAGGTAACCTTATACCCCGAATATGTCAGGATATGATGAGTATGGTCATCCCATCCTAGGTTTTTGCATGTACCATTACCAATCAAGTATACCACAACAATCACCTTCACTTTCCACATCGGCGGACAACCGCTCATCCACTCAAAACCCTCTCGCTTCAAGGAACCAATGTCATTTTTTCTGTACACATTGAAGAACTTGATCAGGTCACTCAGACCTATCCTCTCGAGCAATCAAGTTCAAATAACATGACATTCACTGGTGAAGCAAGTTCATCTCCTTGGGTATTGTTTTGACATCCCATTACCATGTAATCCGATTGAATCCCCCATCTAGATGAGGATTATTTAACACGATATGCTAGGAGTGAACAAAAATTCCAACACATGAACCAATCTTTCGATAGGTTGCAAGCATAAGGCGATGTCTGCTTTAAAACAATAACATTACCCCGCCACCAACTAACAATACAACCAATGAGGGGTGGTAACATCGTGAAAAATTAATAGTTGGATACCATACTCCTCAAAAAACTCCAAGGGTTAAATAAAAGGTACCTAAGCAAGACACTACCCCTGTCAATAGGTGATGTCATTTCAGCTTTGGTACAAAATGTCAAAGAGTTAGAGTTTACCTAGAAAATGTAGAATTCATACGCAGGGCAAGGTCAAACTCTGTCCTACCCACAGAACTATGGGAAAATACTGACTGCACAGAATCCTCCAGTCTACATGAATACTCTAAACCCTTAGGATTTTTTAACTGGGATGGGTACCTTGGGTATGCCTCCTCAAGCCACATATGGATACCTACAACAGGCACCCGACCATAAATGTGATGTTCACGGCTTCACACACCTTCAACTCCATATCAAATTCACCTCCACTAACCCCTATATGCACACATACTCTAAAACACCACAAGGAGATGTGTACACCTATCCAGGTCCTTATGGTTATCTCTGCAGAGGGGTTTCATATGCCTCGAAAAATTCCTACGCCATGTTGTTTATTGAACCAAGTACCTTTGTTTCCCAACAAGTACCTTCAATGAAACAACCTTTGACTTTCCCAACAAGTTACCTTGATGGTTGAAACATATGCAATGGGAACTTACTCTAAGTACCTAAAGGAGCCTCTGGACTTTTCCATCCGGATAGTCATGCTCCCAAGGCCATTGCCCGATCTTCCAAAGTTTAAAGGGGAAGGCAACCCAAATGCTCATATCAAAGCCTACACAATAGCCATTCGAGAGTTGCTCCCGTGGGATGCAATTGTTGTAAAAATATTCCCTAAGACATTAGAAGGCATCACTCTCAACTGGTATTATAGAATATTGGAGGCCTCCATACATTCTTTTAAACAAAATTGTTTCATATTTCATTAAGGCTTTCGATATGAATAAGTTCTAAGAACAAGGATCAGAGAATTCTTGCACATCAAACAAGAACATAACAAATCCACAACCCATTTCATTCAGAGGTGGCGATAGGTTCTCTATGCTTCCGTAATTTCTCCAAACATGGATCAAACAAAAATTTTGATTTATTCCTCCACTATCTCAATAGAGAGACAAAGGAAGAGGTTCAAAATTTCCAACTTAGGAGCTATGAGGAAATGCTTTAGAAGTGCTCTTCAAATTGACAAGCGGCCATTGATAGTGGTCATAAGACCTACGGGGAAAATGGGAAGTTAGTTACTCCTGCTCAAAATTCTCCCAGCTACTCCAACAACATGAAAAACAATCAAGGACCAAATATCCTTAATAAGAATCTTGGAGTTCATGATGACGATGTGGTGACCAACCCAAAAATCCTAATGGGGTTAATCCTACCAATACTAGTGTTACAAATAGCAACAAAAATAATGGTAATAATCATAGAATCAATAATTTCTCACCCTCAATAAACGTTGTGGATTTTAATCATCCTCAACAATAGTAACAACCTTAGCAAGAAAGGTAAATACCAACCCCAAGCCCTAGTCAATACCCCAACCAATTCTAGAACCAAGGGCAAGGGTTTGAAAATTTTAACCACAACAGTCAACAACCAAATAGTAATCGAAACTTTGGGCCATAACAAGGAATAAATCAAAGGCCATAAGATTATGACCTAGATTTATACTGCGGTTTCCATAGGGTTCATAGGCATGATGCAAGAACATGCCATGATAGCAATAAGTTTCTAAAGAGTTTGCAGAGGACCCAAAGATAGTTATTTGTTGACATGTTTTTACAAACCCAATTGCACCAAGTCAAAATGCCTATATGGGACAAGTGTCTCTCTGAGAACACCTTTGTAAGGAATCTTTAACGATCTCCCCATGCATCTAAAGGATGGTAGAATAGATCCAAATGGTTCAAATAAGGGTATTGTAATAGGGACTCATGATCATGAAGCTTCAACTTCATCAAACCCACAAGTGGCACCTCCTCTTGGATGGTCACCAACAAACCAAAATTGTGGGCTTGGTTGAGTTAGACGTTGAACCCCAAATCAACACTGCAACAAGAGCTAGGGATTATTCTTCACAATCAATCTGATTTATCCGGATGCGTGTAGGAAATATTCATGATACGCTAAGCAATCCGGTAGGGGCTTATGATCTAATTAGTGATTTAACCAAGACCTTTTCACATATTTCCTTCTTGGATCTACTGAAGAATTCCCTTGCTCATCGAGCCGCTCTGTTAGAAGCACTAGGTCTAGCCATTTGATTAATGTTACCCCTCCACCAGAGGCACAGATAAATCATATAGAATTTGACGTTTTCCCTCAACACAACCCAAAAGGGACATTGGGTTTGTGTTTGACATAAGTAAGATGCCTACGGATGCTGAAATAGCTCGTAGAGGTGATCTGCCTTGTTTTTACAAGTTTTGATCTACAACAACTATGTGAAACGTCTAATGATTGATGATGGGGTAGTGGTTAACATAGTCCCCTTCTCTTTTCTTTAGAAGTTAGGGTATGGGGAGACCAATTTCTCTCAAAAAGAAACACACTGAGGGGCTATGATAGCCTCAAGGAAACCTCAATGAAACCATAGTATTACCGGTTACTCTCGGGCCCAAGATGGTACTCACTAAGTTTTATATTATAGATCAAGAAACCAATTATAATATGATCCTTGGCCATCCTTGGATCCACCACATGAAGGCAATCCTCTCCACTTTATTCCAAGAGGTCAGATTCTTGCATTTAGGGAAGGTCTTCATGGCTCAAGGTGATATAAAACCCTTTGATATACATTTGCCAACTTGAAGAAAAATCCAGGGTCCACTCTCACGAATTCAAACTTCCTACAAACTATTTAAACAAACTGCAAGTGTGGCACGGAAGAAAAAAACATTGTTATAGAGACTATACGGGTTTGATTAGGAACTGGCAGCGGTCAGGACAAAGATTTTTAGAGCTATTAGGAATAAAAGGATTTTTGAGCTATTAGAGAAGGATTTTCTATCTCTTCCCCTTTGATTCCATGGGTATGGGACATACCCTGGGACTTGGTTCCCTTCCAGCAGATGAGGTTTGCATGGTTGAGGTAAGCAGAGGTACGGGAGGAAGGTGTAAAAGGATGACTCGAATCCATCCATTTCCCAAGTAGTTTTGGACTCTCCATTTTGATGGAGCCAAGTGTCACTTTAGTGTCAGGGCAGGCGTGATCCTTACTTCACCCGAAGGAAGGATTAGACCTTTTTCTTTCAAGTTGAATTTTGAATGCACAAACAATGCATCTAAATATGAGGCTCTCCTATTAGGCCTCATCATAGCTAAGAGGATGGGCATCCTCAATATTAGGGTGTTGGGTGATTCACAACTAGTCGCAAATCAGATATCTGAAGTATATGAGACTAGATCTAAGCATCTACAACTTTACAAAATAGCATTGTTAGGTTTGATAAAAGAGTTTGATTTCATCTCAATTGGGGTAGTTCCACACAAATAAAACCTTCTCATAGATTCTATAGCAACTTCTGCTTCATGCTTCACCCCAAGTAGTGACCTGGAAGATACCAACTTCACGGTTTTAGTTCGCGTTGAACCCTTGATTCGTAAAACACCAATGACCCCAATGTTGACATACGTAGAAAAGCGAGAGTCATCTATGATTGTTCAAAGCATGTAAATAGTGATGAATCAACTTTGAATTATTTAAACATTCTAGTAGAGCTATATTTTACCTGTCCTAAGATATACTTTTCCGTAATCCCACGTTCCTCTTCTTATTTTGGGAATCCATGATTGAGTCCTCCCTAGGAAAGGATCTTGAGATTTACGAGGTAGAAGAAGAAGGGGACTTGGAGTTTCCTCTAGCCCCACCATAATTTGAGGAGGAAATGCCTCCTTAATTGAAGGAACGATTGATATAAACATTGGAATAGAGGAGGAACCAAAGATCTTAAAGCTAGGGTCCTCTTTAACTCCAGAGGAAGTGGAAATACATACCCAAATCCTCAAAGAACATCAAAAGGCCTTTGCGTTTAGTTACAAAGAAATGATAGGAATTGCACCACATATCACGGTGCACAATCTCATCACCAAACTAGATGCAAATCGATTAAGCAAAAGTCGAGACCTATGAAGCCAAAGGTGGCCCTTATGGTGAAAGAAGAAGTAATGAAACTTCTCCAAGTGGGATTCATTAAGCCAATTGATTATTCACAATGGGTATCTAATATTGTCCCTATTCTCAAAAAGAATGGAAAGATCCATATTTGCATAGACTTCAGGACATTAACAAAGCTTTCCCAAGGATGATTTCCCATTACCATCCATTGATGTTATCGTTGATGCAATAGTTGGGTTTGAGTTGTTTGTCTCTCATGGATGGGTTTTTAGGATATAATCAAATCAAAATATCCAAAGAGGATCAAGCTAAGACTACGTTTATAACTCCTTGGGAACTACTATTATGTTGTCATGCCATTTGGTCTTAAGAATGTGGTGCTACATACCAATGAGCAATGACCTACATATTCCATGATCTTATTCATAAGATTGTGGAGTCCTATGTAGATGACCTGTTGGCTAAGGCTAGGAAGTGTTGCGATCACCAGAGGTGCTTTGCATCATCCTTTCACGCTTAATTGAGTACGGTGTCACATTAAATCGGAGAAATGTGTTTTTGGCGTAACATGAGGAAAGCTTTTGGGTTACATTATATCTTCATGAGGGATTGATGTCGACCCATCCAAAATCTAATTTGTATTAGAAATGGTTCCACCATCGGATGAGTCTAGTATTAGATATTTTCTGGGAAACTCGGTGCAATCGAAGGTTCATCCCTGACTTGACCTATGTTATTCATCCCATCAAAATTTGTTGAAAAAGGATTATAGCATTGATTAGATGAAAGAATGCAATGAGGCCTTTGAGGTGGTTAAATGATTTTTAATCCCCTCCCACACTAATGCCACCTAGATTGGATCGCCCATTGATCTTGTATTCATGAGCTATGGATGTTTCACTAGCCTGCATGTTGGCTCAAGAGGATGACGATAAATGAGAGCGTGTAGTTTACTTCATTAGTCAAATGTTACTTGATTATGAAACATGTTATACATAGGCGTAGAAAAGGAATGCCTTGCCATAGTTTTGTAACAAAGCGTTTAAGGCATTATATGTTGAATCAAGAAACAAGGGTTATTGTTAAGATAGACCACTTGCGGACATTCCTCATGCAAGGATCCTTGTCTAAAAAGGCCGAGCATTTCATAACATTAATGGGTGAGTTTGAATTAACGTTTGTAAATCAAAAATCCATTAAGGGTCAAATCATTGTAGATTGGTTGGTTGGCTGAAAATCCATTAGATGGGGGTGATTTGGTAGATTTGGACTTTTCGATGAGTGTGTGTACTTCATCGAAACTAGGCCCCCTATCTCTGTATGTCCTTGGTATACCAACATTATCAATTTCATCATGGACCATACATACCCAGAAGGGGCAACATCACAACAAAGAAGGAGATTACGTGTCATCTACTGCTAAGTAAGTTATTTTGGAACAAGTGCTCTACTGCAGAGCCTTTGATGGAATGTTGTTGAGATGTGTTGATGTAGAAGAATCAAAAAGATTCTTTATGAGTCACATAGCGGGGTATGTGGAGGTCACTTTGGTGGCCACACCACTACTCAGAAAATACATCGGATGGGCTATTTTGGCCCACTCTAGAGCATGACGTAGTAGAATTTGTGTGTAGATGCCATAAATGCCAAGAGTTCTCTCATGAGATCCACATACGGCACTGAAGCTTCTGACCAATCACAACCCATGGCCCTTTTCCACATGGGGCTTGGATTTGATAGGGAAATTCTCTCCCTCATCGATGGATGGCCATAACTTCATAATCATGGCCACATAAGAATACTTTACCAAGTGGGTAGAAGCCATGCCCCTTACCATGTACCTAGCTCTGTAATCACTAAGTTCATCTGAACCGAGATCATTTGTAGGTGGGGTGCCATGGGTCATTATTTCTGATAATGGCATGTCTTTCAAAAATGACGAAGTGCGTGAGTTGTGTACAAAGTTCAAAATAAGTCATCACACGGCTTCTCTCTACTACCCTCCAGGCTAATGGACAAGTTGAGGCTACCAATAAGACTTTAAAGTCCATTCTCTAAAAACCGTTAAGGAGAATAAATGAGATTGGCACCTAAAGCTTTTTTCGGCCTTATGGGCCTACCAAACATCGGTTAGAACACCAATGGGGGCAACCCCTTTTCTTTAGTATTTGGTGTTGAGGTGGTTCTACCACTTGAAGTCGAAATACCTAGTCTTTGTATTTCACTACATGGGATCTTATGGGAGAGGAGGGTTATCGAGAAGCATGACTCTCCCAGTTAGAAAGTCTTGATGAGGCTTAGATTGAATGCTGCACAATGACACAACATTTATGCCGATCGGATGGCTTGGAAATATAACAAGAAGGTTTATGAATGTGAGATCTATGAAGGAGATTTGGTATTAAGACTCGATAGCCGGATAGATAAAAAGACCGGCGAGGGAAGGAAATTCAGACCTAGGTGGTTAGGTCCATATCGAGTAGTGGAAGACTACAAAAATGGCACATTTTCTTGTGTACACTAGAAGGTGAGGAGTTTAGTGAATCTGTAAACTCTCTTCACCTAAAGAGATACTACGCATGATCCATCAACATTTTCATATGTACATTATTGCATCTACATTACATTTTCATATCCATTCATTTTGTAAAAATTGTGATCAAGGAGCTTATTCTTATAGAAATTCCTAAAAACTTTGAAAACATTGGCAAAACATTCAAATCATGTCTCTTCAAACCTTCATAGTATCATCAACTATTTCTGAATCATTTATCAATCCAAACAAGATAAGACAAAGTTTTTAACCATACCAAGGCTGCATACTTGGTTCTACTTTTGGTCTCTTCTTAGGTTAGGTGTCTTTGTTCATGGTCTATTCTAGAAGCTTCATGGTGTCACATCTATCCCTTATACATCTCCTTGGAAATAAGAGCATTCTAAACATTTTTCCCAAATAAGTAAGTCAAATGCAAATCCACAGAAAATTTTATTTTTACACATTTCCTTTCCCTACCAACCTTCGGTGTTGAGCCTGTGTCTCTTACTAGTGACGTAGGGTTGGGAAAGGAGGGAAATTCCCTTACTCATCTGTGCCTTGTCCATGGTGATGAGCCCATGCTTCCTACTGGTAGCATGGGGCAAGGCGTAGGGGGTCTCTTTGATAAACTTGAAAGTTACAAATTAGTCAAACATTGTGAAATCATAAATAAAAAACAAAGTGAGTTAGATGTCCAAAATTCCAAGAGATTTTAAAACCCAAAACCAGATTTTGTCAACCAAGTGGCCATCTATGGATCAAGTCTAGATAAACTGCAAAAGCAATTCACATTCTAAACTATGAAGTAGCTTGAGTAGAGTAAGGTTGTAGCATCCCAATTTGGTTCTATCAAACCTTTGTCTTTCTCTCATCATTGCCATTCAACAAATTTTCATAACTTGTGCCCTTTCTAACTCTTGGTGTTGAGCCCTCGCATCTTACTAGTTGTGTGGGGTTAGGAGTGGGGCAAGTACATCTATTTATCATATCATTGTATCATCATGTTTTATCAAGACAATATGAAGTACCAAAGATTGCAAAAGAAACTAAGTTTAAGATCACATTGTGTTTGCATCATCATATATCAACAGCATAAAATACAAAAAGAAATCATTTTTTTATCATTCACATCCATTGCATACATTTTGAAAAGCATTGAAAAGTGGAAATTCTAAATATCTAGAGTACACATGAGAGATAAGCCAAAAGAGAGTCAACTTAGATACAATGGAATACCGAACCAAAAATAGAGTCTGTATATATCATAGTAGATCAATTTTGTATACAATGTCATCATGCACTAGGCATGGTCAAAATGCTCACAATGAGCCCAAAATATACAAAAAAATCATATAATATCAAAAATGGTATCAAAGCAATAAAGGCTCAATGGCCTATCAATCCCTATGGGATCCCTCGGATGGTGCGTGACCACGTCTAGGGCTCTGCTATGGCTGTGATGGATGCTAAGAATGGACTGAATGGTGTGAGTGCTCATGGTGGTGCCCACTTCCCATAGCCTCACTGTGAGAATGGCTCACCTCATCAGGTGCTCAGTAGTCTCGTATCTAGCTACCTGGGTATGAAGGGAAGTCACTATCTCCGCCACCTTCTCCAGACGGGGGTGAACATGTTAGTATGTCATCCGGTGGTAGCTGGCTAAGGGTTGTCCTGAATCCATAGAAAACTCGGCCCAGGTCTTCCCCGAGGGGATCAATAGGGTGTCCATGCATACCCGATGAATGAGTTCTCACCACTCATGTGCGTAGATGTTGCAGAAAAGAAAAAAAAAAAGAGAGAGATAATGAGCTAGAAAATCACAAAACACAAATCAAAAGGAGAATGCTAATCTAAACATATGAAAATCAATAGAAAAATTGAGAAAGGAGTATCAAACATACTCGGGTCTCTGGGCATCCATGTGGGATCAGTGGTTACTGCTGTAGGTGCTTGTTGGTGGTTGTGGAGCCTCACCAAATCTAGAGGCATGATGTTGTCCAATCATAGACTCATCATCCTCTCCAAGTGTCTCCTCCGAGACTAGTGTCTCTCTCTCTCTCTATGCTCACCTCCTCATGTGCTTTTCTCTGAGGATCTCTGAGTGTCATGCCACTCAGGGTCACTCTCCTCTCCCTCAAAGGCCCCCCCCCTCATCCTCCTCCTCTCCTCTCGATGACTCCCCCTCTGCATCATCTCCCACATCCTCCTCAGATTTAGAGTCCAAATCAATCGGCTCATCCTCCTCCCCACTATGTGAGAAGAGCCACCCCAATCTGAAGTAAGGGTGCTCGAGGGGCACCAACTTCCCACCGAGCCTAGACTACATGCCTAACTATAATAGGCATGCAGGAGTAACCACTATCCAACCGGGATCCCCTCTAGGACCCCTCTCCGAGCCTCCTGAATAGTCCTATAAATAGGCTCCACTGGAGGAAGCATGATAGGGTATGGAAGGCCGAAACTGTTGAGGTACCTAGTCAAATGGGTGAATCTCTAATCTCCCAGCTCTGTCAACTAACTGGCTCATGGAAGAGCAAGCTACCATCATCATAGCCTCCTCACCCCATACCCCTGCCATGTCCTGGTAGGGTGTGGCAGTCATATCTATCATAGTCAAGGAAGCCACTTGGCTGATGTGGTGTCGGAGCACTTGACATGCCTATCCATCATCTAGCTACTGAACAGCCTTTGGGTCTGATACTAGTACCCCCTACCATAGGGGATGAAATGCTCATAAACCCAACTCATAACAAGAGTGGGGTGGCTCAAAGATTTCCTGCAATCTGACTAACTCTATACAAATCATGGTATGTAGTCCCCAGAATATCTACCCCAGGCATACTTATGGCCATGAGCCTCGATCTATGCAATGATGGGGGCCCAATAGTATAAGAGTGTATCTCCTCCCTTGTCCCTGACTAGTCTCGAGGATAGGATACCCATGATGGCTCTCGAAGGATAGGAATGGGAGTAGTAGCAATGGACCAAACCTTCATTCCCTTCTTTGAGATAGATGAGACAATGGCATGTCTCCCATATATGTGGCCCACTATGTCATCATGGCCCTAGACCCTGTTGTCTCTAATGTCAGTCTCTCCCAAGTATCGGGAGTCCAAGGATGCGGTATACATCCTCTAGGGTGATAGTCCACTCACCCCTAATGCCTGGAAACTAGAAGGTGTTCGGTCTGCATCGATAAGAGAATAAGTCACACAGAATGTGATTGGCAGAGAGTGACATGGGGCACCGTGCTATCTCCAGATGTCCACTCATTGTAGAAGATCCTGTCTCATCCAGGTCAGCTGATCTAGAATCCTAGGGAGCCAATCACACACACACACACTCTCTCTCTCTCTCTCTTTCAGTATGTACTACCTCCTCTTCTGCATTCACCAAAACATGAGAAAAGAGAAAGTTAGTAATGTACATCACATGATAAGCTCATAAAAAACATAGAAAAATATTGAAAATGCAAAAAAAATCAAGTTAAGGTGCATTTTAGACATTCTATTTAGAACCCCCTGCCTAGGTAGGGGCAGGTAGGGTCATGATCACCCCCATGTGCACGGTGGCGGTCCTGACCCACCCGTCTCTTGGGTGGGGTCTTTTGATTTCCCAAAACGTGCCCTTAACCCCAAAAATGCCCAAAAATGAAAAAATTGACCATTTCTAGCAAAATAAAAGAATGCCCTATGGGTGCCCCCCTAAGGACTCATTTGAAACAAGAAAATTTGAAAATGTCCCCCTAGGTGAACTTTTCAACATTTTAACATCTAGGGCACAAAAAGACAAAAGAGGAAATAACTAACGAGGAATGCTCTAGTTGATTTCCCACTCGTGGAGGCATGATCACTTATCTGCAATGGTCATTTTGGTTGTATTCACGTCAAAAATGGTCAACGTATGTCTAGAGCTCCAAATTCACCAAATCAACAATGCACAAATGAATTGAAAAATGAGTTTGTTTTGATATATATATATATATATATATATATATATATTTTAAACTTGTTTTGAGTGTATGTGTTTCTAGGGTCTGGAGCATTGGCACAAGTATATTTCTACATCCCCATGCAAGATGGTAAGTCCTCTTGTCATTTTGATTTAGTGTTTATTTTTCAATATTTTATCTATCTGCACTTGAGTCTTCTTTTTCTTCTTGAGAAAGTGGGAGTTTGGTGGTGAACATTTGACACACGGGCGTGTCGGTATAGCTTCTAACTCCCCATTTCAAGAATGCCATACTTGGACTCTATGTTTTACACCTTTTCATGGCTAAGACACTTCTCTCGAGGGGGAAATATATACGCACCCAAAATTACATGTGCTACATTGTCGGGAAAATGGTTACAAAAGTCCCCAATGATGATTCAAAATCCTTTCAAGAAGGTGTTCGAGCTCCAAAACCCATTCATAGTGTATATTTGTAGCCTAGATAGCCTTACTTAGCTTTTCCATGCATTTTTCCATCTCCCCGCTTCTTTTGTGCTTGTTTTGGCCTTTTAGGGATGCCCTGACTGGGTGGGCCAAACCGCCACCTGCCAGGGGGGCGGTCCTGAAACCGCCGCCCTGTGTAGGGTGGCGGTCCTACCCACTTTTTCTAGATTCTTCATGCATGTTTTAAACATGTGATGGTTCACTTAAATTTTTTTTGCATGCATCCGTGAGCCGAATTTGTCTAAAAATAGCTTTGTTTTCTTGGTTCTCTTTCCTCCTATTTTAAATAGATTTAATTAGTTGGAACTGCCTCTTCTTGCCTTGTGCATGAAGTAACCTCCTAGCCTCCATTCCTATATATTCCATGCTTGTATTCAAGAAAAAGGCCTAAGAATTTTGTGTATCTTGTATTGTTTTGCTGCCATAATCTTGCTAGGAATTGCATAGCCAAGCTCATATCTCTTGTGTTATCTCTCTTCTACTTGCATTGCATTGCATCCAGATTGCTTCCAAGTTGCCATTGCTCAAGCACCATCCTCTTGTTGTTGTTCTTTGCATTCCCAATCCCTTGGACTCACATGAACACTCAGAGAAAGAAAGGAAAGAACTAAGGGGACAAATACTGATACTACTGGATTTTCCAAGGTTCTTGCTCTTCTAGGTTGGAGTTGTGTATTTGTTTGCTTTGTTTATCAAATTGTCAATTATGAATTGTTAATTTCAATTACATATCAAATAGAGTAGAGAAACATTCATTTCAATTAGCTAGATAATTTCAAGTAGATCAAATCAATAGGAAGTTGTCTCTTCAACATTACAGGGAAGTTGTGGGAACAATAGCTCTGTTAGGGTTATGATTTGTTCTTCACTTTTGAGGTAGGGTTGGAAGGATTTTGATTGAGTTAGAATAGATTTTAGATTTAGATTCACACATCTACACAAATAGTTAGCTACATCCGGCTAATTGTTTGTATTTAATTTGTTTATTAGATTAGATGCATTGTCTAAAAAGTTAGAAAAGAACAAAAACATTTACTTTCCATAGATTAGCTTGTTTTACTACTTTGTTCGATATATTGAGAAAACACCAAAAACATAGGTTAGATTTCCTTTGATAGATAGTTTATTTACTGAAAGAAAATCAATTCATCTTGCATGACCATCAATGGTCCACAACAGGAAAAGACTTATAGTTGTGATCCCTAGTCCCACAACCCAATGGTCGGAGCTAATAACTGACATTGACACAAGTT
Organism: Taxus wallichiana var. yunnanensis; assembly: GCA_018340775.1. Lineage (NCBI taxonomy): Eukaryota > Viridiplantae > Streptophyta > Pinopsida > Cupressales > Taxaceae > Taxus > Taxus wallichiana. The sequence continues at coordinate 818,189,837 of CM031240.1, forward strand.
TTTGTTTAATAATCTTATGCACACCTGTAACATACGTTGAGAAAATAAGACAGTTAGATACATTGAATATTACTACTAATCAAGCCTATGACTTTTGGATTGCTCCTGGAAATAGGGTTTGATTGCATGCATGACCATATGAGGGCCTCAACCTCAATGAGTCTTTGGTTGTGATCCATAGGTCCCTGACCCAACGGGCCTGCTAGTCAGCTAGATATTGATACTAGTTTACGCACATTGGTATTCATATCTTCACCACTTCCACCCGATATTATTACATAGCTTTCATTGTTGAACATAGCAATCGATCAGGCTAAGACTTTCTGGACAAGACTAGAAAATCACCCATAGTCCCTGCAGCTCCACTACACCTCTTGTCTTCACTTCCATGACCTTGTCTAGAAACCCATATGAGGCACCTGTAGGTTACTTTCCATGTATTGTAACCAATCAATAGAATCTCGGTAGAACTAGACATCGATTGGAGTCTCGAGTAGCTATCATAATCAGACCGTACCATCACACCCCTTCAGGTTAGGAGAGCATTCTTTTCCTTAGATTTTAGATTCTAGTATTGCGTGTCGAAGACATAAGGTTTCCCAATCGTTTCCATTTCAATTCCACACACTTTGCTCCGGCACGACCTCAAGGGTCGAATGCGAAGGAGGTCATGGGTTGATTTTCTATTGTACAAACCCCCTTCAAGTTACCTAACCACAATGGAAACTTTTTGACACTTGTAAATAATTGTTTGAAACTATATAGTGTGACTTGTTGTGTGAAATGGAACTTTTGACAAAATGGTGTTTCTCTCTCTTCCCTATATCTTTCTCTCTCCTTGGTTAAAAAAGAAGTGAATTTAAATGAAATAAATATGTCTCTAATCCCCCCTTTCATATGTAAATGGAAACTAAGAAAGTTGATTATATTAGATCTAGGTGGATGTCATGTCAGCGATTTATCGATGATTTCATGGTCACATGGTTTTGCAAGATCCAAGTGAGATGGTGAAAAGGCATGGTGTAATTTTTTTATTATATTAATTTATATATGTTATTGAAAAATGTATATATGTGTAATGTATTTCCATGTTAAAAAATTATATTTGAAATTTGGTAATGTGTATGAGATCTTTAGTTTTAAGAGGGAAATGTGGATTTAATGATAGGTAACACTTTGATTAAGATTTACATATGAAAAAAGTTGGGTATGTTAAATGAATTTGAATGTAATATCTTGTAGTGCATTTCTAGTGTGCAATAGTCAATGAATTAATTTGTGTGTTTTGTTCTTTACCTTGAAAATGCAATAAAGAAATCTAAGCGAGTTAGTCAACCCTAGTACAAAATTTGTGTATAACTAACCCTCTTGTGTTATTCTTTTTGTGTAGAAAACTGAAACCTTAGAATAAACTTAAACCTGTATGCTTGATGGCACCTTCTATCTTAACTAAATAAGATCCATAGTTGAGTTACCGCCATAGCCTGTATGTTTAACGACATTGTCATGAAACTATCAGTTAAGAACGACTTGATCAAAAATTATCTATAGTAAGTGGTCCCCTTCCAGGATTGGTTATCATGTGTGTAGTAAGGAGAATGTGTTCTCTTTAGGTCGACTTACATGTTAGATGATAGAGATCACCCACTACCCTTGAAAGTAACCTTAGTAGTTTGGATTATTTGATGAAGTTAATATTTAACACGTATTATACCCCCCCTCTCATTCTAACAAAATTATTTTGAAAAACCCTATCATCTTAAAAGATAATTAATCCTCACAACTAAAATTTCTAGTACTTCACCTTAATCTGATCTATAATAGGGCGTAGATCCCTGAGTAAAAATTAAAATTTAACTAAAATTCAGTCGATTAGGAGGTTATCTTGTGGGTAGAAAATGGTAAGCAGTTCCTTGCAAACAAAATTGATTCAAAATATGTTGACTTTAGAGAGTTCTTGGTCCCATAATCCCTTGTTATGCCCTTTTATGACATTAAGAATAAAATAAATTTTGCATGCGGAATCGTGAAATGCAAAAACATGGGATCTTACCTTGAACACAAATCACTTGTGGTTCATGTGTAGTTTATAATGCTTCCAATCATGTACTTCTTCTAGATGTTAGACAATATACTGTAACTCCTTTTGTTATAAAACAATGCTAATAATGAGACCATAGTGCAATGTAAGAGTAAAGCATATAAGATTAAAAAGAGATTTGAGGTTAGGAATAATGTCACTCTTGGAGTCCTTATAACTCAATTAAACATTTTCATGTGTTACAAAGAATATGAATTTCCCTTGGTGAGATCAAACTTTGAGAAAAAAAAAGATATATATAAATCTAAATACAATTTCTTGATGTGGAAATGTTGAATGGATTCAACAAGTTATTGAACTATATTAACTATGGTAGGAAATAAATATTCTGTGATCGAAGAATGTTTATGGGAAAAAGGTATCTTGAATCTAACCCCCTTAAATCCTAAGATTACTTTCTTGACATCACGTTTGATTCACTTGTGTAGCAAGGGTAAAATTTAAACATTGAATAAACATTTGGGAAGCATAATCTTAACATAAGAACGAGAGAATTAGGTACCTTGTATGTAATTTGAAATATGGAAAATAATTATGTAAGTTATGGAGATTTTCATAAGGGATAAGGATCCAACTTAAATGGTCAAACTATAAGTTGAATGTGAAATGAATTTAAGAACTTGTAGGTGGAAAAAGGATAAAATTATCATTGCATAATAATGTTCTTGGAATGTTATTAAGTAACTAAGATGTAATCATGGTAATGATGTGTTGTGGGTTTGTCAATCCTTGGGTCCCTTTCTTGTGGTTGGGTCATTGCTAGTATTCGTTCATTGGGGAAAGTGTGGCATCGACATGTATATGGTGTTGTCATGTGTCTATGTAAGTCGATGAATTATGTAAGTGTCTTATGCGTTGTTGAGTTTCTCTACTTGGAGCCCTTGTGGTGTGTGTAGTGAGAAATGTAAGTCAAAAAAAAAATTATCCTGGTATTTCTACTTGTTGTATTTGTGTGTGTAAAATGTGGGTGTTACTGATATACCTGTAGACTAAGCCAACTAATCTATATAGGATTAATTGTTATCAATGATTTTTAGAGTCATATCTAAGCAATTCAAAGATGTAATTAAGAGACATATTTAACTTGGTTATGGTGTATATATTTAGACGTTTTTAGTGGAGGTTGAAGAGAGTGAGGTTTGAATCAACTAAAGTGGAGAGGAGAAGGATAAACAAACATACATTCTCCTCTAGCAAGAAGTAAACTATTATGTTAGTAAGAGGTAAACTATTTCCATTGTGATGTTCGAAAGAGAAAGGTAATAATATCTAATCTTGTTTTAATGATATAAATTATAAAAAGGTAGCTCCTTTAAACTTGGTTTTAAGGCCTTCCACATGACTTCCAATCAATTTTGATGTATTGACCAAATTGTCAATATTATTCCAATGTATATAATAATGTTTTCTTAAATCATTTTTGTTTAAAAATCTATTTAAAGCGGCAATGAACATGTAAATAATTCATTAAATATTGATTCCAAAATTAAAGTGTGAAGATTTTTCAACATAGTGAAGATAGTTTTCAACATGTAAACTAGCAATCACACGTGAGGTGTGCGATGTTAACGCCGAAATCAAAATATTCTTAAGGTGGAAAAGTAATTGAAAAACACAACAAAGCAATATGATATTTGTAGTTAGTAAATGAAAAACAAAATGAAGTAGTGAAAAGTGGAGAAGTAGAAAAGATTCAGAGTGCAGAAGAAGTGGAGTAGCTTGAAAGGGAAGGTCAACCACTGAATAAGAGGGGATTGTTAAGGATAGGGAACGAAGATGGGATTCCTCTTATTAGCGTGATTGCAAAATTGTTGCTGAGAAGATTTGTTATAGCAAGTGAGTGGAAAAAGGGGCGAGATCGATAGGTAGACAAGGTGGGAACAATCGATATAGTTGTGAAGGAAATTCGTTGTGTTTCCATGCCCCCAATTTCAATAGTGGTTCTCTTCAAAGTAAAGCCTTGAGTTATTTGGATTGAAAACAATCAAGCCAAGTTAAAGGTAACCAAGCTAAAGTATATGTCAATTTCATAATGAACGATGATAATATGAGTTCCCAAAAAAATGGTAAAATCCTAAAAAATTTAGAACAATCATTATTTCTTAGCTAACACAAATTATAATATCAATTCATCTTATTCCGTAAGTAGTAATTACCATGGCTTTGCATCCATTATGTTGGCCCAACAAGACTGGGAGTCGAGCCTTGTCTAGTACATAGAGAAGGATTTAGAAACCCTTATGGCCTTAGACGACCAAGGTGCAAGTTTCATCCAACACACTTTCCTCGCCATGGACGAAGAATCATGGATTGATTCTTGTGTGTCCTTCTCAGATACATCTTGAAATCTATCGATATGTCCATGACAAAATATCATGATGAATAGATTCAAATATGTGACATAGAAGATGGAGAAAGCTTTTCTTCTACTTCAGAGATGGCATAGACAAAAACTTGACTATTATATGACGATCCGGAGTTGTTACACAACCATTCTCATCCATTAGTTGATGCGTTCAATTTTAAAGATACAAAGTCGGCGTTGGAAGAGAATAATGTTGAAGGCCTCACAACAGTTTTGGTCATCTGACATGTGACAAGATGTCTCCAAGAAGCGTATTCCTACACCACGTGTACAAGTGGCTGATAAATGTCAGTGCTTTAGTAACCAAATAAATTGTAATCATTCATGTCTCTTTCAGTTGTCAAAGGGGGAAGAGGCTTCGCTAAGTAGAAACACCTTTTAGGATAATAACTCGAGCTTAATAAAAACATGAAAATATATCATCAAAAAAATATTCAAAATACAATATAGAAAACATTATTTATGTTACTATATAAATATATAAAAATATAATTTATTATGTATATATTGAATATCGTGTGCACTTGTGCTCAAAATTTTATATATTCATATACCACTCTTGATTCTTAATGTCTTCATAATACAATATAGTTGAGTTATTGTTAAATGTGGGGGAACATTATCCTCTCATCCTATCGTCCCCAAGACCTCTGGTTTTCAGGGGGTACACATCCCCACATAACATTGCTTTACAGAAATATTTGTCCATGCATGCATTTAAAGTTCTCTTTAGACAAGTTAGGGAATATATTTGATGGAATGCTAGCATGTGTAGAGGTCTTGGGGGTTTGGCGATATTCCATCATTTGTAGGCAGTTCAAAGTAGCACATATGGTGACCCCACTAAAGAATTACAACTCCAACAAACTTAACGTTGTTATCATCTCTGCCATAATTTGCAACTCATATGCAATTGCTAGCATATATAAAAACAAGAGGCAGATATAATTATTTCAAACTTGTATTAAAAGGCAATTATGAATTTATTCGTATTTATTGTTTCCAATTTTTTCTCAAATTTATATGTCATTTCACATCAATCCGAATAAATGATTTTTCCTTGCAAATGATAATTCTGAAAAATAAAAACTTTAATTTTAAATAGTGATGTTAACGTTGAAACAGAAAATATTGGTGAGTGGAAAAGGAAATTGAAACAAAGAAAAAAGCATCTGTTTGGATCAAAGTTAATGACGAGGAAGCATGACTTTGTGGTTGACACTGAGAAAAAGTGTAATGTTGTAATTCATCTGTAAGTAGCATATCGAGAGTCAACATGGTCGATTTCTCTTGAAAAGAATTCAACATTCATCTTGCTTAATGCACAAGCTCTTGAGTTCATTCCCAAAGTGCAATCGTCTCTGACCAGATCAAATGAAAAACTCGCTTAAAGGGTTGTGTTTTGGATTTAATGCCACCACCACCGTAACGGTTGCCTATGCTATAGGCCTCGCTGCTCCAACTCAAACATCTTCATTTTTGTTTCTCTTTGCACAATATGTGCATACTCTAGTTTGAGGCGGTTTTGGGATATTCACAAAGCGAATGGCTAGAGCCCGCCATTAAACAAGACTTCGATGAGACAATGCTTAGGTAATTTTCTTTGTTTCTTGCTCCACATTCTCTTGAGCACATGAACTTGTAGCCGATGATAATGTGATTGAGGGGAATGGTTAAGTCCCCACATGATGACGAGATTCAAAACTGCACTGTGACATAGAAGATGGCGAAAACCTTTCTTGTACTTCAAAGATGGATTCAATTTTTCGCGTGTGGGATCTCAACACAAGGAATCTAGAGCAGGAGGAAGGTTCCCCGATGAATATTCGACATCGATCTTGGCACAGATGGAAAATTGTTTGTTATATGATGATCGGAGCTTCTCCACAGTCATTCTTCTCGTCATTAGTTGATGTGTTCAATTTTAAAGATACAAAGTCGGTGTTGGAAGAACATAATGTTGAAGGCCTCACAACAGTTTTGGTCATCCAACATGTGACAAGTTGTCTCCAACGACTGTGTGCCATGTGTATGGGTGATAAATGTCAGTGCTTCGGTAACCAAATAAATTGTAATCGTTCATGTCTCTGTCAGTTGTCAGAGGGGGAGGAGGCTTCCGCTCGTGGAAATGCCTTTCAGGATAATAACTCGAGCTTAATAAAAACATGAAAAACATATCAACAAAAATATTCAAAATACAATATACAAAACACTATTTATGTTATTATATAAATATATGCAAATATAATTTATATATATATATATATATTGAATAACTAAAGAATTTTTAAAATGTAGAACATCATTAATAAAAACACTATATATATATATATATATATATATATATATATATTTTAAATAAATAAATATTTATTAAAAAACTGTAAAACAAACCAGTAGTAATAACAATATACATATAGAATAAATAAATAAATAAATATATTACAAAACATGATATATCAAATAAAAAATGGTCTACGGCTTGTTTGGCAGTGACCATATATATTTGGCTATGAGAGTAATGATTTCATCACAAAAAAATCCAAATCCATAAAAACTCGTTCGGAGAATTGTTTTGCTAAATCTCTAGAGAAATTTTTGGCTCAATCACGCAACTCTAAAGGATCTTTCGAGAAATTATCGTTTCCTTACGGAAACATGACAATGGAAGCAACAAAGAGACTGAACGATGCAATGTGGAGAAAATGACGAACGTTTAATCTGGCTTTGTCTGACGACGTATCGGGAGCTCCGGTTTGAGGTGGTTTTGGGATATTCACAAATCAAACGGCTAGAGCCCACCATTAAACAAGCCTTGGATGAGACAGTGCTTAGGTAATTTTCTTTGTTTCTTTCTCCTCATTCTCTTGAGCACACGAACTTGGAGCCAATGAAAAATGTGACTGAGGGGGATGATTAAGTCCCCTGCACAATATGGGATGCCTCATCTCACTCCTCATTCTCTTGAGCATGCAAACTTGGAGCCGACAACAATGTGACTGAGGGGAATGGTTAAGTCACTGCATGATTCGGGATGCCTCGTTTGATCATTTAGATCAAACCGAGTTATTGTCATCAAGTTTGTGTGTTGCGCATCTGCGAATCAGCCCATATTTTCTATAATAACACCTAAACCGTTGTTTGCTTTTCCTGAAGCGCAACAACTTTGTTATTTTTCAAACGCTATTCCCTAATCCAATATATACAACCGAAGCGACACGTGTTGGCCTCTAACGACATAAGTATGGAGAGATTGTTTACAGGATAGTATTATTTCCGTCCAATGGATGCTCTCAAGTCCATGCGCAAGCGTGAACATGAGTCTTTAGAGGGACATCGGATAATGAGGTAATAACTCAATCGCAAAAAAATAGGAATGTTTATTACGCACATTATTTTCTTGGCTGCAACAAAGGAATATAAAATATTATTTTCACGATGTAATAACAATTTGTGATTCCGCCACTTATTGTAAAGAAACAAACCTCCATATAAATTGACATTTTGAATATCTCTATATTTCCAATGTATAATTTATGAATGTATTGATAAATACAAATTCTCATACAAACTTTTTTAACATTTTATTTTGTGTATATTTAAAAATACACATACACATACAAACTATACAACTATATATTTTGCATATATTTACACACATTATCGCCCCTTTGTTTTAATGTCATATGTGAGAATCTTGTTTCCCCATTCAATGCCAACCAAAGCATCTCGGTTGGCGCATAATTTGTTGGTCTCCCTATTTCACTGATTTTTAGACATTTCTTTGAAATATTGACAAAAACAGATAGGGTAATGGGCGTAGGAGGAATACTTGTTAAAATGCGGGTTGATGGCTTGTTGCTGTGTATGATTTCTAAAACCACACATGATCATGAGAGCTTCCTTTTGGCTAGGTGGAACTACCTGTAATGAAAAGCAAGACCACCAAAAAGAGTTAAAAAATATGTGTAGTGAACTGCCTAATGTGTGCTAGATCTGGGAAGTGTGATACTTCCTAGACGGTTGTCATCCTTTGTTTAAAACAATTTAATGCGGGTAATAAAGTAAATCCTATCATAATTAAAATGATTTGGGTATCTCATCCAAAATACAATAAGAAAGATCTAATCTAACAGGCTAAGTTAAAATAAGATCCAAAGGTCAAGTAACTGGTTCTGGATCTCTGTAGGTCTAACAGAGGTCTCAAGCAAGATCACAGGTGAATAAGGGTGATGTGGAATTAGGTGGATAGGTCACTATTCTAGGTTGTATTAGTGAATACAGAAACCGATGCCGGTTAAAGGTGACAGACGGCAATTGGGTGTAACTAGTGCCGGTTACTGTGAAAAACTGGGAATGCCACAGAATGAGTTTTGGGTCTCCTTTGTGATTGCACAAAGGACTTTGGTTGGTCGGAATGAGGTATTAGGTGGTTTGGGTGGGATTTGGTGAGGTTTTAATGGGTATATGGAGGGGTGAGTATTAATGGAGGTCTATGGGTGGCTAAGAGAACAAAGGGTGACAATATAATGACGAAATGAAATGAACCAAAGGAGTACAACGTTCCACTTACTTAGATTCTAGTCTTAGATACTTGCGAGTGAGGGATGAAGGTGTTGGTAAGAGATTGAAGGCTACAGATAATCACCAATCATAGGAAAGCTTCTACATGGGCTACATGTGCATTCCTTTTTGCTTGGTTGGATCAAATCCTTGCTAGGGTGAGTGTTGGATGGTTGTGCAGGAGAAAATGCTTGATCTCCTTCCTTGCATGTGTGTTCTCACTGAAATTCATTCTTGAAAGATGTGATGTCTCTCAGGAATGTTCCAATGTTTGCCAACCTCAAAAATAAGGTTGTTTTGGGGTTAAAAGGTGACCGACGATGGTTCCGGCTTAACCGGCGTCGGTCAAGGTGGGATTTCCTAGGTTTACTAAACTAGGTAGATCCCCTTGATTTTCTGGGATCTTGTGTCGTTAACCCGCGGATTAGAATGGAAGCTTCTTGTAAGCATGCGGGAATGTGGTTAGAGGGAATGTAGGCATTGATTTTTAGGGTTTGGGTAAGTCTTAGTTAGTTATGGCAACTTACTAAGAATAGGTTTTAGGGTGAGTTGGCTTGATGAGGTGTCTAGGTGAAGTGTATGTGTGGATATTATCTAAATTAAGATATTTAAATAATAAATATGGTGAGGATAATGAATTAATTTAATTAGATTAATTAAATTAATATTAGTGGGGTGAAGGGGGCCATGGCTAGGTGAATGTGATGAAGGTGTTTATTTGTCGAGGGACCAAAGGGAATGTGACCTAATTTTAGTGTCTACATTTTGCCCCTTTTTGTTGTGTAGCTTGTATTGGTAAGCGACGCTAACAAAAATAAGATGTGGTTGCCCCATGTGTGGGTGAAGGTGATCCCCTCAAACCAAGAACTGACGAGGCCAAAGGAAGAATCGGTGAGTGGTTTGATAAAAGGTAAATGTGAGAAAGGGGAAGGTGGTTAAAGGTCTACTCGGCCAATCTAGGTAATGGGTCAGGGTCAAAGGTAGCAACAGTCAAATGCACGTACACATATAAACTGCAGCACACTACCGAGTTGAAGAGAAGGCAAACTCTACATCGTCTAAGGTCGATAGGTTTATCCGAACAAGGTTGAAGTGATTTCGGTATCCAAGGTATAGGATATGGTCGGAAACATGATGTAGGTTAGGTGCAAGAACGTTTAGGTATGTTCCAAATTACACCAAAGGTAGGGTCGGGATAAACGGTCACGGTAATAGGCTAGGTAAGGTCATTATGTCAATCAACATAGCAGTAATAAAGGTGCCGTAAGGTATAAAGAAACACATGAGGTCAAAGGTCACTAGCAATGGTCGAAGGCCAAAATCTAGGTCACGGCACGAGGTAAGGCCGAGGGATGGGTAAAATAAGGAGTCCCCAAAGGAGGACAAAGGGAGGTAGTAAATGATGAGGTCAGGAAAGGTGAGGTAAATGGGTTGGGTAAAGGTGAGGTGGGGTAAATGGGTAAGGTAAAGGGTAGGTGTGGTAAAAAAAAGGAGGGATAGGCGGGGAATAGGGTAAAATGTTGGGTTTTTGCAAGAGAGGGTGACTGATGCCAGTCAAGGGTAACCAACACCGATATAGGGAAACCGACCATGGTAAGGTAGGGCATGAGACCGATGCTGGTGAAGGTGAACCGGTGTCGGTTAGGTCGGGTTTGTTATAAAAACAAAAAATCCATGTTTTTTGTTATTCATTTTTCATTTAGTGAATTGAGAAAATGACAAAAGAGAGAGAAAAGAGGGAAAAGTGTCAGACGGAATGGAGCATTGAGTTGGTAGTGTGAACAGTAGGTGATTGGTTGGTGAGAGGCGGGTCCACAGGATCGGTGTGTGTGATTCGATTGGTTGGAGACGTGGGTGGAGATTTAGTGATGGTAGAGGCTGGAGAGGGATCGAGTAGGCCACTAGTGCAGCGGCCAGACGTGCCACCGCAACGATGACAGCGTGATGAGGTAAGCATCCAACTCTGGTTGTATTTTGTTAAATAGATTAGATGATTTACAAATTGTTTTTGTAGTTTTGTTGTTGTTTTTGGGTGGGGAAAAGAATAAAATTTGGAAATGGGAGGGGAAATTGGGTAAAATAGGAGGGGGTGAGAGATAAGTGCTAGAGGAGGAGATTTAATGAGGGGTAGGGGGTGTAGGTGTTTTTAGGAAGGTAAAAGGGGCAAGGTGGGTAGTTTTTGAGAAAGGGGTTTGGGATCACGGGTTTTTCCACGACGGTGGCGCATCGATCAAGTGTGGGCGGCGTCGGTAGTGTGTAACCGGTATCGGTCACTAAAGCAGCGACCGATGCTTTGGTTAAGGGGTGACCAGGGGTTAGTTAAAGAGAACCGAAAAGATCAATCGGGTTATGGGGATAAGGGTCCAAAAGTGCCATAGGTTGGGTGAGTGAGATGGGTAGGGTGAAAATAGGGTGTGGAAAAATGATAATAGGTGAGTATGGGTATGATAACTATAGATTAATGTATTGTTAGTATTGGATGTAGGGGAGAGATTAGCTACGTGTGGATGTGGGACGGGGTTCCATGGTCGCCCATTGATAGATGGGATTCCGCGACAACACGTGTGTGGCGAGTGACCCACCATGAGGGAGCTGCGGCATGTGGAGGTGGTGGGCCCGAGTCAAGGGGATGCCATGCATCATAGACACGTGAAACAACATAGGCATGTCGATGCCACACTTTTCCCAATGAATGGTTACTAGTAATGACCCAACCACAAGAAAAATGACTTCAGGAATGGCGAACCCACAACACATCATTTCTTTAATTGTATTTTAGTTATGATTAACATTCTAAGAACATTATTGTGCAAGGATAAATTTCTCGTTTGTCCACCTACATATTCTTAAGTTCATTCCACATTTAATTTATAGTTTGACCATTTTAAGTTGGCTTCTTATTCTTTACAAAATTTTCCATAACTTGCATACTTATTTGGCATAATTCAAATGCATATAAAGTACTTAATTATCTTGTTCTTATGTTAAGAATATTCTTCTCGAACATATATTCAATGTCTACCTTTTTACTCTTACAACTCAAGTGAATGTGACTTGGTGTCCATATAGCGATATTAGGATTTAACGGAGATTTAAATACAAGATAGCTTTTTACCACAAAACATTCCTCGATCACGGTATAGTTATTTCCCTACCATAGTTATTCTAATTCAATGACTTGTGGAATTCCATTTTGATTTATATATGTATTTTGTTTTCTCGAAGGTTGAACACACCAAGGAAATTCATATTCTTTGAAACAAAAGAATATATTTAATTGAGTTATAAGGTCTCCAAGAGTGGCATTATTCGAACCTCAAATCTCATTTTTACTCTTATATGCTTTATTTTCTACATCACATTATGGTCTTATTATTAGCATTGTCTTGTAAAAGGAGTTACGAAGTGTTTGTCTAACCTCTTGAAGACATAAATGATTAGAAGACTTGAAGCTACACACGAACCCTAAGTTAACATCCAAATCAACTGAGGTTTAGATTAATTCCAACTTCACCTAAGGGTCTACCCCTCAACTATATATGAGTTTTAAGCAAGAGGACAAATTTATGCTAAACCACCTTCCAGAAAGGACCAAGGTGTAATGTTGAGAGAAACCAAGGTAACACATTTAGCTGAGTGGAGCTAAGGGGTTCATTAACAAGAGTTTAAGACCTAGAACAACTAAGTCACAACCTCCATCTATGTCGTCTGGATCCAACAGGATTTCATTCGATGAAGAAATTTAATTTTAAATCTATCTTTGGAAGACAAGGTAATCCACTAGGATACGAAGGAGGAGTTAGCTCTACATACTCCAAAAAAGTTTGACTATGTCACTCCTATCTACTAGGTTTATGACAATGTCACTAAACATACTGACTAAGATGATAAACCCATTCTTGGGCTCTTGTTTACTCAAACTAGGAGGTTCCATGAGTGAAAAGTTTAAGTTCATTCTACGGTTTTCAATGTCTTCTGGTAAGGAGTATCACACATGAAAACAAGTTATGCTCCGATATTGTACAAGGGTAGAGTGTTTCGATTAAATCTCTTTATTACATTTACAAAGTATGAATGCACAAGATGACTCATTAATCATTTATTGAACACTAAATATGCACTACAAGATATTACTTCAAATTCATTTACCTTATATAAATATCAAACCTTTTTACCATGTGTACTATGAATCAAATTGAACCTATGATTAAATGCACATTTCCTAGATGTCCTTGAAACTAGCATCTCATACATATCAACAAATTATCAAATATAACCTTTTGTAACATGAGACTACATTATACATTTATTCATTTAACAATGAACTATATAAATTACAATGATAATTAATGAATTACACATCACCTTTTCGTCATCATTCTTTCATCCTGCAAAACCACGTGAGCATGATATCAGTGATAAATTGTTGGCATGGCATCCACCCTAATCTAACATAATTATCATTTTTTAGTTTCCCATTTACATATGATAATAATTACAATTTGCAATTGAAATAAAAGGTTTAGAGACATGTATTCCTTACATTTCATTTCACTTCATTTTGTAACCCAAGAGAGAGAAAAAGAAGGGAAGAGAGAGAAAACACCATTTTGTCAAAAGTTCTATTTCACACAACAAGTTACACTATAGAGTTTTAAACAATTATTTACATGTGTCAAAAGTATCTACGGTGGTTTGGAAACCCGACGAGGGTCCCACAACTTTCTATTTTTACATTTTCTTACTAGCTACAAAAATGTTCAAAATGGGCTCGGAGGCTAAGAAACCACTTCCAAAAGTTGTCTTCCGATGAGAACACACACCACGATTAAATTTATACGTGTCCACCTATATACCAAGAGTTCATAGCAACTAACAGAATTTGGAAATAGTGAACGGTTTACGTTTGGCGGCTAGTTTTCTAGGGCCACTGGTCATAGTTGACCTAGTTGCAAATGAACAAAAGTTAGCTCGAGGGCTCTAGAAAACCACGTCCAAAATTGATGTTTGATGGATGAACGCACAATGAGAAACTTCCTACAAATTTCCCTATATAGGAGAATTCAACAAGAGTCGACGGAATCTCAGAACTAGAAAAAAATCTTCAAATGGCGACAAGTTTTCTGAAGCCACCGGTCCTAATTGGTCCAGTTTGACCTTGTCAAACTATGACCAGAGGCCTACAAAATGTCATCGTCAAAATATCTAGAAAAGTGTTTTTCCCTAAATTGAAGGTTCCATGCAATTTTCTAGTAAAAACATTAGAGGTTTGTGAAGACGGGAAATAATTTCTCTATCCAGGTTTCAAATGGTGGTTCAAAATGAAAGCCAACTTTCTAGATTTAACAACTTTCTACCACTGTAAAATAGTGTAATGGGCTCCTATAAGAGTGTCAAAAAGATCACATATGTTCGTTGGGGTCAATCCAGAGGTCAAGGTGACTCCTCACATAACAAGGTACACGAATGAAGCTTAACATCTCATTTTCAGAGTTACGAAGGGTACTTAATGAGTCTCGAAAAATGCAAAAATTAACTATTTAAACCAGGAGATGATCAACTTTATTACTGGGAAGTCAATTTCATCTTGTCGATAAAACAATATTGTAGTGATCTAGTTGGGTAGGAATTTTTCTAAATCACCTCAGAATGAGGGTGGAAGTTCATGTTTTAATGCAAACGAGTTATTTTGACTTCGTGAGTTACGACACGACATTTCATTGTTTTGCAACGAGTTGAAATAAACAATTAACTGTATTATAATCCTAATATTTTAAAATTATATTAAGTTGCAAATGAAAACTAAAATACGAGAGTTATGAAAGATGAGGGGAGGTGAACCATGCCTGGAGGAACGGAGTCAATCAAACCCGCAAGATTTGGTTCAACATCTCACTTGGCACTTCACAACCAGTTCACGAGCCTTGATCTAACCTCACCACATCACACAAACTTCCCGATCACTTGAACTTTTCCAACAGAGTACATTGCCCAAAATGTTCTAACAATTTTCTAGGGATTTGAAAGGCTCCATACTTTTATACTTTGAGAGAATGTTAATGTGACATGAGGCTCTACACCTATGGATGTAGAATCTTGCAAAGTTTCTAAAAAGTTTTGAGCTTTTTCAACATACCCATTTCGTCGATAACCTACAGTTTTTGCAGATCACGAACCCACATTCCTCTCAGAGTTTGTTTTTGTTTAAAATTTTACATGCCATTCTTTTGCATTTTCCACAGCATATTTGCACATAGTCGATCTGTTAGGGCACTCTCAACTACAAAATTTGCAAAAGATCTCCATTTTTAGGCATTTGCAGCATTGGGAAAAACGTGGAAAAGATGAACTAATCAAGTTGGAGGCCGAAATGGAGCAGCATTCAAATCCATGTCCACTAAAGCACTTGCACTACATCATCGACAAAACTGGAAATATATTTTTACCGTTGTTAGAGATGTCCCCACGCAGTCAAGAGCTTTCCCCATTTTTTGCACATGCTCAGGAGGATTGGGAGGAAGCTAGCCAAATGGCACTCCAAATAGATTTCAAAATGCTTTGATGGATGTCATTTGAAACCCGCCCTAGAGCTCGTATTTTAGCAGTGGTGATGCGGCAAAGGCCGTGAATACACATGGAAGAAAAAGCAGCTTGACTCTCCTAAGGAAACCCCATGTCTTTCGAACACATTTCCAAAAAATGCTCCATGAGAAGCTATCTCATTCTTTCATTTGGTTAAACACTCTAAAAGCATCAAATGATTTACTATGACTTCCCATTGCATCTACAAAAAAAAGTGACCAACAAACCACATTTCTTTCAACGCACTCCTACCCACCATTCATTAATGTCCTTCACAACACCTGAAATCCTGCATGACCTAACTAAAGAAAACATCTACCTTCTTCAACGCCTTCCATCATGGTGGGTGTAGATCGGGTTCAAAGCTCTCCTTCCTCATGGCGGTGGAAGTTGCTCATCCAAAAGGGAAAAAATTGGATAAGTAGCCCTAAGAGCCCCCAAGCGCCCTTTTTTTTTTAATAAATCCGCCCTAAAATTCACGGGTTTTTTAATTTTAATTATTTTATTTTATTTTTTTTTTGTTTGTTTTAACTAAAAAAACATAAAAACCCTAAAACGAAGTAAATAAATAAATAAAATATAGCTTAAAGTTAATCCATTACAATAGCGATAAAATAATTGACACTAAAACAAATGGTCGTAAATCGACAATTTAAATTATAATATTATTATTAACATTATTTTTATGATTTTACGGCTAAAATAATTATAATTATTATTAATCATATTAATGGTGACAACTAGGCAAGCTTGAAGAAGCAAGAACTAGATTTTCCTTTAACCGGATAATCGTCCATGACGCTACCAGGTCCACCATTTGGGGTGCCGACAATGACCCAAAAAGGCAAGAAGGAGAGGGAGGGTGCAAAATATTCACTGCGACAAGGACAAAGTCAACAATGGTCAATGAGAGCACACACACAACCCTCCCATGCTTAGCAACAAGGTCATCATGTCAAGAACTGGGGAACATCAAATGGGGCATTACATTCTCCTCCCCTTAAGAAAGCATCGTCCTCGATGCGACATACAATGAAGAAAGAGAAATGGTAAGCAACAAGGAACAAATATGGGTGAAGGTACACTCTAAGGTTAAGATTTATCAAGATGTCACACAAAACTTAACACAACACAAACAACCCATGAGACATATTGCTACCTACTTTCATGATCGTATCATAACACAAGGTCTTCAATTCCACCATGGGATGACAAACAAGTAGTCCACATAGCAAATAATTTCCCACAATTATGTCCTAGACATAGATCTAGTACACACATATGATTGACAACCATAATCATCACACTGATACAAAGGTAACTAGTATCACATGTCTCAAAACCATGACTTTACCCACATAGTTCCAAACTATCGACCAATGGGGGCATCAAGCCTCAAACATAACAATGTGTCAAAAGACTCAAAAGGGTACACATAACTCATTATACCGACTCCAACCATAACAAGACATCACAAAAAAATCCTTAGATATCACCAAAAGAACAAAATAAAACTTCATATACCTTCCCAAAGCATCCCCAAATAACCTCTATATACCTCTCATAGAGAAAGAATCATAGTGTCAAAATGAATCTCGGGTCACTCAACCATAGAGCCCCATCAAGAAGATGGTCACTCCACCATAGAGTGCCATAAAGAATAACAGTCACTCAACCATAGAGGCCCATCTCCTTTCCCATTTTAATGAGGTTGGGTCACCCTATGGCCCCCAGGTACATAGAGCCCCGTCACCCCCAACCCAAGTGACATAATAACTCGTGGTTTAACAACCCGTTAGTTATCTGTAACTCTTTGGGGCATACCCCCATACAATGAAGTGGGTCCATAGGTTCAACCACTCCATGGTTAATCCCATGACCCTATTCCAACACATTACGACACTAGAACCAATATAACAATCCACTCAAATGCCAAGTGGAAAAAATTATAAGCCTTGGGCTAGGCTACAAAACTTTTAAATATGAAAAGACAGTTTAAAACTAAGAAAAAAATGGCTAATTAGCCATGGTTAGTGCAAAAATCCAAATGTTAGTGCAACAATCAAATAAATGCTCAAAATATAAGAACATGTCAATCAAGAAAACAGTTGGTTCTAACAATAAAAGAGATAATTATTAATTTATGAATAAAATACGTATTGAGAAAATAGCACATTACAATCACTATGTGGCCTCATACCACCACCAAAGGGGTACTCATCGAGTTGCTGGCACTCGGACATCAAGCCTCAGCTCATAAAAATATACATGTAACCAGAAATGAGTAAATCAAATAATGTATCTGTCATCATCTCTGCCTAAATCATCCCTCCGAACTCCCATAAGGATCAACATAGTCAAAATTACATAGGATTGTCCAATGAACAATCCAATAAGAAAGAGCAGGGAACTCTAGTTGCATAAGTTGAGCCTAAGGTGGTGTGCACCCATAATATACTGAGAAAGCTTGAAGTATACTAAACAGATAGAAGTGGGTTTTCAGTCTATATAAGACTCCACTTCCTCACTCATACTCGGCTCAAGATTATGAAAACTTGGTCCACGCCTCCTCTCTCCACACATACACTCTTGACAGTTTATCCCCTTAGGGTCATCTAGTGTAAGGTTCACAACATACACATAACTACATCACTAACACAATGGCGATTCACACACATTAACCATAACGTCTTCATCGTTATCCTGTAAAATTGACAACGGCAATTTACATGTAACCATACTCGAAAATTTTGTTTTGGCCCCCAAAGGAAGTTCAACAACATTTGAAATGGCCCAAAACTCCCTTTCAAAAATCAAGTTATTTCAAAACTTAGCCATTTTTGGCTAAATTCTCAAGCGCAGGAATTTGAGTGTCAACATGACCCAAATTGTGCCCCTTTACAAACTAGTGCACCAATTGACATGTCGACATGCCGTGATTTGCACCCTTTCGCGCTGGGATTTTATGTCGACATACCATAATCTATGGCCTTTAGTACTGGTATTTTTCTTGCAACATCTTCCAAAGTTACACCCCCTTTTACCCTTTAAAGACTGGAATATTCTTGTCAACATCCCAAAATTTGCTTAAGGCACACTTTTCCTCGTGTCGACACTCTCAAAACCGTGCAAAGGCGATTGGTGAAGTCATAAATGCCAATTTTCCTATAAATATGCACGACACCTATCATTTTCACGAATTGAAATTTGAGAAAAGTATTTCTCTCTGTGCGTGTCGGCCCTCACGTGCCATTTTCAAGCTTATGGACCCCACGTCATTCTTCATCTTTTATAAATCCGGGTAAGTGGCTTCCCTCCGGTTGTTGTTTTTGTTTTTTTTTTTGTTGTGTTAAGTATTTGGATCCTTATCAAAAGAATTAAAATCTAAAGAACACATCCAAAATTCCCAATGCCGCTCAACTGGAGCCCTTTTGCCCCTCCTTCCAGATCTGTCAGAACGGAAGACCCTGCTTTGTTGCCTTGCTAAGCAAACCCTCTCTTTGTTATCCGACAAATCCAAAAGAGAGAAGAAAATAAATCATGAAATTACTAGAATCATCAAACTCATTGAAACCATTGGTGTGCTATTTTTTCATGTTACCCCTCCCACAGTTGCACTTTAGTGCACTTTAAGCTCATGTAACACAACCTTTTCCGCGCCCAACCAATATAAGCTAATGTAAGCTAAAATAAAACTTAGCAATTTTTTTGTGAGGTGTAGGTGCAACTTCCTTAACATCAACATCATATGTTGTACGCTACTAACCCGCGCCATGTGCCTTATCCTTTGGCACACTGATTTTCCTTGCAACACATCCTAAAGTTGTGCCTTGGTGCACTTTTAACTCATGCAACATAAACATTTTCTGCACCCAGCTAAAGCAAATTTTCCTAAGGCATAGGCACAACTTCCACAACATCAACATGGCATGTTGTATGCTGCAAATCCACGCCCTGTGCTTCTCCCTTTGGTGCTGAAACTTGTCATGCAACACCTCTCAAAATTGCGCCCTTTCTAAACTAGTGCAACTTTTCTCATGTCAACACCTGGCATAACTTTTCTTATGTTGACACCTTTCCAAATGCGCCAAAGCATAACAGAGCCCCTGTAGCCTACTATGAACCTGCACCTTGTGCCCTAAGGCTTATAATTACTCATTCTTCATTTTGTAAGCTTTCATTATGAATAACATGATGGTTGACATGGCTCTTCTATGTTGGACCACCTTGATACTACTTGCGTAACAACAACATCCATCTTTGAGCTCACATATGTCTTCGCCGAGCGAGAAACCATCTAAAGCTAAGGTGAAGGCTAAGCAATCGTCGAGAACAAGAGATGAAGTACAAATATCAAAAATTCAAAATGCCAGACTCATATGCCAAGTGTAGCCTTGACATCGAGACTCTGAGCTAGGTCATATTGACATGGATGATTTTTGGGCAAGGACCACAAAGGTGAGCAACGGTCCATGGATGAATAAATTAGTAGGCAATGGATTACACTTTGTAGTGAGGCTTCCAAGTAAGTGTTGTAAAAATGAATTTATCATGTTGGTGGCTGACGATGTTATAACAAAGACACTAGATGTGTCAAAGATAAGGGAAGGCAAGGTAATCATCAACCTCACAACTCGTCACTTTGAGATGATCCTAGGCATTCCTCATCACAGCCCAAGATGTGGAAATAAGCCTTGAAGACTGTAAAAAGGCATGGGATGATAATGAGGATAAATGCATGCAGATGATGAACGAACTTTATCTGAAGAACAAGAAGTCGGTGAGCAGATGGCCACAAACCATCCACCGTAGTGACTTCAATGAAGAGTTGAGTGATATAATCACCTTCTTAAGCAGAGTATTTGGGCTCCCTAATGCCCATTATTTCCATAAGTGGATGCTGAGGTACCTAGAGACCATGAGCAAGAATGCACCTAATCAGTGCTTCGGCTGGGGTGAAATCATAAGCAACACCATCTCACAACAGCTCCAACAGGTTCTAACAATTGGGAAGTTCTACATGAATTCCTACATTGTATATGCAGCTACATCAAAATACATTTCGCGCAGGTTAACTCGGAATGGGGTATGGCCCCAAGTCAAGATATACGAGTTCTACCTAAAGCTAAGGCTCGGCCAAAGATCTCCCAGTTCTTCAAAATTAATGATGCCTTCTTCTATGAGATAATCTCTTGCACGAGACCAAACATGAGACATAGTCGGACCAGCCCGAGTGTGATCATTGCTATAAAGAAATGGGGAGCATTGTTCACACAATTCCCCACATTCACATACCTCGAGATATGAATTTCGAGGAGAACCAATGAAGCTTCCAAGGTTTTCGGGGCGAAGTTGGTCCTCATGGAACTTTCAAGGAATTTAATCATGTACCATGAAAAGTGCATGAAGAGAAAGAAAGGAGGAACTCCATTCCCCTTAGGTTGGCCGATACACCGCACTACACTTGCCAAAGAATGGGAAATGTATGTTGAGGTAGAACTAATGAATCTAAAGCACAATTTCCCATCAAGGCCAACCTTCAACTTTCGAGTTGCCTCCCAAAGGAAAAAAATGATCCCATCCATGTTCCCGAGATCGAGGACATTTGGATTGACCTGACACATGAGATAGACATCAGGTGAAAGGATCACTCTCGGCTGGCTCTGGAAGAAATCATCCATTATGGCGTAGCCATCATCCCAAAGGAATTCCAAGAGATTGATCAAGAAATTGATCAGGTTTACCTTGACACAGATGGGGATGACTAGCCATTTGTAGAGATCGACGTGAGCCAAGGTGCCAAAGACCATTCAGAAAGGATTAAGCCACATTACAAAGACACCGAGCATTGGTGCAAATAGAATGGCCTCGACATACCTTGGAGTTGATTTCACTACTTCTTTAGGAAGTGCACCTCAAGGCCGGATCATGTGCCGAAAGGAAAAGGAAAAGACAAGGTGGGAGAATGAAGCAAACAGAGGTACCCAATGTTCCCTATTCCACTACTCCCGAAGACAAGTGGTCTACCCTGGTGTCTCCAAGTAAGGAAGAAAAACAGACATTTAAAAAGATACATCCACCTGAGGATGTTATCATAGCTACAACTACCGAGGTACCCACCATTCCCTTCTCCTCCTCCTCCTCCTCCTCCTCCCCCGTTCTAGCATCCATTCCTATGGTGATGTCTTCCCCTCTCCTTTCCTCCCTTCCATCTCCCACATCTTCCATATTTTCTTCTCTCACGGATCTGTCACCCAATGTTCCCTCAATCCAACCGTAGATCCCTTCCATTTCTATGTCCTTCTCTTCTCTTGTAGTAAATCCAGGCCCCTTAAGTTTCAGTGTGTTAGACTCCATGTCGATGCCACCACCGAGTGTTTCAACATCTTCCCGAGGCCTCTTGAGTTGCTCCCCCTCTCACTCCTATTTCTTCTTCTCCCTTTGTTCCCCCTCCCCTAAGTCCCTGGGCTTGGATTTTCGACTGTCTGGGGCCAACATAAGAGAAAAGTTCCCATTGTAGCCATGGATTTCTCTGTCATTTCAAAGAAGGGAACTAAGAAGCAGAAAGTGATAACTCACTTTTCCAAAGGAACTTCAGGGGAGAGAGTCATGGAGATAGCTTACCCAGATCCCACCAAGAAAAAAGAAGATCTGTCTCCCACAGACTTCACGGTGACTCAAGTCATAATGGGGACCTCATCTAAAATCCTGTAAGGGGAAGCCTTGTCTATTGTGGATGCTCTGCAAGAAGCTCCAAGAGGTAAAAGAGGAGAAAAGAATACTCAAAGAGCAGAAAAAACATCTCCTCCAAGCATTGCATAAAATGGGTAACGCTCCTCCAGTCACTACCTCGAACCCATTCAAGTTCCCAGTCAAAAGAAAATGAATGAATATGTTAAGATTGGTGAACAAGGCATGGTAGTTTTGTCTGGATCGAGCGGATCCTCGATATGGTCATGAAATAATTGGGAAGTTTACATCGCTCTACCAGATATAACTCAATAAAATAAGGAGCTACAAGCAGTAGCAGGTTCCCTATCGAAGAATTGAATAATGTGAGATTGCAACATGAAATGTTCCAAGTAATGGTTAGCTACTCAAATTGACGCACTGTGAATGTCGCATTATCAATTACCTACATGCACATAATAAGGCTCTCACTGCATTAGATTACCGGGTTGATCAAATGGAATATATCCTGGAGAGAATCGATAAAATCAAGGATGAAGCCCTAGATGCACGATACAACATGGAGCAAACAGTTACAAAAATGGCTCCAGAGATGTTCAGTGAATCATATAACTTGAGAGAAGCAGATGATACATTCCGGTGTTTCAAGGCTATCATCTCTCAAGGTTTGGCACCAGAGGTCACTTTTGACCGAGAGTCAATCAATAACCTCTTGGCCTACCACAATTTCATTGGCTTTTTGATCGATTCATGTGAAACTTTCACTGAGTTACCTGACAGGCTCAAGAACGAGAAAGAAACTCACAACTTCATTACCGACCATTTTAAAGGTCCCAACCATGATCAACTTCAAGCAATGATCAACATGTTTATAGAATATCGATCTCAGTGTCACATCGACTCTCCTGATCAAAAGCAGGATACCAAGTTCGAGCAGAGAGATGATGAAGAGTAGTTTCTTCTTCATTGAGCACTTTTGTAAAATATTTAAAAAGTATGTTGGCGCACATGATGACATCATCCATGTTGCACCATGGGATGTTGCCATAAAAAAAAAACTTTCCCAAGTCAACTATTGACTTTTTAGATATTTTGTAAAGTTGTTGGTTTGCTTTTGTCTTCTTTCCTCCTCTCCTTCTATAAATACCTTTGGGATACTTGTTGTATTAAGGGTGGACATTTTTGTATGAAAATATAAGTGATGAGAGAAAGAATTTGTGTTTTCTTGTAATGAATAAATATTAATACACATATTTAGACTTTGTGCTTAATGTGTGTGTTATTTGACATCAGATATTTCTTAAGTTAGATCTATGTTTTTATTCCGTTAGGATCATTCCTACTATTTTCATATGTTCATCAAGTATTCTTTAATTGTTTATGTAAGTAATTTTGGCTCTGTTTAATACCAACCCAAAGCATAAACCTTCTCACCTTTCTGTCTTGGAATTCATTTCTTTTCTTCCTTCGAGATCTACCCTCCTCCATTCCTTCCCTCCTACCTTATGTTCATTGTTGAACTACCTCTTGGGATGAGATCCCAAACCCTGAAGTTATAATAGTTTAGATTTTCTGATTCCTACTTAATAGATTAGAAATAAACCAGTTTCACTTTGCTATCTCAAAGAGGGCTATGCCCTACACACTATTGGCCTATTTCCCCACGACCTTCCTACTGATAGTTTTTGGACCAACACATACGCATGGTATTTATATACAGGGTATAACACAATCACTACTTTCATGGGTTATGATACATCACATTACCACATCCTGCACCCGAGGTGCAATCACTGTACACTAGGGATCATACTCACCATATGCCCCTAAATCATGACATGAACCATCGTAAATTACATGAATTATATGTGTGAGGAAAATAATGTCTAACCTTACAACATATAATTAATTTCAATACAACACGACGATGCACACAACTAATCACAATACGGTGATGACATCACGATAAAATGTGATTCACTTTACATAAATTTTGTCATGTAATACATCAATACACCTTCATATCACATAAAGCCAAAATTTTCTAACCCTCAGCAATCCACAATGACATTCCGTTCACAAACAACAAGGCAGTACATTACACCCGAATTCCCCATTGAATCAACAACATAGAGAGTGAATACTCTCATCACAAGCACATCAATATGATAACAAATATGCACTAAGTGACATGCACCACATGTGCTTCCATAAGGTCATAATTACAACATTGTTCAAATTACAACATATATCTCATTACTCTTCCAATATCCACCACCATCATGCGAGTAATCATCATAACTCCAATCCATCCCAGGAGGTTCGAGAGCATGAACCTCGCTCCGATACCATATGTAGTGCCCACATTTTACATGCACAATTACAACAAAAGAAAATACCATGATAAAAAAAATTGACTTACATTGCTCACAACACACAACACAACAAGGGCTCCAAGTACAGAAACTTCACTCGCATACAACAATCACATAAGTCATCGACTCACATAGACACATGAAAACAATATAGGCATGTCGATGCCACACTTTTCCCAATGAATGGTTACTAGTAATGACCCAACCACAAAAAAAAATGACTTTAGGAATACTGAACCCACAACACATCATTTCTTTAATTGTATTTTAGTTACAATTAACATTCTAAGAACATTATTGTGCAAGGATAACTTTCTTGTTTGTCCACCTACATATTCTTAAGTTCATTCCACATTTAATTTATAGTTCGACCATTTTAAGTTGGCTTCTTATTCTTTACAAAATTTTCCATAACTTGCATACTTATTTGGCATAATTCAAATGCATATAAAGTACTTAATTATCTTGTTCTTATGTTAAGAATATTCTTCTCGAACATATATTCAATGTCTACCTTTTTACTCTTACAACTCAAGTGAATGTGACTTGGTGTCCATATAGCGATATTAGGATTTAACGGAGATTTAAATACAAGATAGATTTTTACCATAAAACATTCCTCAATCACCAGTATAGTTATCTCCCTACCATAGTTATTCTAATTCAATAACTTGTGGAATTCCACTTTGATTTATATACTTATTTTGTTTTCTCAAAGGTAGAACACACCAAGGAAATTCATATTCTTTGAAACAAAAGAACATATTTAATTGAGTTATAAGGTCTCCAAGTGGCAAGAGTGGTACTATCTCGAACCTCAAATCTCATTTTTACTCTTATATGCTTTATTTTCTATGTCACATTATGGCCTTATTTTTAGCATTGTCTTGAAAAAGGAGCTATGAAGTGTTTTTCTAACCCTTGCAGACATATAAGATTAGAATACTTGAAGCTACACATGAACAGATTTACTATGACTACCCACGCGTCTACCAGGGGAACAACAGACCAACAAACCACATTTCTTTCAACGCACTCCTGCCCACCATTCATTAATGTCTGCGCATAGAACTGAAATCCTTGTGACCACTAATAAGAAAACAACTACCTTCTTCAATGCCTGGTGGGTGTGCAGATCAGGTTCGAAGCTCTCCTTCCCATGGTGGTGGCTGCTCTATCCAAAAAGGAAGAAAAATCAGATAAGGAGCCCTAGCGCCCCTCCTTTTTCTTTTTTCTTTTTAATAATCGCCCTAAAATTCACGGGCTTTTTAATTTTAATTATTTTATTTTATTTATTTATTTTTTGTTTGTTTTAATCTAAAAAGGAACATAAAAACC
Organism: Taxus wallichiana var. yunnanensis; assembly: GCA_018340775.1. Lineage (NCBI taxonomy): Eukaryota > Viridiplantae > Streptophyta > Pinopsida > Cupressales > Taxaceae > Taxus > Taxus wallichiana. Next base: position 818,215,851 of record CM031240.1, read on the forward strand.
CTAAAACGAAGTAAATAAATAAATAAAATATAGCTTAAAGTTAATCCATTACAATAGCGATAAAATAATTGACACTAAAACAAATGGTCGTAAGTCGACAATTTAAATTATAATATTATTATTAACATTATTTTTATGATTTTACGGCTAGAAAATAATTATTATTATTATTAATCATATTAATGGTGACAACTAGGCAAACTCAAAGAAGCGAGAACTAGATTTTCCTTTAATAGGATAATCATCCATGACGCTACCAAGTCCACCATTTGGGGTGCCGACAATGACCCTGAAAAGGCAAGAAGGAGAGGGAGGGTGCAAAATCTTCATTGCGACAAGGACAAAGTCGACAATGGTTAATGAGAGCATGCACACAACCCTCCCATGCTTAGCAACAGGGTCATCATGTCAAGAACCTGGGGAACATCGAATGGGGCATTACAGGATGCCTCAGCAGATGCATTCCCACCGAGATTTATGAGTGTGGGAGTGCGGCGCATGTGTTCCCGCTATTGGAGAGCAGAGATTTGACAGGCCCACACATGATATGGCCTATTTCTGGTGGTTAATGGAGGGGTTGTCTGGAGTGGACATTATATGGAGGCCTTATGTGGGATTTCCCTCATATAGGCATATGTATGAGGAGCTAGCTAAGCTCAAGCTTTGGAGATGGATATAGAGTCACCGTGTCGGAGCACGAGATGATCCTAGTGGATAAAGATAGGTGGCAGTTTGGTCTATTACAGGACATACCTCCGCCCTTCCCACATTACCAGAGAGACGATGTGGAGAGGCCCTTACCTCTACCACATCTGACAGTGCCCATAGGGTAGGAGGAGTAGCACTTCGGGTGGTGGATAGATGATGTTGGGATCACAAAGCAGTGCATGACACGGTGGTGGGTGGCTCACTTATGAGCCATACCACCCAAACTCGGGGTAGCTAGATCTAGCCACCATCATGGTGCAGAGAGACACCCTACAAGGCAAGGTGGCTACTCTGATTACCTAGTTGGGTATAGTGCAGACACAGCTAGAGAGCTCAGAGGCGGAGGTAGCAGAGCTACATGTACAGGTGGCCAGTCTGCAAGCCCAGATGGCTAGTGGTGGGGATGGAGATGGAGAGGAGGATGATGGGCAAGATGGTGGCCTTACAGGCACATGTGGCAGGTTTACAGGCTAGTTGGCCATAGCCCAGGCACAGATTGGGGCCTTATAGGCCTAGATACATGCACAGGGGTAGGGGCACCACCACAGGCACTGGGACCAGGTCCTAGTTCATAGGAAGGAGCGGGACAGGGTCCCACAGGACAAGTATAGGGGCCGAGACCTATGGGACCACCACATATCGTTCCTATATCTAGGTTACAGGATGCCCTAGGTGAGGCCAGATACTACCAGGACCAGCTAATGGTGGCCAGGATAGACTTTCTATCCTATGGAGAGTACCGAGCACAACAGGTGTTGAGTGAGAGGACTAGATCCCACACTCACATTGTGGAGAGCATAGGGGGCCATTAAGCTCGAGGACAGATCAAGGAGAGGCCACCAGCACACAGAGACCAGCTCTAGGTGAGGCACCTGTAGGGACCCAGCCACCACCTATGATGGGTGGGGAGATGCCAGCATGGTGCCAAACAGGGCCAAGGAGGCAAAGGGTACAGGTGATACAGAGATGGAGGATATCCACCAAGATGCCTGTTATGTGGTGCCTGATTTTTTATGTATGATAGTCATGCTTTCGATATATACCACTGCATGCCAAGAGATAGTTTTATTTTTATCACATACCAACCTCGTGTGCCAAAGATAGCGAGGATGTATGAGAGGTTTTGTATATTGTGAGCATATACGGCTTGCGTGCGAAGAGATTTTTGTATTGCTTTATTATTTCGGTGTATGTATATGATAATCGGGTCAGCGTTGCGATGACATTTTGTATTGAGATAGAAATGATGGGATATCCACATATATTGTATTGAGATACACATTTATTTATATGATGAGATACATGAGATTCTTGATTTGTTGATGTTTTGATGAGACTTTCGATTTATTGGTGCGTTGATGAGATTTTTGATTTGTTGATGTTTTGATGAGACTTTCGATTTATTGGTATGTTGATGAGATTTTGATTTGGTTTGGTGTCGTAGACGAAATTAGGTGAGTTAGGCATGATGGAGTCAAGTCGGTTTAGGCATGGATTGAGTCAAGTCTTAGGCATGGATCGAGTCAGGTCTTAGGCATGGTTGAGTCAGGTTTGTTAGGCATGGTTGAGTCAGGTCATAGGCATGGTGGAGTCAGGTTTGTTTAGGTATGGTTGTGTTCAAAGTAGGTGAAGTTGTGATTTATTATTTTGTGTAATGAATGATAATATGGGTCATATGTGAGATGTGGTATAATCTATGCATAATGATGATAGAGAAATGGTAGGCATAATAAATGTATGTTGTGATGAGGATTAAAATATGAAGTAACTTGTTATGTATGTGGTTTAATTTCCAATTTTGGGTATAAAAGGGAAACTAAGTGAGGTATGATGTAATGTGAGGAAGATGGAAGATGAATTGTTTAGGGTAGAGAGTGGCCGAGCTATCCTGGCCCCATGCCCCTGAGAGTTCTACCTACATAGTCCCAAAGCAAAAAGGGACCTCAGGCCGATGTAGTTCTCCCATAAGCTAGGGAAGAATATGAGGAGGTATGAAAATGAGTTGGTAGGTTTTTGGGCATGTTGTGGGTTTAGGTTTGTTAGGTGTGGGTGGGTTATAGGTAAAGTGATATAGGTGAGGTCGATTGTGGCAAAAGAAGAAGATTACCCCAAAGGTAAGCGTCGAGGACCAAGTCCTATATAAGGTAATCAAAACATAAATAAAGACAGTTAAAAGATAAGAGGGGGCAATAAAGCCACCTAATTGGGTAGGATCATACCGAGTAGATCACACCTTGGAGGAGGTGATGAACATAAGACCCTAAAGACATTGCATGATTGATTGTTCTATGGTGAAAAGTAGTCACATGATCACCAAATGTCTTGGTTTCGAGAGGTCCCTTGAGGTAGTAGGAAATGGGAGTAGGAATGGTGAAAAGGATGAAAGGTGGTTAAGTTTATATGATATGAGGTAGCATGCTCTTCGGGCAAGAGATCCAAGGTCACAATGGGCAAGTCCATGACTAAAAATTTTTTTGTTTTGACTTGTATTTGAGATAGACTGATCGATGCGGGAAGTCTATATGGGATGAAGAAAATTTAACTCCTTGAGGTCTTCGTGAAGTTGATCGATGCGGGAAGCTTCAGTTGCTCTCATTTTTTTTTGGAAGAGCTTTACATAGTTGTCCTTTGAGGGATTAGACTATTTACAACAACAATTGTCGAGAGGAAGATGTCCTTTTGAGGGAGTCATCTTTTGATTAGATGTTTGACTCAAGGAGTTATATCCCATGTGAGGGCTTTGAAGTCATGGACAAGACCAAGGTGGAGAATAGGACTCTTGTTCAAAAGGCAAGATGAAACGACCATGGGATCTCATCTAAAGGTAGATGAAAAGTATCCATAAGAATCATGCTATGTGTAGTGTCGTCGTACACATATTCAAGAGAAGATAATAAGTGATGGGTACTCACATGATTCTTGTTTAATCATTGGTGAGGTGTATGAAGTGGACAAAGTGCTCAAGGGACGAGCATGGAAAGAGACAAAGGTAAGGTAGGACTAAAAGTCAACAATAGAATGGTCGAATATGCAAGGCATTTAGGGGCTCAGTTCAGGTTTACCATGGAGTGAAGATAAATGATAAGCCCCTCATCCATAAGTATGAGTCACAATTTAGGGTCCAAGCCAATTATGAGAAAAATTTCCCTGTTTACCTTTTCGCATTGGTTACATGTTGTTTTTGTTTTAGGACAAGGTTTCCAACTTGGAAGGTTCGTTCATGGACATGTTTGTCGACGCACATTTGATACATTATTAGTAAACTTGAAGGTGATCCATAGCGTTAAGATTACATTCATATAATAACTCTAGTTGTGTTAAATGGTCTTGATGAAAGTTATCATCATTGAGTATGTCATTGAGAGAAATGCGGAGTGAGGAAATTTGGACTTCAAGAGGTAGAACCACCTCGGTACCATAGACCGAGAGAAAATGGTGTGGCAGCAAAGTAGAAGTCTGAATACTAGTAGGGTATGCCCTAGGGAAAAAGGAATGTGCGTATGCCAATCCTTCCTAGTATCATTAACCACTTTCATAAGAAATTTTTAGGGTTTTATTAGTGGATTCGGCTTGGCCATTGGTTTTCGGGTAATAAGGTGATGAGAAATCGAATTTGAATACCAAAGGTGTCGCAAAGTTTTCGCAAGGTTTTGTTTTTAAATTGTTTTCCATTATCAGTGATGAGGCGATAAGGAACACCAAAGCAAAAATGATGTGATGATTGATGAACTCACATATTTTCTTGGCTTTCATGGAGATGAGTGGTATGGCTTCCACCCATTTTGTATAGTATTTGGTAACAGTGATGATCCATTGATGTCATTGGGAAGAATGGGGATTGATTTCTTTGACAAGATCCAAACCCCATTGAGAGAAGGGCCAAAGGTCACGGGTGACTTGTAAGGCGTGACTGGGTGTATGATGAAATTTAGTGTGTTGTTGGCATTATACACAATGCTTGACATAGTCACAACAATCATGGTTAAGGGTCGGCTAGTAATAGCCCAGGAAAAGAATACGTTTAGCAATAGCAAGGCCACTGAAGTGACCTCCACATATGCCATCATGAACCTCCTTAATGGTATAAGGAATTTTAGAACTTATGAGGCATCGTAAGATAATACCATCAAAGCTGCACTTATAGAGTCCCCCTAGGATGACATAATGAGAGAACTTTTAAAGGAAGGCACGTTGTCTATTACGAGTGAGGTCAGGAGGTAAGATGGAGAGAGAAAGATAGTCGAGTATTATTTGTACCAAAGGTCACTCGGGTCGGAGGTGACGGTTCTAATGGAGTAAACATCATGAGGTAGATAAGAAGGTGATTGGATTCATTGTACGATGACAAAGATTTTAGAATCGATGGGCGAAGCGGGTATTTGGGAACCTAAACAGGCCATGGTATCTGTAAATTTGTTGGTTGAATGTGGGACGGTTTGAAGGGTGTAACGGTCAAAGGTGGTCAAAAGTATGGCTACATGATGTTTATACTTTTGAAGTATCTGATTACGACATTGGTATATACCATTGACTTGGTTTATGACCAATTGAGAATCACCAAAGATGTTGATTGATTTGACATCTAGGGCATAGGCGGCTTGGAGACCTAGTACGAGCGCTTCGTATTCAGAAATATTGTTTGTACAATCAAAATCTAGTTTGAAAGACAAAGGCATGGGTTCACCATCAAGAGGAATGAGGATAATACCAACCCCACCCCCACGCTGACACTTGGAACCATCAAAGAAGAGTGTCATTTGGTAAGGGGGTTCATCCAGGGAAAGGGTAGCAATTGACTCATCTAGAAAGTCAAAATTAGAGGGTTGATCCTAGAAATAGGTGCGTCGGCCAATTGGTCAGCGATAGCTTGACCCTTGATGGAATTTTGATGAATGAATTCAAGGTAGAGGTCAGCTAAAAGCATAAGCCAGCGTGTGGCACATTGATTTTGGTAAGGTTTGGCATACATGAAGTGTAAGGGGTTGGTGTTGGTCACAACATAAGTTTTTTGGTTGAGTAGGTAATGACGGAGTTTGGTGGCAATGAAAACTAAGGCTAAGAAAAGTTTTTCGGGATGGGTGTATCGAGTTTCATAGTCCAAAAGAGTACGGTTTATGTAATAAACCACCGCTCCCTATGTTGTTCATCGCAATGAGTGAGCATGGCTCCCAAGGAGTGATCGATAGCTGAGATGTATATGTAAAAGGTTGATCGTATTTAGGTGGAATGAGTATGGGTGGTTGGAGAAGGTAATATTTTAGGGTTTCAAAAGCTTTGTGGCAGTCCTCATCCCATTTAAAGGAGACATCCTTCTTAAGCGAGATGATGAAATGGTTGCACCGATCGAGAAAATTGTGAAATGAAATGGAGAATATACTACAACTTACCTTGTAGGCTACTGGAGTTGTCTAAGGTTAGTAGGCGAGTAATTTTGAGAATGGCCTTGAATTTAGTAGCATCAACTTCTATACCATGCGGGGAAAATGCTAAAGCCCAGGATTTTCCCGAGAGGATCACAAAGACGCACTTCTTAGGCTAAAGGAAGACGTAATATTTAATGAGACGGTCAAAGATGGTTTTGAGGATGGCAAGGTGTTTGGAGCGGCATTTAGATTTGGCCAAGAGATTTTCCATGTAATCTTCCAATATGCGATGCATGATGTCATGGAAGATGTAAGTCATAGCCCACTAATATGTGGCACCAGTGTTTTTAAGGCCAAAAGGCATGACTCGATAGTAGAAGGTCCCCCAAGGGGTGATGAATGAGGTCTTGTGTTGATCTTCTAGGGCAAGAAAGATTTGGTTATAACCCGAGAAGCCATCCATGAGTGATAGCATCTCGTGACTAGTGGTAAGGTCAACCAGTTGATCAATACCGGTAATGGAAAGTCATCTTTTGGGTAGGCTAGGTTGAGGTCATGGAAGTCCATGCAAATGTGAGTCCCCTGTCACCTTAGTGACAGGGACTATGTTAGAAATCCAATGAGGATAATCAATGGGCAATATGAAGGAAATGGAAAGAAGGTGTTGAATTTATTCTTTGATGAGAAGGGCAATGCGAGGGTGCATTTTCCTCAGCTTTTATTTGATGGGTTTGGCATCAGGAACAGTTACAATATTGTGGACCACTATGGTGGGGTCAATACTGAGCATGTCTGTGTAAGACCAAGCAAATGCATGGTTATGATCTTTGATAAAAGAAGTGATGGCTTCCTATTCATCAGCATCTAAAGATTGACTGATCTTTAGGATATGCGGGTCGTCTTCAGTATGAATGTTGATCTCGATAGTCAATTCAATCAACAAGGTTTACATCTCAGAGGGTAATGACCGATGAATATATGAGTCTTCTGCACCAAGGTAGGTGAGTATAGATTCAGCATTCGACATTAAACGCGTTAATCAAGGTGTATCATCATCGATCATTTTAGGATATAAGAAGGGAAGAGAGGAAGGGGCCTTGCCCTTGCATTGATAAGTCAAAGGCCCCAATGAAATGGTGTTTATGAAAAAAAAGTTAGGAGGGATAGATTCTAGATCCATCAACTCCATTGGTGAAGGTGGCGATAAAGGTGGAGCGGGTGAAGAAGGTGGAGAAGGGCTGATGTCCTTAATGAGTTCAATGCGGGCCTGTTTGGTAGGTGGTTTAGGAAAGCCGATACCACTACGGTCATTATGTTTGTGGGTGGTACATGGAATAATGGTATGGCGGCCTTTCTCGTAAAATCCAAAACTAAAACCCTTCCACGCACATCGGTGTAGGAAGGTGTGGGAAAAATGGAAATTTGTGAGTGATTGGAAGTTAGCAGAAAATGGGTGGGTTTGTGGCGGTGGTTTGGGTGTGTAAGTGGTAGTATCAAGTCCCCCATAGGTGAGACTAGTACAAAGATGAGGAGGACCATAAAGGAGACATTCTCCTATATGGTGATCATAACGAGGGTGTTGGTGAAGACTTCCATACTCTTGTGGAGTAAGGAATGTGTTGACACTATATAGGTGGTACTCCCCCAAAATGAGGCATTGAAAGACACCTTCCAAGGGATCGGTGGTTGGTATGTAGGTAGCTAGAATGGATGATGTGTCGGAGGTCAAGTGGAGGTGGAGTTAACAAATTAGGAGGTGATGGGTCGGGCCCGGAGGTTGTGGCAGTGATAGGAATGGAGAAGGTATGTGTGGTTGAGGTAGCGACATGTACTAGTAAGTGGAGGTGTAGGTGAAGTGGGAGTGGTCACGGAGGTAGAAGCCTTAATGGGTATAAGCATGTCATTAGGTCAGTAAAGCATGTTGCATGTTTTAAAAGGGGATGGATCAGCTGGAATGGTATAGATATGTCCTTCATGTTCAAACTTTACATAACGATGCAAAGTAGAAGGAAGGCAACCCATGACATGAATCCAGGGTCTTCTAAGCAACAAGTTATATTGAAATTCCCCCTCCAAGATATAAAATAATTTTGGGATAGTGTGGGGGCCCACGCAAATGTGGAGGATGACAATGCCTAATGTGAAGGTGATAGCGTCATTGAATGAATACAACATGACAGGATTTTTATGCATGCAATTTTTAGGTATGTGCATTTGAGTGAATGCATGGGATGAAATGATGTTAATGTTAGTGCCCCCATTAATCATAACACAACATACCCGTATGTCATTGATGTGGACAAAGATGAAGAGGGCTAGGTTTGGGTCATCGTTTTGGTGTGGCACGATCTCTTCCTCTGAAAAGCTAAGGGAGGCTACTTGGTGAATAGGGTGGGGTGAAGATGAAGGTGGTAATTTGGTGAGAGAGGCTACATGATGGGGTGTGATAATGGAGGCTACGAGTGTAGGGTCATTGGGTAAAACCTCAATAGATTGAAGAACCTCCATGAGATCTTGATGATGGGATTTCGAGGTTTGGATGAGGTCATATAAGGACATTTTGAGGGGAGATTGGTGTAATTGTTTGATCATGGTGTGATGTGTGACTCCATTAGAATGGGGTATGTGGGGCCATGGATAGTGATTTTAGGTATGGGTGCAGATGGTATGTTAGGTATAGGATTGGTTGGTGGGTCAGTTGCCTTTTCTTTGCCCTTATCCTTCGAGCATTGATTTGAGGGGAGTCATTAAATGGAGAAGGTGTAGGATGAGTGGTATAATGACATGACGGGAAAAAACCTACTGGAGGAGAAAAGATTTTGAAGTGACTTGAGCGCAACGACCTTTAGGTGATGGCATGGTAAGTTCTCTAATGTGAACCATGTTAATTTCTAATCTTGGAGGTGGTTCTAAGAGTTTTCGGGGTAGAGGTTGTGGTTGCTGAATGGGCAATGTGGGAATGGGTGTCGATGAAGGGGGTCCTCATCGAGAAGGTCGTCGTCGTCAAAGTTGGCTTTCGGAGGACATAACTAGATAAGGATGGCTTTCAAAGCCTTGTATTTCTCCACATCGTGCCGGGCACATGATGGTAGGCACAAATTTTAGTATCATCAAACCCCTTTGGCTTGGGTTTGAGGGGGTCATAAGGTCTTGTTGGTCCGAAAATATGTTGCTTAGACAGATCTATGGATAGACGAGCCAAGCAGGTGTGCGGGGCATAGCCCCTCTTTGAGTCAAGAAAGTGAAACCGGTTTATTGCTATTCTACCAAAGAGGGAATCTATGCAAGTCTCACATTACGCCTTCGGGGTTTGGGATCTCATCCTAGTAGGTGCGTTCGATTTGTGAAAAGAAAGGAAAGGAAGAGGGGATGAAGAAAGAGCAGGTCCGAAGTAAGAAAAGAAATGAATTCCAAAGCAAAAAGGTCAGAAGATTTATGTTTTGGGATTGGTAGTAAACAAGAGCCAAACCTACTTGCATAAACAAACAAAGCAATACTGATGATGAATAAATGAAAAAAAGTAGATATGAATCTAACAGAATAAACACATACAGATCTAACATAAGAAAGGTCTGATGCATAACACAGCTATTCAGCACAAAGTCTCAATATTTGTATTACTGTTTTCTTCTGTTACAAGAAAGCTCAAAGTCTTTTTTCTTCACTTCTATTTTTCATCTGAAAGATATTCATCCATCCCACAATACAACAAGTATTGGGGTATATATAGAAGAAGGAGAGAAAAGAAGGCAAAAAGGAGCCAACAACTATTTACAAAGATATTTACAAAATATCTAAAAGTCACGTTGACTTTTTACAACTTGATGGACGACATCATCCCATGATGCAACATGGATGATGTCATCATTTGTATCAACATACTCCAGATATTTCCGAAAAGAAAGACGAAGAAGAGAAAGAGAAGAAGAAGAAGAAGAAGAAGAAGAAGAAGAAGTAGCTATTGAAACGTCATCATCCTCGCGGCCGAAAGGGGGTGCACCGCTTTGTTGCTCCTCAGGTGACGAGATATGGAACTGAGAGCGGTATTCCATGAACTTGTTGATTATTGGCCCTAGTTGATCCTGGGAAGGATCCTTGTGCCTATCACTTATCGCCTCACAAGTCTCCCGCTCATCTATGAGCTTCTCTGGGAGTTTGGAATAGTCCTTTTCTGCCTCAATGAGGAACCTGATGAAGTCTCTACATGCCAGCAGGTTGTTGATAGATTCTGTGTCAAATGTGACCTCTGGCCCGTTCCTTGAGAAGCAATCTCCTGAAGATCTCGCGTGGTTTCATGCCTTTCCTTAAAGTGAAGGAAGGAGTAAGTAACCCTAGCGACATATTAAGAACAATTCGTTCCATTTGGTGCATCACATCCAGGGCTTCTTCCTTGACTTTGTCAATCTTTTCTAGAATAAATTCTAGCTGATCCACCCGGTAGTCCAGAGTGGACATGATTTTGTTGAGGGCCCTTGGATGGCCGAAGATGCCGAACTTGACCAGATCTTCGACTCAACAAATCGAACATTTGTTGGAACGCCTCGTGCTACAATCGGCATGTTCAGCTCTTCTCGATATGGGCCTCGCTAACGCTTGGAGCTCTTTATTCGCCTTATCTTGATGTTCGGTACAAGTCGGAGAACTTGGCGATCACTTTTTTTTGTCTTTGAGGATTTGGCTCCTCCAAGCGGAAAATGCCATACCCCCGCTCGTCGATCTTGGCATACTCATTAATTTTCTCCCCGGGCCGAGAAGCTCGAAGTCTTCAGCGGCGGTTGTGGGATGCGCACTACCCATCTTCTGTAAGGCTTGGAGCAGATATTTGTTTTGCTCCTTCAGTTGCCTTTTCTCTTCCTTTATTTCTTTAAGCTTCTTGCAGAGGGTGTCAACTGCAGAAAGAGCCTCTCCTTGAAGACTTTCGGAAGATGTCCCCATTGTGACTTGGGTCACAGTAAAATCTGTCGGAGACAGATCCTTTTTCTCTTTGAGGGGATTGGGGTATGCGATTTCCATAACTCTCTCCCCTACAGCACTTTGAGAGAAGCGCATGACAGGATTTTTCTTCTTCGCCCCCTTAGATGGGATCATGGAAAAGTCCATCGGAGCGATGGGAACTTTCCTCTTTTGCTGACTTAGCTACTGAGAGATCCAAGCTGGACCCATGGTAGAAGGACCGGAAACAGAGATAGAGGAGGGGCGGCTGCAGTAGTAGAGGGGAAAAAGGTGGAGACACGTGGCGGCGGCATTGAGAGAATAGCCGAAGAAGTGCCCACGGAAGGAAGGGAAACTGCAGCTGCGGAAGACATAGGAAGGGAAGGGAGCTCGGAGATAAGGGAAGAAATGGAGGAGGATAGATCAGCGAGGGAAGAGAAGATAGATGAAGAAGCGGGGGAAATAGTAGAAGAAGGAACAGAAGACACGACCAAAGGGATGGTCACTTGAGTCGCTCGAGGAGGGGAAGGAAGAGAAGAAGAAAGGATAGAAGGGACCTCAGTTGTTGTAACAATGCCGACATCCTGAGTGGATGGGCCAATGGGAATATCCTCTTCTGCTTCTTTCTCTGGTGTGACCAGAGATATTACCTGCTCGGGTGCCGCGGAAGGAGGACTCTCAGGGGCTTCTTCCTGAATGGTGCTGGATTCACCTTCTATGCCTTTGCCCTTGCCTTTAGGCTGCTTTTTGGACCGTGGAGGTGCGTTGCCCAACGGGGAGGTTGTGAAATCAACCCCAAGGTAGATTAGTCCATTCATACGACACCAATGCTCTGTCCTACGCAGAGTCTCCTTGACCCTCTCCTCAATTGTCTGAGGGGCCTTAGTTCTATCAATGGCCGGAAAGGGCCAATTGTCCCCATCTGTGTCAGTATATACCTTGTCTATTTCATCTTCCGTAGTTTGGAAGCCTTTGGGGACAATGGCTATCCCGTATTGGATGATTTCTGCCAATGCTAGGCGAGAATGATCCTTTCTCCTGAGCTCCACCTCATGGATGACGTCAATGTAAATGTCCTCAATCTGAGGGACGTGGATTGGATCAAGTTTCGCCCTTGGCAGACAGCTCCTTGGGTCGAAGGTAGGCCTGGCTGGGAAATCATGTCTTAAATTGAGCAGCTCCAGCTCTGCGAACATTTCCTTCGCCTTGTGGTGGGTAGAGCATGTATATCAGCCCACTGTGAGGGGGAAAGGAGTTCCACCCTTATTTCTTTCGAGGCATTTCTCATGGTATGTGATCACTGTCTTGACAGCTCCAAAGAGATCGATTTAGGTCCAAAGATACCTCGGTAGCTCCGGTTGGCTCTCCCAAAAAGTTGGCAGCCCTTAGATAGGTGAATGTGGGAAACTGGGTGAACAAGGCCCCCCATTTCTCGGTGGCTGCTACTATGCTTTTTGGTCAGGCCATAAGTCATATTCGGCCTCAATAGGTAGATGATTTGATAGAAAAACACATCGTTAATTTTTGTAAATTGGGAGATGCTATTCTCCACCCTCAATCCCGGGTAGTACTCGTATATCTTGACTCCGAGGCCAAATTCCACTCCGCATGACAAGCTTGGATAGTCCCTCTCTCGATGCTACAGTAGACCACGTAGGAGTTCATGTGGAATGTCCCCGTTGTGCTAAATTGTTGTAGTTGCTCGAGAGAGATTGTCGCTTATAATTTCTCCCACAGAACGCCGATCGAGGCATATTCTTGTTCATGGTCTCTTGCTGGATGTAGACATATGTTCTTTCAAACTCAGTTGCTCTGCATGAAGAAGAAGCGAGACCCAATCCAAAAAGGTTGTATTAGCCATTTGATCTTCCATTGAAATGTTAGCAGAAGAAAGAGTTAGAGATTTTGAGACTCAGGGCGCATGGCGCATGAAAGCTGCAGCTTACAGGGCTAAATAGGTAAGGCGCACGGGAAAGTGTGTTACAAGGGTTAAATTGGCGTCAAAGGTACATGGCGCATGAAAACCGCAAACATGCAGTTTACAAAAGGGCGCATAAAAAAATCATGTTGCACGGAGACAGGATGCACCGAAGGCGCATGGATTTTTCATGTTACATGGGGATTTGGTGCGCCCTTTGGCGCATGTATCTTTTGTGTTACATAAACTTCTCGTGTGCCAAAGCTAACTTGGCGCAGCGCATGGAGGGTTTACATGACATAATGCTTTTGCAACGAAGAATGCGCCTGCGCTTTCAAAGTCTTGCACTTGGCGTAGATTAAGCCGGTGTTGCGTAGATGCAGGGTGCGCCAAAGGGGCGCATGTTTATGCGATGCAACAAGGAAGGTTGGTGTGCCATTGAGGGCGCAGGGCTAGTGTTTTGCAGCAGTAAGATGGGTGCACCATTGGCATGGATTTTAGTCATGTTGCGGGGGTGACAGATGCGCCAAAGGGGCGCAACTGTTTTGATGTTGCAAGACGCGCCGATGCGCCAAAGGGAAAAAACAGTCATCTTCATTTCTCTCTTCATTTGTTTTAGCAGGGTTATTGGGCAATGAAACGGCTCATTTAAAAGGAAATAAAACCATGTTTTTCAGACAAGTTCCCCTACCAGCAGATCTGGACAGAGGGGGAGGGATATGGGAAGATGGCAAAAGGAGGAGGCTAGATCAACATTTTGATATCCCCAAACACAAACCAAAACCAGACCACCAAGCACAAAGAACCAAAACGCAAAACGCATGGAAGAGACAAGAACACTTACCCGGATAAATAGTGAGAATCTGGCAAACGGGTCCACAACGCGTTGAAAACGACGAGGCAGGGGCTGACAGGCCAGAGAAAATAATCACGTGATGCGTCTGGTGAAAATGACATTTGTGGGCGCGTAAAAACATATATATAGGTGAGCTAGTCATAAATGCGCCACCAACTTTATAAAGGGTGCATGAAAATTACTGTCGACATAGGAAAGTATGCGCCCTTTGGCGCACCAAAGCATTTGTCAGCATGAAACTAAGCGCACCTTTGGCGCACCAAAAGTTGTGTTGTCATTAGATTATGTGTGCCCTTTGGTGCACTAAAAGTAGCGCAACAAAAGTTGTGCTAACATGAAGGCGCATGCACCTTGGCGCACGTAGGGAAGACTAAACATACAAGGCGCACCAAAATTTGTGTTGACACTGAAAAATATGCGCCAAAGGATTTAAAGGGGGTGCACCAAAAGTTGGTGTTACATAGTAATTCCATGCGCCCAGCCAAAAAAGACCAAAAAGACTAAGTTCGAAAAACCAGATTTCTCGGAAAGGGATTTTGCAACGTTCCGAACGCAAGGGATCCCTAACGAGGGATCGAAACAAAATTTTCGGTATGGTTATCGGTAAAATTGCCCTTGTCAATTTTACGAGATAACAGCTGGCTCTTTCTGGGGACTATCCCTGAGCAACTCGGGGGTAGAGAATCCCAGATCTCATGTGCCTATCCATTGGGTAACAGAGTCAAAAACAAGGGCGACCGGAAGGAGAGAAAAAGAAACACACAACAAACCGAAAGCAACCACACAACGAAAACAAACACACAACGAAAGCAAACTGTACAAAGAAGAGAGCAAGCTCTACTTCCTAAAAATTTTCAGATGTTTCCCGCTATAAGGAAGCGGGAGCTCGGTTCCATCCAGCTATGAGAGATAGAAGCTATTCTCTCCGTTGAGCTGTTTGATCTTGAAGGGCCCTCTCCACAGGGAATCAAACTTTCCGTGCATGCCCTTTGGATTTCTTCGCTTGTCCCACAAAAGGACGAGATCTCCCACTTGAAAATCCCTCTGCTTTGCTTTTTTATCGAATAATCTCTTGACTTGATTCTGATGTTCGGTGATCCTGTCGACCACCCTTATTCTCTTTTCTTCAAGTTCTGCTAGATACATGATCCTCTTTTCTAGAGAATTCTGGAAAGTTTCATCTTCGATAGCTCGTGCCAAGTGCAGAGCAAGAAGTTCCAGAAATGGGAAGCTCGGCATCAGTGCCATATAACACTTGAAAAGGTGACATGCCGAGAGACCTCTTGGGAGTAATACAATCGGCCCACAAAGCGTCGTACAAAGACTTGTGCCACATCCGCTGATTCTCATCCACTAACTTCCGTATGATGGTCACCAAGTTCTTGTTGCTGGATTCTGCCTGACCATTCCCCTGGGGGTAATAATCTGAGGTGTGAGCCAAAGTTATCCCATATTCATAACAAAACTAATAACTTCCCGTGAGGAGAAGTTAGAAGCATTATCAGCAACAATTTTGTTTGGAACGCCAAACCTGACAATGATATTCTCTTTAATGAAGTTGCAAACCACCTCAGAAGTGGCATGCTTAACAGGTATGGCTTCCACCCACTTGGTGAAGTAATCTGTCGTTGTAAGGACATAGCTATGTCCGGCACTCGATTGAGGATTGAGTGCACCAATAAAATCAATTCCCCATTGCCTGAATGGTTCGTTGATAATGACAGGCCTAAGGGGAAAAGCAGCCAACTTCGGCTTGCCGACGAATTGCTGGCAAGGTTCACACTTTGCCACCCAGGTGGCTGTATCTTGGAAGAGCGTCGGCCAATAGTACCTGGCTCGAATGATCTTGTGTGCTGTCACGGAGGAAGAGAAATGCCCCCCACAGGCTGAATTGTGAAAACTTTCCAGTAGTTTTACCTGCTGAGGTTTGTCAACACATCGCAAAAAGACGCCATCTATCCCACGTTTATATAAACCGTCATCCCAGATGACATATTTAGCTGCTCTGAGCTTTATAGTGTGCTTCTCCTTCATAGTTAGGTGCATTGGGCATTCGCCGTAGGTGAGGAAGAAAGCGATATTGGAATACCATTCATCACTAGTCGCAACAAATAGGACCAGAGGCAGCGAATCGGGTTTTTCCAGCCGGTTCTGTGCTTCATCGGTGTAGTCACCCCTTTCATCAGGGTTTTCTGAATCTTTGTTTTCAGCCATAAGCTGACACAGGCCCTTGCCCCTCACCAGCTTGGTTGGTTTAATATCCAGGTCATACTCCTGGACCTTTGTGATCCAATTTCCTCGCAAGCTTCCTAACTCTTCTTTGAGTTAGAATTGATTTCACCACTGTGTCAGGGACCAGCACCACCGTATGCGAGTTTAGAATGTAATACCTGAAATTCTTCACTGCTTTGACAATGGCAAAGGCATGCTTCTCCAATTGAGTCATTTTTAGTTCGTGAGGCTTGAGGGGAGAACTCATGAACGCAATCGGAGATTCGACGTCCTCCGAATTCTTTTGCATTAATATTGCAGACACAGTATGCTCAGATGCATAACTATACATGATGAAGTCCTTGGAGAAATCGGGACATACCAGGACTGGTGCGTGAGCAACGGAAGCTTTTATTTCTTCAAACGACCTTTTCCCTTCTTCGCTCCATCTGAAAGTTGGTGACCCCTTCATCATGTTCAATATGTGACGAGTCTTCTCAGCAAAGTCGGGAACAAAACGTCTGAGAAAGTTCACCTTTCCGAAGAAAGAATGAACACCAGTCTTGCTTGTAGGCAGAGTAAGGCTTTGAATAGCCTTAACTCTTTCGGTATCTATCTTTGTTCCTTCTTTGCTAACCACATGCCCTAGCAACTTTCCTTCCGTAACTCCAAAAACAGACTTTTTTTGGATTTAGGGAAATCCCATGTTCTCGGCACCTGGCCAATACTTGCTCCAAATGATCACAATGATCATTTCGTTGTTTAGAGAACATGGTTAAGTCATCTAAATAAACCACAATGACTTTCCCCATCATACCCTTGAATGCAAAATCCATGGCCCGCTGAAAATTGGCGCCAGCATTAGTTAGGCCAAAAGGCATCCTGCTGTAGGCAAATGTACCCCAGGGAGTAGTGAATGCTATTTTAAATTGATCTTCAGGTGAAACTTCAATCTGATTATAGCCTGAAAAACCATCAAGCATGGATAAGCATCTCCGATCCGATTCATCGCTACGAACTTGATCCATTATCGGAAGTGGGTAGTTGTCTTTCAAGGATGCCTGATTCAAATTGCGAAAGTCTACGCATATGAGTATCTCACCGTTTTTCTTGCGACCGGCAAAATATTTTCTACCCAAGTATCTTGTGATGGATGGGAAAGATGATTCTCGCATCCAGCATCTTTTGAATTTCAGCCTGGATAGTCCCCGAGATCTTAGGATTATAGTGTCTCTGCTTCTGGCGAAAGGCTTTGACATCTTCTTTCAACGGGATGTCATGCTGAATGTCCTTTGGCTTAAAATACTTTAGATAGGCATAGGACCATGCCAACACGTCCATATATTTTTTCAGCAACTTGACAAATTTCCGTTTCTCCTCAGGCGTGCAACATTTGCCAATGTTCACAAATTACGGGTGCTCTATCGAAACTATATTGACTAGTTCGGTTTCTGGGGATGAGTCAGGGTCATCTCGCCTCTTCTTTTTCACAAAACGGTCGTGCCTGTCAAACAACCGCTCCAGAGAAACCAGACCCTTTGGGATTTTATTTCCTTTGAGCTGACATATGTCATCGTTCCCTTCAGATTCATCACCTTGATTGGTGACTGATTCACGGCAAGTGGAAGTAGATCCTTCAAAGTGCAATTCTTTAAAATTTTCGCCTTCTCTAGAAAGGAAATGAGTTGATTATCGTCGTTGAACACCTGCCAACGTTGAGAATTGTCTGGCACGCTCGGGCGGAAAACCACCTCAATGGTGTATTTGTTTGTTCTCAAACCTGGGTGAGGAAGCATGAGGGATGCTGAAACAGCCAATGAATCGGCCATGTCATTTTGGGCTCTTGGAATGGATTCAATCGAAAAAGCATCAAACTCTTCAATGCTGTCCCACACCGCATTACGGTAATGCCTGAGCCTTTCATTCTTCACTTGGTAAATCCTTTTAACTTGATTCACAACTAGCTCCGCATCACCTTGTACTTTCAGATTTTTAATCCCTCTTTCTTTTGCGGCTTGCATGCCAAGTAACAAAGATTCATACTCAGCAGTATTATTTGTGTTAAAAAACTGCAACTTGAAAGAGAGAGGAATGACTTCTTCCTCGGGAGATATTAGCACGGCTCCGGCGCCACATCCGCTGGTTGCACAGCTACCATCGAACTGCAAGGTCTAGATCTTGTTAAGATCTCCTTCTTCAACGGGACAACCATTTTATCGGGCTCGATAGACAAGAAATAGTTCCCCATCCCTGATGATTCAAAAAGGATTTGAGCTTTGGGGTCCTCAGAGCTAGTAACCAAGTACTTCTTTTGTGATTCGGCTCCAAAGTCTGCATTACGCCTTTGACGGGAATTCTAGCTTTAGACCAGTCCATATGAATTTCCCCACCGACTTCACTGCAGAAACTTCTTCCCAGCAAAATTCCATAGGCTTCCGTAATGTCAGCAACAAGGACTATCATCTTTACCCTCTTATCAGGGAATGCCGCAAATGCAAATTATGCATCTTTAATTTGGCCAATCAACGGAACCTGCTTGGTTTCCAAGGAATAACATCTGCCGAAAGGCTTGGTAAGAGTGAGGCCCAAAGCATGGGCGACTTTTGTTGGCATGACGTTATCCGAAGCTCGGAATCAATTATGCAGTTACTCAACTTGTGTCCATTGATTAGGAGGGAGAGATAGAAAGGCTCTATCTTGCCTGATGCCGATGTTGAAGCAACATTTATGTGGGATTCAGGGGGAGTGGAAAGGATTCCTTTTGGGGAAACCTGATTAGATACAACAGCTTGACTTTGAATATATTTGGTCAATCTTACAAGTTGTTCGGGATTTGACTGAAGGTACTCAGCTTCAGACATTTGGATCTTGGTCTTTTTTGCATGATCTATGATATCAAACATGGCCAAGGGTTGCGTTGGTGAAGGAATGAGTCCCTCACTTCGCGATGGTGGAAAAGGATTACTGGTCTTGGTAGGAATATGAGGGGGCTGATTTAGAGGGGAGATGGGGGGAAAGGATTTCCTTGTAAAAGATTTGCCAGGGAGTTGAGTAGGAAGAGGATTACCTCTTTTAGCAATGGTTGGAGGCGTGTTTGACACGGCCTTCTCCTGCTGGACATGGGCAGCAACTTCCGCTTCTTTTCCTTGTGAGCGAGTAAAAATAGCGTATCCCTGGGTACCTTCCTCTTCATCAGATTCTTCCTCATCAAATTCCATATATCCAATAGTAGAGTCACCAGTCGGTTCACCGACATCTTGATCATCTTCGCCTTGAGACGAAGGTTCTTCATAGTACTACTCTTCTTCTTCGATTTCGGCCAGAGCGTTGACCGGAGGAGCCTCAAGTGCCAACCACGGAGTGGTTGCGGGTAAGCGCGGTCTTTGTGAAACATTGTTAGGAACGAAATTCCTCCGCGGAATATCCCGGTATGAGGAACTGGGGGAGGCCTGGGCCAACTGCTTCTTTAATGCAAGCAAGTCATTTGCCATCTTTTGAAAGGCTGGATCAGACGAAGTAGTGGGCGAAGGGCCCAAAGATTTAGGCTTGGCTGATTCCTTTTTCAATTCGCCAGATATTATCAAATTATCTTCTATGTGAATGGCAGCGGCTTGGGCGAGAATCAAGGTGGCAACTCATTCCTGGAGGAGCAAGAAACTAACTTTCGAGCTCATAGCGTTTACGAAGAAACACTTTTGATTCTCCGGTGTTGGAAGCATGGCAACAGGGACACGGTTGATTAGTGCATTGAACCGGGCGATAAAATCGCGCATGGTCTCATTTGCCTCTTTCTTCAGGTGAGTGATCCGTGATAATAATGCAAATGCATCTTCTGAAGGTTTGTACCTGTCTTCAAAAGCATCCCGCAAGGTGGCCCAACTGGTAATAGATCCGGCTGGTAAATGCTGAAACCATTCAGCTGCAGGTCCTTGTAGAGTTTCCAGAAAAAGGTGAACCGACACATCCTCGTGAGTTACATCCAGGATACTGCATGACATGATGAATGCAGATATGTGGGAATCTATACTTTGATTTCCACTCCCGTCGAATTTGGGAAAATTCTTTCGGTTTCCGTGAGGGAGCACATGAACTGGATGTGGTAAAGCCAAGGGACCCATAGCATTTCCCCATGGTATCGCCATTTGAAAGGCTGGAAAAGAACACGGGCTGGAAGCACAGTTCCACTGAGCAGCAAGGCACTACAAAGGGATGTGGATGCCCCTTGCGAAAGATTCTTCCTTCGTGAAGGCGAGACACTCCTGGATGACCGGTCAGCCGAGCTTAGCGCTGAAAAGCGTGCCGGTGTTATGCTGAAATTATGCCTTTGAAGCAGATCGAAAGTAGGATCAGCTTCTCCACGGGCTCTCCTGCTGCGCGTAAAAGGTTCACCCACCAGTGTACCTTCCAGATCTGCAACGTTATGGCGCAGATTTGAAATTTCTTTTTGGCTGTACTTGCTGATTTTCTGGTTTTTTTGACAAAAACCAGCAGCAAATACTTTTCTAAATATTTAAAAACTATCCTTTTCAGAAAACCGATTGCGGTTAATGACAAATAACAACGAGGATAAAATGACAGAGAAGAATAGCAAGCTGATTTTCGGATCTAATTTTGACTTTTTTCAGAGGGTTTCAAACTTTTAGCAAACAGTCAAAAATTCAGATCTACGGCAAAATACTGATTTTTATAAAAACTCAGCGAACTAAAGATTTGTAACTAGGCCAGATCTATGGATCTCAGAAGAAAATTTTCAATTCAGAGCACTTTTGCAAATTTTTGGATTTTTAACAAAAAGTTCAGATTTGCAAACAGATAGTGATTTTTCTGATTTTTTCTGATTTTCTATCCTATCACTATCATAGATCTGATAGATCTGTTCGTTCCCCAGTAGAGTCGCCAAAAACTGTTGGTCCGAAAATCTGTCGCTTAGACAGATCTATGGATAGATGAGCCAACAGTGTGCAGGGCATAGCCCCTCTTTGAGTCAAAGAAAGTGAAACTCGGTTTTATTGCTATTCTACCAAAGCAGGAATCTATGCAAGTCTCACAGATTCTGCCTTCGGGGGTTTGGGATCTCATCCTAGTAGGTGTGTTCCCGACTACGAAAAGAAAGGAAAGGAAGAGGGGATGAAGAAAGAGCAGGTCCGAAGGAAGAAAAGAAATGAATTCCAAAGCAGAAAGGTCAGAAAATTTATGTTTTGGGATTGGTAATAAACAAAGCCAAACCTACTTGCATAAACAAAGAAAGCAATACTGATGATGAATAAATGACAAAAAATTAGATATGAATCTAATCAGAATAAACACATACAGATCTAACATAAGAAAGGTCTGATGCATAACACAACTATTCAGCACAAAGTTTCAATATTTGTATTACTGTTTTCTTCTGTTACAAGAAAGCTCAAAGTCTTTTTCTTCACTTCTATTTTTCATCGAAACATATTCATCCATCCCACAATACAACAAGTATTGGGGTATATATAGAAGAAGGAGAGAAAAGAAGGCCAAAAAGCGAGCCAACTATTTACAAAGATATTTACAAAATATCTAAAAGTCACGTTGACTTTTACAACTTGATGATGGACGACATCATCCCATGATGCAAAATGGATGATGTCATCATTTGTATCAACATACTCCAGATATTTCCGAAAAGAAAGACGAAGAAGAGAAAGAGAAGAAGAAGAAGAAGAAGAAGAAGAAGAAGAAGAAGAAGAAGCAGCAGCTATTCGTCATCATCATCCTGCGGCCGAAAGGGGGTGGACTACTTTTGTTGCTCCTCAAGTGACGAGATATGGAACTGAGAGCGGTATTCCATGAACTTGTTGATTATTAGCCCTAGTTGATCCTAGGAAGGATCCTTGTGCCTATCACTTATCGCCTCACAAGTCTCCCGCTCATCTATGAGCTTCTCTGGGAGTTTGGAATAGTCCATTTCGCCTCAATGAGGAACCCGATGAAGTCTCTATATAAAGCAAAGAGTTGTTGATAGATTCTATGTCAAATGTGACCTCTGGCCCCATTCCTTGAGAAGCGATCTCCTTGAAGATCCGGGTGGTTTCATCAGCTTTCCTTAAAGTGAAGGAAGGAGTAAGTAACCCTGGCGACATATTAAGAACAATTCGTTCCATTTGGTGCATCGCATCCAAGGCTTCTTCCTTGACTTTGTCAATCTTTTCTAGAATAAATTCTAGCTGATCCACCCAGTAGTCCAGAGTGGACATGATTTTGTTGAGGGCCCTTGGATGGCCGAAGACGCCGAACTTGACCAAATCTTTCGAGCGATCAAGTGAGCATTTGTTGGAAGGTCTCGTGCTACAATCTGGCATGTTCCAGCTCTTCTGATATGGGCCCTGCTAACGCTTGGAGCTCTTTATTCGCCTTACTGATGTTCAGGTACAAGTCGGAGAACTCGGCGATCACTTTTTCACTGTCTTTGAGGATTTGGCTCCTCCAAGCGGAAACGGCCATACCCTGCTCGCCGATCTTGGCATACTCATTAATTTTCTCCTGGCTGAGAAGCTCAGAAGTCTTGGTGGCAGTTGTGGGATGCGCACTACCCATCTTCTATAAGGCTTGGAGCAGATATTTGTTTTGCTCCTTCAGTTGCCTTTTCTCTTCCTTTATTTCTTTAAGCTTCTTGCAGAGGGTGTCAACTGCAGAAAGAGCCTCTCCTTGAAGACTTTCGGAAGATGTCCCCATTGTGACTTGGGTCACAGTAAAATCTGTCGGAGACAGATCCTTTTTCTCTTTGAGGGGATTGGGGTATGCGATTTCCATAACTCTCTCCCCCCTACAAAGACTTTGAGAGAAGCGCATGACGAGGCTTTTGCTTCTTCGCCCCCTTAGATGAGATCACGAGAAAAGTCCATCGGAGCGATGGGAACTTTCCTCTTTCTTGACTTAGCTCGAGAGATCAAGCTGGACCCATGGTAGAAGGACCGGAAAGCGAGAGGAGGAGGCGGTTGCGTAGTAGAGGGGAAAAGGTGGAGACACGTGGCGGCGGCATTGATAGAATAGCCGAAGAAGTGCCCACGGAAGGAAGGAAGCTGCAGTCATGCGGAAGACATAGGAAGGAAGGGAGCTCGGAGATAAGGGAAGAAATGGAGGAGGATAGATCAGCGAGGGAAGAGAAGATAGACGAAGAAGTGGGGAAACAAGAGAAGAAGAAGGAAGAAGACACGACCAAAGGGATGGTCGCTTGAATCGCTCGAGGAGGGGAAGGAAGAGAAGAAGAAAGGATAGAAGGGACCTCAGTTGTTGTAACAATGCCGACATCCTGAGTGGATGGGCCAATGGGAATATCCTCTTCTGCTTCTTTCTCTGGTGTGACCAGAGATATTACCTGCTCGGAGTCTTTGCGGAAGGAGGACTCTCAGGGGATTCTTCCTGGATGGTGCTGGATTCACCTTCTATGCCTTTGCCCTTGCCTTTAGGCTACTTTTTGGATCGTGGAGGTGTGTTGCCCAACGGGGAGGTTGTGAAATCAACCCCAAGGTAGATTAGTCCATTCATACGACACCAATGCTCTGTCCTACGCAGAGTCTCCTTGACCCTCTCCTCAATTTTTTGAGGGGCCTTAGTTCTATCAATGGCCGGAAAGGGCCAATTGTCCCCATCTGTGTCAGTATATACCTTGTCTATTTCATCTTCCGTAGTTTGGAAGCCTTTGGGGACAATGGCTATCCCGTATTGGATGATTTCTACCAATGCTAGGCGAGAATGATCCTTTCTCCTGAGCTCCACCTCATGGATGACGTCAATGTAAATGTCCTTGATCTGAGGGACGTGGATTGGATCAAGTTTCGCCCTTGGCAGACAGCTCCTTGGGTCGAAGGTAGGCCTGGCTGGGAAATCATGTCTTAAATTGAGCAGCTCCAGCTCTGCGAACATTTCCTTCGCCTTGTGGTGGGTAGAGCATGTATATCGGCCCACTGTGAGGGGGAAAGGAGTTCCACCCTTCTTTCTTTTCAGGCATTTCTCGTGGTATGTGATCAGCTGCCTTGACAGCTCCAGCAGAGAATCGGTTTACGTCCAAAGCATACCTCTAAGCTTTGGTTGGCTCTCCCAAAAAGTTGGCAGCCCTTAGATAGGTGAATGTGGGAAACTGGGTGAACAAGGCCCCCCATTTCTCAGTGGCTGCTACTATGCTTTTGGTCGTGTGACCATAAGTCATATTCGGCCTCAATAGGCAGATGATGTGATAGAAAAACACATCGTTAATTTTTGTGAATTGGGAGATGCTATTCTCCAGCCTCAATTCCAGGTAGTACTCGTATATCTTGACCTGAGGCCAAACTCCACTCCGCGTCAGGCCTGGATAGTCCCTCTCTGATGCTGCAGCGTAGACCACGTAGGAGTTCATATGGAATGTCCCCGTTGTGCTAAATTGTTGTAGCTGCTCAGAGATTGTGCTGCTTATAATTTCTCCCAAAGAAAAGCGCGATCGTGCATATTCTTGTTCATGGTCTCTTGTTGGATGTAGACATATGTTCTTTCGAACTCAGTTGTTGATCTGCATGAAGAAGAAGCGAGACCCAATCCAAAAAGGTTGTATTAGCCATTTGATCTTCCATTGAAATGTTAGCAGAAGAAAGAGTTAGAGATTTTGAGACTCAGGGTGCATGGCGCATGAAAGCTGCAGCTTACAGGGCTAAATAGGTAAGGCGCACGGGGAAAGTGTGTTGCAAGGGTTAAACTGGTGCCAAAGGCACATGGCGCATGAAAACTGCAGGATGCATTTTACAAAACGGCACATAAAAACATCGTGTTGCACAGAGACAGGATGCACCGAAGGCGCATGGCTTTTTCATGTTACATGGGGATTTGGTGCGCCCTTTGGCACATGTATCTTTTGTGTTACATAAACTTCTCGTGTGCCAAAGCTAACTTGGCGCAGCGCATGGAGGGTTTACACGACATAATGCTTTTGCAACGAAGAATGCGCCTGCGCTTTCAAAGTCTTGCACTTGGCGCAGATTAAGCCGGTGTTGCGCAGATGCAGGGTGCGCCAAAGGGGCGCATGTTTATGCGATGCAACAAGGAAGGTTGGTGCGCCATTGAGGGCGCAGGGCTAGTGTTTGCAGCAGGCAAGATGGGTGCGCCATTGGCACGGATTTTAGTCATGTTGCAGGGGTGACAGATGCGCCAAAGGGGCACAACTATTTTTGATGTTGCAAGACGTGCCGGTGCGCCAAAGGGAAAAATAGTCATCTTCATTTCTCTCTTCATTTGTTTTAGCAGGGTTATTGGGCAATGAAACGGCTCATTTAAAAGGAAATAAAACCATGTTTTTCAGACAAGTTCCCCTACCAGCAGATCTGGACAGAGGGGGAGGGATATGGGAAGATGGCAAAAGGAGGAGGCTAGATCAACATTTTGATATCCCCAAACACAAACCAAAACCAGACCACCAAGCACAAAGAACAAAACACAAAACGCATGGAAGAGACAAGAACACTTACCCGGATAAATAGTGAGAATCTGGCAAACGGGTCCACAACGCATTGAAAATGATGAGGCAGGGGCTAACAGGCCAGAGAAAATAATCACGTGAAAATGACATTGTGGGCGCATAAAAACATATATATAGGTGAGCTAGTTATAAATGCGCCACCAAATTTATAAAGGGCGCATGAAAATTATTGTCGACATAGGAAAGTATGCGCCCTTTGGTGCACCAAAGCATTTGTCCAGCATGAAACTAAGCGCGCCTTTGGCACACCAAAATTTGTGTTGTCATTAGATTATGTGCGCCCTTTGGCGCACCGAAAAGTGGCGCAACAAAAGTTGTGCTAACATGAAGGCGCATGCGCCTTGGCGCACGCAAGGAAGACTCAACATACAAGGTGCACCAAAAGTCGTGTTGACACTGAAAAATATGCGCCAAAGGCTTTAAAGGGGGCACACCAAAAGTTGGTGTTACATAGTAATTCCATGCGCCCAGCCAAAAAAGACCAAAAAGACTAAGTTCGAAAAACTAGATTTCCGGAAAGGGATTTTGTAACGTTCCGAACGCAAGGGATCCCTAACGAGGATCGAAACAAAATTTTCGGTATGGTCATCGGTAAAATTACCCTTGTCAATTTTACAGGATAATGTGTCCGAGCATGCGGTAATGTAATGATAGAAGTCTTAAGGAGGTTTGTTAAAATTTTGGCATAGGACCCCGCTAGTGGATCGTAATGGGAAGTGAATGTGGGTTTAGGTGTAAGTGCAGTTTTTTGTTGAGGATTGGTCCTCGCGGGAGGAGGAGTAGGTCGAGCTATGGTTTTGGGTGCTGGTGTGGTCTTAGGTGTTGATTGTGTTTGTCTAGGTATGGGTATGGTAGATGAATGGGCAGGAGGGTGTGTGGTTTTGACTACCTTATTGTGGGGTAGCGGAGTTTTGTTTTTGGGTTGCACCTTCTTGGGTAAAGGTGACATGGGTGTACGAGGTTTAGAAGGAAAATCAGATGGGGGAAGAGGGCGAGTTATCCACAGGGATAACAGAGGTGCTGTGAAGGTAGATGATGCGGGTCATGTAGGGGGTGTGAGAGACAAAGACTGAAGTGTAGTGGGTAGTGAAGAAGTTACAGAAAGTATTGGAGGTATGGGTGGTAAAGATGTTGTAGGTGTGGGTGTAAGTCATGTCGAGCACCGGGTAGGTTAGAGGTTTGTGAGGAAGGGATGGGCTGTTGTGTTTTTGGTTTATTGATGGGTGGAGGTTTCTTAACCGTGTTAGGAAGTTGAGGTCCTAAGATAGACGGGATAGGTGCAGTGTGATTGGCAAATAGGGTATGAGTTCTATGGGTTTGGTTCTTTTGTTTGGGTGCCGGAGTAGGTGTGGTGTTGACTTTAGAGGATGTAGCTAAATCCAGTTTGATAGGTGGATGAGTAAGGCTAGTAGTTGGGGTGACCCCTAAGGTAGTAATAGGTTTAGGCGAGGAAGAGGATGTAGGTGTGGGTTATGGGTAAGGGTGTGGTTTGAGCTATGATAGGTGTCATGGAAGGAGTTTTGATAGAGGTAGTTGTGTTCGGTTTGATTGGTCGAAATATTTTTGGGTAGATAGTGGAGGTATCAACAAGTGACATCTGCATCTACGTTGAGATGGGAAGCAAAAGGCACCCTCAAAGTAAGGCCCTATCCACATAATCTAAGTAATTGGCCAAATGTGAGAACGGCACGTCTGTAAGTGGAGTTGATGAGGACCTAATGGAAATCCTGTAAAATATGTCTTAAAGACAGGGGATTGGCTATCTTCAGCTTCCGTGGGTAAGAGAGCCGAAAGTAGGTCTACAAGATCTTGGGTAGCTGATGGAGAATGCTCACCAAGAGGTAAGGGTATCTCAACTGGGTCTGTGATAGGGGAGGAGATGATGGGAGCTCCTCTATAGGTGGAGGAGATGATGGGAGCTCCTCTGTAGGTGGAGGAGATGATGGGTGCTCCTCTGTGGGTGGAGGAGGTAAATAAGTATCCTCTGTGGACTGAAGAAGTACTGTGGGTATCGGTTCTCTAAGTGGAGAAGCCAAAGGTGAAATGGTCTCGATGTTAGCGGAAGGCTCCTCCATAGGTGAGGAAGGAGGTGAAAGGTGTTCCTCTGTGGGTGAAGGAACAGGGAGGTTGGTTCGATGCAGAAGGAGGATTTCGGGCTAGAATATCCTCTATGGAAGGAATATGGGGTAATTGGGAGGTGACAGGTGCGTCACTAAAAATATCTTGGACCTCCCGAGTATGGGTATCATGAGTTGAGGTCTCACCGGTTTGATTAGACGAAGGGGCATGATTGGGAAATGGTTTCTTGAAGATGTGTAGGTTTTGGTTGGTAGGTGCATTAGGGTCATCCATGGTTAACTCGCCTTTCTCGAGCATTTCTTGGAAAATGTTTTGAAAGTGATGCAATTGCCATCACTATGACCCTTTACTTGATGATAGTTATAGAATTCATGTTCTTTATACCATGCGGGCATGGGGCGAGCAGTCAAAACTAGTGTGTGGTTTTATAGGTGGAAGGGTGATGGCTCGGCTTTAATAAGCTTTTCTAAGATAGAAGAGTAAGGCTCCCTAATTGGGGTGTATTTCCGTTGTTCTCGTCTAAATTGAAAAGTCTGGACGGGTGAGAGATTAGATGAGGGGGTAGCTTGATTTGATGGATGAGCTAGGATAGCCTTGAGTACCACTGTGTTAGTAGTGCCCTTGGCCTTTGAATAATTGTTTTTGGTTTGGAAGAAGAAGAGGTATCATTCGACTTGAATGCGAATTCTTATTGCGTAATTGGATTTTCTTCTCTTTAATGGCCCGAATCTCTAACTTTCATGCCATGGTGAATGCTTCATCGAAGGTTCGGAAAGTTTGGACCTACAAGGTCGGTGAGATATGTCTAGCACAAGCTTGCGTAAATATTTCGATGAGTTATGTTTGTGGCGATTGGAAGGTGGGTTGGTTAATCAGTCTATGCAGTGAGCGACAAAATGTGATAGATTTGTCCTCATCGACGACGCGTGGAGAATAGGTCGATCATGGTAACCTTCTTGACGATATCGATGGAGAAATGATCCAAGAAGGCTTGGGCTACCGATTGAATGAGAATATAGAGTGTCTAGGTAAGCCACTATACCAATCTAATGCAAGTCCAAATGAGACATGGGAAAGGTTCTCGTGAGCAAAGCATCATCATGAGTGATCGTGTAGCACCCATGTTTGAACAACCGCAAATCTGCAGTGAGTCTTCTTTGCTATTGAAATGATTGAATTTAGGCATCTCCCAATGCACGGGGTATGGATGAATAGGAATGGATGGGTGGATATGCTCATTACAAATCTCATCCTAGGTGAGAGTGTTACGGGAGCTGGAAACCAATGCCTCCAATGTCTGCATCTTGTCCATCATTAATTTGATTAGGTCATTGGTAGGTTGTGATGATTGGGTGCCTCCTGTTGTGTGAGAGGGTTGGTTTTGGGCATATAACGGGGTGGCACTCAAAGATATATGGTGCTGCCGTGTAGGTTGATCGAGAAGAAGGCGGTGAAACAGTGGGGTAATGCACAGAGTGAATAATATATGAAACAAGAGGCTACCGATAAGACGTATATGGGGGTGGAAGGGTTGTTGACCCTAGTGGCAATGGGGGTAACGATTGTGGAATGGAAAGGACCACATTTTGAAAAGGGGTAGGGGTCACTGAAACCGAAGGTGGTAGTGTAGCTACGGGTATATGTGAGACATTAGGGGTGGATGAGGTTGCGTTTTTGGTAGTTTTCAAAGGTATGGTGGATGTGACGGGTGCAACGAGGGTAGCGAGACGTGGCGATCCACAAGGGGTATAGGACCTAGCTACGAAATGACTGGGGGTAAGGTGGAGGTAGGTAGCGTAAAACCAAATGGGGCTGACACAGAAGTGGGAATGAGAGCTAGGGGGATAGATATGGGCATGCCGTATATCAACTGACCCGAGGCATCTTGAGTGGACGAGTGGGAAAGGTAAAACTACAAGGCAACAGGGTTTTGGTCAAGGAGTTGTGTGAACTCCTCATCTCTGATAGCAATAGTGATAGGTTGGATAGGATCCATGGTTGGTGATAAAATGGAAGGTGGTGAAGGAATAAGTGGGAGTGGTTGACAACTAGCGTGGAATACGAGTGCACTTACTTGTCTTCGGGTCAGCACCATGTGAACCAGTACTGATCAGGTAGGGTTTCTTCTCTATAAATGACTTAAAAAATAGCAGGAGTAGGTGAAACGGGTGGTAAAAAGTGGATTAGCTGCCAAATGTTGGCTAGAAAGTGACACAGGATAACCCGTCTTTGGTTAGGGTAAACCAACGCCGGTCACTGTGGGAAATGGATAGTGAGTGAAAAACAACGTATAAGGTCAAATCTGGCAGGTATGCCAAATCTGATGAGTTTTACAAGGCCAATGGGAATGATAGCAGTGACAGGGACTGTGAAAAGTGGAAGAAGATGAATAAATGTCCTTTTGGGTAGGTTAATAAAAGGACCTAGAACTGACGCCGGTTGGGTATAACCGATGATGGTGAGAGGGTAACCAACGACGGTCGTTGACCGACACCGGTCACTGTGAAATTGAAATAGTGATGAAATAAAAGTGGTTGTGAATTAAAATCTAATGTGGAATCAGACCCAGAATTCTGAGAATGATGAGAATATGGTCCAGGCACACTCAGGTGAAGCTGGAATACACCAACTATGATGAGGAGCGTGCAAGGATGAACAAGAAAAATGAAGAACATGACCTCTCACCTCAAAATGCAAGCCAAGTAGAAACACTAAGAAAAATGTGATCCTAGGAGTTCCTTTTCTATTATGTTTTTTTAGCTTATGTTATTTAAGGACTGACACATGAACTATAAAATAGAGTTTTTTGGTGAGGATGGCTTCCTACGAAGAAGGAGATCTAAAAGGTGAGGTTTTAGGTATGTTATGGTGGGGGTGGGCCTCGCTCTGAAGTATGACTCGACAGAGAAGCGGTGAGCTGGTTCGCCCACCTTTACCGTGATCATGTGATCACCTACAGCTTCTTCCAAGTAAGATGTTGTTTAAGAATGTATGTAATTTTGAATTTTTGTGAGATTTGGTAAGACTCGGAGAAAGAGAAAAGGAAAGAAGTGATTTTCTACGATTCATTTTTCAACCATCAGTTGGGCATGACTTCCAGTGTATAGGTTGCCCTTAATTAATTTGAGATAATGCAATAAATCATAATATAATGCACTTATTTTAAGCCCAAATTGAAATATGAAGTTGGATGACACAAATAGATGAAGAGGAAGAATGATGCTCTTTCACTAAAATGCAAGAAAACACGAAGAAATGGTTCTTTTTAATTACACCAAAAGAAAGGCTTCTTTTAGAGCAAATAGAAAGAAAAGGTAGGTTACCAAGGAAGAAAATTAATGTGTATGCTTTTCAAAAGGAAACAAACACACAAATTTTCCTAGGAATGGATAAAATGCAAGGAACCCCGGATGGGTCCCACTGGGCATGCCAAAATGTTTCACTTGATTCTTAGACGTTTCTTTGAAATATTGACAAAATAGATAGGGTAACAGGTGTAGGAGGAATACTTGTTAAAATGTGGGTTGATGGGTTGTTACACGCGTATGCCTTCTGAAACCACAACTGATCGTGAGAGCTTCATTTTGGCTAGGAGGAACTACATGTAATGAAAAGAAAGACCACCAGAAAGAGTTAAACAATATGTGCAGTGAACTACCTAGTGTGTGCTAGATCCAAGAAGTGTGATACTTCCTAGACGGCTGTCAGTCCACTGTTTAAAACAATTTAATGTGGGTAATAAAGTAAATCCTATCGTAATTGAAATGATTTGGGTATCTCATCCAAAATACAATAAGAAATATCTAATCTAACAAGCTAAGTTAAAATAAGATCCGAAGGTCAAGTAATTGGTTCTGGGTCTCTGCAGGTCTAACAGAGGTCTTAGGAAGATCACAGGTGAATAAGGGTGATGTGGAATAGGTGGATAGGTCACTGTTCTGGGTTGTATTGGTGAATACAGAGACCGATGCCGGTTAAGGGTGACCAACGGTGGTTGGGTGTAACCAGTGCTGGTTACTGTGGAAAACTGGGAATGCCACAGAATGAGTTTTGGGTCTCCTTTATGATTGCACAAAGGACTTTGGTTGGTCAGAATGAGGTATTAGGTGGTTTGGGTGGGATTTGGTGAGGTTTTAATGGGTATATGGAGGGGTGAGTATTAATGGAGGTATGTGGGTGGCTAAGAGAACAAAGGGTGATAATATAATGACGAAATGAAATGAACCAGAGAAGTACAATGTTCCACTTAGATTCTAGTCATGGGCACTTGTATGTGAGGGATGAAGGTGTTGGTAAGAGATTGAAGGCTGCATATAATCACCAATCATAGGAAATCTTCTACATGGGCTGCATGTGCATTCCTTTTTCTTAGTTAGATCAAATCCTTGCTAGGGTGAGTGTTAGATGGTTATGCAAGAGAAAATGCTTGATCTCCTTCCTTGCATGTGTGTTCTCGCTAAAATTCATTCTCGGAAGATGTGATGTCTCTCAAGAATGTGCCAATGTTTTCCAACCTCCAAAATAAGGTTGTTTTGGGGGTTAAAAGGTGACCGATGGTGGTTTTGGCTTAACCGGCGACGGTTAAGGGTAACCGGCGTCGGTCAAGGCGGGATTTCCTAAGTTTACTAAACTAGGCAGATCCCCTTGATTTTCTGGGATCTCGTGTCGTTAACCCACGGATTAGACTGGAAGCTTCTTGTACAAGCATGCGATAATGTGGTTAGAGGGAATGTAAGCATTGTTTTTTACGTTTGGGTAAGTCTTAGTTAGTTATGGCAACTTATTAACAATAGATCTTAGGGTGAGTTGGCTTGATGAGGTGTTTAGGTGAAGTGTATGTGAGGATATTATCTAAATTAAGATATTTAAATAATAAATATGGTGAGAATAATGAATTAATTTAATTTAATTAATATTAGTGGGGTGAAGGGGGCCATGGCTAGGTGAATGTGATGAAGGTGTTTATTTGTCGAGAGACCAAAGGGGTATGTGACCTAATTTTAGTGTCTACACTCCCCTTGCGCTACTAAAGCCTTTCAAAGTGTAATAACGAATGGCAATTTCATTGCTTATTTTCTCAAATGCAGCAAAGGAATACTAAATTTTATTTTCTCGGCATAATAAATGCTAACATCTTTTAGCGTAATAACAGTTGGCGATTCCAAAAAGGTGCAAAAATGGTTTTTATGAAAATAAAAAAATATTGCCATTAATGCGTAGAGCTCAAGAAAATATGCACTTTTAGAGAAAACGACACCTAAAATGGAGACACAGAATAAAAGTTGTGACACATGCAAGTTTGTGTTGCTACATCTTCCTAGGACACTTTTTCGAAAATGGCAATTTTTTTCTCTCCTAAATTTTTGACCAAAAATCCAAAAAAGGAAAAATATGCCATAAAAGGAAAGAAACGTTGTGTTTGGTGAGTTTTTTAGTTTCCGCAAGTTTTTCCATGATTTTTGGAAAACGCCCACCACGTGTAATGTATGATCGATCGTGATTCTATCCGTTGTCGAGCACATCAAAGCGGGTAATTTCCACCATTTACATGGTTGACGATGCAAAGTGTGTGCACCATTGGATGTTGTCAGAGCCCCCATGTTTTCTAACTAAGAACATGCCTTTCGGCATAATAATTCATTAAATATTGTTTCCAAAATTAAACCGACCCCCACCCCCAAAAACAAATGAGGGAGAAAACAACATCAACACTAATGATATTTTCAAGATTTTGAAGAGATTTATGAGCTAACACAAAAATTATATGATTCTTTCTTTAGATTTTTGTCACCCGAGAACCTCATGCAGGAATAAATACTAGAAATATGATTTAAAAAGGTAAAACATTAATATATAATTCATTTAAACCAAAGGGCTATGAATTTTAATGGCCTTTTTAAGAATTTGTATTCAAAAACATGGTATAAAAATTTTCACTACTTGATCTCGTTGAAAGTAGTTGTTTGGAAGTTATTTAATTAAGCACTTGTTGAACATGAAAATGATGGATGGATATGGGATCCTAAAGGATGCATGCATTACATGGTTATAGTAAAAAAAAAAATTAATAGATTCTTAGGAATTCATAGTCTTGGTTTTTGGATGATTTTATACCACTATTTTAGATTTTCCTCCCAACGCCTCGAATTTCAAACTATTTGTGCACGTCAAATGAAAATTTGTTGAAGGTTTAGCTCTTTCAAGTGGGTGTACATTCTAGTAATTTTTATAGATATTTCTATAATTTTTTCATGTGTGTGTGGGGGCACGTGCACGTGCATGCGCGCGTGTATTATATTTTTGTATAAATCATTTTAAAAACTTACGGTTTTTAAAATTTTCAGCACTGTCATTACCTACAGATTGAAATCACAAATAACACCTACATCCCGCTAATTTCTAAGCCTTTTTCCATATTTTTCTCTTCCTAATGTGGAAGGCACTCAACAAAAAATATAATAATGTTGTCCTTTTCTCGATCCTTTAACATATAGACATTTTAGATTTTGTTTTATTAAAGAAAGGTTGGCATCTGATTTAGTCAATTCACATGATAACATCTCAATATGAAGATCATCCTCTTACCCTTCCAAGATTCAAAATCTTCATTAAATGGAATCAGATTTAGGATGCTCATGCACATATTTCTCTTATCCCTTTGATGAGAATAGGTGACTTTTGTTCCTTCACACATGATGGTCTTGGATGCCTCAAAGAACATGAATAGCTCATTATGTTTTTTTCTCGAAGAGATTTGGACACAATGGTAGAATCAAGATACGATGATCATCAATTCATTTCTTCAGCCTCACATTTCACCTTTGAACACGATGATATCTTCCTAATATCACAAATCACCTCCTACCCAAGATGCCACATGAGTTGAAACATGTTTATGTTGTCTGGACACCTTCTTTCTAAAATGCTCCTCATGGAGACAGTTTCCTCCTCTTGTTAGAAGGATTGATCCCTAAATGAAACTTAGAGGAATATAGAAGAATGAATTACATGTTATTGATCTCCAAAACTCGTACTAAAACACCTGCAAATTTGACGTATCGTAATTGTAAGATGTGATTTCGTTACAAATATTGATTAAGTGTTTAGAAACACTCTCATAAAATATGATTTTTTTGTGAGTACGAGATGATTTCCACCATCACTCATGGTGAGTATCTCTTATCATACTCCCGATGACCATTCCCTTAATGATTTGATTCTCGATGAAGCTCTTGATTTTAAATCCTTCACAGACCTCGTGATTTTCCTACTTACACTCATTGTCCTCATGATGCTTTAGACCTTCATAGATCGCATGATGATCATTCCCTTGATTATTTAAATCGATAAAAACTTGCATATGTGTTTTGATTTATTATGTGTTATAAGGAATTGCATGAGTCCATATATCCAGAGCAATTGTTGTTACCTTTAGGAGTTCGAGGTTTATAAAATATAGTTTTGACACATCTAATACTTGTACAAAGGTTAATAACCAATCAAGAAGACCCTAAGACCTAAATAATGACTATATTATTTCATAAATCATATATATCGATTATAGAATTTAAACCCTTAAGATTTCGCTGAATGCTAAAATCCTAAAAAAATATCTTAATCTTGACCAAATTAGAACATGAAAAACTATCTTTTCAACCGTGATTGATGTAGGCTGTGAAACTAGTTCCATAATGTGCAGAGTGATAATTTTAATATTTACTAAAATAAATTTAAAATATAATAAACAATAAAGTTTAAAGATTAATAAATGAAAAACTTATATTTGAACCATTTGTTTTATTAAATATATCCCTCACACAAGCATATATACCACATTGCAAATAGGAACACGAGTACGTTATAATGATCTCGCATTATAGTGTGCTTTTGTTATAACACAAGCACATTATAATGTACTAGAATTTTAGGCTTGGTAATTACCAATCCTAATAGTCATAAGGTGATCACGCTTTCTAAGACATTCTCGTGTTTTTCTTAAAATATAAAATTTGGCCACTTCTTAGTCCCCCATCTTCGTGCACTTGCCTAATTATATATACATAATGACTATAATATATTAATATTACAAAGAATTCTTGCACACATGTAGTTACTATTCACTATTTAATATTTAATGTGGAAATAATAATAATTATGTTTGTAGTGGTTGTGGTCATCATCATCATCATCATTGTCTCCTTCATTATTGTCATCATAATCATTTTCAATATTTACGTCAACATCGTCATTATCATGACGATGACAATGATGATGATGATGATCATGTCAGTGATGGTGAGTACTGATGATCATGATGATGATGACAAATAAAATGATGATGAATATGACAACGATGATAATGAATATGATCATAATGACGATTATGATGATGACGATGATCATGATAATGATGATGAGGACAATGATTATGATGAGGATGAAGATCGTGATGATGACGATGAAAATAATGACAATGAAAGTGATGATGATGAAAATATTAATATTAATAAGTATAATAATATTATTTTTTTACAATATTAATATTAATACTAATAATAATATATATTTTTAACGATATTATTATTAATAATTTATAGTTTTATTATAAATTACAAAACATCGATTCATAGACCCTAAACCGTAAACATGTATAATAATGACGATGACAAGGATGTGATAATGGCGGATGAGAATGACCATGACCAGGAAGATGGCAATCATAATGATGATGATAATGGTGAAGATGATTAAATCGATCATGACAATGATGACAATGACTAAGATTACGATGAAATTAAAACCACGTCAAATACGATGATGTAGGGTTCATTTTAAGAAGACCCCTCTAAAAAATTAGTTTAGAATTTGTTAAATCTCAAAAATTGACTTTTGAATCATTGGCGAATTTCTAAAAAAATGTTTCATGGAAAAGGTGATTTCACAGAGAGCATTTTTCCCTAGTTTCACAAAGTTGGTTGGCTAGGTTGGTCGAGGTTAGGTGGGTGAGGGTTGGATGGCTAAGGGTTGGGCGAGTGGGTTGGATGGGTGAGGGGTTGGACAGTTATTGGGTGGGTGGGGTTGGATGGGTGAGGGTCCGATGGCTGAGGGTTGGGTGGATAGGATGGATAGGTGAGGTGTTGGACGTCTAAGTGTTGGGTGAGTGGGTTGGATGAGTGAGGGGTTGGACGGCTAAGGGTCAGACGTGTGGGTTAGATGGGTGAGTGGTTGGACGGATAGGGGTTGGGTGAGTGCGTTGGAAAGGTGAGGGGTTAGATGGCTAAGGGCTGGGTGGGTGCATTGGATAGGTGAGGGGTTGGACAACTAGGGGTTAGATGGGTGCATGGACGAGTGAGGGGCTAGACGGGTGCGTTGGACATAAATTTAGGTTAGCTTCTTGTTTCTATTCCTATTTGTGTTATGGAGTGTAGTGAATACTGAAAGAGCCACATCATGTTAACCTTCCATAGGAACTTGATATGCTTCAAGATAGATTTATGGGATACAGGTTGAAAATTTGATGCAAATCCTTAAGCACCCAAATAAATTAGGGGAAATCCAAATGACTACTCAAAAATATATGTTTTTGAACCTAGAATGCAGAATAAAATTCTAAAATTTTATTCTCTCCTAGGCTCTTTTCAATCACTTTCATGCAAACCTCTAGAATAAGGAAGTTTTTAAATACGCTGCCTCTTTTCCTGTGAATTTGGAAGGTGGATTTACACTAACAAGTAGAACACACTAAGACTAACAACATCTATTTGTTATGAATAACTCAAGGACAAGTCAATAAATTAGACCCAATTGTATAAATTGAGAGGGTACTTGGACGATCGAGTATAGAGAATATGATATTGAAAAAAATTTGAATATCCCCTTAACAAATTAAATAAATGCATTAACCCATAAATAATAGAAGAACGTAATATCTGATAGAATGAACATTTAACATAGAAAATAATTACGGTTATAATTATGACATGACTTACCTTTCTCAAAGCAGGCTGAATAGGACATAACTCCTCCATAGGGTCTATTCACAGTTCTCTTGCTCCTTTTCAGCCTACTAACCTTGTATTCCGTAGGCCTCAAATGGGGAATCTATAAGGCATCAACCAATCCAAAACGTGATATTTGAGTTTAAGATTTTAAAAAATCATAAATCAACAACAATAAATCGAAACTTTGGGCTTATAAATCCTAGTTATAGTTTTGTAGATGAAACAAAAATAATGTGACTACAATGCTACAAAAATCCCCCACAACACAAATATCAAACAAAAATTATAAAATCTGTCAGAAAATTCATTTGATGGGCTTTCAAAATCTCTACACAAAGGTTTGAATCTGTTCATATCCCTCAACAGAGCTGCATATAGCTTCTCTACTCACTAATATGATATAAAAATTCATTCAATTTACACCATTCTGAGAATACCAACAAAAAATAGAAAAAGAAAAAAATAGATCTTACTTCTTGGATTACTTTGCACAAGTAATGAGACATTTGGGTCTCTGGCCCTCTTTTTGGAAGTCTGATAAATCAACTTTCCACCTATACACAAATACACCCAAAAACATTGACCCAAAAATCATACAAAAAAATGAGAGAAACCTCAAAACTCTAAAACCTAACCCAGAGTCAAATAAATACATAACGAAGATAAACTTCAAAACCCTAGATGAAGTGGGCATGTTTTTTACTAGGGGTTTTGACGATTCGGGTCTGGTTCAACTTGGTGTGATAGCTGTGATGCCTATGGTATGTGAGCCTCTGCACCATATTTTCCTTCACCCACTTCCCTGCCTCTGTTGCTCTTGATTTCTCCTCTTTGAAAAATTAGGGTTTTTCCTTGGCCCGATGACAATAATGTATAGAGAGAGGCTTTCCCACTTTAGTGATTCTATGAATTTGTAGTTTTTTTGTGCCCTTCATTTTAAGGTGATTGTACTTATATGACATCAAGGGACAGAAGAGTTGGATGACATAGAGGTTGGACAACTCAGGGTTGGACGGCTCAGGGGTTGGATGGCTCGGGGGTTAGATGAGTAAGGGGTTGGATGATAGAGTTGGATGGCCAAGGGTTCGACGGCTAAGTGGTTGGACAACTGAGGGGTTGGATGGCTGAGCTATTAGACAACTCAAGGTTGGAGTTGCCTAGCTAAGGGGTTAGATGACAAAAGGGTTAGACGGCTAAGGGGTTGGATGACTAAGTGGTTAGACAACTGAGGGGTTGAACACCGAGGATTGGACGGCGGGGTTGGAAGACCGAGGGTTGGATGACTTAGGGTTGGATAGCTTAGGTTTGGACATCTCAGGGTTGGAAGGCTTAGTGTTGGATGGATCAGGGTTGGAAGGTTCAGGGTTGGATGACTCGGGGTTGTTTATGTTTACTTTGGTGAATATGCGCACGAAATGATTCAAATTGGTGGCGAATTACATTCATAAGCTCTTATATATGTGTAAAATCTAGGTGAAATGAATAGTATAATGGACATGTCAGCTGAATTTTTGGTGAATAAGTCAGCTACAAATCATAGAATATTCGCCAATTCAAATTTCCATAATCCTTGATTTTCGTGAGTTTACGAAAATTCGCCACTAAAATTTTCCCTACAATGACGATCATGACAAAGAAGATGAGGACAAAAATGACGATGACCACGACTAAGATGAAAATAACCATGATGATAAGGGTCATGGTTATGTTGCCTATTACTATTCTTGTTATTATAATAAAAATATAGCATTAATAATAATATTTTTTCAATATTTTATAAATGATAATAATAATATAAATTTTAGTAGTAAGACTAATATTGATGATAATGATGATGACGATGATGATGAAAATGATGGTGGTGGTAGCGATAGTGGTGATAATAATGATGAGGATGATGATGATGACAATAAAGATGGGAATGATGATGGCGATGATTATGTCGATCATGAAAATGATTATGATGATAATTATTAATAGTATTAGTAATATCATCATCATAATAATTTTCATTATTACCATCAACATAACTCTCATCATGAAGAATTCAATGACGATGATGATGATCGAGTTAATGATGGTGAGTAGTGATGATCATGATGATGACAACGATGACATTGATGATAAAAATGACGACGATAATGACGATCATGACGATGACAATGATTTTTGAAAATGATAATGAGGATGATGATCGTGATGATGATGAAGATCCTGATGATGATGATGAAAATAATGACAATGATTATGATGATGATGAAAATTTCAGCGGCCGAAGACAATGATGATGATGACGATTACGATGATGATAACCACGATATTAATACTATTGTTAATAAAATTATAATGATATAATAATAATAATACATTAATTATTTTTATTATTAAAATGGGTGAAGGGTCTCATTACTGTACACAAAATGCACTTTCCTAAAATAGGGAAGAAATTAAACAAGACTAAAGAAGCATCTAAAAATGTTGAACATGGAAGGCAATCATAAAGATCCCCAATATAATTACTTCTACTTATCAATCGAAGGGTAATACTCTAACATACTAGAAAATCGGCCTTTTTCCATTCTTCTTTTTGACTTCTTACCATTGGTTCGATTCTAGGACAACCACCATCTCGCATACTATTAGGATCTGTGGAATCCTCAAAGATATTCGAGAATGGGCTCCCCATTTGAGTCGATTTCTCAAAACCATCGAGACATGGCCTATCTTAACTCCAGAGAAAGTCTTCTTTTCACTTGGTTGTTCTTTTATGCCCTTCACATCTATACTTTAGAATCGATCATGTGAGACCTTTGTGCTCGGCTCATGAGCCTTCTATGGGTAGGGACTCTTCTAACCATTGTTGAAACATGAATTTTTTCCTCTAAACATTCTTATTTTTACCCAATGGGAAATAAGATTATAAATGTGTTGGGGTTCTACAATGATGACAACAAAAATCGTATTCTCATAATCCAATAATTAAGTATGTGGTTGATTTCCCAATTTCAGAATAATCCTATCTAGAAAACCCTTGCTCAAATCAATTTCCACACATACTCTTGCATAAGTGTGAATCCTTGATGCATCTTTGGAGTGATCAATTTTTACAAATTTTCCCAGCGCATTATCGATGTCTTACAAGGCATGCCAGAAGTGTAGAGGAAGGTTCAGAAGCCAAACCCACATAGGCATTTTAGACACAGAAAGGGTATTTAGGTCGAATTCAAGGAACCATGGAGTGAGGAATAGACCACGGACCCTCCATAAGAAATTGGGCATATTCCTCCTCTCGTTGAAACTGAACAATGAAAAATCCTTTTGAACAAAGGGAAATTTCACATTCTTTGGACCAGTTTTCATAGATCCGTCTTAGAGAGGGCGTAGAATAACCAGCCACAATCCATTGAAACGATTAATAAGCGCCCACTGCGACAAATATTTTAGGTGTTTACTAACCTCTGAATTCTCCAAACATAACATCAGAGCTTCTACCGCAAGATCTACTACATATGCAAAGTGGGGCCATGCATGAGGGTAGTAGGGGAATGAACAACATCCTTGTGAGCACCTTGGTCTTGAGGTGGTCGCAGAGGAGAGAGGAGCCCTTTTATCTTGGTTTTCACCCACACATACCCCATTAACTCCACCACTCAAACCATTATTAGGGTCGGGGGAGTTTTAAACTGTCACTACCATTGGATTCTAGCCTAGCCCTAAATTTGACATCCTTCATGAACATTGTCATGTCTTCTTTACTTTGCAAATCGATGTCCCTAATGCACACTACCGCCTTCAATTGATTTGGATTCCATTCCTAATTGCAACAATTTCCAATCCTCTACCTTCATTTTCTTCAATTCGAGGAGGCTCGCATCCGCCGCACTACTTCGCTCCAATCTTGGAAAACCCTAGCCTTACATCATTTCCTCTCCATCTCTCCCCTCTCGCCATCAATATTATATACATTAATATTAATAACAATAATAATAATTATAATAATATTTTTATTTCTTACTTAAATTGTAATAATAATATCAATATTAGTAGTAAGATTAGTAGTGGTGATTATGATGCTAATGAAAATGAGGATGATGGTTTTTTTGGTGGTGGTGATAATGATGAAGAGGATAATGATGATGATGATGAACACTAAGGAACAACATTGGTGAGGATCCTTATTATTAATAATATGAGTCTTAAGTCACCAAATTGATGTGGGTTTTACCCCATATATGAATAAAGAGCATACACTCAAATAATTCAAATCAACATAATAATTAACACCATATGTTACACTTATATAGAGCTAGATCTTCTAACTCCTAACACTAATCTAGGATGATTCTTCTAACCAACTAGATTATCTGCTAACCATTAACATTCCCTAAACTATCTCGCCCTACTTTTCCTCAACCTTCCTAAAACAAATCTTCTAAATCCTACGTGAGTTGTTTTTTCAACTCAGTTACATTATTCTCTAAATTAATCGAATCACTAATCTAAACATTAGCTAACACAATATAATGTGCACACTAGATATTCCTAACACTTGATATCTTCTCATTGAGTTCATTCATACTTGAACTAAATGCCCACCTTATTTTCCTAACTTTATTTTTGATATCATTTTATGTTATCATCATCATCATTGTCGCCTTCATTATTTTCATCATAATCATTTTCGGTGTTAGACAGCAACATCGTCATCACCGTGACGATGATGACGATTGTGTCAATGATAATGAGTATTGATGATCATGAAAAATAAAATGGTGTTGATGAAGATCATGACGATGATGATGGTGATGAAAATGATGATGATGATGATGATGATGATGACGATGATGACGATCATGATAAGGATGAAGATCGTGACGATGATGATGATGATAATGTCAATGGTTATGATGATGATGAAAGTGACAACAACACCAAAGAAAATGATGATTATAACGATAAGAATAATGATTAAGATGATGATAACATTAATATTATTAATACTATTAATAAAATTTTAATAAAAATACATACATTAATATTAATACCAAAAATAATAATATTTTTCATTTATTACAAACCGTAATAGGGTAAGTGCACGAAGTTGGGGGGCAAAAAGCAGACAAGAATCCGAAAAAAAGCAAAACGCGCTCATATTTTAATTTGTTTGGCTCGGGAATCACTTAAGCATAACATCTACGCATTATGCCTACTATAAATAAAAAAAGAGGCCCGAACCTCTATCATTTTATCTCCCTCAAACGTGAGTTTCAGAGCTTAACCATGCCCTCGCAT
The DNA here is from genome assembly GCA_018340775.1 of Taxus wallichiana var. yunnanensis. Lineage (NCBI taxonomy): Eukaryota > Viridiplantae > Streptophyta > Pinopsida > Cupressales > Taxaceae > Taxus > Taxus wallichiana. The sequence continues at coordinate 818,258,689 of CM031240.1, forward strand.
TTTTTCATTCAGCTGGATCTTAAGCTCAAAGGATCATTTTTGGATCACCGGGAAGATCTAAATCAACGATGGCACCACAAAGAAGAGGTAAGCACAATTATTTTCTCAAAATTGCATTGAAATATGATAATTATAGATTAAAAATTGAATTGAACACATATTTTTTATTTTTACAGTTAGAGGTCGAGGGAATCAACCACAGCCAAACCTTGTCATTCTGTCATCCCTCCCGACACACCCATAATTTCTCAACATCCCTCGGGTAGTCAAGAAGATTTAGCAGCCCAAATAGTTAAAAACAAAATTGAAATTGAGGATTTAATCAAAACAATGAGGGATTCACAATCTACAAACCCCCATCGCGCCTCTCTTGCAAACACATTGGAGGAATTACTTGTTTAAATTGACGTAGCAACAGGGTAAATTGATCATTGGACAACTTACAAGAGAGGGTTGTAGGGTTTATTATTCCAACAAATTGTCATATGTGGATGTAAAGAAAAAGAAATTTCAAAAGACCTCATATGCACCTTATTCACGAACCCCCACACTAATTTTCTTGTTTCATTGTCATGTAAATGATTTCCCATCCATTGGTGCAATAATAATTTGATTAAAAATAATTTTTGGGACCGATGGTGGATGGTGTTTGATTTTCCACCTTGTAATAACAACGAGGTGCCACTATACTTTCTGAGGAAACTCTATTGTGAGTTTATCCTCAATGAGATCCGAGATTTCTAGGCCAAGGAAAAGGATCTACACAGATCGACTAGATGCACAATGTGCACCTATTCGGCAGGGTAGATTCCCCCACGTAAGCCCCTCACCCTAAGATTGTCCCTCAATTAGTGAAGGTGACAAAGAGAGATTGATACACTCCACGCGCTTCTGGGGGCTATCGTGACCCTTGTTCGACATATGAGGGAGATTTATGAGCGGATGCTCGTGAAGGTACATAGAGTATTCCCTCAGGGAGTACTAGCATGAGGCCACATCTTTGCTCGTCATGTGGTAGCATATGTTTGGGGCCCAAGGAGGATGATACTTTCATGTGTACTGATTTTGGTGCATCTGGTGCTAGGGGTGAACACGATAATGTCACTATGTCAGATGTCTTTTTGAGTGAGACATTTGGATTACATTCATCGGTGTCACCTTCGCAGGTAAATTTGTTATGTTTTGTTATGTGTGTTACAAAAATTTTGGAGTACTTGATTTACTTATATATGTTAAATTTTTGAAATAATTGTATTTGTACATGTATATGCATTGATATTACAGCGCGCAGGAGACGCATCTTCATCCCGAACCATAGGCGGTGAGCACCATGCATACACATACATTCACAAAGGTAATTTATAATGTTAATTACGTAAAATTTTCACATACGTGTGTGTGTCTATATATATATATATATATTAGTTTTGAAGTCAAATATATGTATGTTCTTGTATGTCCATCTAACTCACGTGATATACATGTTTGATAAAGATGTTGACTTCACTAGACACCCCACCATCTCTATGACAAGTAGATAAAGGTGTTACCGCTGCGATTTCATCTACGCAACAACTCACTCGAGGTATTTAAACAAAAAGTAAATTTTGTTAAATTTCTCGTGTAATTCATATTATGTTAAATTACATGTTAGTAATGTCTTTCATTGTAGAATTATTAAATTATGTTAATAATGTCCTTAATTGTATATATTCAGGAGTTACTTGCGATAGGTATTAGCCCTATCCATTTGATTCACGAGGCATGGCGAGGTAAAAACAATAGTTCTATATTGATAAAATTAGTTAAAATATTGTCATTATGTACATACATGTACTTAGTTCTACTTTTCGCAGGGGTTCATTTTAAGAGACCTCCTGGAAATCGGAGGTGGAGAATACCTGGCGAATATCCCGGAACCGGTTTCACGGGAAGGCGAATTTTTTGGGGGTTGTATGAAAAAATTTCGCCTGATTATCAAGCACTGCGACAGAAGGCTGCAGACGCGCGACGGGAGATTTTGCTGTCGCGCGTCAAAAAATGCAGTGACGCGCGTCAATAGACCTTAGTGACGCACGTCAATAGACCTATTGACGCGCGTCACTGCATTTTTTGACGCAACAGCAAAATCTTCTCGTCGCGCGTCTGCAGCCTCCGACCTCTGCTTTCTCATCAAAAAATCTCCGTGTCGCGCATCAACAAACTCTTTGTCGTGCGTCTGCTATGCGTCAATATCTGTTGTACCTCCTTGTCGCGCGTCAAAAAAATGCAGTGACACGCGTCAACAGGCCTTAGTGACGCGCGTCAATAGGCCTTAATGGACGACGTCAACAAAGCCTTAGTGACGGCGTCAATAAGGCTATTATTGGCGCGCGTCACTAAGAACTATCGACGCGTCACTAAGGCCTGTGACGCGCGTCAATAGGCCTTAGTGACGCGTGTCAATAGGCCTTAGTGACGCACGCGTCACTAAGGCTGTTGCTGACGCGGGCGCCACTAAGGCCTCGCTGTTGACGCACGTCACTAAGGCCTGTGATGCACGTCAATAGGCCTTAGTGACGCGCGTCACTAAGGTCTATTGACGCGCGACAACAAATATCCTGTCGCGCGTCTACAACCTCTGCCCTCTTCTTGCTCATCGAAAAAAACTCCATGTCGCTCGTCAACAAAATCTTTGTCATGCGTCTACTATGCGTCAATATCTACAGTATCTCCTTGTCTGCAAACCCTCCTTGTCGCGCATCAATAACTTACCCCCTTGTCGCACGTCTATAATACGGGATATATCATATTGTTGAAAAATGTGAAGTAGAAGTGTTCTACCTGGCGAATAATCTAGGTTTATATAGGGGATATTTTTCAAGGGTAGGCAAAGCCGACCCCTAAAAAAAATTAAAGTGTAATTTTTAGGCGAACAGGTCACTGGCCCATGCCAAAAAATTTGCCTTTTCAAAATTTTCAAAAATGGAATATTCGCCATATTACGAATATTCACCACTAAAATTTTCCCTGCTTTTCGCTAATTTTGATGTTAGATTTTTTGATCTTATGTGTATGTAGGGAACTTCAACCCCCTCCATTTTGACTTTGAGGGCATGGACTCCTCCATCTTGTCGTCTTCGTACCCTCATTCGTACTATAGGAGCTCCGATGACTCATCTTGAGCGTGAGATGCAAATTCGGCGTGATCGACAACTTGCGGTAAGTTTGTGTATTTATGTAAATACTTTCATTCTAGCATGGTCTTAAATACATGTTGAAAACATATATAAATTAAGTTTTGACAAAAAAACATTGTTTGCATTTACAGGCTCATCTATAGGTGAGTATTTAGTGGAAGAGGACTCGAAGCATGGGCTCGGATGATCCAAAGTCATCTCATGGATCTCCATCTTTGTCTAAGGGAGGGCCTTCTTCGAGCAAGGCCAAGAGAGGGATAGATTTTGATGAGTAGGAAATATATATGTCTTACATGACATTGTTTTTGTATGCCTATGTGCATGGCATTGTATGTACGCCTTTATGGCATTTGAAATTGATGGTATATGACCTATTTGGGCATTTTTGTATTTATTATGCACATTAAAATACTATTTGGAACTTGATAATTTTGTATGAGACCTTACATTTTTGAGATTATTTTCGCATGAAAATAATATGATGTGCACTTGACAATATTTAAGACATTATGGATTATTTTTTCATTTATTGGTGATGTATATGTACTAACATTTTCAATGTATAATATGCATCAAACTTTGGAAATCAATATTTATATAATGTATGTATATAAAGAGTTACTTAATCGAGTAATTATTCATTCAATTTATCAATGTGTATATGTGTATTTACCTTACTTGTGCTTCTTCTTGCTCATGGTCTCTTTGTACTAGTTCATATCTTATCATGCACTTACTACATTCTTTTATTCTTCGTAGTATTCTCCTGTTAAAACACCCAAGAGTCGTCACAATTTGATGCCTTTCATCTGTTGATATTTTGAGAATGTCTCTCCATATACATTACTCCAATGCTTGAGAATGTCTCTAGATGCAATGACATTCTGATTTAGACACTCAATGATTCTTGATTGTCTAATCCTGTCTAATTCGTGTGATTACCTTTAAATTTCTAGGCATTTCAGGTTATTTGGAAATCACATCACACCCTTCACTAGGCTTGATGACTACCCCTATCCTTTTGAAGGCGCTTTTGAAAGCATCCATGGGTTTATCATAGAATAAATTATCAATGAATGGAAGGTCACTAAGCCGTAGGCCAGCTGACTCCCATCCATAACTAAACAAGAAATATTTACTAGGCGATTGATAACTCCCGTGTGTTCTTAGACATACCCCTATCAAATTCATTCTTAAGCCAATCTAGTCATTTAGGGCTCTTAGCGACTACGCCTGGACGAGGTAGCCCGAAAGCATGGGGAGTGTGGGGAACCTAAAAAAATTATCCACTAGCATTCACCTAGCCACCCCGATGTGTTGGTGTAGTTGGTTCGGTCCCACTAGCTTCTGTTTACAAACCGAATCCTCTAAGTAGCCCTACACTAACTTAGACCGCACTATTTCGCGCATTTTTAAACAATATCACAAAGAAGAGAACCGGATGGAAATGGAGAAAAAAGTGAGAGGCTTTCGCAGAGGGCCCTAATGTGGAGGTCTTAGATCCGGCGAGACGTCTCTAGGTGCCATAGAGTCTAAGAAATCACACTGTTGAAGATATGGCATGTTTGGGCCTTATGGCTCTTAAGGGACTACGCCGGACGGGGGTAGCCCGAAAGTCACGGGGAGCGTGGGGAACCAAAACGAAGCCTCCACTAGTGTTCACTGGATACGGTGACATGTTGGCATAGTTGGTTCGGTCCCACGAGCTCCGTTTGCAAACTACGCCTCTCTGGAAGTCCTACATCGACTCAGACCGCACTATTTTGCGCGTTTGCAAACAATATCACAGTGAGAGAACCAGATGGAGATGGATAAAACCATGAGAGACTTTCGTAGAGGGCCTTGACATGGAGGTCTTGGATCTGACGATACATCTCTAGGTGCCACAGTATGAGAAATCACTTGTCGAAGATATGACGTGTTTGGGCCTTAGGGCTCTTAAGCGACTATGCCCGGACGAGGTAGCCTAAAAGCACGGGGAGAATAGGGAACCAAAACAAAGCCTCCACTAGTGTTCACCTGGCCACCTCAACATGTTGGCATAGTTGGTTCGGTCTCACGAGCTTTCGTTTGAAAACTATAGCCTCTGGCAGCCCTACACTGACTCAGACTGCACTATTTCGTGCATTTGCAAACAATAGCACATCGAGAGAACCGGATGGAGATGGATAAAACCGCAAGAGGCTTTCATAGAGGGCCCCAACATGGAGGTCTCAGATCTGACGAGACATTTCTAGGTGCCATAGAGTCTAAGAAATCACCCATCGAAGATATGGCGTGTTTGGGCCTCAGGGCTCGTAGTTTACTACGCCCGAACGAGGTAGCCCAAAAGCACGAGGAGCGTGAGGAACCAAAACGAATCCTCCACTAGCGTTCACCTGACCACCCCGACGTGTTGGTGTAGTTGGTTCGGTCCCATGAGCTTCCGTTTGCAAACTAAAGCATCCGATGACCTCTACACATCGACTCGATTCGCACTATTTCACGTATTTGCAAACAATAAAGACAACAATGAGAGAACTAGATGGAGATGGAGAAAATCGTGAGAATATTTCGTAAAGGGCCCCGACATGGAGGTCTCAGATCCAACGAGACGTCTCTAGGTGCCATGGAGTCCAAGAAATCACCCGTCGAAGATATGGCGTGTTTGAGCCTCAGGGCTCTTAAAAGACTACGCCCAGACGGGGTAGCCCAAAAGAACGGGTGGAGGAAACCACCAATGTTCAATGATTTTTCCACAGGATGCAACTATGTAGACTATGAACTTAGTTTTGTTGGGGAGACCACCAATGTTCCAACTGTTCATTTTGAAAGAATGAATATCTTCAATCAAACAGAGAATGAAGAGCCGATTTTTTTGGACATTACAAAAGGTTGTTTGTGCCCAAAAAGAAGTCGAAGGCCATATAAATATTCAGTCTTCAACTTTAGATGATAATGAACATCGTGAAGAAAAATAATTAGGTGAAGATGTCACTATGATTCAAGAAGAAATGCCTCCTGAAAGTCATAAAGAGTCAATTTGATTACCCAAAAACATCTGGAAGAACTTAAAGAGAAGATACGAGCGGAAGAAAAGGAAAAATGGGAAGCGTGGAAGGATCACAACTTAACTGGAATGGAAGATCTATGTGATGTTGTCGATAGAATCATGGATAATCTTAAGGACAACATGCCAAGTTGATTATTTTTATTAATCCCAATTGCTTCAACTTCACAAATCAAACCAGGTAGTTCCAAAAGCAAACATACTAGAAAGAAAAACTGCAATGAAGTATTGATAATTGAGCACGAAACTCGTTTAGAATTGTAATTTATTTTTGATTGGCTTGGAAGTGAACTAAAAACCGCATTGTTAAAGGGACCCAAAATTTTACTTTGTTTTGGTTAGATATGTGCCAACAAAGTTAAATTTTGGATCCCTTGCGGTGTGGTTTGTACCTCACTTCTTAAATGGGGCGTGGGAGGCTTACCCCTCACTCTTGTCACAGGGGGTCTAGGGGGCGACATATTATGGAGCCACCGCATGCGGGGCTCGGGGGCCCAAAAGAAAAATTGAGTCAATCCCTTGTTTCTAGAAAGATGAATTCAACCGAATTCTATTTTTAGAAAGGAAAATCCTAATGGCATTTTTCCACTCTATTTTTAGGAGGAATCCTAATTGTACTTCACCAATTAGGTGTATATATTTTTTGGAGATCTAAAGTTTCTCATAACGAGTTTGCATGTAATTTGTTCATCTTGAGTTAATAAAGCTTGCTATCTTGCATCGTGGATGTTTCCCTAAGCACCCAGTGAGGTTTTACCACGTAAATTGGGTGTTTGTCTCTTTCATGTTTGGTATTTCGTATATTTCATTTATCTCTATCTCTGTAAATTGTTATTTTGTTATTCACATTTATGTGTATTCATTGTTGCATAGTCTGTGATTTCCTAACAAATGTTGTCATATATCTAACAAGAGTATATTAAGCATGTTGTAGCTTTGGAAAATTCCAAATATGTTTTTTTAATGATATTAAGAATTGGAAGATAGATTTGCAATTTCACTTGTCTACACAATTTTGAGAAAGTGAAATGAATGTAGAGTCAAGTGCCCCAAATGTAAATAATAACTAAGTGTTAAATGCTTTTGTCAAATACGGGTTTTGTCGGTTTGCACCGATTCAAGAATTAGTTGTGGTGTAGTTATGAGGGATTGATTGTTGGCATTCACAAGCTTTAGGTATTCACTTAGATTCACATAGCACGGTAGCCCAAACTAGATCGTGTGCCAGACAATCACTTGACAAGCTTCCCATTACATTGTTATGGATGTGTTTCCATGTTCTGAATATGCAAATAATGTGTGTATTAGGAATTTCTGGAATTTACGACAATGGGGCAATTATTAGGACTCTTAGAACATGGTCCCATGGAGGGGTTGCACCTCCTATTTTCTTGTCACGGAAGGTCCCATGATCATTTTGAAAGCCAACTACAGGAAATAATAGAATCTAGGCCTAAAAAATAGGAGCTCAAACTTTTTCCCCCTAAACTTAAGAGGTGGTTGGAGAGAGGGGAGGGGGCGCGAGAGTTTTCCCCTATGTTTTAGGCTGATTTTTGTCCATGTGGAATATAATGTCTTCTAGACATCATTTTCTTGGTGGCTTTAGAGGGAAATATGATTTTATTTACCTACAAATAACCATAAAAATTCAATGGGATCCTATGATATCTCAACGGGTATTGTTGAGGAAACTAATAAAAATCATGGGACCTTAAAACTGTTAAAATTCTCCTAAATTTTCTAAGCATTACCCAATGAGATAGTTATGGAACCCCCTCCATGGGACCGTGCTCTTAGACAGTGCATTACTTTTTCCAGCAACCCTACCTTTGCATTTTAACGAACCTATTGAAGCAAGCATTTAGTAGATATAAAATTTGTCCACGTGGCGGATGATATTTTCACAAAGACAACCTTGGAAAGATTTTTGAGAGACCATATCGATATTCCTGCATGAAATTCCCAACATAAAGGCATTGGAACAGTCACAAATTTATTTGTGCTTGTGTCATTTGGTGGAAAAAAATTATTCACAAATGTAATTGAAATTGTTTTTACATTTGACTCATTTTCTTTACTTATAAAATTTGATACAATTTTTTCATCTTTGATTGCATAGTCAATCGGTATAAACTTGCATGTTTATTTTTTTAGGTTTATTTGGCAATGACATAGAAGCTGCAAATGTGGTCAATTCTTGTGTTGCATTGTAGTTTGAGTTGAAGCTCTCGTTTTTATGCATGTTGAGAGGATGTCAATCACACCATAACATTAATTGTTCACATTAAACATGCCTTTGTTGTGAATATACACCACCACTGGGAGACCCAGATGCCATTTTTGTGGTCTATCAACATCTTTGGATATACCTCACCGTTAGGCATATCGTTAGCGAGTCTGTAAGATTATGTATGGATTCGTTAAGTATATACCACACCATTATGTTAAGTATATACCACATTTGTTAACTGTGCAAACTCCTTCCATATCTCTCATTTGTTAAGTAGCTGCCCACTTGAAACACCCTTACGTATGGATTTGTTAAAATTATTATTGAAAATTCATATGCATAAGAGACTATGATTTATGGAAAAAAAATCTAAACTCCTTCCAGTAATTCCACGTACACAAAGTTGTGTTTTCCCACTTAAAACAATTAAAAAAAATACAACGGCCTTAGATGAATGTTGTATTCCTAATATTGAGTGAAAATTGATATTTGTAATTATAGTTTTATTTTGGCTCCTTTAATTGTAAATTGCGCTCACGAGAATAATTTGAGTGATATCGAAATGATAAAGTAGAGCATAGATAGTAGATATTATTTGGATAGGAACTATATGATCTGTGGAATGAGCGTGGGACATCGGTTGTTTTTTTAACATAGAACCTATTGGATTTTCCACATTTTTATTTTGGCCCCTTTAAGCTCATATTGTACACGTGTATAATTTAAGTGGGAACGAGACGATAAAGTGGAGCACATATAATAGTTTTTTGGGTAGGAACAATCTCGAGCCATGAAAGAGGTGTGGGACATGCTAGTATTTACTTCCCACCTTTTTATTTGTAAATTTTCATTCATGTATTCATCTTATCTAACAAATTGATCAATGTCTAATAGAAAACCTTGACAATATAAAAACTTAAAAAAAAAAAATATAGCAAAATTTATATTGTAAATAAAATCTACCTACCACTCATATGATCAACAGTTGGAGGGGCTTGATTATCGATGATTTTTTGTGTATTGTATGTTCTCTTACAATTAATCAAGCTTTAAATTGAAAAGTAGGTTACAAAGTGCTACCAAAACAAGCATTGTGGTTGGGTTTTGAACATGGAACCTATTGGATTTTCACCAATTTTTAATTTGGCCTCTTTAAGCATAAATTACACTCATGTGAATAATGTGAGTGAGATCGAGACGATAAAGTGGACAAAAGATAGAAGATAGTATTTGGGTAAGAACAATCTGAGCCGTGGAATAGGTGCAAACATGTAGGGTTTAAATTCCCACATTTTCATTTCTAACTTTCCATTCATGTCCTCGTCTTATCTAATAAATTAAATTTCATCCAATCAAAAACCTTGACGTCATAAAAATTAAAAAAAAATAGCAAAGATTTATTGGATATTAAAATCTACCTGTCACTCATATGACCATCCACTAGAGGGGCTTGATTATCAATGATTGTTCTCGCACCACTTGGTTCTTTGCATTTAATTGAGCTTAAAACGAAAAGTGGGACTACATGGTGTTATAAGAAGTAAGCATTATGTTGGGATTCAAACTTGGTACGTAGTGGATTTTCTCCATTTTTAATGTGGGCCCCTTAATTAATCTCAACTTGTACTCACATGAATAATGCTTGCTACATTGAAGTGGAGCACAAAGAGTAGATATTATTTGTGTAGGAACAATATGATCCTTGGAATAGGTGTGGGACATGCAAGTTTGATTCCCACCTTTTTCCTTCCACCTTTGCATTCATGCCTTCATCTTCTATATCAAATTAAATGTCATTCTATCAAAAACCTTAATGCCATGAAATAAAAAAGTAGAAAAACTTGATTAATGAGATAAAATATAACTTTCGCTCATATGACCAACCACTTGAGGGGCTCAATTATTTACGGATGTTCACACATCCCCTGTTTTCCTACAATTACTCGGGTTGGACACTATTGATTATACAATTTTGTTCGTCTTTCGTATTTGACGCATGGATACAATATGAGGAATTTTTAATTCTCCAGTCTTTTTATAAATAAACGAGGCATCTTGACCCCATGGAAATATGTTTTATTGTTGGATAAGATGATATTGAATGTTTGAAAAAAATATTCATTTAAAATCTTTAGTAAATTATAAAATGTACATGTCACTCATATGACCAACTTCAGAGGGGCTCAATTATTGATGATTGTTCATGCATTGCATGTTTACTATAATTACTCGAGATTAGAATTGAAAGGGGGCTACAAAGAGATACAAGAAGCAAGCATTGTAGTTGGATTTCAAATCTAGAACCTATTTGATTTCCCTATTTTTATTTTGGTCCCTTTAAGCACAAATTACACTCACGTAAATAATGTGAGATAGATTGAGATGGTAAATTGGAGCACATATAGCAGCACAGATTATTCATGTAGGAACGATCTCGAGCCATGGTATAGGTATATGACATGCAATTATTTGATTCCCACATTTTTCCAATTTTTCATTCATGACTTCGTCTTAGCTAACACATTAAATTTCATCCGATCAAAGCCTTGATGCCATACAAAAAAGCTAATCTCATTTTATGTCGGTGCTCATTGTTAGACAACGTCATCGGGAGCATTAAAGGGGGAAACCCTAATCGCTACCTTGATAGCTAGAGAGTGATGAAGGAGCATCACATGAAGATTAGGTAATCGCACATATTTTAGAAGTTTTGGTTAATTATAGGAACATGCGAAAATTAGAAATAGAAGCGCATGGAAGGAAGTGTGAAGTACACAAAAGTTTTTGACAAGGCATAGAGAATGGCACACAAAAATAACTTAGGGTGTCCAGAAATTTTATAATTTTGTGTGCACGAAAAGGAAAGACATGCGGAGATAAATAGGAGTGAAAAGTGATAAAGAGAATCACCATTTCAAAGAAAGACGTAGAATTCTAGATGGACTTCTCTCACCTACCAAGCCGAAGTAAGTAGATGCCATTAATGTAAAGGAGTTCAAATTCAAGTTTGAGTGGGATTCTAGAATATTTTAGAAGAAATTTCAAAATCCTTATGGGTGGGAAAGATCGTCAGTAAATACTTGCCTAACGTCATGTTGAGGGAACTTTTAGGAGACTTCAGGATTTTTGGGTCGTTTTGAAGCTATCGCCTCGTAGCCTTCAGATTGGTAATTAACCCATAGAGGGTCAAATATTGTAAGTTTCATAAGGCTTTTAGAATAAAATCTAAGTTCTATTATAAATTTCCATTGTGTTTATTCTCAGTATACGTTGCACGATCATTTCAATCGATCGGTTTGTTGTTAGAGAGAGACCCTAATTACAAATACGCATGTAATTGCCACCCTAGGATGTCAATTCCACTCCATATATCTCTATCTCCAAAGTGTCTCGTGTGACAAACAAGTAAATTGCACTTATATTGATGTGTGTTCTAACTACCCAAAGAACATAAGGAATGGCCTTGCAAACAAAAACTATTTACAATGTTTGTATTTTTCATTCACTCTTTGTGTTTTTGAAATCTCTCCATAGTACATTGTCTTTACAACCCGCACGCCGCACCAACTTCCTCCTTCAAATGATTAACAAAAATGGCACATGGTTGTAATAAAGATGAGTTTTACATTCGTTCTCTATGAGACATTTTTCCTCCCTCTACACCTTTTTTATTTTTCATCTTCCTCCTATAATGTTTCACTCCTTCGAGTTTAATTTTTTCAACATATCCCCATTCGACGTCTCCATTGAGCCAACACACGATTGTGTAGGGCAATGCCTTCCCGTCAGGCACACAGCTGGAAGAGTTTATCTTTCACTTAGCCCCTGTCCTTCGGATCGGGAGATTAGCCGCGAGGCCTCCTTAAGGCTAGGTGGAAGCAAAACGGTGTTCACCAGGAGCATTCCCTGGAGACTCCCACCTGCATGGTGGGGTCGGTATCGCTAATTGCATACAACAGATGATGTATGTTACTCGAGCAGGGAGGTAACAGAGATCAGGTTTCACTGTTGTGTGCAAGATCAGAGTCGTAATCTGAAGTCGAGGGGTGATTCCCGAAGACTGCGCTTGCCCCTGACCGTCCTGAGCAAGGAGCTCTTCCAGTTCAGGAAAAATTGCACATTTCACATGTGATTGCTAGTTTTTAAAACCAATCTAAAAATATTAATTGCCGATAGGCTTCTTAGAGATAACTTTCTTTGTAACTGAATTTTTTTGGTAGTCGTCCTTTATTTTAAATTATTTTTAAAAATTACATGTTTTGTGATGCATGGAAAAAGGAAATGGTTCTATTGGCATTTTTCATTGGTTATCAAGACTTTTCAACTTTCACCTCTTGTCACTTCATCTAATGTCTCGTTGGTGTCCTCCTAATTCCCATTGCCTCTCTAAATTGTTCACAATTACAATACTATCTGATTTCCACTTTGACAGTTTCAGAAATCAGAGGGAGAGTTTCCCAAATCTGGTGCCCTTTGGCATGAATTTTGCTTCTAGAGGAACTGGTATTTTTGATACAGTGTCTGGACTGCCCAATGCCACTGCTCAAATTGATCAGCTGCAAGCGATGGTCGAAATGGAGTGTATTCCAGGAGCAGTTTAGATTCTTCTCTTGTGCTCGTTTCCGTTTCTGGCAACGATTATGGTTTCTACGTTCTGCGAAAATGAACAGACTAAGTAATTTACTATCTACCCATCTGTTATTTGTAACATTTCTTCAGGTTTTCCAATTGGGATAGGGTTTGGTTGTGGGGAAATTCAAGAATAGAATACAATTTAAACTGTTTTGGTTTTGTATTTGGCAGGGGTTGTCTAGTTTTGTGGAGATGGTGGTGAAACAATTTGCAGAGGATTTGAAGAGGTTATATGGAATGGGGTTGCGATAGTTTGCTGTTACGAAAATGGGCCCCTTGGGATGCTTTCCACTTTACACATATAATATTGGTTACAAGAGTTGCAGTGATATGGCAAATGCAAAGTGGCAATATATCACAACACTCTGTGCGGAGTAGCCTTGAAGGGGATAAGAAAGAGCCTAGGTGATACAAGGTTTGTGGTTCTAGATCAGTTTTCTGATTCTCTCTCCATTCTTCAACATCCACACCAATACGGTAACACATTTCAGGCCCTAAAATATTGGTGGTTTTTGTCATTTTGTCAAGGTATTGAATAGGTGAGAATGGTGGTATTTGTTTTGTGCAGGGAAGTTTAGGGAGGCATTGAAGCCATGTTGCATAGGTGTGTGTGGAGGTAGAGATGGTGTGGGTAGAGCTATGTATAGTGTGTGTGAGCACAGGGATTTTGCCTTCTTTTGGGATGTGGTGCATCCCACACAGGCGGTTTGGCAAGCATTGATAAAACCCTTCACTTCCTCCCTACATTTCTTGCATTCATGAATGTTTGTTATAATTATAGTGAAATTATAAACCAGTTTCCACATGGTAGTTAACTTTATACCTTTGGTGCACCACTTTCACGTCATGCAAGAAAGCACATGGGTGTTCAACGGAGACTCCAGTCTGCAGTTACGCGAAGGAGTGAAAAGAGACCTGCAACTTGCACCTCCATGCATTGGACACTAAAATGCTCTTTCCGAGATTAATGGACCCACACCCTCTATATTTGTCAATTGGAGTTTGGTGGGCACTAGGCATCTCAATAATTCACTCTAAAGAAGAAGCTACGATTTTGGGATCTCTTTCTTTATCTAAATTCTAATTATACAAATGGAGGACGGTGCATGTCTCTTCACTGCAATCCAAGAAAGCAGTATGCTTAGGAGGAGAAATTTCTATTTTCATGGTAATCCTTTAATATTATTATATAATCGTTTGTCTCCTACTCTTCCACCACGGTGGCTTCATTTTGTTTCAAGAAGTAAGTTTCGTCCTCTCCCCTACCTCTCTCGATTATTGCAGATGTCAATCTCTATAAATTTGTCCCCTTTTCGATAAGGATTTTCTAGGTGAGTGCCCCTTTTCAATGATTTGTATGTTTTTTGTGAAAGAATTGCTTAAAAGCTTTTTGGTTTTCAGGAATAGCAAGGTTCAAGGAGTCGGAGTGGTATTTCAGCTATAATAAGAACAAAGTTAGAAATAAAGAAGGATAGTTTTTAATACAATAATGTGAAATTGAAAAACATACATATGTAATGTACAAAATTATTTACATTAAATATAAGAGAGGAGGAAGAGGAAACATAATCTTAAAATATTTTGAGTTAAAGGGGGTGTAATTACATGTGTGCGATGGAGAGAAGGGGAATGGAGCAGGAGAGGAGAAGGAAAGCCATAATTCCTCTTGAAATGAAGAAGGAAGGAAGGAATGTAGGAGGAAGTAAAGGGGGGGACATGTTGGAGAGAGGGGGAATGGGGAGTAATTCCTCTTGTAGGAAGGAATGTAGGAGAAAGCGAAAGTAGTGGAGAAAAAGCTAGAGAAATACAAAGGGAAGAAAGAGATGGAACCCTTGATATAGCAACGAATGTTAATCCTTGTCTTTCTCTTCCGCCGATGCCATGTTGTAGCTCGTCGAAGAGTAAGGCCCTGAGATTTGTGGATGGAAAAATTGAAGCCATCTTTAGTGGTAGTTGTCTGCAGCTCCCTCTAGAAATGGGAGGAATAAGAACTTGCAAGGGGTTGTTTGAATCCCAGGGAGGGCCTGTGTAACGAGAAAACTTGATGATGAGAAAAAGAGGTAGAGCAAGAGGAGAGGAGGATGTGCCATACACAATGTTGATGACATAACCAGTAGCACCATTAACGAGACCTTTTTCAACCCACAAGTTTGCGGAAAGCATGACCTTCTGTTTGATGCAAAGAAGAACCTTGGGTTTCAATTGATCGTTGTCAGCCTCGTCAGAGGCACCACGTCTGGTCTTTTCAGCAATCGATATGGCAACAGGAGAGTTAAGAGATTTCAATATGAGGAGGTTGTGTAAGTCAACAAGGTCATTTTGAGAGAAAAGGCGAGGGGCATCTTTGAAGTCAATGATTTCTTGTTTGGAAAGGGAGGAATCAATTCTTGACATAAGAGTCTCCCTAGTCTTGAAGTAGAGGGAAATAATTACGAATGTTAAGTAACAATTCCCTAAACGGCGCCTATGATGGATTAGAGCCCTGTTGCCAAAAGATAGAAATCGGGAGATAGATATGTTAAATTCTCGCCAAAGGGTAGCTCCGTAAGAGGTGTTGGCATAAAGAGGAATATCCATAAGAGGAGGAAGTTGACCGAGGTCCCCAACAAGGATCATAGATCTATTTCCGAATGTAGAAGTTTTGAAGTGTGGGAAAGCCTCCCTAAGTCGGTAGTCGATGCTAGCAAGAAAGTTAGGGCCAATGAAACTCATTTCATCAATAAGAATGTATTCGATATGCTTGAGGGAGTCTTGGAGCGACGATAAAGCCTTGCCCTTCTAAGGGTTTTAGCTCCTTTATGGGAATTTGAAGGCTTTCATGTATAGTAGAAGTTGAAATGTTGAAAGCAACAACTCTTGTTGGGGTGAGCAAAAGGAGTGGCGAAAGTCCATGGTTGGAAGCGGAGGCAAATGAAGACTTTAAAATGTTAATGAGGTATGACTTTCCAGTACCTGCAGTTCCCTGTATAACAAGTCTTAGTGGAGGAAGGTTGGATTTGTGGTTGAAGTGTTGAATAACTATGTCAAAAGCTTGTTGTTGTTTTGGAGATAAAGCAAAAGTAGGATGGTTGAAACTATTATGGATGCAATGTGATACATGTTGTGCCTTATTTTCCTCGATAAAAGCGGGTCCTAGAGACAACAAATCAACCGCAACCTGATGCAAACTCCAATCTTGAAGGGTGTCAAATTCTCGAAGGCCTAACATCTGTAGGCTATCGAGGCACGAATGTGTTTCTGGGGTGGATACGAGCCAAAACTTTCCAATCATATAGCTGCTCATCAAGCGATGAGGCCACGCCCTCAAACTCGGTGTGTCATTGGAGAGGAGGCATGGGAAGGACTTGTTGTAGATCGTGTAATATGCCAAGGTCAATAATTGTATTTGAACAAGTTCCACTTAGAAATGGTAGCTTGAGGCGTTGAACCAATATCAGCCAAAATGTTGTGAAAAGGTTTGTATAGAAGGAGTTTGACCAACAAAATAGCTCAAAAGAGGGTGAATCCTTTGAAGGAATGCACTGAAATCTGGGAAGATCCGAAAAATTGTAGGACGGGTGCGAATCTTCCACTTATTGCTCGTGCGATATTTGTTGTAACTCCAGTCACGTGCAACATCAATGAATGGAAGGTTTTCCATGTTTGAAGGCCGTACCTTGTATGCATCTAATAGGAGGGATGTTTCAACATCATCACATTTGCTTCAAACAATATTCTAAGGATTTTTTTCCTACATTAAGCATCACAAAAGTGCTCGAGAAGTTGGAAAATAGGCTTGGCATCTAAACAACCCATACCAAAATTGAGATTACCCATATGTCAAAGGTGAGGCCATTACGAAGATTGTTTTGGAGAAACCATACGCTTTTGTAAAATGACCTAAGGCACGTCACAATCTTTTTGAACTTCCAAAAAATTGAAACTAGATAAAGCATCGACAACATGCATTATTGCATTAGGGAATAAACAATTAAATGCCATTTTACATGCAATAAAATTAGTACGTATATAGACATCAATATGTATACAAGTGATATAATGTATAATATTTTTGTATTCTATTTTATGCAATTTGTCACACCTAAATTAGCACTAAGGAAGCCTAACATATCCACATGAATACCCGAGCTATCTTGCAACTTGATGGTTAAAGGTGCTTTTTTTAATGTGTGTAAAGAGGATTTTTTTCCATTAAAGTTTTGTTGCTGGTGGATTTTGCTTGATGAAAATGCTTCTAACACAGGCCGAGGTGCAAGTTTCCTCACGCAATAATTGGTACGCTGCTAGCATCGGCATCATTTCGCAAATGATGCATATTTATAACTTGTCTATTTTGTGTCATTAACCCTTGGTATCGGGATAATATAGTCTAAAGATATATTACAAAGCAAAATATTGTCAATGACTATTTCAAAGGTGGCCAATCATTTTTTGGTTTAATTCCAAGGTCAAGATATTCTACAAAACTACATTTTTGTGTTGAAGGCCCATTATGACTCCTACTTTTTGTTCTTTTTTTATTATGCATTTCCGTGTGGAATGCTCATTATGTTTCTTATTTTTGTTCATTTGTTATTACATTTTCCTTTTGCTATCTACAATATAGAAAATCTAAATCGAAAAAACTTTTTGAATAATATTACTTTCCTTAACTTGTGCTTAAGTTATATGTCACCATACACCATCCTCACACAACTAAAAACAATCGAATATTTCAAATGACAAAATAGAGAACGGATCTTCCAATTATTTCATTTTCCATTTCAATTTACAAGTTTTTAATTTAAACACCTTATAATATATAATCTATCATACATAACACATACGACTAGTTAGATTTTTTTGCTCTAAGCTTATGTTTTTGCATCTTCCACACATCCTCCCTACTATTTTATGACTTGTATACCGATATTACTTGTATTTATATTTCAAAGAGTTCAGATCGATTTCCTGTAGCTTTAGTTTTTTTGAGACATTTCAATTTAGTTAGCTTTCTTGATTTTGACTTCCAATTGGAATTGCCACTATTATATCCTTTTCCGCTTATTATGAACATCCCAAATAAAGGGAAAAACACTAAAAATTATAACACTATACATTACAATAGGTTTCGATAATATTTATAAGCATGTCTTTAAATATAATCACCAATTATGCAATCCCCACTACTAAAGCAGGCTCAGAGCATTGTAATAATTCAATGGCTAAAATAAAAATAATGTGGATTCCACTTAAATTTACATTCCTACACATAAAATAAATTGAAAGGAAGAATTTTCAACCTGCCGGACTATACTATAGGAAATGATTATTCAAATATACCAACTTCAGAAAAACATAACATAGATAAAAACATAAATCCTTAAAAACAAATTGTGCAAATACAAAACTGCTCATACCAAAATATAAAATATGAATGTGTGCAACAAAGTATTTATCAACCAAAAAGTAGTTGAAGATGGCATGCTTTAGATTAAATCATGCTTGGCACAAGGTAAGCATTTCTAAACCAAGGAACAACTTCGAACACTATACTTCACTGCATTCTAAGCAAACCATACAATTCTTCCTATCTAGAAGAAATTCCACACTTTAGACATTGCCTGCAAAAAAGAGTGATGTGCCTCAGTAATCCTGGATTGATAATGCCTTGAAGGAAAGTTGCACTAACGTAAACCAGATGAATCTAGTTCGTTGAGAAATGTACACAATAATGAAAAACAATATTCATTAAATGCAAATCTAGTTAAATGCAAAACCAAGCAAAGTACGAAATATGTTAATACAAATTGTTTTCACATTAATAAGTATGACAAAGGGACAAATGTACAATAAACCAAGTCTCATTTCTGAGGAAGTAAGAGCTCACAAAAGCATAAGAGCACATAGTAGATGTATGTCGTGTTAAAGTATGTAAACTATATTTCTGTACATAAGTTTAAGGAAGCATGATCTTAAAGCTTTTCAATTTTTCTTGCCATCCTATTTTTTTCCCTTGGTTGCATTAGCAATTTTTTTTCAACATGTTTTTTTCCCTCTAGCTTGTATTGTCTTTCTAGGTATCCCTATCTTTTTGAGTTTGTGGTCAGGTTCGTATTTCACATCATCTTTGGGCCGACCATATACCAGCCCAAAGCCCCTCGAGTTGAAACCAGTTGTATGGAATTTGGAGAGATAAAGAGGACACGAAAGATGCAAATGAAGACATTCTCTAACCAAATCAGCGAACACAAGTTTCACCGGCTTTAGTTGCCTGCAGTGGAGCACATTGACAACAAACTTTGTTCGGCTGAAAGCATCTTCTCACTCTAGGTGTAGAGTGGTGATTGTCACACCATGTGCAGGAAGAACAATTGTATCCGCATCTTCATTTCTGCAAGTTCAAAAGGAACCAGAACACTAAAAATGTAAAACAATAACCCAATTTATTTATACAATATCAACCTTGATGATAATTTCTTTGGTGGAAGCAAAAGTTAAATACATTGTTTTTCGTTGTAGAGCACAAACAAGGTATCAAAGATAAATATCCAGTGTCGCTGGTTTTGGAAACCAACTTGAAAAGCCTTGCCAATGGGCAGTTTAACGCCAAACCATGAGCATTCTGATGCGGCCTCCTTGGGGAAAAACCCTTCAGCACACACCGAATCCTGCCATTGTCCAAGGCACTTTCCCCTATATGTTGTGGTTAAAGACTGAATGCACAAAATAGGTTGCTTTATGCAACACATTGAATATTCAGATATTATAAATGGTCAATTTCACCTACGAATTAAAGCATTTATGCAAATGTAGAAGGCAACAAATGAAAAATGCAACACATATTCAACATACTCAATCTTCACATGTTATAAATGGTCTACTTCACCTACACATTGAAGAGTTCAGTTATTGGGTCTATGAAAGATTTAAGAAACACATTCACAGTTAAACCGATTAAAAGAATACTCTTAACCATTCTAATCTTAAATAGAAGCACAAATAACCACAACAAGAGTTAGCAGAAGTATAAGCTAATTTGAGATAGCCTCAATGTTCAACAATAAAAAAAAATTGTATCTTCTTGACTATCCTCAAAAGCCAAACAAACTATTAAATGGACCTTCTTGACAGTTCATTCATAGATGATCAACCAACATTGCAGGTAAAAACAACTAAAAAGAAGTGGAAAGTGCAGGAAGTCTAGAGACAAACATATGTACATATCTATAGTTGTAGCTTCAATTGTATCAACAACTTAATAAACTGCACTACTCCTTGCGGCCATGTTTAAAGATTTCCTCTCTACCATGGTACTTTTATCCAATTTCAATGACTTAAACATTATACCTTATCAGATGAGCGAGAAGACAATGGAATTTAGCACATACAGTCCACAAACAGTATTCATGGACTTCCCAGATAAAAATGATGTAAATGTTGAATAAGACACATTGGAATGCTTGGCAATACATTATCCTAGAGAGTGAAATGAGAGTCATCTGAAAAGATCAATTGATGGCTTCACTTGAGAAGTAAAATAGCAAGTTTGTATCTTCCAAAGGCTAGCTTTAAATTAACAACTAAAACGTCAACAAAAGTGAAACATAATATGTCGCATGGAGGGCTGGCCTTTAGCTACACTTGGTGGTTTTGAGTATTTTTTTTGGTGATTTGAATAATCTAATTGTGTGCAAAGATTACATTTCCCATCTCTTGCTTGTTCTGTGTTCTAAATCCAACACTAGTTGGAGTTTGAATGTTGTGATTCTAACAGAGAGACATTTGTTTCCTGAAGTCAGGAGTAATAGATACCAGGGAACCAAACAGAAGAAATTAACGCAACATAAAAGTAATCAGTGTTTTTTCATTTTTTATTGACAATTTTTCAAAGTGGTATATCTATTTTGTACATGTGCCTCATTTTATGGCAGGCAGTTAAAAGACAATGTTTCACAAGTAGATTTGCACATGGTCATGGCGTTGGCCTTCCTCCCATGATCACTACAGAGAACTCAAAAACCAAAGCTCATGCTTAAGGAACAAACGCATCCCAGGAACTAGTGAGCTCATGGTTTGCAATGGCGGTTGAGCACCAAAAGCACAAAATAGCAAAATCATGATTCATTGGGAGGCAAAAAATAGTCTTATAAATCTGAAAGGTCCTGGTTATAGGCTAACAAGGTGCAAGTGCTCACATGAAAAAAAGTCTGGGAAATGGGATGGTACATCACAAATCACAATGTCTCGGATGAACATTTACAAAGGTTCATTATCCCGGATGGAAAGCCAAGAAAAAACTAATGTAAAAAGCAAAAAGTAGTGTTATTGGCAATCCAGTAGCTTTTACCAGTAGCAGTATTGAAATAATTCCCTATATAAACATCTCTTGTATGGAGATAAGAACGAGGAAACCCTAAGGATTGAATGTTCATTCACTATAAACATATCATAAAGGGTGAACGTTTTTAAAAAAATTATAATCCATACAAATTACAAGCTTTCTGTTGAATTATTAAAGATGTTTTTGGATAAACTGTGTAGAGTTTATTTTTTTAATCATTACGTCAAACAGTTTGTATCAAACAATATATCATGGACTGAAAACATAAAATCTCTTCTTTAAAAAAAAGACAGGATATGGCAACAAACCTATGCAGTCCGAGAGCTTTGCTTTGACAATACAGAAAGTGGGCATGTGAATGAGCCTTGTTTGGTTAAAAGGGAGAAGCCCTGTAGAAATTCAATACAGGGTGCCACATCTTGCAATGTGGATGAACATTCTCTTTTATT
This sequence comes from Taxus wallichiana var. yunnanensis, assembly GCA_018340775.1. Lineage (NCBI taxonomy): Eukaryota > Viridiplantae > Streptophyta > Pinopsida > Cupressales > Taxaceae > Taxus > Taxus wallichiana. Next base: position 818,280,551 of record CM031240.1, read on the forward strand.
GCCCTGCATATCCCCAGACACTACACAAACTAACAATACAACCAGAAAACCAAAATATAGTGCCTATGCCATTTTAAATCAGGCACAGATTCAAACACAGGATTATAATCTCCTCTTATAGTCTGAGACTATTCAAGACTGAATGTTTGAGCGCAAAAAAGAATTCTCCTGCGTTATCTGTTCGACCATATTCATGCATTACTGGCTCAAATCTTTACAGATCATACGGTTTCTAGTAAACCCTAACTGCCGCACTTTTTCTTCACGAGGACTCAACTTGATTGACACAGGCTTAGTTACCCTACGCCCTGTCTTGTGCCTCTTGGCCAAATTTTTCGGTTGTACAATGTTGGAGAGGGATGATTGAATAGAGCTGTCTAATATAAATATTGGAACAAAGACACCAAGCTTAGTGCATACAAACCCAAGCACCTTGAAGAAGATCTTTAGAGATCATATGGTTTCTAGACATGTGTATATCTGTTTCCTACTCAAATTCAAGCAAAAGCAAGGAAAAATGCCTAAATGCATTGCAGAATTGCATATGTATCAACAATGCAAGTCCAAACCCCCATAGATGATGAATGAGAGACACTCCCACACAACAAAGGGGAAAAACCAAAAACCGAGGCAGGGCAACGATGTTGGTTATGATATGATACAAAAATTGGGCATCTAGCATGACTCAACATGAAACAAAAATTAGGTAAGGCCTGAAGCAAAAACTGTGAATGGCTCTAGAATAACAAAAAACAAAGCATGGACATAGTCTTCTCTGTCAAATAACAAAATGATCACTATACAAATTTGAGATAAAAGATGCAATTTTTTTACCCTTTTCTTTAAATCTCCGTAGTGTTGCTGGATGGCTTCCTCCAGTCCCGCACTCTCGAACTTCGACTAGACTCAACAAGCACAAAGAAAGGGTCTTCTTAGCTACAATGTTTTGACCAAAAACATAACCAAAACATAATGCACACGTTCTAACCAAAAACCCTTCCCGAAGCCCTAAACAAACGTTATTAATTGTTTCCAAGGCTGAAACGCACTGCCATTCAAAAGGGCAACCATACTCTCCTTCTCTTGCTGACGGCAAAGGCATGTTCGCCTCTAGGCAGGACTCCTGCAACTGTCCTCCATTTCTCCCTCCCCGAAATCTTCTCCCTCCTTCGAGCATGTTGCGGGGCTCTCGTCCTTACAAGCTTTCCACAGACGAGTTATGGCCTAATCCATTCTGCCACATAGACCTCAGATTTCCTTCTTCTTGGCTCATTCTACCACATGCACCTCGATTTCCTTCTGCCACATGTAGGGCTCACAGTCATCGACCGTTCATGGTTGTCCACTCCATCTCCCCTGTCTGCAGTCTTCTTCACCGTCGAGCACCGGAGGCTTTCCACGCGAGAGATCATGCTACCAGTACGTAGCTATTCCTCACCGTCACGCCTTTCGGTGTAACAAGATCGTCGACGATGCAGAGTTTCTGAACCGTAGGATGTCTGTCACTTGTCAGAACCCTCCGGGCTTTCTAACAGAGAACACGCCTTTTGTGATGCCCACAAAAAGAAAGAGAATGTAGTAAGATTCCACGCGTTTTCTTTTCTCTTTAATTGTTCGAGTCTAGATTTTGAAGAAATTGTCTTTTAATTGCAGCCGCTAAATTCCGATATCTTTTTCAATCGATAAAATTTAGACTCTAAACATTCCTTGCCTCTTCATCTTTCGGTTCTCACGAAACTCAAATGAAGAACTTGGTATCCGATTTCAACCTGGTTTTGCCGCACTGGTTCGAAAAAACACAGTTGCAATGGATTCAGTGGATTTACGCTCTGTGGCAGCTTCTCCGCTGCAATCCGGCAATCCTCCTCGTTTTATCATTCCTGCCCTTTTACATCAGGCAAAGGTTCAAGAAAAAGATTGTCATTGTTTTGGGTGAGACAAACGATTATTCAATGGACACTTGGAAAGAAGTTAAGGAGTGTTTGCGGGATCATCCATTGAAGGGTGTGGAGGTCGAGAAATGGACAGATTATTGTTGTTTTTTTAGGTACGGCGGATACTGTAATGTAACCCATATTCTCCGTATGGCTCCCCTGGCGAAGTGCTCTCAAGAACATGGCGACATAGGCAAAAATATAATCTTTGTTGAAAGGCTTCAGACAGTAACCTCTTCAGTCTCAGTAGGGAAGGAATTATCCCATCCAGAGGCTTATGAAAAGGTCTGTTTTGAATCGGCCTGTTTCGGTAAAGACAGTGCTTATGTAATTCCGACATGGATTGATTATACTGAATTGAGCAGCAAGATTTGGGGGGTTTTAAGCACCATTCCTATATTGCTTCGAGCCAGAAACTATAATAGGCTTTCCAATTTGCTTAGTCTTGTTATTATTTTACTGGATTTCAATAGGCATAGGTTGTACAAGATTTATGACAGCAGTTTCAACAGCATAACCAAGTTTGTCAAGTTCAATGTGTTCAGGGAGAGAACGACTCTCTATGATCTCTTCTCCATTTTTAGTAATCGCTGGAGATACAGTGACCCTGTTAGAAAATGTGCTTATGTTGCAAAACCAGAAGCGAGATGGAAATCAGGTATCCCCATTAAGCTGGAATCGTTTGAGGACATAGATATTGTTGACTGGGAGGTATACAGGGGGACAGCTACTTATGAGAACACAAGTTTCACCATACGCAAAGAGAGAGGTCATTACAGGGCTTCTTGCAAAGTTACTGCTTATGACAGTGTTATTGCAAATATCATTTTGAAGAAACGTGTTTATGTGTATTGAATAACAGAGCTTGTAAGATGAAGGTTTTACAATATCCTTCTTTATTATTCACTGATATGTGTGAGAGATCTATTTATTATTGACTTATATGTGTGAGAAATCTAAGAAATCTATTTACTAGCAATCGCATGTGTTTCATGAGATGTGAACGCCGAACGGTATATGTTATTTGATTTAGAGGTACAGTTATTATTGATCCACTTAATCTGAAGGTTGTTTCTACATTTCAAACTTGTTATAAATTCGTACATGATTACTTGTGATATCGTTTTCGATAGTTAATCAATTTTATAGTTGATGTTGTTAGTTGTGCATTGGTTGTTCAGTTGGTGTTTTGTTGGAGAAACATTTATTATACAATTGATAATGTGTGTGATTGATAGTTGTAGTGTAGGACTTTAGTTGAAACATTACATTGTAATGTTGTATGTGTACATTTAATTATGTTACAGGTTTGTACTTTTAAAGTTGCATACCATATTTGCAAACAAAAAATAAATGTAGGTATACGTACACGTAATGAGACATGTATACGTTTGCAGTATTTATATCATGAGTGGTAGCATTTAGTGGGCAATTTTAGTTTCAATAAACTTGATTACATTTGATATCCCTTGAACGACCTTGCCGCTTTCGATAGAAGAAATGTTGAGTATAGTAGTATTTGAGGTGCTATGAAAGCAGAAGCTAGTATTTACGATGGGTTGAGTGATAGTAGTCTTGCTTCCTCCTTTCTTCTTGCTTCGAGTGCTGGTACGTGCGCCATATTTGAGTATCTCTCGAATGAAAAAGCGGGTGAAATGCGCAGATTTGCAAGCGAGGGTACTCTGGAGAAAGCTGTGAATGTCAGACCCTGCCTTTCAGTGGTTCCAATGTCGACGGTTGCTCTGTGCAAAGTAAGTCCCTGCGACTTGTGGATAGTTAATCCCCAGGCCATTTTAATCGGCAACTGTCTTCGATTCCCTCTGGAAATAGGGGGTATGGGAATATGTAAGGGGTTGGAGGGATCCCAACATGGGCCGTTGTATCTATCAAATTTTACAACAACAAATAAAGGTAATGCTGGTGGTTGCATTGATGCGTCGTAGACAATGTCTGTGATTGTTCCTGTGGCACCATTCACGAGGCCTGCATCAACCCATAGATTTGCAATAAGCATGATTTTTGTTTTTTGCGGTTGTTTGCATAATAGAACGTTGTGTTTGTTTGATCATCATCGGGATTTCTGGTCCAGTCCACTGCCTAACATCCGTTGCAAGTCCTGTGTCTGCGGTAGTGCGTAGAACATGCCACGGTCTGTAGTTGTGCTTGTACATGTCCCAAGTGACATTGATGTCATGTGGGGTTGAGCCAAATTCAAACGTGATATTTCTGAAAGGCTTGTATAATAGGAGTTCTGACCAACAGAAAAGGTCATATGACGTTGATTCTTGAGCAGGGACATCCACAAATCTCGGGTGGACCCGTACAATTGCTTGTATCGGTCGTTTTTTCCATTTATCACCTTTACGGTGCTTGTTGTAGCTCCAATCTCGAGCAACTTGAATAAGTGGTAGGTGTTCCATGGTTGTTGGACAAACTTTATATGCATCCAAGAAAGCGGTGGTTTGTTGTGCATCGGCGTCACTTTCAACGACACGTCTCAGAATCTTTTTTCCAACATTTAATGATACGAATGGACGGCTGCACATAACAAGTGGCATTTTTTGCAGCATGTGGCATGTTTCTTGTGCGCTTATGTCATGTTCAACAACGCTTTCTGTGAGCATTTTACGGATCGCGATATGTGCTGGAGAATCTGCGTCTGCATCTCTTGAAACTTTGGATAGCATTTGGTGATATGTTTCTGAACGTTGCTCGGCTTTTGAAGCATATTTTGCAATATACTTAAGAACGGCATGGCGGGAAAGTACCGGTTGGCAATCGACATTTGCTCTCCATATGTATATCATTGTTCGATTGTGGATGTTCAATCTGTCATCGTTTCTGGAAGGGAGGTACTTTATTTTCCTGTCACCTTCAATGTGTAAGGAAGAAGTAGGTTGCATGGCCCAAGGAGCGTTGTACCTGCACTGCAGCTGTGATTGCTTTCTACGCAGGCATGTCTGCTCTGAACATTTAGTGTGGTGCTGAACTCGATTAAGTAGTTCTTCAAGGTCCGCATGCGGGGAGGTGGATAGAATTTGTGTTGTATCTAGCAAGCAAGGGTCATCTAGGAGTGACCTGCGAACGAAATCCAAGCGGTTGCAAGCCGGGCGGGGGTTCCAGGCAGACACAAACTTATCAAAGTATTGTTTTGTCGCCTCAATAACTGTTGTGTCCTCCCAGTCCAGTTCGTCTACCTTTGGTGCATTCTCGAGCCACAATAAACCGTGGACATGTGCAGAGCCTCTATGTTGCCATTCGTACCTGCGAGACGAGGGAACATAAAATAAAAATAATAACTATCCCTCTAAATCAAATAACATATACCATTCGGCGTTCACATTGCATTATACACATGCGATTGCTTGATGGTCTCGTCTCTGAAGCGTTTTACGTGCAAAGATGAGCAATGTGGATTACCCTTACTATCTCTTCCTTATCGATTTCAGATTCTCCTTTTGCAATTCTTCTGTCTACCAGCTCAAATGCCTCATTTTTCTCGTGTAAACTCCACGCCTGTACATAAACACAGAGGATTCTTCAAGATGCCCCTCAGAACAAGTAATCTAGGAAAGATCTTAAATGAAGTTTCGAGTCTTACCCATTGTAGAAGGAGCTCCATCTCGGGTGGAAGTTTAGGATCCCTGACCTTTCTGCTTGCTCACAATCTCCAGAACCAGCATGCCATAGTTGTACACATCCGCCTTATCTGTCAATTGACCATGAGTTGCATACTCCGGTGCAATATACCCTATATGGTCAAGGCTCGACTTTGGTCTTTGATCTCTCTGCATATCACTATATGGTCAAAATTGTAATATGATTGACGAAATTTAAAACCAGTAAATAAAAACTGAGGCAAAACATTTACCATAAGAGATATTTTATTTTATACATAATACTAATAGTGAAAACATATTCATGGCAGGACTTATTACCTTTAGAAAATGTTTAGTGAAAGACAGAGCTTCAAGGCCTAGACGCCTAGTGAAAGACAGAATTTCAAGACCTGGAAGCGCTGTAGAAGTCTGGTAATAAGAGGAAACTTATTGCTTTGAATACATGTCCGGTGAAGAGCTTGAGTTGTTTCAATGTTTGGAAACCCTCAACTATATCAACAAATCTAGTTGCAAAATCTTCACTCTCTTCTTCCCACATAAAGATCTCTAATTCTATCAAATCTCCATTGCTTGTCAGGTCAGCACTTACAAGTCTATTTGAAAATTCATCTAACAAGATTATATTACATTTGACACATGTTTGGGAAAGACAAATTTAAAGTGAAATACAAAGCAGATTAGGGCAACTGAGTGTTAAAGTTCCAACTACTACATCTTCTCTGTCCCAATCGCCATGATCAAGTAATCTGAAAGTCTGAAGATTTGGAGCAGAGATGGTAAGTTCGCCGAGGTCTCTGTGTAGGACACAATCCTCTAAGTAAAGATGATGTAAAACAGGGCACTTTGATATGAAGTACACTAACGAGGCCGGGTTTTCAACATTTACAGAGAAGAAGTAACAGTGAGTGAGGTATCTGAAACTTGAGAAATCTGGGGGAGTATAAATGTTGTAGTCTGCCACAGAAAGTGATTTGAGAACCTCGCAATTGAATGTGTCCAAAGGTAATATAGGATTATCTTGGGCCAACTGGGCCAGAGAAAGGTGTTGTACATGTAAATGCAACAGACATCGCACCCATTTGCATAGTTATTACAATATTTGCGTAATTAACATATTTTTAGAATATTTACGTCTATATGTAATGACAATTAAAAAAGGAATGTTTAATTTTGATTGTTTGAAAAGTATATGAAAAATATAATTCGACTGTAATTGTTAAAAAAAGGCCCCAATTTCACGTACAAAAAATGGATCGATACGAAATTTAGGGACATGCATCAGATTTGGTGTTGTTCTTTTCATAGTTACTTCCTGAATGCCAGGAAAAGCCTTGAATATCGACCACTTTCACTTTCACTTTTTATTTTAGAACAGGTACTTTATTTTACGGTTATTTTGCATGAATTTACTTATTTTTTGGGCTGAAATCTAAATTTGGCAAATCGCATGAGCTATACTTTGTAGCCAAATTTCGATTTTCTTCGACTGTAGAGTCGGAGAAACAATTTTAAGACAGCACTAATTCGGTGTGTCTTATTGAATTTTTTGTTACAGGTTGGTTGAATTCCAAAAAGGATGGCGAGTTCGGAGAGAAGGGAATCCTTGAGGAAATTATCGATAAAGAACATTGACGATGATGATGAACAAAGCTGTTAAAAATGCAAAAACGTCCAGACGGCCGTCAAACCGTCAACTTTAAGACGATTCGTAAACGTCCAGGAGCTCCTTTACCATAGGGGAACGCCTTCGGCGTAATTATTGGCTTGTGTAAGAGATCAAGTCTTGAAATAAAATGAATGTTTTGTGTGCTTTTACTAGTTTCTATATTTTGGTGTGAATACATAAATATTATTTTGTTTCATTGTTGAAGATTTGGAAATTTTCTAGTTTTCTTTAGCTTGGTTATAAGGATTGAGGGTATCCTTCATCATCATTTATTTTGTTTTATTGAAAATTTGAATTCGATTTTGTCAAAGTCATCTCGGTCACGATTCTGGTTTCATTTTTATTAAGGCTAGTACGATCCCAACCTCATCCCTTATTAAGGTGTATAAGCCTTTCCACTTGGATCCTTGATATGTTCATGTGAGCCTAACAACTTCACCAATAGACTAATGACCAATTGAGCTTTTTCTTTTTCTTTTTCAATTAAACTTGGAGAATGCTAATTTCTAGGTAAACACACTTTCACATCATATTAATGGGTTTAGTTTAAATTGTGAAGGCATATGTCCCCACAGAGGAGGAGTGTTAGTGCAAATATAATTTTCAAGAAGCTTATTTATGTGTGTTCAATGCCAAGGATGTTGGTTGTGAAATGGAAAAAATTGTAATTAAATTAGCTCAATAATAATAAGTGTTTAATAATTTTTATTTGAAGTGGAAGAATTCATACAATTAAGTTAACTCTTAATAATAATAATAATAAAGAAGCCAACTCAAGTGTATATATATCAAGTCCTCAAGTCCTATGAAGGTTTTACAATATCTCACTTGTTATTGACTTCTATTTTATTTAGGTATAATATTTATTTTCAGTATTCTACTTTAAGAAGATGTGAAAAAAATATTTGAGTCATAAATAAACTTAAGAGGATAGTAGTTTGAAGGAAAATACATTTTCAATTAATATTGATAAGTTTAGTTTGATAAAAGTATATATATTCCAAAGATGTTTTGTATATGCTATTAAACAATATATAAAGTAAATGGATGAATTCCTATTCCCTAACCTTAACCTTTATGTAGTTTTGTTTCTTTTCAAAATGGTAGTAGATGATTAGCCAATCGGCCTAGAGCTCAATTAGAGGATAAAAGGATTATCATGCCTTTGGGTACTAAGGAGCTTTGTGCCGCAAGTTTTGGTGTGCTTGAGGCATTTTCATCATAGTTTTGGATTTAATTCAATACAAATAACTCATTGTTGACAAAGTCCGAGAATGTCGATCCCACCATTTATTTATGAAACCATGGTTTCCCTCTTTCAACCCATTTACTGAAACATTCTCTATCAAGCACATCGGATTAGACTACCCATCCAACACTTGCAATTTTAGAGTGAGGATTTCCTTGTTTCCATTTGAAATGCCCTAGGTAGGTTTTTGTTCATCGATCTTAAAATTGAGAACTACATCCACACAACCTATGCTAGCATTATAGTTGATTTGGATACCTCATTCGACATACCAACTTATATTGCACTCACGGTTTAGGACATGATATGGACTCGGTCCCTAGATTATGAAGTTTTTCCTTTCGATGCATGGATTGTTTTTCTTTGGGGAATATTGCCTCATATTGCTAGAGTTTGAAATGAAAAGCTAATGGAAAAGTTTCATAGTTAAAGGATGTCATCCCCTGTCATTAGGTGGTGAGAGGTAACATGGAAAGTGAATTTGAATGTGTGTTGGAAATAAAAAATTTAGAAGATAGATCTTCCCGACCAAAAGTGCCTTCTCCACTTCCAAATACATCTACCGATTTGAGGAGAAAGATGCCACCACCACAACAAAATGTTAGGACCAAGGAGTGGGAAACATATTTCATTTAATGCTCCAACTTCAAACAGGGGTACCCTAAATTTTATAATTGAGTTTCCAATTTTTCATTGGGCAATGTTCCAAGTGTATGAGGTGTTTCTGTATTGAATGAAATTGATTTGGATGAAGAATATCTTGGGATTGAAAGTGGGGTTCAAGCCCATGAAACTTTCAATCTGTAAGATATGATTCATGGGTTAAGGAAGCCTTCTCTAGTAAGAGAACAAAGATCAAGCACACCTTCTCTAGAGAAACTGCCTTAAAAGATGATGAAAAAACAAGTTTTCACTTGAAATTATTTTGGATGACAATTGTCTAGCCATTGTTAATGATATTTTAACAAAGGATATTGAACAATTAAAATTGTGGGAGTTTAGGGATAAATTTTTGATAAAAGAAATAAATTATTGATTTAACAACCACTCCCAAAGACATTTATTGTATTCTTTGGTTCAAAACGAACCAATGAAGCTTGATATTTTGTTGAATCAGGTTGTATCTAGTATTGTGTCTTTTACAAATTCTTACAATGATGATGTGTTAGATATAATGTTGAACATAATTGAGAATTTAAATGCAAAAGCAAAAAGCCTACCATAATATGTGGTCAAGAGACAAGGTTCTTGTAGTTATTGCGAATACGGAAAGGGATAAGGCATTCGCAAGTTTTATTAAAATTTTAAATATGATTTAATTTAAAAATAATAATTAATTATTTTTCTATTTTTGAAATGTAGTTGAAGTACCAAAATTTGAAAAATGAGGCAACAGTGCTTGATGTGCATTTAAAAATTGTAAGGAAAAGTTTAATTACAATAATTGATTTGAAGCAAAGGTTTGTTACTTTAAACAAAAGAATAATACCTTAAGTAGTATCATAAGGGTAAGTGCACCAAGTTGGGGGCCAAAAAGTAGACAAAAATCCACTTTTTAGCCATTTTGGCCATAACGTGCTTGAGTTATGGCTCGGTCACATTATAACGCGACAGGGAAAATTTGAGCTCATGTTATAACACGCTCGCATTTCAAATGTCATAAAACATAGTAGAAACCCGAGAGAATCTCATTGTTTCAAACAAAAAAAAACACGAAGGAGAGTAAACACGAGCGAGGAATAACACGAATGTGTCTTGGTTAGTTTTCTCACATCGACACCCCATGGCACCTCAAATTGACAATGGTGGAGAGCTCACAAGGTTGGTTATTGATGATTTTAGGTTTATTTTCTTTATTAATATTATTTTTTTATAGTTGTTGATTTTTTATTTATTTTCATTTTCATATTCTTTTATTTCTTCAATTCAAACCCCTCATTCGCCACGCAGACCATGATAAAGAAGAAAACATCCTTCAAACGCCCTTCTATACAAGCAAGACACCCTCCTATCATCCAACAACAAATTTTGGGGATATTAAAAACAACAAAGTGTAAATTGAGGGTTTCACAAAAACATAAGAAACCCTAATGCCACAAATCCACATCGTCAAAACCTAGCCACATCATTAGGATCATTATTATCTAATATCAACAATGTGGTTGGAAAAATAAACACATGGGAGAGTTTTAAAACCAATTGCTGCAATTTTTATGCAGATAAGTTGTCTTATGATGCAATGAAGAAGAAAAAAATCACAAAAGACAAATTGTGTGCATTGTTTACAAATCCTAAAACTAATGCACCATTACGATTGGATTGCAAAAGATTCCCCATCCACTAGTGTAATTACGAAGGGATAAAAAAAATTGTAGGATAGGTGGTGGATGCTTTTTGACCAACCACCTTGCAAAAATTTTGAGGTGCCACAATATTTCTTGAGGAAACTCTATTGTGAGTTCGTCCTCAATGAAATACTTAACTATTATGACATTTGAGATTTTCAAGGCAGAGGAAAAGGCTCTGTAATGGATAGAGTGGGGCATAACATTTCTGAGTAACCGGCCAGCTAGACCCATTGCTCACCCACTTATTCATCATGTTTAAGTCCCTCTATTGTGAAGGAGACAATGGAGGTTCAGACCCTTAATTCTATCAGGCCATTGACACAGTCATTGCTTCAGCATGGAACTCGTCTCTCCCATGGTGATGAGGTTGGTCCTTCTAGGTAGCAGACATCATATACTATATAGTGTCATACTTGTGGGGGTATAGGCACCTACATGGTTGATGTGGTAGATCCACACCCTAGCGAGATAGCTCCACAACCTCATGAAGTAGCGCCACAACATCATGACGCAGCCCCATAGCCTCGCGTGGTAGCTCCACATACTGAGCATAGTGTCTGATTGGAGGAGGCACATCATGATTTTATGTTGGAAAATATCATCATCACAAATGTTCTACTGGATTCCACCTTTGGTATTGACCAATAGGTAATTTTACATGAAATTAGTTACAATTTAATATATATATATATATTGTATAAAATTGTATAATTAACAATGTTAAGTAATTGTGAATGAAAATTAATGATTCATGTGTGTTTTAATAAAATTACAGGGTCAAACTATACATCCAGTGTCACATTCCCCTTCTCCACAGGTGAATGTCGGTACGAGTTCGCATGTTGGCAAATTTACTAATGTGAGTTTTATTATTTTTATTAATCATATACATGAAGAGAATGAACTATAGTTAATGTATGAATTTACTAATGTGATTATTATTATTATTATTATAGTTGATGGCATCATTACAATCTCTTGTTGAGATTTGATGATCATTAGATATTGGAGTTCTTTATGGGCATAGCTTCTTCCATGCCTCTTACATAGGTATATGTGCTAGTAAAGTTATTTTCATAATGAATTGATTGTATTAAATAACATCATGTATTATAATTAAATTACATTCATGTGTATTCTAATTTTCATCATCATGGTTGTCACAAGAGGAGTTGACTACTCCAGTTTGTGTACCTTGTACTAATGTTGATGATCTTGAGAGGTAGAGGATGATTGTTAGTGATCATCAGATTGAAGTAAGTATTTATTTTTAGTAGTGTCATTTTATATATGTCACTAATTGTATACTAATGGGTACATTGTTTATTTGTAATAATAGATGGAGCTACAAGCATCCTTTGACAATAAGAAGTTTGATTGGAATAAGGGACATTCCATTGATGTGCTTAAATCATCTTCCCGGTGGCCGAAGAGAACTAGATTATTTTATGATACCCCATAGTTTAGATGTATACAATTTTTTTTGTTTACCTTTATGTCATATTGGTGTAGATTCATATTTTGTCGATGTATATCATTGTATATGCCAACATGGCTTTGTTAAGACATTGATATTGTTCAATTTTTGTATGCTATCAAGGATTTTTGAATCAATATAATATATGAGAAAAAAATGTATTAAAACTTGTATCTAAGTGGATTAATATGATATCATATGTATGTTATGTTAATATGTATTATTAGTGTTTATTTTTTTATGTTTTAAACATGGGAATTAAAATATATATGTAACTAATTTACAATTTTTCCATTGTACTATAATAATTCAATGCCATCAATTATAATAATATAATGTCAATTTCAATGCTATCCACTTCCTAGAATCTCAATAATTCAAATGAAACATATGTAACGAGACAACACAATATTACATTAATTCTAATAATTAAATTGTAACTACAGAGAGAAGAGAGAGAGAGAGAGAGAGAGAGAGAGAGAGAGAGAGAGAGAGAGAGAGAGAGAGAGGGAATGTAAGAGGGATAGACATAGAAAGATAGAGTGGGTGTGAGAGAAAGAGAGTGGAGCAAGAGCGAGAGAGTGAGAGAGAGAGAGAGAGAGAGAGAGAGAGAGAAAGAGAGAAAAAGAGAGACAAGGAGCTTTGTTACCGGTGTACTTATGATTTTACATTGAGTGTTCAAAACATTCAATATACTTAACATTTTATAGTATGATAAATGTTCAAAACATTCAATATACTTAAGATTTTACATTACATTTATGATATATAAATATTATATTATTGTGTTTCATCCATTTCCTTTGAGATTAATTTTTGTGTTATAATGGTGGCCATAAAATATGTATATAGGGAGCTCTTAAAGGACCTATTTAATTAGGATGACTCTAACCTGCCAATGATAACTAAAGAGGTCAGTCCATTGGTTGGTTCTTGCATTCATATTATCCAAAATCACCTTATAATCATCCTTAAGGATGTAGGAAGGAGTCACTATTGTGCCATAATATTTTCTAGGACATGATGCTCTTTGAAATTTTAATCTATACAATTTACAGTTCCAAATTTATTTATTAGTATTGAAGATCACCTGAGACTTGATCTCATAAATAACTTGTATAGAGGCTTAGATATATGCTCAAATTTACTTGAATAACTTGATCCCAAATAATAACATCTATGTGGCAATGACCATATATGTTATGAGAAATGTGAAGTTTCTAGAGTATGAAAAATCCTTACCGAGTTAGTGAGACAAACCAGACACTTTCAAGGAAGTAGAGGTTCGTTTGAATATGAACATTTATCATAAAAAAATGGCTTGTGCAGATATTGTTGTGTTCTCATCCCACCTTTCAAACTGAATCATGAAGGTCCACATTTTCACACCAAGAAGGAAGAGGCTATACACTATTGTGACACAAGGTGTCAAACATGTGGTTATTTTTTCCATCTTCCAATGGGTCATCCTGGCTTGCATAATACCATACATGAAAATATGAGAAATGTGAAATTTGTTTTGAGTGTGATGAAATTGACATTCAAGAGTGCAAGTATATGTGGGGAGAAATAGGTTTGGCAGAGATGTGTAATATTCATTACAGGGCACAAGGTAGAGGCCATATCCATTTAGTTACTTGTCCCACCTCTCATAAACAAGGTAGTTGTATAAGCAGAATCAATGATGGTTCTAGGCACGAGACTAGGAAATATGGTCCTAATATTAATATTCCAAAATATGAACTCACTCATGAGACCTATTGGAAATATATGAGGTTTGACGATCCTTGCAGTGCAAAAGATCAAGAGTAGTTTTCACTTTGTAATCACTACTATAGATTAGAGGAGCATGACAACTCCTTGGATACAAAAAATTAGCTAGGGTTCCTAAGAAAGTGAAAATAGAAATTTCTTACATGGCAGGAATACGTTATAGAATTGAAATGATCAAGCTTCACAATAAGACACTGAAATTAATCTAAGGAATCGACCCAACAATTTATCTAAATCTAGGTGATTCTTTTATCGTATGCCCTACATTTTAATGGAAGTAAGCAGTATGCCCTATACCCATGGCATTGATCTCACATTTGCCCCATGTACCACATGGGAAATATCAAAACATGACCACGTCCTAAACTAACAAAATTACCAGTAATCCATAAAATCATTTATCAATATGGAAACAAAATCTAAAGCAATCTACCTATGTCATCATCTAAGCACCACAACGTAACCTAAATCAAACCAATAGACAATCTCTAACATGGCGGGAATACTTCGTTTGGGCATAGTCCTTAAGAGCCTTGAGACCACGAAAGGCTATAAGTTTTCTGGGTGATTTCTTGGTCTCCATAGGACCTTGAAAGGTCTCATCTAATTCTACACCTCTACATTGGGACCCTATATAAAATCTTGTCTCGGTTTCCTCCATCTCAAATTAGTTCTTTCGTTGTCTTTATTGTTTGCACTATGCCAAATATTGCATATTAAGTCATCTAAAGCTATCAAATGCAATATTTTGCAAATGGAAGCTCATGGCACCAAACCGGATGTGCCAACATGTTAGGGTGGCCTAGTAAACATTGGGTGAGGCTTTGTTTCAGTTCTTGATGGTGTCATTGCTCCGAGGATACTTTGTCGAGCGTAGTCCCTTAAGAGCCACGAGACCAAAAAAAGGTTGTATGTTGGTTGGGTGATTTCTTGGTCTCCGTGGTACCTTGAAAGGTCTTATCTAATCCAAAACCTCCAAGTTGGGACCCTCTACAAGATCATGTTTTATTTTCTCCATCTCAATTTGGTTCTCTCATTGTCTTTATTGTTTTACTGACTATGCAAAATACCGAGTTTGAATTAGTGTAAAGTTGTCTAATGCAATATTTTGCAAACTAAATCTCATAGCACCGAACTAATTGTACCAACACATTGGAGTGTCTGGTAAACACTAGACAAGGATTTATTTTGGTTCCCGACGGTGTCTTTGCTTCGGGGCTACTTCATCCGGGTGTAGTCCCTTAAGATCCCTGAGACCAAAAAGGCTATAAATTCACCGGGTGATTTCTTGGTCTTTGTGGAACCTTGAAAGGTCTTGTCTAATCCTACACCCTACGTGTTAGGACCCTCTACAAAATCTTGTCATCATCTAAGCACCACAACATAGCCTAAATCAAGCCAATAGACAATCTCAACATGGCGGGAATACTTCGTTTGGGCATAGTCCCTTAAGAGCCCTGAGACCACGAAAGGCTATAAGTTTTCCAGGTGATTTCTTGGTCTCCATAGGACCTTGAAAGGTCTCATCTAATTCTACACCTATACATTGGGACCCTATATAAAATCTGTCTCGGTTTCCTCCATCTCAAATTAGTTCTCTCGTTGTCTATTATTGTTTGCATAATTGTGCCAAATATTGCGGTTTGAGTTAGTCTAAAGCTATCAAATGCAATATTTTGTAAATGGAAGCTCATGGCACCAAACCGGATGTGCCAACATGTTGGGGTGGCACTGGTAAACATTGGGTGAGGCTTTGTTTTAGTTCTTGATGGTGTCATTGCTTCAGGATACTTCGTCGGCGTAGTCCCTTAAGAGCCCTGAGACCAAAAATGTTGTACATTGGGCGGGTGATTTCTCGGTCTCCATAGTACCTTGAAAGGTCTTATCGATCCAAAACCTCCATGTTGGGACCCTCTAAAAAATCCTATCTCAGTTTTCTCCATCTCAATTTGGTTCTCTCGTTGTCCTATTGTTTTGCAACTATGCCAAATACTGCAGTTTGAATTAGTGTAAAGTTGTCAATGCAATATTTTGCAAAACGGAATCTCATAGCACCGAACTGATTGCATTAACACATTGGAGTGTCCTGGTAAACACTAGACAAGGATTTATTTTGGTGCCCGACGATGTCTTTGCTTCTGGTCTACTTCATTCGGGTGTAGTCCCTTAAGATCCCTAAGACCAAAAAGGCTACACATTCACCGGGTGATTTCTTGGTCTTTGTGGAACCTTGAAAGGTCTCGTCTAATCCTACACCTCTATGTTAGGACCCTCTACAAAATCATGTCACCATCTAAGCACCACAACATAGCCTAAATCAAGCCAATAGACAATCTCTAACATGGGAATACTTCGTTTGGGCGTAGTCCCTTAAGAGCCATGAGACCACGAAAGGCTATAAGTTTTACAGGTGATTTCTTGGTCTCCATAGGACCTTGAAAGGTCTCATCTAATTCTACACCTATACATTGGGACCCTATATAAAATCATGTCTCAGTTTCCTCCATCTCAAATTAGTTCTCTCGTTGTCTTATTGTTTCTTGTTGTGCCAAATATTGCGGTTTGAGTCGATCTAAAGCATCAAATGCAATATTTTGTAAATGGAAGCTCATGGCACCAAACCGGATGTGCCAACATGTTGGGGTGGCTTTGGTAAACATTGGGTAAGGCTTTGTTTCAGTTCTTGATGGTGTCATTGCTTCCGGGATACTTCGTCCGGCGTAGTCCCTTAAGAGCCCTGAGACCAAAAAATGTTGTACATTGGTGGGTGATTTCTCGGTCTCCATAGTACCTTGAAAGGTCTTATCTAATCCAAAACCTCCAAGTTGGGACCCTCTACAAGATCCTATTTCAGTTTTCTCCATCTCAATTTGGTTCTCTCGTTGTCTTTATTGTTTTGTAACTATGCCAAATATTATAGTTTGAATTAGTGTAAAGTTGTCTAATGCAATATTTTGCAAACGGAATCTCATAGCACCGAACTGATTGCATTAACACATTAGAGTGTCCTAGTAAACACTAGACAAGGATTTATTTTGGTGCCGATGGTGTCTTTGCTTCTGGTCTACTTCATTCGGGTGTAGTCCCTTAAGATCCCTGAGACCAAAAAGGCTACACATTCACCAGGTGATTTCTTGGTCTTTGTGGAACCTTGAAAGGTCTCGTCTAATCCTACACCTCTGTGTTAGGACCCTCTACAAAATCATGTCATCATCTAAGCACCACAACATAGCCTAAATCAAGCCAATAGACAATCTCTAACATGGCAGGAATACTTCGTTTGGGCGTAGTCCCTTAAGAGCCCTGAGACCACGAAAGGCTATAAGTTTTCTAGGTGATTTCTTGGTCTCCATAGGACCTTGAAAGGTCTCATCTAATTCTACACCTCTACATTGGGACCCTATATAAAATCTTGTCTCGGTTTCCTCCATCTCAAATTAGTTTCTCTGTTGTATTATTTTTGCAACTATGCCAAATATTGCGATTTAAGTCGATCTAAAGCTATCAAATGCAATATTTTGCAAATGGAAGCTCATGGCACCAAACCGGATGTGCCAACATGTTAGGTGGCTGGTAAACATTGGGTGAGGCTTTGTTTCAGTTCTTGATGGTGTCATTGCTTCCAGGATACTTCGTCTGAGCGTAGTCCCTTAAGAGCCCTGAGACCAAAAAAGGTTGTATGTTGGTTGGGTGATTTCTCGGTCTCCGTGGTACCTTGAAAGGTCTTATCTGATCCAAAACCTCCAAGTTGGGACCCTCTACAAGATCCTATTTCAGTTTTCTCCATCTCAATTCGGTTCTCTCATTGTCTTATTGTTTGCAACTATGCCAAATACTACAGTTTGAGTTAGTGTAAGGTTGTCTAATGCAATATTTTGCAAATGGAAACTCATAGCACCAAATTGATTGCACCAACACATTGGAGTGTCTGGTAAACACTAGACAAGGATTTATTTTGGTGCCGACGGGTGTCTTTGCTTCTAGGCTACTTCATCCGGGTGTAGTCCCTTAAGATCCCTGAGACCAAAAAGGCTATACATTCACCAAGTGATTTCTTGGTCTTTGTGGAACCTTGAAAGGTCTCGTCTAATCCTACACCTCTGTGTTAGGACCCTCTACGAAATCCTATCTCAATTTTCTCCATCTTAATTTGGTTCTCTCGTTGTGATATTATTTACAAGCTGTGCCAAATATTGCAGTTTGAGTTAGTGTAAAGATGTACAATGCAATATTTTGCAAATGGAAACTCATGGCATCAAAACAAATTCGCCAACATGTTGGGGTGCCTACAATCAACACTATTGGAAACTTCTTTTTTTCCCAATAGTGCCATTACTTCGTGCTACTTCATCAAGGGTGTAGTCCCTTAAGAGCCTTGATACTAAAAAAGGTTATAAGTTCTCTGGGTGATTTCTCGGTCTCGTAGTACCTTGAAAGGTATCGTCGATCCTCCACCTCCACTTCAAGACCATCTATGAAATCCTATCTCATTTTTCTCCATATCAATTCGGTTATCTCATTATGTTATTGTTTGCAAATTGTAACAAATATTGCTTATTTAGTCGAGTGTAAGGTTATCTAATGCAGTATTTTATAAATGGAAGCTCATTGCAGACCGAGCCGACTACACCAACATGTTGGGGTGGCACAGTAAATACTTTGTGGAAGCTTCTTTTTGGTGCCCAACAATGTCGTTGCTGCTTAAAGGCTACTACTTCATATGGGTGTAGTCCCTTAAGAGCCCTAAGACCAAAAAGGATATAAGTTTGCAGGGTGATTTCTTAGTCTCCATAGCACCTTGAAAGGTCTCGTCTGATCCTATACCTCTGCATCATGACCCTCTACAAAATCATATCTTGGTTTTATCCATCTCAATTTGGTTCTCTCATTGTGATATTGTTTGCAACCATGCCAAATAGTGCAGTTTGAGTCAATGTAAGGTTGTCCAATGCAATATTTTGCAAACAAAAGCTTGTGGCATCAAACTAATTGCACCAACACATTGGGGTGGCCTAGTAAACATTGGGTGAGGATTCATTTTTGTGCCCGATAGTGTCATTACTTATGGACTACATCGTCCGCGTGTAGTCCCTTAAGAGCCTTGAGACCAAAAAAAAGGCTATATGTTCACCGAGTGATTTCTCGGTCTCTGTAGTACCTTGAATGGTCTCATCTGATCCTACACCTCTGCATTAGGACCCTCTACAAAATCCTATTTTGGTTTTCTCCATCTCAATTTTTTTCCTCTCGTTTTCATAATGTTTGAGAAAACATCTAATAGTTCAGTTTGAGTCAGAGTAAGACTGTCCAATGTTATATTTTACAAATGGAAGCTCCTGACACCAAACCGACTACACACACACATCGGGGTGGCTCGGTAAACAATGGTAAAATCTTCATGTTAGTGCCCTAATTGTGTCGATGCTTAAGGGATACTTCGTCCCGATGTAGTCCCTTAATAGCTATGAGAGAAAAAAATGTTATGACTTCGTCAGGTGATTTCTCGGTGACCATGACACCTTGAAATGTATCATCTAATCCTACACCTCCGCTTTGGTACCCTCTATGAAATCCTTTCACGGTTTAATCTATCTTAATTTGGTCCTCTCATTGTCTTGTTGTTTGTAAAAACGTTGAATAGTCTAGTGTAAGTCGGTATAAGGTTGTCAATGAAATATTATGTAAACGGAAGCTCATGGAACCAAACCGACTATGCACATGCATTGGAGTGGCCTATTAAATGGTGCACGAGACTTCATTTCGATGCCAAAAATCCTTTCAATGCAAAACAAGTACTATGAAACATGTTAAAAATAGATTGTTCATATATATAGGCGGTGCTTGAGAAGCGTAAGAAGTGATTTTTCATATGGTATAGGTAGTGAAATGAGAATTTATGCTTCTTGTTTGTTTCAATATTGGATTTTCCTTAACTTATCTTAGCTTCGAGAATAATTAATTCTCCACTAACAGTGCCAATCGCATGAAGGTGGAAGTTTTTTTGGCACCATTAACCTATGTAAACATGTTAGTAAACAATTAAATATAATTTTAAAACTTAACAAATTTGTAAAATATCATTAAAGTAAATATTCAAATTAAATTCATGTAGATGTATATCTAATCTTAAGTGAACATACCTTTAGAAATTCAATCAATGAACCGCATGAGGATCAACTCTACTCTTGTGAAAAGAAAAAAATTGCTTCATGATCGGATTCATGAACCTTCCATAGATTTGTGTTTGATGGACTACTTTGATATTTGATCAACTTAATATTTGTTGTTGCAAGAATCAAATGTGAATGGTGAAGTATCTTTCTATGTGTTTCATAGTCTTCAAACAACCAAGTATTTAATTTTTGATAGGATATCTTTGAAACTAAGTTCCAATGACTACCCGGCCGGTTAGATGCTCAAGGTTTCACCATCAATGACTATGGAAGTCAATTTTTTTCCTCTACACAACGAGACAAGAAGTAGTATATGTTCCTCTTTATTAAATTTTGTCGCATAATAAGCTGTAAAAACATGCCTTGCATCACAAAGTAAAAATCAAGTCAAATTTAAAATGCATTAAGAGATTATCATTTAATAATTTATAAATTTATAACATGACTTGTATGTACCTTGTTACACTAAATCATAGACTGGTCAAAGTCAAGTGATGTTGTCATATGATCGAAGACACTTTAAGTTGTAATTCTCATGGAACTTGATATGTGTCTAGTGGAGTTAGAGGTCTAAAAGTCCATTCATACACCCAATCTAGTGACTCACATTTATTCCACACAAAATCAATGCACGATATACAAAAACATGTCATACACTTAGTATGAATAGTGTAAGGACTTGCATTTGAACTATGGAATGAGTGCACGTCACTTGATCTTGTAATTATCATACAATCTTCATAGCTTGTCAAATGTTTTCCTCTATCAACTAGAAATACATACGAACTATTGAAATCTCTTGAGATTCATGGACCATATTCTTGTTAGACCAATCAACAATGCTTTCTACACTTGTAAATTTAGCACCATATTTGAACTTTAATTCGTCTCTTGCAAGCACTTTTTTTGCACGTGCTCCTGTACCATCATGCTCTCTTTTCCCATGTCCTGCCTCAGTAAAACTCCAGATATGTTGTACACCTGTTATGTGCATCTTGTTTATCCAATAAAACATTGGTGCATTCTTGAATTATGAGGTGTAATTGTTCGGCCAAATGTAATGTTGATTGAAAACAATGTTCCTTTTAGGAAAGCTCGCATAAAAGAACTAGAAACACCCTTACACATATTCTATAGAATGTGTCTGATCATCACTAGTATAGAAATGATACTCTCTTAATATTTTTGATCTTTCTCAATGCTTTCCAAAGAGTGCATGAATGTCATATGCAAAAAAATAATAACTTGCACCTTTGAGTTATAGTATTGTGATTTGAACCTCCATTTGTGGGTGTAATGAGTAATTCTCTGGAAATTCAACTTTGAAACAATAGTACTAAATGGGAGTGTGTCCTTTCTTAACTTGAATTATTCATCCAACCATTGAGCTCTATGTGTGTGTCTTGCATACTCATTAACAATTTCCTCTCACGAATTTGACCATATATTTTGATACACATAATTGTTTTTGTAACAAGTTCACGCCTCTTAGATGTTTTTCCATATTTTAATTGATATGCCACATATTTATATTTACTAAAACCAATTAATTATTTTCCTATTGAATGTGTACTCTCCTTGTTGATACACGTTTTTAATTTTGGCAAGTGACCACATATGTTGCATGTTCCATCCAAACATGTTTTGTTATTAAAAAATTGACCAATTGACCTTTCACAAAATATCGTAGTAGATTTTGGTGGGGCATTTATTCCACACTTCTACAACATGATGCCGGTATGAAAAACACAACGTACTTGACAAAAAATGTCATAATGCATCGAAAATTCGATATGATGCCTACAATGACAAGTGGTACATGGGTGATTGATTTTCACATAAAAGAGTTTGTTCATTTCAAAAATATTTGGCTAATGTTAATTTCTATTATTTCATTCTTAAACTTAGAAAAAAGTGTGTTTGATTCATATCCAAGAAATGTTTTCAATGTGCTTCACAATTACGAGAACTTATTCTTCTTTTTTCTTGTATCTCTTCTATTCGGTGACACCCTTGTGTTCTCATTCCAACACTTTATAATTGATTCTTTTAGAATATTATATGCATCATTGTATTTCTTTGGGAGTCTACTAGAGAATTCCCAATAGTCGGTGTTATTGGTGACTTAAGACTTTTGCGTCTCCCTATTGCTTTCATTAGTGTTTTTATGTTTAGCTTCAAGGCTCTACTTATTTTCTAATCAAGTATTTATTAACTGTTTTATCACTTACTATACAATTAGTAAGTGCATGCCATGTACCATTACTATCTTTGGAGCGTTTGTTGACACCTAAAGTATGGTATGCTTTATGTATATTTTCAACAATTTTTGCATTTCGATCATCAACATTAGATATTCTTAACCTTAGGGTCTTCATCGCGGTCTCATCTTGATTAATTTCTTCACGTAACAAATAATTGACATATTTTTGTATCATTTAAATTCTCAAAGTAATTATCCCAAATTGTCATAGCTTTTCTTTTCACATTTCTTTCGGACATTTTTTTAGGCATTGGTTTTATGATTTTTTCATCAATTTCAATTAAGTGAATGGGTTTTCAATGCAAAAGCTAAGCAGGTTGTTCTTAGAGGTAAAGATTCATTAGCAAGATTATTTTCTTCATTCGGTGTTTCCATGTAAATTTCGGGATTAACATTTAGAATCTTAGGTAAAGGTTCACTATTATCGTTCATACCAAATTCTTTATCCATAACAACATTATCATTCAATTCATTATCAATACTCATTACAAAATTATTATTCTCTTCAATTTAATTATTTAATTCATCATAATATTCTAAAACATCGGTACATTTGACATAATATATGTACCTTGCCCTCCACGAAGTTTTTGCATTCGCTTCACTTTCTTTATTCTATCCTTTTCTAATTGCTATGGTGTCTTGTTCTTGATTTGTAATGAAATTACTAGTATGATTCAGATTATGAGCAACAATAGAACACCAAATAACAATATTTCATAATAATGATCTCAATATGTAATTATAATAGCTTCGCCACTTCGAGGAGCAACCTCCAAACCATATAATAAGACTCAAATGCTCAAATGATAATGAACTACTACCTACAATCCCCTATATATACTATTCATATCTTTATGGCCATCACCAAGGCCGACCTATTAAGCATGATAAAGTATAAATGATATGGTAAAGCCACAAGTCGGTTACTCATATCCTAATACAAGCAATAGGTTAAGGGCATAGCATGCCCTTCCCCTTCAAACCAACATTATCCTCGACGTTGAATAATCCTAGATGTTGCTACAAAAACCTTCATCCTCTAGGTTGCATCTTCATGCTCAGATTCTTCCACTTGATCGAGATATTTTGTAATGTCTCTAGTTCTCGACCTCTTAGTACATGTTTGCAGAATCTTCTGCGGCTCCAAAATGATTCTTCCTTCCTCGTCAAGTTAAGTAACTCTGTCTGGGATTCAAATTTATGTCCAATAACCTTCTTTAGGCATGAAACATGGAATATTGGGTGTATGTGTGAAGATGGAGGCAACTCTAGTTTATAAGCAACACTACCAATTTTCTGTAGAACTTGATAAGGGCCATAATATTTAGGAGCAAGTTTGTTTTCCTTTTTCTGTTGCTTTAGGGACATTTGTTTATAAAGCTAGAGACGTACAAAAACCTAGTCACCAATTTCAAAATGTCTTTCAACTGCGGTGTTGATCCGCTTGTTGTTTCATCTGTTTTGTGCTAATGTTAAATTCTCCTTCAAACTAGCCAAAACCTATTGTTGATGTTGAATGTGTTCCTCAACATCTCGACCTTAGTTGCACCCCTCAAGGAGGAAGTGATAGAAGGTGGATGGTAACCATATAATGCTAAAAATGGGGTCATTTGAGAAGAGGTATGAAAAGATGTGTTATACCACCATTTACGCAAGTGGTAGCCATTTAATCCACCTTTCATGCTTATACGATACAAAACAACGTAGATACCCCTCTAAGCATTTGTTGACCACTTCCGTTTACCCATCAGTTTGAGGATGATAAGATGAACTGTGTGCTAGTGAGTACCCAAACATGAAAATAATTCTATCGAAAAATTACTTGTGAAAATAGGATCACGATCACTTACTGATTATCTTTAGGGTTCCATGTAGCCTTTGAAGCTGTCTCCAAAAAAATAGTTGCGTTGTACTTAGCTACAAATGGATGTGATAGGGCAAAAAATGGGCATATTTTGTGAGCCTATCCACAATCATGAAAATAACATTCTTACCCTTTGAACAAGGCAATCCGGTGATGAAATCCATGGAGACCTCCTCCCATCTCTCGGCTAGGAATTGGTAAGGGTTGCAGTAATAGACTTGGTATCTTAATTATTTCCCCTTTTCTGTTGGCACACTAAACACTCGATACAAAATTTTGTACATCCCCTTGAGTCCTTCCCAAAAGAATTCTCTTTTTATTCTATGATATGTCTTCAAAAACCGAGTTTCCTCAACGGGCGAGGCATGTAGCTCTGTAAGAATATTATGCTTCAACTCGTAATCTTTACTCAAGTGTAACATGTCCTTGTACCATAGGGAATTACCTTTCCACTTGAATTTGTTAGATGTCATAGATCCTTGCTTGATATTCTCAGTATTAGAAATTGTGTATCCTTGTCTTGATCCCATTCCAATCTTGCTTCATCCATCCAATCGGCCAATCAACATGGACATTCCACATAGTAAGTCATCTGCAGATGTATCCCTTTTAGACAACACATCAGCTACTACATTTTCTTTAACCTTTTTGTATATGATTTCAAAATCATAACCCAACATTTTTGTTACCCACTTTTTTTGTTCCTTAGATGATAACCTTTACTCCAAAAAGTATTTGAGACTATCATGATCAGTTTTACCTTGAAGTGTCTACCCATGAGATAGGGCCTCCATTGCTTGACCACATGAAGAATAGCCATCATTTCTTTCTCATAGATAGGTTTGAGCAGATCTTTTCCTTTGAATTAGTGACTCTCAAATGTAATTGGTCTTCCTTCTTGCATTAGAACTGCTCCCAATCCTGATCTGAAGCGTCACATTCAACAATGAAGGTTTTTGAGAAGTTGGGAGTAGCCAAAAATGGGGTGCTACACAAGGCTTCCTTTAGCTGCTCAAAGGATTTAATGGCTAAGTCTGTCCAATGGAAGACATCCTTCTTTAGCAATGCAGTGAGTGGGGTTTCTATTCTACCATATCCCCACACAAATCTTATGTAGTACCCTGTTAGTCCTAGAAACCCATGAATATTTTTGAGAGTTTTGGGCCTTGGCCATTCCACCATAGCTTTGATCTTTTGAGGATCAATTTTGACGCCTTCATGGGATACAATGTGACCCAAGTACTCTACCTCTTGTACACCAAAAGAACATTTGGATGGATTTGCATAGAGAGTATGTTTCTCCAAAACTTCCAACACTTTATTAACATGTTGTAAGTTTTCTTCCCATGTCTTACTGTAAATCAATATGTCATCAAAGAAAACTAATACAAATTTCCTTTAAAATGGCCTGAAAATAGTGTTCATCAAGCTTTGAAAGGTTAAAGGCGCATTTGTAAGACCAAAAGGCATTACCAAAAACTCATAATGGCCCTCATGAGTCTTGAAATCTGTTTTATGAACATCTTCCTCTTTTATTCTAATTTGATGGTACCCCGAACGAAGATCTAATTTTGTGAAATAAATATCACCATGCGATTCATCAAGTAAATCATCAATTCTTGAAATAGGAAACTTATCTTTGATGGTGTACTTGTTGGGTTCTCGGTAATCTGGACACATCCTCCATATTTCATCCTTCTTACGTACCATGACCACTTTGGTGAAGAATATGCACTCTGGCTAGGCATGATGATACATGCCTTCAACATTTCTGAACCATTTTCTCGATCTCACTTTTCTAGGAATATGGGTATCTGTATGGTCTAATGTTAAGTGTTTAGCTCCTAGAATAAACTAAATGATATGATCATGATCCCTAAGCTGGTGGTAGTCCCTTTGGAATTACACCAAAAATAGATGAGTGAGCATCATCAATCTTCTAAAGATTGGGTGGCATTGAAGACTCGTATGTTATACTTCTATGGAAAATAACTTTGCTATAAATCCATCTGCTCCTTTTCTGAGAACCTTCTGCATATGATGAGAGCTAATAATCTGTGGAGACTTAGCTACCATCCCATTCAATTGTATTGTCCTTCCATCTGAATGAAATCACATGAACAATTCTTGGAAATTCATCTCTATAGTACCTAAGGTTGTGAGCCATTGGACACCCAAAACAATATCGCCCCTCCCATAGAAATAGAAAACATAGGTGAGTCTAACATGTAGTCTCCCATAGAAAGCTTAATACTATGGAACTTTCTTGTGCACTTAAGCTGTCCCACTATCCGCAATCATAACTTGCATTTACGGAGCTAGGTAAATAAAACAATTGGGTAGCTAACTTACTATTTATGAAGTTATGAGTACTCCCTGAGTCAATCAACACTATCACCTTCTATTTTTGAGATAGCCAATAACCTTGAGTGTTTGAGGATTACTAATACTGTGATGCATGAAAAGAAATTGTAGGTTGGTGATCCTCTACTTCATCTTCTATTGGTTCCTCATCCTCTCCTATAATTTCAGCATCATCATCATCCTCATTACCTCCGTCAATATAAAACAACTTCTTCTCAAAGCACATTTGTGTCTGGTCCATATTTTCTATCACGGTTAAAACATAATCCTTTTGCTCTCTTTTTTTCCATTTGTTGAGGAGTCAATCTAATTGGCCTAGAAAATGAAGAGGAAGAGATACTACGGTCTCTGGTGTTAATGAAAGGTTGCCTCCTACTACAAAGAAATTTTTCCTCTGCTCGACGTGCCATGATAATAGAATCAGAAAGCTTGAGTGGATTAAACATACGTACCTCATGCTCGATGTGGTCCTTAAGACCCCCAAGAAATAGGTCATTCGGATTTCTTCTTACGGTATATTCTCCACCCTTAAGGATAGGTTCTAGAATTGATGCACATAATCTTTGACTAATCCTATTTTTCGTAACTTTGCTAATTGACTAAAGTATTTCTCGAAACATTTGGAACTATAGTGTAATTGCAACTCCTTGGTAAAAGCTGTCCAAGTGACATCAAAACCATTCTTGTCTCGAGCACATAACCATCGATACCAAGCGAATTGGTACGGTTCAAGATATAGGGATGCCAATGTAACCTTTTTTCCTAATGGTGTTTGGCGTAGCTCAAAGAATTTCTCCATTTATTTATCAATTTAGGGGATCTTTATCATCAAATTTGCGCATATCCACTTTCGGCATCATGTTTTGTGGTTGCGAATAAGTTGGATTTTGATTGGGATGGAAAAGTGATCCAACATGGTTATTTTGTCCATGATTTTGAACTAAAGATCCTCCTTGGTTGATATGGGCCAGATTTGGGCTTTACTATTTACCCTTTACATGTTGCATGATATCATCCAACCGATGATTGATTTGGGTTATCTCCTTTAGAGGCCATCTTAGATTGTACATTTCGCAGCTCATACTCAAGTTGGATCACCTTATGATCAAATGAGGTAAACCCTAGTGCTGAGGAATTTTTATTTACCCCTTCTGAATCCATCTCTTCAATCACTATCCTATCTTTATCTGGGGTTTCACCCGAAGTAACCAGATTCTTTTTTGCTCTTGTGGAAGGCCCCACCATGATATCAAACCTTAGGGTTTAGGGTTTTGATAAAAACTCGGCCGAAAAGGAAAAAACATAGAGAAGATACTAATACTATTTTTTTGAGAGCTTTCTGAAAATGTAAAGAACTTGAAAAAATTACATAATTTTCACCCTAGGGAGCGATTTTATGAAAAACACTAAATTTATAATAACTTGTGAAAAATAAATCAAAAAGTCTGAAATTTTTAGGTAACCTTACTTGAAATGTTTTGCAACATTGGTAAAAATATCTCCCACTAATTCGATTTGGTTCGAAATATATTACGGAAACAAAAAATTAGGGTTTTGTCCTAATTTTTGGCCCAAATCGCAGCTCTGATACCACTTGTAATGAAATTACTAGTATAATTCATATTATGAGTAGAAATAGAACACCAAATAACACAATATTTTAGAATAATTATCTCAATATGTAATTATAATAGGTTCGCCACTTCGAGGGGGCAACCTCCAAACCATATAATAAGACTCAAATGCTCAAATGATAATGAACTACTACCTACAATCCCCTATATATACTATTCATATGCTTATGGCCATCACCAAGGCCAACCTATTAAGTATGATAAAGTATAAATGATATGGTAAGCCACAAGTCGGCTACTCATATCCTAATACAAGCAATAGGTTAAGGGTGTGGCATTGACCTTCTTCTTGTCTTTACGTTGACTTTTATCCCCATGATTAGAAAAAATATAGATAGTGGGGTAGGGGACAACCTCAACTACTCAAAATTTGTGCAAGAATGTACAAGAATATGCAGAAAAGGTAGAGTGGGGACAAAAATCTGTGAAAGAGGTGGAAAAGGATGTTGGAGGGCAAGGAATGTGTAAAAGGAAATGCACTTGCGTATTTATAATGCGAGTGCATTATAAAGTGTTCACATTTCCTTTACGCATTTTCCAAAGCCCAAAGCTCTTGCCTTAGATAAGGTTTGGATCCCCAAACCTGAGGCGTGGACCTACTAAAACACAACAAACCACGTGTTTTCAACAAAAAATGCTAAAATCCGTCTTCCTCAACTAAAAATCCCATAAAAATGATCAACCCATTTATTAATTTTTTTCCTATGACGTCAAGAAAACTATCCTCTTTCTAAATATATAATTTTTAATTTTTCTGACTAGTATAAGGTTTCCATACTTATTGTTTTCTAACTATGTCTTTTTATAGCTATTTTTTGAATTTATACATGTCTATCATTCATTGTGTATCTTTTGACTCACTCATCTAAATTGAAAAAATTATACAGTTATAAACTAGGACTAATTCTACACATATTAAAAAAATCTAATTTTCGATATTTTTTGAGGTATTTGGGGGCACACGATCGGTTTATCTCTTATTTTTCAAAATTTAAAATCTTTGTGCTTGAAAAATTAAATACTCACTTTGAAAAAATCTAAAATTTTATTATGACAAACTAGATGCTCTTATCTATCTTTCTACAAAGGGTTTTCAAAATACTAAACAGTTCTCAAAAAATGGGGGAGGAGGAGGGGGGGCCGTGATTTATTTATTATGTTTTTAACAAAAATAGGAGCACCTATTGATATTTTAGATATTTAACCCACTTACATTTAACCATTTAAAAAAAAATATAGTAGCTTATAAACTAGACTCAAAATGCTATGATTCATGTTCTTATAACATCTTCCAATTTTGAGTGGAGTTATTTCAAATAACTCATAGAAGTTGAATATTTTTATTTTTTAGAAAAATGTGTCCACTTAAGACCCCTTTTTGGCCCCCCAACTTGGTCCACTTACCCTTAATGGAGAATGGAATGGATCCTAAAATATTGTTGAACAAGAAAACATAAGAGGATCCAACTGTCTCTAGGTGATACAACAAATCTAGAACATGAATCACTTTCGAATATCAATGCGGGTGTGAAGGATCTTGTTTAGTCAAGTGTTTTAAAAGAAGGTTCTAGTGCAAAGGAGATGTAACACAAATGAAAGACTCTACTTCTTAAGGATGAAGTTGCAATATGAAATTGTAAAATTTGACATTTGAAAATATGGTTGTAAAATAGTTTGGTATTCAGATTATAAATATATATACTTTTCGATAATTTTAATCTTCTTCATTATATGAAAATATTGAGAGTTTCAATCTATGTTGTGTTGTACTTGTATTATATTCATGCATAAGTTCTCCAAATAAAATCATAATGTGATTAGAATATTCAATAATTTCAATTATGTTTAATATTACATAATACATTATACTTAGGATATTATTATGATTTAAAAGATAACCAAAAAATAAGTATCACATTTCTCAATTAAAAAATATAAACAAGTTACAACACTGAAAATATTATTCAATAAAGAACATGCATATATAACAAATAACAAGTTACATACTTATAATATGATATGAAATTTGACTTCTAGAAATACTATGTTCATACATACATCTTTAGTCAATATCAGGTAGCTCAAACAATTCTTGACTATTTAGCTCTTCAAAACTCAAACTATTATCTAATCTTTCATTGTTATTTTTAGTCACAATTTTAATGTTTATGTCTTCTTTGTTAGCCCCTATATTATAATTACATACCCCTCTCCTTTCTACAAGAGAATTCCATACTATCATTACATACAATCTCAAACAAGTCTCATGATTTTTATCCAATCTATTTTGATATTTTAATTTAACAAATGTTATGCACTAAAAATCCTTTCATTTTCAACTAATCCCAATATCATTGTTTGACACAATTCATATAATCAGAAATATTCACTAATGCTTTCATGTAGGATGTTACTAGGATACAACTTTTTCCATAGTTGTGTAATTGCACCATTATATGTTGGTTCACTTAGTAAGTCATATTGTTCGACCATTGTGATCTTTGAAATGAGTTGATTGACATAAAAGTAATTCCTTTTAAAGAAGACCCTTAATTTGAACTTTGTTACATTCTACTGATTTTCCAAAATGCTTAATGAGATTACCCATGTGTCTTTTATATGAATCACTTATAACTTTCTTACCTGCTGTAGGATTCCAAAATATAGGATTGACCACTCCCATGGCCTCAAGAATCTCATCCCTTTAAAGTGTTATCTGATCTCACTAGATAAGCATTGTGAAATTTTCTTTAATTTGATCCTTGTTTGAGATATAAGACCTTTGTATAAATTATGTGTTACAGGTACTTCTTCAATGTTTGTTCCAACAATATCCACTCTTTTTTGGAAAGTGTGCATTTGAATCTCATTCCCATTTACAAGGATACAAAGATGACCACTTATATTGAATCTAAAATAGCTTTTAGGATCCTTTAAATTTGTTAAAGTTTGCCAACTATTGAACACGTGTCTTTGAAAAAATTCATCAGAGTTGCATAACACATCTAGTGTTTGACATACTCATTTTATCAATCTAATGAATTCAACTATATATGGATCTTTCTTAAGCATGTTTTGTTAAGGAATTGATTTCATTCAACATGGGTAGAATCCCACAAAGTGTAAACAATGTTTCCAAATTTGTTAAGCGGTAAAACAAATATTTTTCCTTGTCAACATATATATGATACTTAAACATGAAACCAACAAGGATGAATATTTATTAAAAAAATATGTGTGCATTATACATGGAAATCCATCTTGTATCAACATATTTAAGAAGTTTTTTACCATTTATCACTCCAATTGCAAACTTCAAACTCTAGAAATCTTTTTGGATTGCTTGACATATACACATGCAATTCATGGATAAGCTCTTCAAATTTTGTGACATTTTCAAATGTGCTAACTATCTTGTATGCAAGATTCATCTTATGATCCATGTAATGAATTGGAATCATATAAGGGGAAACCGATGTTTTTAGGTGAGTACAAATACCAATTCTATGACCAAACATTATTAATGCCTTTAAGCACCAACACATACAAGCTTTGTAGCTATTGAATAATCATCCATCCCAGCTATATCCTTCAAATTAGATATAACCAATTTGCAAAGATTTTCAACATTGCAATTTTCCTTTATTTTATGAGCAATTTAGAAGATAAAGTTGTTTTATATGGTTCTCAAAATTATAAACATGCATGCAAACCCAAGATGTGTTGTCCACTATTGTAACCTCATCAATGGAAAGGGAGATAAAACTTGCATTCTTGACTTTCTCTTTCAAATCCTCCTTTTCAATCATTGCAAGACATTTTTCCATTTCCCAAGCACTACTATCTGACCAATGTGATTGTGGAAGGTTAAAAGCCCATTAAACTTAAACAATTTCTTAAAATCTTAAATAGGTCTACCCATTTTAAGAATGAAGAATACAATTGAAAATTGTGTGTTTTTTTCCTTAAGATTGTCATTTAGAGCTTTTCCAAAATTTTCATTAATTGTTCCTCCTTTCTCCATAATATTTCGATAATGTTTCTTCTCATTTTCATACTCCTTCGCATATCTTACACGTATACACTCTTTTGCAGTTTTCTATCTACATGTCTTTGTTATTTTTCCATCATTTTCCTTGATTGTCACATATAATTTTCCACAATGTTTCTCAATTGTGTCTAATTTTAGTTACATTTTATGTTCTTTTCATGATTTCCAACCACAAATTATACATCTACATTATTTTGGAGTATCATTACCATTTTTTGGCTCTATAGGTTCAATGAATGGATATTTTGTTGCCTAGTCTACCTTAAAAGACCTTCCAATTGTCTAGGTAGTTTTCTTCCTTCACAGATTTTTTTTTTAAGAGTATTGTAAATATTGTCTTCTACTTTAATCCTTTCATTAGAACATTCATCTATTAGAGGCATTTGGTAGTGATGATTTTCTTCCAACTCTAGACATGTCATCATCAATTATATCTTCATCTACTGAAATGTTAATTGTTTCTTTAGGGGATATGTTTTGGTTAATTATTTCATGTGGAATACAATTAATAGTAGGGGTTTCGTATTCAAACACGAAAAAGGTTTGAATGTGAAAAATATATTAAAAATTTAAACTAAACTGATAAAAAATAAAAAAATATTAATGATAATATGTTACTGTGTTAATGTTTGTAGTGGATGCAAGTTGGGTCCTCATTTTTTTGGTTGGTTGAAATAATTTAATATGCTAATTTTTATTTTGAATTGATCTGCCTTATTTTCATTATTCACATAGTCCATTGTACCTATTCAAGTGTAATTTTCAAATAGATCAACTTTTTAAGCAGAATATTTAAAAATTGCAAATGACAGGTGAAACATAAGTGTTTGAATCTTAGCATTGTGCCACTTTTCGGAAGAGTACACAAGTGTTACTTGATGGTAGCATACACTATGCTACAAATGCTACTTGTTGTAGCATAGTTTATATCTTGGTCATTATCATACACAATACTATTGGTTAGTAGCATTGTGCGTGCTCTACGGCGGAAACATTATGCATGTTATTGGCCAACAACATTGTGGTATGTTACTTTCAGAGCATTTCATCGATAACATGTGTAATGTTATTGTCTAATAAGTAGCATTGAGTATGCTACTAGACGAAAACCTTGTTAATGCTATTGTTCGGTAACATAAACAATGCTACTAGTCGGTAACATATTGAGTGCTACTGAGACCGATCCCTTTTTGATCTGCACCTTTTTGAAACAAATGCAATACAATACCATAAAAATTAAAAATACCTTAATGTAGGGTTGCAATATCCAGTCGATCTCAATATTTAAAGCAAAAAAAGAATTCCAAGGAGTATTTGATAGTCAAAATTTGCATACGTAATTAGTATATATATGAAGGTGAATATGGCAATTTTCAATTTCGTGCATTAAAGGTGATTTGAATTAAAATAATTGATTATTGGTGTAAACATTAGGAGAACCAACCATTAAAATTAACTTGTACCTAGAAAATTTAGGTGACCAGGTCATAATTCCTACCCTTAAATTTTGCCAAATACAATTTTTAAAACCAGAATATTCATGAATTAACGAATATTCACCACTAAATTTTTCCTACATATGGTAGACATCCTTTCTAGTCAAGATCATTGACCATGGTTGATGATGCCAACTAAGTTGAGTTATGGCTTTAGGAAACAACTTAACATAGTTGAAATCATCAACCATGCTCTAACCAACAAAGTCTACCTAATTCATTAAGTATGTTACAACTAACAAAGTATACCTTAGTTTTCAACCATAGTCTAACCAATTGACACCAACCATGATGTTTTAACTAGCCAACATCATCAACAATGCTCTAATAAACCGATATAACCAACCATGCTCGATGAAAAAGTTTACCTAGGCCATCAACCATGCTTGAACCGATTAACATCATTAACCATGTTTTAACTATATGACATCATCAACCATGCTCCAATATCCAACCAATCAATATCAAACACACTCCGATAAAAATGTCAACCTTATTCATAAACCATGCTCCAACCCGGTCATCATATCGAAATCATCAACCATACTCTAACTAACAAAGTCTACCTTGGTCAATTATGTTTAGTTATGACATTAGGATATGTTCCCTATTTATAGGTGTTATTATCGTAATTTCTTGAAGATGTCATCAAATAATATACTTTTTCGGCTCATAAATTTACTTTTAAAGGTTAATAAGTTTTAGGGTCTAGTGGAGCTTATACTCTGAAATCATCATTGGAGCATGGGTTCTTAAGAACATCACGAATGGAGTTGAGCCACTAAGGTCTATCTCGGTCTTTAAAGTCCCATCATTTGTCTACTCGGTCTTTTACCTATGGGATACTAGGAACATCAAAAATAAGAGTTAAACCAATAAGGTATATCTTAGTCTTTATTATTTAAAGTCCCCAACTATTTCTACTCAAGTCTTTTACCAATCCCTCTTATGATCTACCCACAAAATATCTCACAAGATGCTACAAACCAAGGGGGAATTAATACATCTACAAAGTCCATACTATTGGCTAGATTTTATGCATAGCGTAAAACCTAGGTATTCATGAGATAAATCTCTCTCATTTAACGGTAAGGCTCCCATGTAAGATGTTTATCAATTTGGTAAGGGTGAGTCCTATTAACTATTTTAGGGGTTTTAATTTAATTCCCACAGCTTGTGAACCATAGCTGGGAAATTTTGCAGCAAGTAAGCAAGTGTGTTGAGGATTATTTGTAGAAGGGGGGCAAGAATAGAAGTTTAGGAAAAAAGAAAGAAGGGTGTGCCAATTTGACTAATATCTATCAAAGTTGGTCTTATCCACACAAATGAAATAAATAGATAAAACATAATTTTAACAGGATGGGAAAGAAATAACTTCTAACCTAGATCTAAGATAACACAAATTTTATCTAAAAACCTTTGAAAGAAGAATTCGGAAAACACCGTAGACAAAAGTTCTCCACAAATCTATGTTTATTCAATCCCAAGCCTCTGCAACAATCACACTAAGGGTTCCAACACAAAGTCTGACAACTCAAGAATGCTCCGGTTACAAAGCCCTTGCTAAAAAAAGTTCTGATAAACAAGATTGTGATCCTTTAACCCGTAGGCTCTTCCTCTATTTATAGTGCATAGAGGGCAATTACAAATAGGAAGCTTTTAATGAATTGCCGCATGTGGAAGCTATGAAAAATGAGACAATTGGTAATCCTTCTCCTAGAATCCCTCTTTGCATGACATGCATGATTTACAACTGAAAATAGAACCTTCTATTCTACATGTTTGCCACCTATTTCCAAGTAATTGAATTCTTCCAATAACTTGAAGTAATGGCTTTTACACCAATCACTTAAGTTTTACAATTCAATTGATTACTCAATTACTTTGTCGGAGAAAATAAGAGAAAGAAAATGAAAGAGGAGAAGAAATTAGAAGAAAGTTGCAACACTCAGTCTTGTTCTTCTTCCATACTCTGCATGTTGATCCAACTTGTATTGCACTTCCACCTCATGAATGATTTGAATGATATCTCTGCCTTGAATCTGAGATGCTTTTTCTCCTACATGCGGTTGACTCTTTGCCTTTGATTCTCACCAAACTGGATCTGGAAGCAAGCTGACTATGATTTTTCTTGTGGGTGTTGCCTCTAACCTACCTTCCCTCTTATCTTTTAAGATTTTGTAGTTCTTCTCTAGTATGTGCATCAATGCAATGTTTGCTGTAAACAATTCAGACAAAACTCATCACCCTTCATCGTGCCTGAATCAACTTTCATCTAAGATCCTCTTTTTTATTTCTACCAGGAGCCTTTGCAATTATGAGAGCTAGATCTATTTGTGCAGAAGCTGCAATTGCTCCTCCTGATTCTGAAGATATATTCAATGTATCAGACATTGACTTTGCTTTCTTCTCACTAATATGGGCACAAGTGAAGTGTTCCTTATGTGCCAAAACTGGATGCTTCTGAAAATTAAAAATATTTTTAATGCCTACAACCTCTTCATTTGGTGCCAACACTTTCCAGGGCAACATGCTCGACACAAAAGAAACAATTGCCTCTCACTTATGGCATCCACTTCTTATATAGGCAATTGCATGCTAATTTTACCAATTGCTTCTTTTTATTTCTAGAAATTTCTAATAATATATTTTGTTTTTTCTCCTCCTTTGGGTCGACACTTGCAAAAATAATAAAAAGAAATTACTTCATTAGCATGAAATTATGCCAAAGTGGGTTGCATTTTTTGGCTAATATTTGTGTGGAAAAGGTGAAGGCAAGACAACATTAAAATTCAACCTGCGGGGTAGCTCTAATTTCCACACTTTTCACTTAAGTTATGGCGTTAAATTCCAACCTAGAAGGAAACTCCAAAAAGTGCGACTTTCATAAGTGAATTAGCTAGCATCTGTGTGAAAAACACGAAGGTAGGGTAATGTTAAAATTCAACATGCCAGTCAAATTTAATTTCCATGCTTTTCACTTAAACTTGGCGTTAAATTTCAACTTGGAAGGCAACTTTAAAAAGTGCAACTTGCATGGGATCTTTCACTTAAAATTTTGCGTGAAAAATCACAAGTCACGACAATGTTAAATTTGGACCTGTAGGGAAAATCTTATTTCCACGATTCACACTTTTATGTTTTGGTCTAAGAAGCATTTTTTCCATTTTTGGATTTTCGGTGAAGAAAACAAAAGTATAGAATAAAATTTTTCATTTTTTGGAAAGGGTCTGGGAAGATGTAGTAGCATAAACTCGCAAGTGCCATAAATTTCATTCCGTGGCTTCGTTTTAGGTGTCCTTTTTCTAAAAGTGCATATTTTATCGACCTCATGCATTGGTGGCAATATTTTTCTTATTTTCATATTATCTATTATTTTCCCTTTTTGGACCAAGCAACCTCTTGTAATCTCTGAAGGAATTCTGAGCATATCAAAGCACAAGTCAAAAAGATCAAAATTTTAAAGGGGTGTCCCAAGATTTCCAAGTGAATTTTTGGGTACACCGGTTGGCTCCATCCATGGACATCTTTATTTCTACCGAGAATGGAATAAATGAAGATTAGATCCCAACATCTCTTGTTTCATGTCTTATCCATTAGGCTATGGAGTCGTGTCTAACCTTGATCTTTCCCTATGAGAATATACCTCATGTAATGCCCACTAAAACAACCCACTTGAGACCCAAGAAACAAACTAGGATTAGTTAGGAAAAATTATGGAATATTTTTTTTTGTTTAAAAGAGTCTACAACCAGGTTACAAGGCAACAACTGTCACTAACAAGTTCCAGAACCATTCTAATCTGCTAGAACATAATTTTATTTTATTAACAATTATTAGAGGTCATAAGGTCCAAAATCTAGGGTTAGAAGGTTAATTAGGTTCAGAGGGTAAATCTTCACCATACCCACTCTCTAACAAGATTAAAGTTTCAACTTGATTTTTATCACACTTAACACATTCAAAAATTCCCTAAATTATTTCCATTGGATAGGAAATTTCCTCACCTTTCCATTGATATAAATAAGTCCTCCTAACTCCTCATATTTCTCAAGTTATGGGCCGGCGGGCCTTGGGGTGAAAATTTTCCCCAAGAGTGGGCTGCGGGCCCAGGGGTGAAAATTTGCCCAAAGGGTGGGTTGGGGGCATGCGGGGAGAATTTTGGAACATTT
Organism: Taxus wallichiana var. yunnanensis; assembly: GCA_018340775.1. Classification (NCBI taxonomy): domain Eukaryota; kingdom Viridiplantae; phylum Streptophyta; class Pinopsida; order Cupressales; family Taxaceae; genus Taxus; species Taxus wallichiana. Next base: position 818,318,638 of record CM031240.1, read on the forward strand.
CCCACATGGGGTGAAAAACTAACTTTACACCCGCGCACCCGTGGGTCTACAAGTCCACAAGGGACACGTGGCGCTTCAAACCAGCGCAGCGGGGAGAGCGGGGCGACGAGAGACGTTTGGGAAAAATTTCCCACGTGGGGCGAAAAGCCAACATTGCTTGCAAGTCCGCAAGCCGCAAGGGACATGTGGCATCACCTAAGCCAATGTGGGGAAAGCAAAGTGGTGGGGAGAAATTTTTTTAACGCCCGAAGGGCTAAGAGGGTAACATTGACCCACGCCTCCGCTAGCTCCTCATGCCACGTGGCCGCTCCTAATTGGCTGCGGGTCAGCGGGACAATGACGGGGAAAACATGGAAAATTTTCCCAAAATTTTTTGAAACACAAAAGGAAAAAGGGACTCGCGCCTCTACCAATGCCTCGTGATGCCACGTGGCATCACCTGATTGGTCACGGGCCGGCGGGGTGGCGAGGAAAACTTGGAATATTTTCCCAAAATTTTCTGGATGCACTAAGTTTAAAAAGGGGTCCGCCCCTCCGCCAACACCCGTGGTGCCACGTGGCAGCCTATGATTGGCTGCAACTAGCGGGATGGTAGGGAAACTTTGGAAAATTTTCCAAAAAAAAATTCCTAAGCTCTAAGGGAAAAATTCGGGCCGCATTAAGGAAATTTTTCCCAATTTTTTGACGCCAAGGAAGAAAAACTTCAGAAGGCCATAACTTTTGATAGAGAGCTCGGTTTTGGGAAAACGAGGACTTTGGAAATCTCTCAATGTCCTCTTTGCATAGAGATCATTAATTTTTATTTTGATAAATTTTAAGGGGTCAATTTTAAGAAAATGCCTGCAGGCTTTTATAGTGCGAACTGGTAAATTTTAACTTGTGAGATTTATTCAATTTGATCTTCTTCCTCTCTCAACATGTCAAATAGACATGGAGAGTTTTTCTTAGGAGGAATTAGGATAAGTTTTTGAGGTAGATCTGTTTGATTGAATTCCAATTAAAATTTACCATTTTTGACAGCAAAACGACTGTGAAAACTTTGAACTCGGTTTTTCTAGGTTTTGAAGTATTTCCTTTAAGTGTCTTTGTCTAATTGGATTCGTTTAGGGCCTAATACTTCAATTTAATCATTTAATTTTTATTTTATTGTTGCAGGTTTGAACTGTGCATTTTTTTGTTTTGATAATTGCAGTTTGAAATTACAAAAAACAGGGATCAAATTTTAATGGTTCTATTTGCCACTTTCTTCTTCCAAGTATTTAGAATACATTCCAATTCCAATCTAACACATTAGTTGATTTAATCAAACCATTCAAAATCCAAAATACAATTCTGATTTCAGTCTTAACATTTTTCAAGGAGAACAGAGCATTATATTTTTCCTCACATGCATTTCTTCTTTTCAACAAAGATTTCAAACACCATAGATGATCAATTTCAATACAACAATATAGATTGAAAAAGGTAATGCAATCCTTTATTGATTCCAAAATGCAACATTACAACCTTTCTTCTTTTATTCCTTCCAAAACATATATTATATACTAGAACAAAATAATACATTTTCTTCTCACATGTTTCACTTTACCACTTTTCAAACAGGGATTTCATAGTGAATGCCAAATACAAATTTCAATGGAATAACAACATATGGACAAGACAAAACCACTTCCATTAATTTAAATGAACTCTTACAACTTCCTTTCCATTTGGTTTCAAAATGCAACATATAAAAAACATGTATCATTCTTTCACATTCTTTCCAAAACATAATACAAAGTATAACTCTTTTACATTTCAAATTTCCACTTGCAATCGCACAACATCTTTCCATTTCAAACATTTACAAGTTCATCGACATCAAGTGGGAAAGGTTACAATGAGATTTCATTCCACAAGGATTTGTCACAAACTATCTTTTCTCGGCTCGAACAACAACATGCATACTCCTCATTCTTCCAATTTGATCTCAACAAGGAGTAGGGGAAATGCAATGCTTTCCACCCAACCAAGACATTCAATGAAGAGGAGAAGCCATCCTTCTTCATTGGCCCCCGATCCCTAACCACAAAGCAATAAAAGATGTGATCCAACTCATGGCAACAACAGGTTTCACAAAACATACAAGCAACATTTTCATAAAGAAACACAGTCCCAAATAGAATGTAGTTTACAACTACATTAAAACATGACAAACAATACAAAGGCTTCATCAAGCAAGCCAAAGGAGTAAGAAGCTATGGGGATGCTACTTATGCCTCCTAAAGGGAAAATGGGTATCACCACCTGAGAACAACCCACCAAATATATATATATATATATATATATATATATATATATATATATATATATATATATATATATATATATATATATATATATATATTTTAAAACCCTATCATGCCCTTATGCCTCCCCCAAGTACCCCTTATTCCTCACATTTTCTTATGTCTCCCCAACCTCTTATGGCACCCCATAATGAGTAAAGAAATGCAAGTTATTTCTTTGTAAGGTGGAACCTAAATCCCAACTCCCTCCACCCTTATACATCCCTAAAACACACTTGTGCCTCCCACAAAATAACCCCATAGTCTTCTCCTACACCATTCCTAGGCCATCTACCCAACAACCCACAATATATATCAAAACATTCACACAAGAACATTTACATATATACAAGAAGAGCATTTCAAGAGCCAAGCTCCTACCTCTCCATGATGGAGTTGTTCCAAGTTCCAAAACAACAAGCTTTATCCCAATGCAAGCAATCTAAAACAACCAAGCACAAGCATGCAACAATCTTCCAAAAACTTCTCCAAGCAAGAGCTCCCAAAACAAAAGAAAAATTCACCCAAAATGAAGTCTCCAAAAGTGAAGCAACCCAAAACAAGGCAAACAATTTGAATTTTATAGAAGAGGGAAGAGAAGAGGATGAGGAGGATCCATGTAGGATGCCACATCACACATCCTCAACCCCAACCCCCAAAAGTCAACTTCATTCTCCAATGCATAATAAATAAGTGGGTGAATAATATGACAGATTCACTTACACACTCAAACAAGCCCATACCCCATAAGGACTGAAATTAAATTAAGTAAGAAAAGTGCAATTACAACATTCAACTTGACTTGTAAAAATGCATAAAAAGGTCTAAATTTAACCCTCCAACCATAGGCAAGGTTGGTATGTAAATTTAAGAGGTATGGGACAAGTTTAACTTGTCCCATAAGCCTCCAAAATCAGCCTCCAAGGACAAATTTGAATTTCCAAGAAGGTGGAGTGTTTCACACTCAAAAGTTAACTTACACATCACTTACAAGGTCACTTACACATTACTTACACATTCTTACAATACTTTAAAACATGGCCAACAACTCTATTAATTACATTCTTATGACATCTTTTAATTAATTAACTAAACAATATGATTACTCACAATATTAACACCACATTAAATAAATAATGAAAGGGTAAGTGCACCACATAAAACACATGCAAAAATTAAACAAAAGGGACCAAAATAAAAGAAAAACATAAAATCCCTTGGTCACATTTAAAGGTGATCCCCCATGGGAAATCCCTAACACAAACAACACACACAAACAAAACTAGTTGTCATGGTGACCTTGTTGAATTCATCTAGAATTCCAATGTGATTGGTCTCCAATCCCCCGATGTTTGTTGTGATATTTTTAACCTGCAAAAATACAAATACCTCCTTCGGCCTCATGGCCATATCAAGAACATCCAAAATAATATAAATATAATTAAAAATCTAAAATCATCTAGATATATGAATCACAACAACATCAAAGCAATTTAACAATATCATTTATAGTTTTATCAACAACTATATCATCATCCAATAATTTTCCATTTCTAGGTCTACTCACAATATCCAAATATCACAAATCCGAACAACATCCATCATATAACCATGTCCAACAAGTATAACATCATCAACATATAAAATGTCTCTAATAATCATCATGCATCATAACTGAATCAAGTCAACAATAATCCATGATCTAACATTTAACAACATACTATAATAAGGTCCATAATCATGTCCATAATCTAATCAGCAATATCATGATTAGTATCAAACAAGTGTTAAAGGGAAGTGGGCACTACATCTCCTAAATTTTTATGAATCTTACTAATATTGCTAGTCTGGAAATTGATCTGTGGAGCTCTTAATAAATCTTAGAAATTGCTCCAACTATTTGATTGGATCCTGAAGAGAACCTAACATAGTAATGAAACTATATACAAACATGTAAAATCATACATGTCCCAAGAAAAAACATGCAAAGTGTGTGCAAACACTTATTTTACTAAAAACAAAACTACCTACTCTACTTTAGCTAAAGGCAAAGGAAGCTCAAACGAATCCTGCAACAAGGCAAGGAGAAATAACTACCTTTCCTCACAAACTTAGACCACATAATTGATTTTGCATTGGACATGGTTTTTAGCAAGAGCAAAAAACTATTTTGAATTCAGTTCTCCACCCTTCTTACCAAAGTATCAACAAACAAAATAAATACCTCCTTTAGTTGTTTTGTATTTGGATTTGAGAGGTACTGTGGTTGATCTTTGGTGCATTGTGGCTCATCCTCATGCTCTGAAATAAGTACAACTGGTTTCAACTTCTCAAGTGGCTCTAAATTAGCTAGATATCTTATTGGGCAAGGCCTACTCCTCATGATTTTCTTGTTCCTTTGAAGCTCGTCCTCATGAATGAGGACATTCTGCAAACTTTCCTTTCCATGAATAAAGCTGCTTGCAAGTTGATTTGATCCTTGTTCGCTTCCACAAACAACTTTGTAAAAGAATCTGCCTTTTCCAACATGACATTTGGGTCTATAATTATTTCATCGTGGATCTCCTCATGCAAAATGATTTAAGCAACATGTTCTTCTTTGACTATTTCCTCCATGACTGGTTTGTGGGAGTTCTCTGCAGCAAGAGGCTTTTGGTATTGGAAGATAGATGATGAAAATGCATAAGCAGTGAATTATGTGGCTTCTTCTTCTTCTATGCAATCTTCCAGATTTGATAAGAAATCAACCTCATTTTCTAATTCATAATCTAAGTAGCCAATGTTGGAGTCACCAGCAGGATCTACAAAATCATAATCTTGCGCCAGCTGCTTCTTTATCTGCAACATATCATTGGCCAACTTTTGCAAAGAGTGGATCAAGCAGTACTAGCTAAAGTAGAACCTGCAACCTTAGGAGTTGAAAGCTTGATTTTACCTGCCATGATGAGATCATCCTCTACTTCGATAGCAATGTTTTGAGCTGCCAACAAGTTAGCAGGATGTTCTCTACGCAACTGATAACCAACTTCAGGTGACAAATAATTAATGAAAAATACCTTCTGATTCTCATCACTAAGAGCAACAAAGTAGGAGGAATCTTACAAAGAATCCTTTGGAACCTGGAAATGAAATCCCTCATGTGTTCATATGGTTATTTTTTCATTTGGATGAGCTATGATAAAAAATCATGTGAATCTTCTATGGGTTTGAATTTGGCTTCAAACCATGTTCTCATAGTAGCCCAGTTGGTGATACATACAAACAGAAGGTGATAAAACCATTTTACAACAACACCTTAAAGCGTCTTAATGAAAAATTGAACATATACATCTTCATGAGGCACTCCCAAAACTCCACAAGTTATGGAAAATGTAGCTTTATGATTATTCATCGTTGCTTCGTCGTCGCCATTAAATTTAGGAAAATTCTTTCGTGATCCATACGAAAATTCATGCAATGGCTAAACCAATGCAAGAGGGCTAATAGCTGGACCCCAAGGAACTGGAGCATGTGGTTGTTGCAAAGTTATGGAGATTGTTTGGAGAGAATTACTCTTGAGTATGCCATTCTTTGCAACCTAGATCTGGAAAGAAACATTAGGACAAAGCAAATACAGAGTCACCAATTTTTATTTTTTTACGTAGTCGCCAATATTTGTTTTTTTGGATATAAAAGACTCACGGGATAGGTAGAGATCAACGCTATTTATTTGTGTTCCCAGTGGAGTCACCAAAAATTGTTGGCTAGATTTTATGCATAGAGTAAAACCTAGCAAGAGTCATGAGATAAATCTCCCTCATTTAATAGTGAAGCTCATGTGTAAGATGTTTATCAATTTGGTAAGGGTGAATCCTAATAACTATTTTCAAGGGTTTTACTTTAATTCCCACTCGTGAACCACAATTGGGCAATTTTAGAAAAGTAAGCAATGTGTTGAGGATTATTTGCGAGAAGGGGGAAGAATAGAAGTTTAGGAAAGAAGAAAGAAGGGTGTGTCAATTTGACCAATATCTATTAGAGTTGGTCTCATCCACATAAGCGAAATAAAAGATAAAATAAAATTATAGCAGGATGGGAAAGAAATAACTTCTAAACTAGATCGAGATAACACAAAGTTTATCTAAAACCTTTGAAAGAAGAATTAGGAAAACACCATAGACACAAAGTTCTCTAGAAATCCACCTTTATTCAATCCCAAGCCTCTGTAGAAGCAATCACACCAATGGTTCTAACACAAAGTTTGACAACTCAAGAATAATCTAGTTACGAAGCCCTTGTTAAAACCAATTCTAATAAACAAGATTGTGATTCTTTAACCTATGGGCTCTTCCTCTATTTATAGTGCATAGAGGGCAATTACAAATAGGAAGCTTTCAATGAATTGCCACATGTGGAAGCTATGAAAAAGGATAAATTAGCAATCCTTCTCCTAGAATCCCTCTTCGCATGACATGCATGATTTACAACTAAAAATAGAACCTTCTATTCTGCATGTTTGCCACCTATTTCCAAGTAATTGACTTCTTCTAGTAACTTGAAGTAATGGCTTTTACACCAATCACTTAAGTTTTACAATTCAATTGATTACTCAATTACTTTGTCGGAGAAAATAAGAGAAAGAAGAAGAAAGAGGAGAAGAAATTAGAAGAAAGTTGCAACACTCTCAGTCTTGTTCTTCTTTTGGATACTTTGCATCTTGATCCAACTTGTGTTGCACTTCGCCTCATGACTGATTTGAATTATATCTCTGTCTTGAATCTGAGATGCTTTTTCTCCTACATGCGGTCAATTCTTTGCCTTTTATTCTCACCAAACCGGATCTAGAAGTAGTGATTGTGATTTTGCTTGCATGGGTGTTGCCTTTGACCTACCTTTCCTCTTATCCTTGAAGATTTTGTAGTTCTTCTCTAGTATGTGCACCAGTGCAATGTTTGTCATAAATAATTCAAATAAAACTCATCACCCTTCATCGTACAAACAACTTTCACAAAGATCCTTTTTTTATATTTCTACCAGAGCCTTTGCAATTATGAGAGCATGATCTATTTGTGCAAAAAGCTGCAATTGCTCCTCATGATTATGAAGGTATATTCAATGTATCAAATATTTTCTTTCTTTATTCTCACCAATATGGGCACAAGTGAAGTGTTCCTTATGTGCCAAAATGGATGTTTTATTTTGGTGCCAACACTTGCCAGGGCAGCATGCTCCACACAAAAGAATTAATTGCCTCTCACTTATGGCGTCCACTTCTTATATAGGCAACTGCATGCTAATTTTACTAATTGTTTCTTCTTATTTTTAGCAATTTCTAATAATACATTGTGCTTTTTCTCCTCCTTTGGCGTCAGCACTTGCTAAAAATAATAAAAAGAAATTACTTTTTTAGCATGAAATTATGCCAAAGTGGGTCGCATTTTTGGCTAATATTTGTGTGAAAAAGGTGAAGGCAAGGCAACGTTAAAATTCAACCTGCGGGGTAGCTCTAATTTCCACACTTTTCACTTAAGTTATGGTGTTAAATTCCAACATGGAAGGAAGCTCCAAAAAGTGCGACTTGCATAAGTGAATTAGCTAGCATTTGTGTGAAAAACATGAAGGCAAGGCAATGTCAAAATTTTGCCTGCTAGGCAACTCTAATTTCCACGCTTTTCACTTAAACTTGGCGTTAAATTTTAACCTGGAAGGTAGGTTTAAAAAGTGTGACTTGCATTGGCTCTTTCACTTAAAATTTTGCTTGAAAAATCACAAGTCACGACATCATTAAATTTGGACCCATGGCAACTCTTATTTCCATGATTTGCACTTTTACGTTTTGGTCTAAGAAGTATTTTTTTCCATTTTTGGATTTTCGGTGAAGAAACACAAGTATAGAATAAAATTTTCCATTTTTGGAAAGGGTCCGGGAAGATGTAGCAGTAGAAACTCACAAGTGCCATAACTTTCACTCCGTGGCTTCATTGTAGGTGTCATTTTTTCTAAAAGTGCATATTTTCTCGAGTTCTATACATTGGTGGTAGTATTTTTCTTATTTTCATATAATCCATTATTGCCCCTTTTTGGACCAAGCAACCTTGTGCAATCTCCTGAGTAAATCAACACAAGTCAAAAAGATCAAAAATTTAAAGGGGTATCCCAAGATTTCCAAGTGAAATTTTTGGGTACACCACATACAAAGGCAAGTATCCTTAACCCTAAACCCCTTTCTTTTGTGACAATTTCTTGATTAATGAGATGTATCTTGTAGTATACTATAATGGTGTAACATATCTTTATTTATTACATGTTTGCTCTCTTTTTAACATTCACTTACCACCTAATAACATTACAAACCTTAGTTTATGATTAATTCTTGCTTCTTACCGTAGCTCTTTCTTCTGACCCTTAAGATCCTACTAAGACCCCATCCCCATATTTTAGATACAGGGTTTGGAACCTTATACATTTGATATCAAACATGCATTACTCTCTTTTGGATCCATGACTATCTACACCACTTGGTTATATCTTTGCTTGTGTGTTGGCTCTAGTATGGTTTTCTACTTATATCCTAATCTAGAGAGAGAGAGAGAGAGAGAGAGAGAGAGAGAGAGAGAGAGAGAGAGAGAGAGAGAGAGAGAGAGAGAGTCCTCATATTGACCATCTCAACTCATACACTTCGACACTTTCCTAAATTGAGTCCAAACTTCTAAGCGAGGTTTAATCAAGGGTTTATTGTGTATTTCCAAGTACAAATTCAAATGAATCACTTTAGATTGTTAGTTATATAAAATACGTATCAAAAGCCTATGTATCTCCCCTATTGATTGATTTGAAATAAATATCTAAACACCATTGTTATAATGTAAACATGTTATTTTAATTAATTTCAATTCATTTATCTGCGTTACATTCGGTTATAATCTATTTATTTAACTTACACCAAATAAACTAGACCATGATAACATAAACCTTGGATGATTCAAATCACACTCCATAATCTTTTATATCTTAATAACAAATCACAAAATATGATTCCAAACGTCAATTCACATAATTTCGCATAAAATTTCTTTAAAAAATTTGTTATCGCTAACAATCGTTTGGTCCATTGGTGAAGTTGTTAGGCTCTCAAAGAGCCCACCAGGAATCAATTATTGCAAAAGCCTATTACATCTTCAAAAGGGATGAGGCCGAGATCGTGCCTCTAGCGACTTTAGTGGAATGGATACCCCTAAAACCTTACATCTAAACTAAAGAAGACTAGATTGAATAATCACAAATTCTCCACTCACAAATAAAAAACCATGAACTACTTAAAACCTACCAAACTCCAAATATTTAAGATGACCCCTCACCAAGGTGGATACAAAATGTAAGGTTCATCTTTATCCCTTATCCTTACTATGGCCAAAAATATCTCAAAACAAAATAATATTTTCCACTGCCGCAAAAACAATATTTGAAACATTTTATCCAAAAAAAAAAAAAAAAAAGAGAAAGAAACGTTCGAATGCGGCAGCAAAGGCACAATGAAAGGTACCGAAACGCAATCTTATTTTTTCCTGTATTTTTCGGAACTCTGTAGATTTCTTATTCGGTAGGATTCGTGCATTTGCCGTTACATTTTGAGTTGGTACTGACAAACTGTTATGTTAAAATTTTCAAAGTAAGTTATGATTCTGTAAAATTAGATGTGGAAATCTGAATTACCTGGTGGGATTGTAGAAACGGCACAGTTGTCAAGACTCAGCCCTGCAAACTGACATTTGACACACCTTTCTGTGATCAGCCTAACTCCCTGTTTCTTCAGGGCCCTGGTACATTCCTTTGAGTTTCCTTTATCAGCTACATTGTATTGGATGAGTAAGCACCAAATTGTTGTCTGTGAACCAGCAAGGCCTACCTTAGTCCAAAAAGAATTAGGGTTGGAGACGATAAAATTATAAATAAAAATAGAAAATGGGAAAAATGTGCAAAATTCTAGATTCTTTGGCATAATCAGACACTGCTAAACATTCGAAAGTACGAAATTTGAGTAAATTAAGCAAAGCAATGACACATCCATGATCCATGAAATGAAACATAAAGTTATAACATTTGTAAACATGAATTTCTGTTTGTGATTCATCTATAATCCATAACAATAAATCATCAATATAAAAGAATCCACTACATTCAAAACATCAGATGATATGATGTTAATGATCATATACATCAAAATGCTATGCATGCAGTGTCAATCACCATGAGGTCCTCTTTGGTTTCATATGTTTCCGTGTGTTGTGCGACTGGTGCCTCATCATTATCACCGTTGTCATTTTTTTTTGAGTAATGTGCTTATCCAGTGGGACCCCAAACAATCCCAACTGCACCTCCTCATCTATTTGTCCAGCCTCTTCAGGATCAACATCCCATTATACTGCTTGAGTCTATCTGTATTCAGGGTTTCCTATCATAAAGAGGCAATGCATTGTGCATTGCAACTAGCTCCTCCTCTCTTCCAGGGTTGAGCTTGTTCCTCTTGATAGAGTGGATGAAGCTATAAGTTGGCCTGTTCCTCTCAGCGTAGCAGCTCGAGAAAGGAGAGAAATGGAAATCATCCATAGCTCTAGAGCTCTATCCCCATGTAGTTGTTACCATCCAATGGGGTTATCTTGGGCAATAGTGTGCCTATCCTCTCTAGTCTGCCATGTGCGAAAGCCTAGGCCACGAGAGGCTTGCAAATCTATCCTACTAGTTTGGAAGTGTTTGTAACTCATCGCTATTGGTCATTTCTAATGGCTGTCATAAAGACCCTCTCCTCATCATCTTTGATAGAGGTACTCTCCTAAGCCTCAACACACACCATGTGGTGTTAAGTGGGTACTTTGTTGTGTGCGATGCAGTGATCATATTGTCCCACCTTTGCTAAACAATGAGCCAAATTTGCTCCTTTTCGATTGCTAGTGTGGGATCCCTCTCATGAACAGCTTTCATCCGGTCAAGCATAATATCGAATGTCTCTTAAATCTCTCCAAGATTGAGAGAGTTGGTTTTAGGCTTTTAGCATATACCATGACTAGTACTGCAGGAACTATGCAAGGACACTACATAATATTTCTCAATGATCATCAGTAAGCACACTTTGCTTTACTTTCTTCCCTTCATTTTTCTTCCCTTCTTCCAATCCAGTCCACTCACTACACACAACCATAGTTTACAAGGCCTCTTGCGCCCCAACCATCATCCAACAAAAGGAAATAGTTGGTATATGAAGTCTCTACCGGTTTGAGCAACTCCTTCCTTGAACAAGGCCTCGAAGTGCCAATAAGGTGTGGTGGTTGGGAATAAACATCAACAAATCTCATACATCTCTCAGCCTCTTCACCCAATCAATTCTACCAATATCCTTCATTTTATTGTTCAATGCATGCACACAACACGATGTCCAAAATACATGTTTGTACTTGCTATAAACTATCAACCCTATTGATCTGTACACATGGGGTGCATATGTCACTACTTTAACCACATTGGAGGGCTCAACCTCCTATAGCATCCTTCAAAATCTGAAATTGAAAATCTGCTTCCTTGTGCTTTCCCAAACAATCAATAGCTTTGAGAAAATATGACTTTGCCGAACATGTGACGATGATTTTGACAAATGGTTGGTGGTCAATATTTGTTCATCCTCCATGATAATGGAGAACCTTGTCATCACCCATGTCATCCCGAATCCCCCATAGTCAAGGCAACCTTAGAATAGTTTTTTCCGGTTCAAATCGTGTTCTCTTGGGGGCACAAACGAGGGACATGCAAAACACGCCTTCTTGAATTCCTGCTTAAAATAAGGGGATCATACAACATGGAATGGAAGGCCAACTAACATAGCATGGTTGATCGATTGCATCACCGGCCTTCTCACGTGCTTGCTTATTATGCTTTTATGTAATTGTGCTCGTAACCTTTCTTTTATCTCTAGAATATCCCTCTCATTTCTTAACATTAAGTTTTCCCCTTTCTTGCACATTTATCCTAGCGAGAGTGTAAACACAAAATCACTCACTTTGAGTAATTATCTAGTCTTGATTACATACTACTATTCCATGTCTTTGGCCACCTTTCTTTGCTTTCTGTTGCTACTTTAGTCTTGCACCCTTACTTGCTTAATCTACCTTGTTACTCTTCGACATTTGTCATCCTAGACACCAACGCCCAACTAGGATGCCAGCTCCAGTGCCCTCGTCCCCTTTGGGCGCCCTGTCCTCTTTGTACTTTACTCACACTTTTTGGGTCCTCTCTAGCCATTTGAGCATCTTATCTTTTTGGTAGTCAGCCTTTTCGGGGTTAATTACGAAATTCAAGTAAAGGACTCATATAACTATAAAGTTATGTGATCATAATAAGGACCAATCACTAAGCATTAACTATCACCACCTAAGGTTGCATCCATCAAGGAATTTAAGAGCTCCATTGCATCCATCTAGCTCCATTACAAGGAACACAAGGGCTGGTTTTTGCATCACACTTCATAGGAGGGAAGTTCATTCTATTCCATGCACACATTTATTACATTCTACATCTAGCTACTCGCTCGCTATCCAAGTGAGACATGCACAAGATCAACCTAGGGCATAATTCCATACACACGCACATAAAATTGCATTGGGTTTGAGATGTAGTGCAACGCTTAGTCGTAAGTTTACCATTGTGACAAGCGAGGACCATTAACCTCTCATTTTACATCTTTCTTTTTTAGGATTTGATGTCTATGTGAGGGTTTTGCAGGTTCATTCTTCATTGCGCAGTTTACAAAGTGACCTCGACAATCTTGGTGTGACCAAAGGCAACTAAAGGCGAACACCTTGCTACACCTTAGAGGAGGTTTTCCGAGCATTTCCGCAGACCCAGGTGCCCAAGGGCGCCCCTGTCCTTCTCTAGGCGCCCCAATCCAACCTGTTCCTCCGCTTTGCATTTTTTCGGGTCTTGTGCAACACTCCTGCCGTTCTGTTCACTGGTCATCACTTGGTACACTCTAGATTTCATCGCGAACCGCTTAAGTCGTTCTCATTCCTTCTTTGTACTTAGGGATTCACATTTCATTGCTTAGTTTGCTTGAGTATATTGTTGTACTTAGTTTATTATTCATTTACTGCAATCTTGCATTCAGATTAGGCTCTTATTTACATTTTAGCTTAATCAATAGCATCCGAAAGGGGGAAGGTTGACCATCTGTACTAGAAGATACTGCTAATCCTTTTGATCTAGCCACTGACCTACGAATATCTCCTAGCTGCTTCGCCCTCTCTTAAAGTTTTTTTTTCTTTTGTAGAAAATGCCACACCTACCAAAAATATTTGTAAATAGTGAAAGTGATCACATAACTTGATATAGCTCCGTTTAAAACCACTATTGCAGTTATGGCATAAAAAAATAGTGTGAACCTTTTGCGTTTTTAAAAACTATTTAATATCACAACTTTTTGAAGCATAAGTCTAATTGTATCAATGGCCTTTTTTACTGTATCCTCAATTTTTTTTGAGAGGCATTCAAATGGGGTTCAACTTCTAGCTAAACTTCCACCGTCACTATCGCTCATTGTTGTTGACATGTAGTGAATACAAAAGAGAAAATTTATAAAACTTGAGGGCAAATGATAATGGATTTACTTCTTGTTCTACTACTCCGCTACTAGAATACCCACTGATGGTTATTACTCCTCTTTCGATTATGTTTTTTCTCCATCTTATATGAGCTTTAGAATGACAATTATGATTCCCTTAGGGATTTGAGGTCTTTGTAAAAGGGTGGGGGCTCTTATGGATCCCCTGATCCTTTCTTTTTCTATTTTATGTAAGCACATGCTTTAAATTTGTATGGGGAAAATAGATGTAGGGATACCTAGCTATTTTCAAGATGGTCGAGGGATGCTTAGGTGACCCCCACATATTTTTGGAAATGACCAACTATCTTTGAGACAACTTGGGGGACATTTGGGAGTCCTTGAGTCCTCTAGAGATGGTTGGATGCATTTGGACGCAAAGGCGAGGCACGGTGATGTGTCAAGAATGGTCGGATTGTGGCCTTGAAGCTTCGGCTCAAGGATGTTTCGTCCTTGTCTCTACGTCTCCAAAATATTAGAAATGTGAGAATACACCTATAAAGAGGGGATTTGTCCCCATACATATATATATATATATATATATATATATATATATATATATATATATATATATGTAATTTTATTTATTTATAATTTTAAAACTCCATCTATGTATCACATTGGAGAGGGTATTGAACATCACTTTACAAATTGTACATATATTGAGTTATTATGTAGAGAGTATGAATTGTGCGACGATTGAATTTGGGCCATCAAAATGGTATGCACCCACCACGCAACCCCAACCCAATGCATAAATGTAAGAAACACATTTTTTATAGGCATCAAGAAATATGGTGATTTGAGACAAAAGACATGTGAAAATAAGAGTGTTGTAAGAGATAGATATTTGCTTAATTCGTACATCCATAAAGTTTTGATCCGAATTTTGGATCAATAATGTTAGCATCATGAGCTAACAAAATCACCATTGTGATTATGTAACTTTTTATCACTTAACACTATTTCTATGGCTCTTGTTGGATGTAACCATAGAACAAGATTCAAGATGAAGTTGTGAAACCGTGAGACCTCAAAGAAGATAGGTTTCGGTGCAAAGGCTTAAACACTATGAAGATGTCATCAAAATCAAAACTTGATTGCATATTTGTGTTCCTCTCGAAAAATTATGCAAGTTAAAAAACGACACCCAATTTCGAGTTTGTATGCAAACGTTATGGCCTCGAAAGGTAGCAGAGACTTTCAGACGGTGACGAGAACCGCCCTTAAAGCCAAAGTGGCGGTTTCGCAACCGCCCCGATGGTTTTGAAACCGGCCGTCGGTGGCGGTTTTGCTCGCTGCAGCTGTGGCGGTTACACAACCGCCTCTGCGAAAGCGGTGGTTCTGTCACATGGGAAAGTCTGGGAAGAGTAAATGGCTTGCAGACGGTTCCTCTTCGACTTCCGAGTTTTTGGGCTTCGATTCGATGTAATACCCCTTTTCCCACCTAAGAGTGTATTTGGTCTTCTTGCCATTCCTTCTCTGTGGAAAAGAAGCAAAAATGAAGGAGAAGAACCTTGAGCATCCTTATCATATTTTTTTATCTAATATTTTATATTTTCTTTAGTGTTTTCCTTGTTTATACGAATTCGGCCTTTTCTAATTATACTTGGCACAAAAGGAAGATATAAAAGAAGATTAGAGGCACCATTTGCTATCTAGAGTTGGCACATTTTATTCTACTTGGGCATTGTGAGCTTGTTGCTCCTTGTTCATCCACTTGAGGATGAAAACCCTCTTGTGAGGCTTCATAGAAGGACGAAAACCCTTCTAGTGGCTTGGGTGAAGGACAAAACCCTTCATCATTGTTTGGTTTTGAAGTAAAGAGCTGATTTGAAGAGATATTTGTAATTTCCAGCTAGTATTTGATTTATTTAGGGTGGAGCGACCTACCTTGGGTAGGGTTTGGAACATTTGGTGAAGTATTTGAGAAATCTGGTTTGATAATCTGATTTGTAATATTTTTAAAGGTTGGAATCTGAAGTTTGGTGAATTTAGAGGGTTTCTAGACCCATATTTCATATTTTTTTGTGGCTGCAATTTCAGTTTATAATTAATTTCCACCAAAGTGAGATCTTTAGTTTTTTTTTATGTTTTTGGCTCTTAATATTCCATAAAATATATGCATAATTATGGCGAGTTGATTTGTGTGATTTTTGGCATATTTGGTGATAATTCAAGTCGCTGATTTTATACTTTCAGTCTGTTGCAATTTAATTTTCAGATTTGCATTTGGTGTGTTTGGTTGAAACCCTTGAAAGGGTCATTACAGTGGTATCAGAGCACGGATCTTCAAAGGCCTAGGGTTTCAATGGAAGAATTCAAGTTTGAAGAATTGATGGCATGGTTGAACCATAACCCACAGGTTCGAGGAAGCAACAACGGTGCATGGAAGGGTAAGATCTCTATTTTTGATGGCACTAACAAACCTTCAGTGAGATCATGGTTGAATTGGAGGCATACTTGCAAACAAACCCTATGTGTGTGGAGTATGCCCTCGAATCCATCCCTTGTCATTTGAAAGGGATAGCTAGAGATTTCAAGGAGAAGAATCGGTTTGCTTCTTTGATGATTTCAGTCAAAGGATCATAGAAAGGTTTGATGTGCAATCTTACAGGGATGAGCAAGGTAAGAAATTTTCATTGGTGGAAGATGTTCATATGTCTTGTAATGATTGCTCGCATGATTATGAAGTAGTGGTGATGGAGTTTGAACCAAAGGTAGAAGAAAAATCAGATCTACAAGTTGGGAGAGAGAGCTTTGTGGTTGGAGACCTTTCTCCGATGAAACATGACCACAATCAACTTGCTGGTCTGTTTAGGACAACAGCTCCTAAGAGGCAAATTGAAGGTGTTCGTGGCTCGGGAAAGGACCACAAAGAGGCCCCATGCATGTGCCAACAAGGCATGAACGAATGCAAGGAAGAAACTATTCCATCCGGCAAGGGAATCTTGTCAAGAAGGAATGCAGCTTTAAACTCAAAATTTCTGAATATTATGGGCAGCCCACGGTATGAAGGTATTTCAGTTTTTGCCTATGTATCATTTCAGATTTTCTACCATGGATGGATGATTAGGAGTACTCATGTTTCATGTATGTTGTATCCTCTTTTGTCACCGTTGATTGAACACCTTTGTGCACATCATACTTCATGGGGTAAGGAGGTAAGAAGTGTTGTTTTTTGCAAAGAACATATAGACACTTGGGCTCAATTTCTATGGTGTTTTCACAAGTGGTATATAAGTGCTATGAGGAGTCCTTCAAAAGAAGGAATACCTGATTTCAAAATCAGTATGGAAGGAAATAATGGTGATTCTAATTTTCAGTCTCATATGTGGTTAACCCATGATCCCATAATAATGGGAAAGCTAGAAAGAATGGAATGGATGGGCAGCATTCTTACTATAAAATGTGGCACACATCACCCACCCCGGGTAAGGAGTCTTCTTCATGACCAAAGGGACACCATGCTTATAGAAAATGACAATATACATCAGTTTATTCGAGAAGAATTGGCAAGAAGGATGGAGCCAAACAAAGTTGATTTTGAAGGCTTCACGGTCACCATAACTTATGGAACATATACTCTTTACACAAGGAAGATACCACAACTCACTATTCCCATGAAAAGGTATGGGTTTTGCATTGACTTCCTTGTTTTAAGTTCAGCTGAGGAACCTATGGGTTTTGGGGTTCAAGAGCTCCAAACTTTGGGGAAAGAAATCTTCAAAATCAGCAAGAAAGGATTGAAGTTCCACCCACCAAATGAAGAAGTCAGAATTTTTGAAATCAGCTATGGAAGGGTAGTCATGTTAAGCAAAGAAAATCTGATTTCATTTCATTACCAGCAGAAGAGAGGGGACTGATTTTAGCTAAGAATGCAAAGGGAATGTTGCAAACAATATCATAAGGAGGACAAATAATGAAGAGAAAATGAAACATAGTCATTGGAGTAATCACGCCCATACATGTGTGAAGAAAGAAGGTACATTTCTCAAATTTTAGAATGGATATAACATCTGTTTGCATATTCTCAGTTCCTTTAGAGCCATTTTCAGTTTCTACCACCTACCAATCATATGTGGACCTCATACTCGGTAAGTACTTCAAAGGAATTTGTGCTTGTTTCTTTTGGTGATGTCTTGAGATATAGCAAAGCATGGGTGAAACATCTACAACACCTTAACATAATAATGAGTGCTTTAGGACAGCAGTCTTTACTTGCAAAGAAATTTAAATGTGGATTTGGTTGGAGCAAAATGTTGGACCAAGGGTATATCATAGAGCCTCGAGGGGTACATGTGGAGCAACAAAGGATACATGCCATACTTGGTTGGCCTCCTCCCATCTCCATTTCACAACTCAGAAGGTTCCTTGGGTCCAAGAAGGGTTTTTCACATCTTGTTGCCCCTCTAACTGATTTAACTAAGAGGGAGGTACTCCGCTGGTCACTTCTAGCTCAAGAAACATTTGATCAACTCAAGAAGGTAATGTATTCATGCCAAGTGTTTGTTGTACCTGATTCTTCTTTTACATTTATGGTGGAATTCGATGCATACAGTGAAGGAATAGGGGCTGTTCTAATGCAAAATCAACATCTTGTTGCATTGGAAAACAAAGAACTCAAGAAACATGAGCTGAATCTTCACAACTATGATGAGAAGATGATGGCCATTATGCATGTCTTGGTCAAATTTAGGCCATATCTTGTTGATGGGTCAGCAATATACAAGCTTTTGGTTTTGACATTAGATATGTCAAGAGGAAAAACATTGTAGCAGCGGATGCCTTATCTTGGAAACCAGCTCTTCATGGGAATCAAGAAGGGTCTTCACAAGAAGAAGTCAAGGATTTGGAGCAGCTAAGTTTGTATGGGGTTTCAGCTGAAGATGGTGAGTTTGTGGTACTTGTTTGGGTACCTAATACTTCTACATCTATCATATTACTAAAGCTCACATGGGTTTGTCATATTTGCATCATTTTTATGTTTTGATCACAATAATTTTGTCACGAACAATGGTGTCCATCTACAATTTAAGAAGGTTTCCTTGCATGGCAAGGATAGTGGTGAAGCTCCACTAGTGAAGACACTTCCCCAAGCCACCCTAGTTTTAAATTGGATGGAATTCCAGGTGACTTACTATTGTTATGATTTATTTTCAGCCTACATGTAAGCTATGTTGAATGATCTTCTCATGATCTGGATAGAAGTCTCCCTTGAGGGAGAACATGTAGGTATAGGTGATGGAATGAGTAGACTCCAAGCATGTGATTTTGATATTGAGTATGTGAAGGGAAAACATAATGTGGTTGTGGATGCTCTATCAAGGATGCCACCTTCACCATTGGAGGATGAAGATCTTCAAAAAGGAGAAGAAGAAGTTGGGGCAGCGAATGTAATGGGTTTGCAATTGCTTGGGGACAAACAATTTTGGGAAGGGAGGATTGTAATGTCCCTTTTTCCCACCTAAGAGTTGATATTTGGTCTTCTTGCCATTCCTTCTCCGTGGCAAAGAAGCAAAATGAAGGAGAAGAACCTTGAGCATCCTTATGATATATTTTTATCTAATATTTTATATTTTTTTTAGTGTTTTCCTTGTTTATATAGGTCGGCCTTTTCTAATTATACTTTGGTGCCAAAAGGAAGATGTAAAAGAAGATTAGAGGCACCATTTGCTACCTAGAGTTGGCACATTTTATTCTACTTTGGCATTGTGAGCTTGTTGCTCCTTGTTCATCCACTCGAGAATGAAAACCCTCTTGTGAGGGTTTCAAAGAAGGACGAAAACCCTTCTAGTGGCTTGGGTGAAGGATGAAAACCCTTCATCATTGTTTGGTTTGGAAGTAAAGAGTTGATTTGAAGAGATATTTGTAATTTCCAGCTAGTATTTGATTTATTTAGGGTGGAGCGACCTACTTCGGGTAGGGTTTGGAACATTTGGTGAAGTATTTAAGAAATCTAGTTTGATAATCTGATTTGTAATATTTTTAAAGGCTGGAATATGAAATTTGATGAATTTAGAGGGTTTCTAGACCCACATTTCATATTTTTCTTATGGCTGCAATTTCCAGTTTATAATTAATTTCCAGCAGTGAGATCTTCACATTTCTTTGTGTTTTTGGCTCTTAATATTCCATAAAATATATGCATAATTGTGGTGAGTTGATTTGTGGTGTTTTGTGGTGATTTTTGGCATATTTGGTGATAGTTCAAGTCACGATTTTATACTTTCAGTTTGCTGCAATTTAATTTTCAGATCTGCATTTGGTGTGTTTGGTTGAAACCCTTGAAAGGGTCATTACATTCGAGCTCTCCTTGGTGTCAAACTTGTATATATATGTGGGGAAGGTCTTTGTAAGGGGAGAAGAGATTCCAAGCAATTTTTCTTCTTGATCATATGTGGTTTTCTGAATTGGAGTGTGAAAGGAAGGTGTGAGTGAGTGAGTTGCAAAGTTTGTATGAGTGTTTGAACATCATAGTGTTCATGGAGGCCTTGAGAAGGCAATAAGCTTGTACTTAAATACATGATAGTGAGATGAGGAAGCATTGCTTCACTCTTGCTAGAGTTTTCTCAATTTGAGTTTCTCAGGGTAATCTTGTGTCTCTTTCATTCTGTTTTGCTCTCTTTCATTGTTCAAGTATTTCTTTGATTATGCAATACTCCTAGTTCATTTCTAAAGCACATTTAATGACTATTTATGCAAATTGAAAGAAAATAGTATATTGATGAATGATGGGAATTGTGAGGAATGTATAGGATCCGTGTTGGTGAAACTTAGTGTGGAATATCCACCTAGTTTATGAATCAAGTTTACATAGTTAAAAATGCCGCAATGTTGTCGGGTGCGTTTCCCTCTCGAGCCCCACCACATGCTTTGCCCTTTGGGTGCTATGGTCCTTGTAGCCATGGTGATGTGAGCCTCATTGCCACCATCATTTGTTTGGTTCCTGCACGCGCCTTTTGTAATAAGGGTTCCTCATTTTATGTACTATTTGGAGCGGCATCCCCTTTCCTTGCCCTCTTTTATTCTATTAAGCTAGGAGCCCGGGTTGGTATCTCTTTGCACCCTTTTTGGAGGTCTTCCCAGATCTTGCAGCGTTATCTCCTCACTTTGAGCTCAAGGGAGACCGAAGGCTAGTTGCCTCTTCTTCAGCTTGCCTTTGGCTCATGTGATGAGGTAGTTGCTCTTGGCAATCGATGTTCAGTTACCCCTTCTTTTCCGTGTTCCATGGCCTCGATGGCAACCATGATCTTGTCGTCTCTTCTTATTACACTCTTGTCATTGCCTTCGTGTAGCTTCTTTCCGGTAAGGCAGGGCGGCAAATTTCCAAAAAACCCATGGTGGTGATGCTAATGACCCCCTCTTAGAGGGCACGTCAATAGCCAAAAGAGGGGAGAATTCATCCTTCATTATTTATCTTTTATCATTATTGGAGTGCTGCTCCTTCTCGATAAGTTACTCTACTATTATTTTTATTTGCATATTGAATTATTATTCTTTGTATGAAATCAATGGTTCATAGTTCATACCATTTCATGTAAAAGAGAAGGAATGTAAAAGTGGAAAATATGTAGAGAAGGCTGAAAATTGAAATTAGAGAGGGTTTAGAGAGTAGGTTTTGAAAAGGGTCTATACTAAAATTATAGACACAGATTATGTGAAACCAAATACGGGAAAACAATTGAGCATATATTTTCTGTTATAGGGGCAAATTCCTTTCCTTTACTACAAAACAAATTCCTTTGCATATTGTATTATGGAGTTGCTTGTTCCACTAAACTACTAACACTGTATTTGCATGCTTAGTAAAATGGTCATAATTGCATTATTTGTAGGATTATAAGTTTGTGACTTATGAGATTAGTCTTGTCATACCTCTGTATTGAATTTGATGATAGTGCCACAAGTTGTACACCATCATCACTTATCGCTTTAGACAACAGTCTCGGGGTCTAAGGGGCCAAGGCTAGTCTTCAAGCTTAAGGATGGCTACCCACCATACCTGACCAAGTTCAATTTTTAAATGCCATAGTGGACAATGTGCCTGCAGATTCCCTGACAAGCATAATATCAGATGTGCAGGTCTCAAGGCTATGAAGTAAACTTGGGAACAAAGGGCAACTTCAACAAATATATGTCACATATGATTGCACTCTTGTGTTGAAGGTTGTTGCATTTTGTATCTTCATGGATCACATGTATGTCATTACATGGACATATATGGACCTCAAGGAGTATTTCGTAGGATATGTGTGCAAAATTCCGTTAGAATTGTGGGCACAACTAAGGAGAAGGCCATATGGGACAACTCAGAAATGTGCCAAAAAATACAAGCTGAGATTGATAAGATGTTGGAAGCCAACATAATCTTCAAGATTAGCATTAGTGAATGGGGCATTGGCTTCTTCCTTATGATTACATGGCTAACAGATCGTGCCTAGGCATTGGATTCTTCCTTACAAATTACAGTGCAAGTTTACATACTGCCACCTATTTGTTTCTTCTTCAAGAAATACTTGTCTTTGTGCTTGTCAAGATTCTTCAGAGATCACCCATGGTGTGAACTTTGAGAAATCAATTGATAAAGCTTCATAAAAATTCCATGCCCTTGCTCCCTCATGGCTCACAAGAGTTTTGACCTGCGTATCCTTCCCCAATCGCCAACGGGAGACAAGTTGTTTATGAATGCTCAAAAGAAAAACCAGTCCTCTAGTCACGCCTCTTTCAAAAATCATTATTCAGGTTCTTTATTATTGTTTGATTGCCCAAAGCATTTTCTCTAAGTAGTGACTGGTTGTTTAATTAGGTCGAGGATCCGTAAAAGATTTGTTGATGGACAGGGAAATGTTACTTTTGATGCATGGTCCTGCTACGCATTCTTATGCATACTTGGCAATGATCTCTATCTATAGAGCTACCACATGGTGGCTTCGGAATTCCTCCCTCACGATTGGTAATTACCAAATGTGGATTCAAATGGGAAAATAATAGTACACTACAAAAATAGGTTGTTTGGAGCTGCTAACATCTGCCTAAATTTTCTCCAAGCAATGCTCTTGGGATAGGTTTTGGAATAATTATGACTGGCCAAAGGAAATAGTTTCATATGTATAATTGTGCAAGATAAAGCACCCACACAAGAAACTTTAATAAGGACAGAATAGGTGCTCCATTATTAGATTTTTATAGCCACGATGAAAGTAAACAATACCTTCTCTAACTTGTGCAATTTAGTATCACTATGCAAAACACTTTATAGTTGGATGGTTGTTAATTTTGATTCCATAGATAATCTATTGGACTTTGTGATTCAAAATCTCTTAGTTCAGTTTGGAAATGTCTCCAGCATGCATCTGATAGAATATTTGGTTAAAAAAAATATTGAATTTCTATGGGGAAGCAACTTACCTGATAACAATTTGAACAAAGAGCATGAACCCATTTGCAAATTGTTAAAACCCCAACTATTTATCATCACAAAGAAATAGGAGATAAGGAGATCAACCTGTTAAAGAAATCAAGAATTGTAGACTTGTCAGCTAATATGAGAACCATTTTCAAACAATTGACACTCTCGATATCAAACATGGATCCCACCAATTTTGAACTTAATGAAATTGAATTTTGGAGACGTCTCAAAAGGGAATTTGAAATAAGTTAACTTGGGGTTTTTTTTGTGAGACAGACACAATCGTTTTAGGCGTCAAACTAGCTTTCAACAAGGGAAATATAAATTTTATAGTTCAATATTATTCTAAAGTTATCTTAATATTTTCTCCACAAAAAAGGTTCCTCGAAAAATAATTGAAAGTTCAACATGTCTCTTCAAAAGTTGCTGATTATTTGTAAACAATTCAATAAAGTTTCCTTTTCACATGGGAGAAGGTTGGCGAAGCAAGTGTTCGATTGTGTTTCTAATATTGGCATGAAGCTTGATACACTGAAGTATATTTATGTTGAGCTTCTAGATCCATGTGATTTTTATTAGCTAAGGAGACTCTAGTTGTTGGATAATGACCTTCCTCCTATTTGATATGGTAGAAATAGTGGAAGCCATTCTTCTTATTACATCCTTGTCCCTCTTAGTAAGTCAATCTTTGCACTATTTTATTTATTTGACAATTTAATTTCTCTTTTTCACATTCTTTCAATGCTCTTAAGATTGTCTATTCTTTTCCACTCTCCCTCTAAGCACCCTCTAAATCAGCGACTCAGATTCAATGTCATGTCTTAAAAGATGGCACTTTTGCATCCTAGATGCCAAAGGATAAAAATATATCAATGGAATAAGATTTGCCAAAAGCATGTGACATACCTGAATAAAATGTGGAGGATGAAAATATTTCCACCAAGGTTAAGTGAATGGGTGGTCCTTGTTTAGTGCTTCTTGCTATCAATTTTTTCCTATAGATCTTGCAGTACAACATTGATATTTATATTGATGCTAGTGTTTATTAGAGAAATCTAGAGATCTATTAGATGCTTTGAGTGAATTTTTGATGCCATCTCAGTCATTTTTCTAGATACTAGTCTTTATACTTCCTTCTTTAATTGTTTTTGTCATACCAATTCGCAAGCAGAAGCTAGTTGTACCCACTGGGTATTTTTGGTTCATCCTATGGTCCATTTTGTAATTAGTATTCAGATTCATCATAACCTATGGTCCTTTTAAATATTATAATAGTACTCGGACTTGTTGTAGGTCAGCCATGCTTTTATACTATGTAAACACTATTTTGACATTAGACTGTTAAATAATTTTATATTATTTAGCTGAAAAAAGGAACATTCTATCATTATTTGAGTTCTCCGTATGAACTTTTATATACTGTTTGGATCAACCACCTCTTTTGGTAGGAACCAATACCTCTAGGTATTTTTGTATGGGTTACAGGTATATAATAAAAGTGGTGTGGCCATTAACTGAATCATGACCTATATAATTGCGCTTGTGATTTGAGGCCATTGATTTAAGCTTGTTTATGGATAAGCTTAATTATTGACAATATTTGAAATGTCTTTTTCATGTATGGGGTACTCTTTGAGTACCTATTTTGCTAAATCTAGTCTAACAGTTTATACAGACCATGCATGCAGATTAGGTCCATGTTTAGGTATTTAGCTTCAAAAATCTGGAAGCATTAGATGTGCTTTAGTATTGTATGAGTTTAGCAATATTTCTAATGTGTCTAATTGTTGGGTTGACTCTTGATAAGGTGATAAGGATCCAATGTGGAAATGGAATAGCTTCAATATTTGTTTGATTTTCCTATATAATTGGACATTGAAGAGAACAAACAATTCTTCTCTTGTCCTGCAAAGAACATTAGGAAATACCCAAACCCTCTTGAGACAAACGACCCTTCAGATTATCTTTCTCGTTGTTTCAAATGATCTTTAGGTGGAAAGGGAGGGAGTGGGTGATTCTTTGAAAAAATTGCTCGAGGAAGCCCTTGAGAAACAAACAAGGAGATGATAGCACAGTTGGAAACATTCTGCCTTGAGCCATGCGTGAGTCTGCACCATCTGCAAGCAAGCCTTTTGGAGGCTCAATACCTTTTAAGGTACAAGTAAATTTCAATATTCTTCTTTTATAAGGGAACATTTATGTAGGGTAAGTAGACAAATGACCTGACCAATTGGAATTATATTTTTTTTAAAAAGTATTTCTAACAATGAAAAATAAAATTGTCTCTTAAAATCTGTAATCCATGTTAAAAATGGTGGAAATCATATTGTCTTCAAGAAGAGAACGCCATCAGGATAACTCTCAAGTCTGCCCTAGACAAAACATGGGACGATTTTGTAGAGGTGATCTGAGAAGAATACTAGCCGGTGAAAAATTACGATGACCAATACAATAATCTGTACAAACTATGCCAAGGTCGATACTAGAGCGTGAATAATTATACCAATTCTTTTTATGCCTTGTCACAGTGTCAGAAAAAGTTGGTATACATGACAGTGAAGACACAAAATTCTCAAATATTGCAGCAGTTTGTGACTTTATATCCAAGAAGACACGGAGTTTGCAAACATCAAAACATTGGGAGAGGCCTATTGCTATGCAGTTGAGATTGAAGAAAATACAAACGGAAGGGTAGAAAAGAAACTTCCCTTGTAAATAAATCTAAAAAGCAGTCTGGCCTAAAACTATAAAATAGCTCTCGCCCCTCCCTTCATCCTTCTTGGTTTCTTTCACAATTTTGGCTATTGGTCTCGTATGCTTCACTTGCAAGTTTCTCGAAGGAAAAAGGAAGACATCTTGGACACCCAAACCTCACCACACAATCAAATTTCATATTTTTGATTATACTTCCTGTCGCTTCTGCAATTGTCTTGCGACTACTCTCCAATTTTCAAGGATCCCGCCTGTAACTGAGCTGTGATTGCAATAAGCTCCAAATCAGTCAAGGCACCATCAACAATCAACAATCATCCATAATAAAACCTTGCACCACGGCTTGGTCCCTCGGGATCCCGAACAAGTATATCATTTCCCTGAATCAAAGAAGTCCTCATTTTACAAGAGCCCGTTGAAAGAAGCAAAGAAGTGGGCTGACCATCATGAGAGCACTAAGCACTCAAATGATGAGTGTTATGCTTAGAGTGCTATTGACCGCAACACAAATTCCCCTATCGAATTCTCCAACAAGTTTAGATCTAGGGTCACCCTCAACATCAATATTGATGTCACCACTTACAAAGGACAAGGGAAAAGAAAACATAATGGATAATCCCCACTCTATTGTTTCCTTGACACAAGTGTCACTTGCCAAGCTAGAGGATACAAAATGTCTCCTCCAATCCCAACTATGGGCAATGATAGTCAAAAGAGCCCGATTCTAAAAGATGTTGTCAAGAGGATGAATCTACGAACAACACCGATGACGGGGTGGATTGTGGCTGGAATGAATACTCACAACCATATCAAAGTGCACAATGCTACAATAAAAATATTGATACATTAAGACATTTTTGATTCTCATGAAAATATAGAGATTATAGTCTTTCATTTACACTCTGCTTTGCGAAATTCACAGGAAGACTTCCTCTAAACTTGGCTGTCTTAGTCTTGTTCTCTATTCACTCCTATGCATACTACACCCCTATTTTCACTACTAGCTACAAACCCGTAGACTAACTACTCTACCGGAATTCACCACCAAGTATTGGAAGTATCTTCTAGCCAAGGCCCCTTTTCTCTCCTTAGGCATTGTGTTTCTCTAGTTATAGAACCCCTAACACAATATGACATTCGCACTAGAACATGTGGATGCACATGTTAAGGCATTAGTTTAGAAGCACTCGATCCATTGCGGAAAACCTTGTTGCATGGAGTGAAGTCCTTCCATTTCTGATTTTTTGACAAGCTCTGCTACAAGTCCAACAATTTTGAGACCTTGTAAATATCTTCTTCTCGCAAGGAATCAATCCAAGAAACAGAGAGAGTGTTACTTCTTCTAGTGTCCAAGATGATGAAAATGCTTTCTAGAAGGGAATTTTCTTGGCATGGACACTTGATGTGTTTGTAAGTTCCCCCTTGGAAGAAAGGTAGAAAAATTGTTAGTCCCCGCAAGTACTCTGTTGTAAGAGTTGACCATCACAAGATTGCTTGCAGCATTTGGGATGTTGAGGAAACCATTTGTGAACACCATTTAAGGATTGGTGTGCTCATGGATGATGCCATGTTTGAACTTCCTAGACGGTGTTGTGCCACCATAGAAGGGTACGCGGCTTTAGATGATGAGACTTTAATGATCTTGAAGTTATCAAAAACATTTGGATGTGGTTCCGGAGTATTGTTGACCATTGATAAGACCGCACTTACCATTGGCCCTGAGAATGGGCTTTATAGTATCATAATCTTTGGTAGACTTGAAAATCTTTCCAAACCTTGCAAAAATCCTTTAGCTCCTCATACACGGGATAACTCGAGATCCAAGGATACTCTTGCATCAACTCATGCACAACCATACAAAACCCATTGGGTAAATCGGAGTAGAGACATACATGTCACCCGACGATTCGTGCTTCTATATGCAATTCGGCTATTTTGGCATGAAGTGCTTTGCGATGTGGCGCTTTTCTAGAGTGCGATGTTCGAGATCAACCAACCTTTCATGTGGAATCAATACCATGTTTATCAATTGTGAGGCCACTTTGTCACCATCACTCTTGGAAAGCAGTCTCATAGAATTCTAAAGGAAATCCCTCCTACCAAAATATATTTGATTGCTGCAAAGAAAGTTGTACTCTTTGATCAACACCTAGATGCAAATGTTCCATCTACCTCCCAAAAAAAGAGCAAATTGCTCCTGAAGGAAAATCAGCAACTGTAGAGAAAGAACCAACGGATACAAGACTGCCTTAGTGTTGTCATGGGGTAGATTGTGGATATGCAAAACCACTTCGGAGATTCGATTGTTTAGGGATTGCTTCGGAGAGTGGAATGAATGTGACCGGCCATTAAATTTTGGAAAATTTAAGGATTTGTGCTCAACATATTTGGCTATAAAAATTATTTTGAAGAGGCTTATTGGAGGTGTAATGTGGAATGGACTATTTAAACAAAACCTTATCTTGGACTCATGTGACTTATTAGGAATCTTCTACTACCTTGCCTCATGGAGATGGTGAAAATCGTTTTGTTAAAGGTAGGGCAGTCTTAATGTTTTCCTTTCCTTCGATTTAGGTTATTGACGATTATGTGTGATAGACCTTGCTTCAGGCTGCTGGCTACAATTTGAATTAAGGCTGCAATAGACCAATGTAATATTTTTAGGAAAACCGTGGGCTTCATTGCTGACCATTTTCTTAACAAGGAAAAGTTGTCATTGGATTGCTATAGATTTTTCCCAATGTGGGGTCGAGGTTTACAATAACTTTGACTAAAAGCGGTGGTTGGAATTGTGTAGTCATTGCAACTATAAGGAAAAGTGTGAAGATTTAATTGTAAGATGCTTGTGATCACCTATTTTATTACTAGATTTGTTGTGACTGAAGGCATGATCTATGAATACAAAATATTTATATATATTTTTCTCATGAAGTTCTATTGGGATCGCAGTGTGAATGTTTAAAATTGCATTCCCACATAATCCCGTAAGAACTTCACATGAAAAAATGTGCATCATTAAAACCTGAAACAATTATTGATATTAGTTATTAAACTAGGTAAATGAAACAAAATGATTGTACGAGACATGAAACATAATGGACAATTGTCCAATTAAAATTTAAAGTACATGGAAAGCCTGTAATATCCCCTTTCTCGGAAGTAGCTGATCGAAGACCCTTAGCCCATTCATTGTTTCTGATGGCTAAGGGAGGAATAAAAGGGAAACTTAGTCATAATGAATTAATCATAAAGTGCATCATAAAATATTATTATAAGCACTTTTATTAATTTATTAATGACAAAGTTAAAAAAGAAAAGAAAAGTGACAAAATGAAATTAGAAAAAGAAAGGTCACTTTATTTTATTTTCCCCTAGGGGAAAATGCGACCCATGTGGAGGAAAAAGGTAAAGGAAAATATTAAATGCGGGAAAAGAAATATGATTGGTGGTTGTGGGTGGCTAAAAGGCCAAGATTTGTTATAAAAGCAAGTCGACTTGCAAGGGAAGGATATCTTTTTGCATTTTGACAAATTCTGATTTTTGGTAGAGCTTGTATGCTTTCCATAAAAACTCCAAAGGACGAAAACCCTTTGAAGTTGGCTTTAGAGGACGAAAACCCTCTCTAGCATTGGAAGAAGAATGAAAACTCTTCTTCTATTGTGTTTTCCAGCAGTGTTGAAGGCTTGATTTGCAGATTTGAGCTAGGGTTTGAAGGGAGAACATTGTTGCTGAGTTCTACCTTTAATTTCCAGCTTTTTCATAGTGGAGCGACCCATATTGTGAGCAGTTTGGAGTGATCTAGAGCTTGTTCTGATCAGATCTGATTTTCTGTTCATTAATCAGATTTTTGGAGATAAGATCAGCCACTTTGCTTAATTTTTGGGCCAAGGAAATTGTATTTCAGTTGTGTCTGCGAGTTGTGCATCTGCAGATTTTTTTCCTTCACTTGTGAATATATTCCATCCCATAAGAAAGTCGCACTTTTTGAGTAAAATTCAGATCTGCAGCATTTTTATAATTTCTATGGGCTATACTTTGCTGTTTACAAGCTGATTTGGAAGGATTTGTCGCTGTTCCATTTGAGGGTAAAAATTGTCCATTTGGGGACATTTCAAAGCCACAAATCTTTATGGCTTGATATGGATAGGGTATTATCATAATAATGACTTACTCTTGTTGCCTTTTTCTGAACACAGTTTAAACATCAACAACATTGCCTCGAAACACTCTATATGAGGCAAGATGAGATTCCTCTTCATGTAAATTTTGTTATCCTAATGATTGCAAGGAATCAACTTCTCTTGTTCTTGTTTTTCCTACAAGGAAAGTTATAGAAAGTTGGAATTGGATGATTCTAAAAACTCTCTAATAATTCTTGTGATTGACTTGCGATGACCCCAACGAGGGTAAAATGAATTCCTTCTAAATTATTCCAATGCAGCATGTTTTATCCTGATGGTCCATTCTAACATCTTGCTTGATTGGAGTACACTCCAAACCTATAGAATTGATTTAGTCGTTGCATAGGGAAACATTTAATGGAACTCTGCACATGCTGCACCCATGTTCATTGACCCAAAATGCACATGGTCACAATGTATGTGTGAGAGGAGAGAATCTTTATCATCTGTAAACAATTTCTTGGCAGTTTTTAGATCACTTTCTTTGATTCTGCATTGCAGAATTACATTAGTTTGTCATATACAAGGGGCTTTTTTAGCAAAAACACTAGCAGTGCTTATTTACATTAGTACAATGTAGGATGTCGTATTTTTTGAAAAATGCTCTGCAAGGCCTCACAACGTGTAAAATAAAAAATTGTGTCAAAAAACCCATTTTTTTTGGAAACCACAATATTGTGTTTTAACAAATTCTACTTCACAATAAATCCTATTCACTTTTGGGGACACTTATCATGTCTTTTCATAGTCTCAAGTGAATCATCTCATTATGTATTTAACTTTCCATTTCTTGATCCAGATGGCAGTTTAGGATATAGAATACTGAAATCACAGTCTATCACTAGGACATCACCTTACTAGGGTCATAACTCCTTGACCATAGCTCAAAATTCAAAACTACCACATGCCTTGGAAAGCTCATGAAACAAATTAGTTTAGTCTTTTAAAAGATGCCTGCAAAAATATTTTGGGGCATTCAACAAACTTTTGAGGCCAAAAAAATGATCCTAAGGGCCTTAAAAATGAAAATTTATAAAAACGTAGAAAAATACTAAAAATAGAAAAAAATGTATTTTTGTATTTTTATGAGTTTGGGTCATGAAAAAACCTCTCAACTTCTTGGGGGAACACTTGTCACATGACTTTTCAGATTCCAAGTCGAATCACTTCATTTTCTATTTTTAGACTATTCATTTCTTACTAAAAATATATATCAAGGCATGAGCACCTGAACGTAAAATCAGACTATTGCAGCTTCACATCTCTTCTTAGAGCTCTGCTTAGAGATTGCTACCTACTGTAGCTTCACATCGCTTCTCAAAGATTGCTACCCTTCTTGTATAGTACTTTGGGCTTCAATAAAGCCTCATTTATACTGCAGTATATTGCCGTTTGTCAACTGCTTTTATGGCACATTAAGTTTCTACAAATTAGTGTGTTGTCCACCGGATTCCTACTAAAATCCAGATCTGTTGGCAAAACTGTCAGCACTCCCCATGGGATTCGTGACATGGACTAACCGCCTCCCTTGGATTCATTATCATTAACTCTGGCGATTGTATCGAAGATTAATGCCTGCAGGTTTTGGTCTAACGACAATCATTTCCAACAAGATCAGTGATATTAGAGCAGTTCATTGTGCTCTTGCACATCCCTTTAGTATTTTTCGTCATTTCAAATGATCTCTGATGGAAAGGGAGGGAGTGGGTGATTCTTTCAAGGAAGTCCTCGAGAAACAAAGGAGGAAGATGATGGCACGACTTGGCAACATTCTGTCATGAGTCATGTGTGAGTTTGCACCATCTATAAGCAAGCCTTTTGGAGGCTCGACACCCATTAAGGTACAAACGAATTTCAATATTCCTCTTTTTAAGGAAACATTGATGCAAACAAAGTAGACATATGGCTCGACCAATTGAGTCATATTTTCCTATAAATAGTATTTCAGACAACGAGAAATAAAATTAGCACTCTTAAAAGCTGCAATCCATGTTAAAAATGAGGGGAATCATATTGTCTTCGAGAAGAAGATTCCATTGAGATATCTCTTGAGGATTTCCTAGAAAAACATGGGACAATTTTGCAGAGGTGGTGTGAGAAGAATACTACCCGGCGAAGAATTATGATGACTAGTATAATAATCGACACCATCTATGCCAAGAACAATACCAGAGCGTGCAATATTATACCAATGCCTTTTATGTCCTGATGACAAAAGTTGGTATGCATGACATTTAATTCTTAAATATTGCAGCAGTTTGTGACCATACATCCAAGAAGACATGGAGTTTGTAGACATTTGAACATTGTGAGAGGTTTGTCGCTATGCAGTCAAGATTGAAGAAAAATACAAACAAAACGGGAGAAAAAAACTGCCCTTGGCAAGAAATCTAAAAGTAGTCGGGTTTACACCCTCAGTCAAAGCCCGAAACAAAGAAATACTCACTGGAGAAGAACCAGCAAAATGAAGCAAAGAAGTGGTGTGACTATCATAAGAGCACCAATCACTCAAATGAAGCATGTCGCGCTTAGGTGCTATTGACCACAACACAAACTCCCTATTGGATTCTCCAACAAGTTCAGATTCTCCAAATGCCTATTCCACTCCTAACTATGCACAGTAATAGTAAACAAAACCCGATTCCAGAAGATGTTAGGAGAATGAATCTACCAACAACACCTGATGGCAGGGTGGATTGTTGGGGTAATGAACAACAAACAACGCACAATTGTATCAAAGTATGCAATGCTACAATGGTGATAGAAAGTTGATACATTAAGACAATTTGCGATTCATTCAAGGAAATATAAATAGTATAGTCTTTCCTTTACTCTCTTTGCTCTGTGAAATTCACTGACAAACTTCCTATACACTTGGGTGGCATGGCCTTGTTCTCTATTCACTCCTATACATACTACACCTTTGTTCTTACTACTAGCTACAAATCCCTAGACTAACTATTCTATTGGATTTCACTATATAAAATTAAACTATTCTATTGGAACACAACTCCACTATTGGAAGACTGTTCTAGCCACATGAATGCCCTAACATCAGGATTGCCACTAGAACTCGTGGATGCACATGTTAAGGTGTTATTTTAGAATCACTCGATCCACTGCAGAAAACCTGGTTACATAGAATTGAAGTCTTGTCATTTCTGATTGTTATGACATGTTCTATGGTTACAAGTCCAACAATTAGGACATCGTGCAAATCTCTTCTTCTTTTAAGGAATGCAACCAAGAAGCGGTACATAACGTTACTTCTTCAAGTGTCCAAGATGATGAAAACACTTTCTAGAAGGGATCTGCTTGGTAGAGACAAGCCACTAGCATGTGATTATATATTTAAGGCTAGGCTATCGTCTGGGGTGAGCATGTTTGTAAGTTCTCCCCTAGAATGAACTTAGAAAATTTGTTTATACTTGGTAGTATCCTAAGCTGACCTTTGCAGTATTGCTTGCAAGTGTTTGAGATGTTGAGGAACTCATTTGTAACACCATGTAGATAAAGGAAGTAGTGGCAGTCAAAAAAAGCCGATTCTAGAAGATGTTGTTAGGAGGATGAATCTACCAACAACACTTGATGGTGGGGTGGATTCTAGGTAGATTGAGCGAAAAACGACTCATTGTTGTATCAAAGTACGCAATGCTATAATGGAGATAAAAGATTGATACATTAAGACAATTTGCTATTCATTCATGAAAATATAGTGTAATGTCCCTTTCTAGGGCTGAAACACACAAACAAGGAAATCACACAAACCCCAAACTGAATGCAATCTGATTTTTATAACAACAGATCCAATATTCCTTGAAACCCTAGCAGCAAACTGAAATTTGCATGTTAGGGCATCAAACACCCATCAAACAAGTTGAAATTAAATATATCAATGCTTCTCCAACTTATATATAATTAATGGAACCATTACCAAACCAAAACATGTGCCAAATCTGAAATATTACCCAGCTGCAATTTATTTTAGGACAGCAAAAGTGCAGTCCACAAAAATAGCTAAAAATGAGGTCTCCAAACCCCAACAATTACAAAATGCAGAAGATACCAGCCTTATAAATTATGATAAATCTGAATATCAAATAATAATGAAGTTTTGTGCCCTAGAAGGCACCCAAATGATCTCTAACCCTAGTCGCTCCCTAGGAGAGGGGCTCCAAATAATATAAAAACCCTTGAAATCACTCCTCTTTGATGCCCTAGTTGCAAACCAGCAAGATGGTCTTCAATAATGCCTTCACCACCACCAACTTGGAGAGTTTTCGTTCTCCAATATGCCACAAGGAAGGGTTTCGTCCTCCTTGGATGCCACACTAATGGATTGTTGCCCCTTAGTGGAATGGAATTAGAGCAATCAGCCCTAGAACCAAGTATAAAAGTGTATATGCCAAAAAAGTGATGTGCAAATGAGCCAATGGACTCCTCTTATACCCTTTAGTTGGCGCCAAGAGTCATAAGGGGTAATGACCGACCTCTTAAGCTTGCTTTATCTTCTATTTCCATGTTGGAAACTCTCCAACCTTGCCGACCTCATAAGGAGCTTACTTTATCTTTTAATTTCATGTTGGGAGCACTAGAACCCAACCGACCTACCTTGAAAGGAAAAACACAAAATAAAAACATAAATATAAATAAAGAAACTAAAATATAACTCAAGTTCTTCCCTTGTTCAACTTCTTCTTGCCCACGGAAAGGAAGATGAACAAGAAGCCTTCAATTTATATTATTTCGAAAAAAGGGGACATTACATATAGAGAACATTATAGTCTTTTATTTACACTCTTCTCCGTGAAATTCACAAACGAATTTCCTACACACTTTGTATCTCTTAGCCTTGTTCTCTATTCACTCCTATGCACACTACACCCCTATTATCACTGCTAGGTACGAATCCCTAGACTAAATACTCTATTGGAGCTCACCACCACTATTAGAAGTCTCTTCTAAGCGAAGACCCCTTTTCTCACTTTAGATGGTGTCATTTTCCGGTTGTAGAACCATGACATAGTATTACATCCCATATATTGGCCAAAATGCATTACAAAACACTTTGAAGTTATGAGGACTTGATGGCCTCTAGAACTCGTGGATGCACATGTTAATGCATTAGTTAAGAAGCACTCGATCCACAACAACAAAATTGATTTTATGGAGTTGAATTCTTGTCATTTCTAATTGTTCTGACATGATTTGTAGCTACAAGTCCAATGGTTATGACACCTCACAAATCTCTTCTTCTTATAAGGAACGCATCCAAGAAGTGTTAGATAGTGTTACTTCTTCTAGCGTTTCAGGATGTCGAAAACACTTTCATGAAGGGATCTTCTTGGTGCGGACACTTGACATGTTTGTAAATTCCTCCCCTAAAACAAAATTAGAAATGTTGTCGAGACTCGATACCTAATAGTACCCTAATATTAGAGTTGACCTTCGCAGTATTGCTTGTAGGTGTTTGGGATGTTGAGGAAACCATTGATGAACAACATGAATGGATTGGTGTCCTCATGGAAGGTGCCATGTTTGAACTTCCTAGATGGTGTTGTGTCCCCATACAAGGGTACACATTTTTAGATGCTGATATTTTGATGGTCCTAAAAGTACCACAAATCTTTGGATGTGCTTTTGGAGTATTGCTAACCATTGATATGTACTTGCACTTACCATTGGCCCAAAGAATAGACTTTGTAGTGATACAATGTTTGGTAGACTTGCAAACCTTTCCTACCGTTGCAGAATTCCTCGACCCCTTTATAAAGGATGACTTTGAGATCTAGGGACGCTCGTGCATCAACAACTCATTTTCAACCATACAAAATTGGTTGCAGAGTAGAGGCATACATGTTAGACGATAGTTCCTACTTTTGTATGCAATTAGGCTATTTTGGCATGAAGTGCTTTACAACGTGGTGCCTCTTGAAGAGTATGATGTTTTTTTCAGCCAACCTTTTATGTGCAATCAATACATGTTTACCAATCTAGAGCCCACGTTTTCACCATCACTCTTGGGAAGCGAGTCTCATAGAATTCTAGAGGCAATCCCTCCTACCAAAAATCTTTGATTGCTGCAAAGAAAGTTGTACTCTTTGAGCAACACGAAGATGCAAAAGGCTCCTCTACCTCTCGAAATAAGAACAGATTGATCCTGGAGGAAAATCAACAACTGAAGGGTAAAAATCAGCGGCTACTAGACTGGACTAGTCTTGTCATGGGGTAGATTGTGGATATGCAGAAGAATATAATCCACTTTGGAGACTTGATTGTTTAAGGATTACATCAGATAGTAGAAAGATGCAACTGTGCATTGCAAAAATTTCATGAAGAATTGGCCTCAAAGGGGGACATGTTGATTGACTTGTAGATAGACTGCGAGGAGTGGCAGATCAGGAAAACCGCAACAAGAGATGCTAAAAAAACATAGTACATGGTAAGCGCCTCTGATTTTGGGGCTGTAATCATCCATCAGATTCATTTGACATTTTCAAAAACACACATGATTGGTCAAAGTTTCTTAAAAGATGAGATACATCAGTCAAGGCCATGGCATATATGGTCAAGGAATTCAAACACCCATTAAGGCAAAGATGAGGCCCAAGAATTCTGGCCTTGGGTACATGGGATAGTCTTTGTAGTCAACCTTGGGCACATGTTGGTTTCACGGCACCCAGCTCCGAAATGCGTGAAATCAGTAAAAATGAATTTTGGATGTGCCACCTAACTCAAGTGGAAGGAAATCGCTTCTGTACTTGGGATCTCCTATGTTCACCAGAAATCAGAACCAGGAGCAATAGGATCCATTTCTTCTCAAGAAAGGGTGACTAATCCAGGTGGAAATTTGGGACAGCCTTTTGGGAAGAACACTGTAAACACAAGCATGTCACTAGTACGTCACTTTGCGCTAAGGTTGCAATTCCTTGAACATAGTTTGGAATTCAAAACTGCAATGTGCATTGGAAAGCTCACAAAACAGACTAGTTTTGATGCCTTTGAAAGAATGCCTCTGATAACCATCCAGGGTATTTGAGAAAATTTTCGAGGCCAAAATGCTTTGAAGGGCCTCAAAAATGAAAAATACGAAAAACATAGAAAAATACCTTAAAATAAAAATGCATTTTTGTATTTTTATGAGTTTCAGGTCATAACACAACCTCTCAACTTTTTGGGTGAATGCTTGCCACCACGAATTCTAGGATTATAAGCTGAATTGCTTCTTTTTCTTTTTTCAACTTTTTATTCCCTGCCAAAATAGATA
The DNA here is from genome assembly GCA_018340775.1 of Taxus wallichiana var. yunnanensis. Classification (NCBI taxonomy): domain Eukaryota; kingdom Viridiplantae; phylum Streptophyta; class Pinopsida; order Cupressales; family Taxaceae; genus Taxus; species Taxus wallichiana. The sequence continues at coordinate 818,356,160 of CM031240.1, forward strand.
TTAAGGCACGGGCACCCACATGTAAAAATCAGAATATTGTAGCTTCACATCTCTTCTCAGAGATTGCTACCCTTGTATACTACTCTTGGCTTCAATAAAGCTTCATTTACATTGCAGTATATTGCTATTTGTTGTGTCCATTTCTTTGTCTTGGTTCATTTTTCTATAACACATTAAATTTCTGCAAATTAAGGTGTTGTCCACCAGATTCTCTTTTAAAGTCTGGATCATTCATTTCTGGAAATAGCTATATAGGAAATGTCATCCAAATATAGAAATCAGAGTTGTGGCTTCTCATCTCTTCTCAAAGGTTGCTACCTTTTGTAGATAGCTCACATTTTCAATAAAGCTATCATATACATTGCAGTACCATCTGTGTTTACTGGGTTCATTTCCATTTTAAGTTTCTGCAATTTCGTATGTTCCACAGGATTTCCAGTCAATTCGTATCATCTTTGCAAAGATGGCTCCTCCTATTAAAGCATATGTCTGCTGGTCCACTCCAGCCTCCTGGACTAAAATATCAGTCTTTGTCTTAATCCGACCTGATGGAGTAAAAGGGTTTTCCCTTGCTGCTTCCTTTTCTGCTACCTTCTCCTCTATGCTTTGTTTCGGGATTGTCATATAGGAGCTCCACGCACCTTTCCTTCCCTTCATCCAACTCTTCTTGCAGCATGCCATGCATTGTTGGTTTGGCTTACCAATTGCAGTCCAAAAATGAATTGTTTGAGGCATTTGTGTTCAGCATTCAGCACATCGAGCTTTATGGAATATCTTCTGCTTTAGGGAATTCCACATCTACCTCTTCTTCCAACCATTTCTCCCGACATAGCTGCTTCATAATCCATCCTCAAAACTGCTTATTTGCTACAAGTCCCGCCAATTTGTGCTCCAAATTCTTGAGGCCAAGAATGCTTCTACAAGGGAGACCGTTTCTTCATTTGGGGCCTTGAAAACAAATTTTATGATGTTGTTTTCAATCTCCCTACAACAGGAGATACTGCCGTCTCTAGCTGTTGAATGACTTGCACTTCTATTCACATGGCCTTGTCAACTTCATCGATATCCACGCACGCATGGCAGTTCTCAAACTTGAATACTTACCCACACAACACAACACTATAGAAGCAACCCAAAACACATGCTGCTAAGATAAGCAGCCTAAAATGAGTGAGGGATAACAAGCTACAATGGCGCTAGGCATCCTGCGTATTTATTATGCCCCATTTTCATTTGATAGCTGAGTTGTAGGGGAGCAGCCTAGCCAAGACTTGGGCAAAAAGGTGTTATTAAATTGGAGTAGAAACAAGGATGGGGTCGGGGACCCCATTTCTTCATGTCGAGGCCTTCCCAAAGATCTATATTTTGTCCAAACTCCAAAGATTATGGCATCACTTGTCTGAGTTGTTCCTGCATTGGCTGGGCGATCTGCCAGTCCATTCGCCTCTTGGTAACAATGTGTGAAGAAGATTAAATCAAACCAAGGCTATCTGAAGGAATCCATGCAGAACTAATTTGGGCACAACTCTTGATTGCATTCCCTGAATGACTAGAAGTGAACCTCCTTCAAATGTAAGGAGAAGATTCCCAGCTCCATGGAAAACTTTAAAGTTGTGACAAGGGCTCTAGCTTCAGCAACATTGTATGCGTCCAAAGGAATTTTCAATGAGAAAGCACCAATCATCTTCCCTTCGACATCTCTTAATATACCTCCAGCCCCAGAAATTCCTGGGTTACCTTTCGAGGCCCCTTTGAAATTTAGCTTGACACATGAAGGAGGCTGGTCTCTCCCATTTGGCCAGAGACCTTTAGAGCTTCCTTTCATGGGCCCCCTTATCAGAAAAATTGTGGCTAATCATTGCCAACAATTTAGAATTACCATTTTAATTGAAACCTTATGAGTAATTCTCCAGCACCATTTAATGCATGGTTACCTAAGTCTCGGGGACGGGGGTACGGAGGGACGGGGTTTCGGGATGGCAAAAAAATTCCCAAATTTTGGGGACGGCAGGGGACGGCTTTTAAAATAATACATAAAAATTAATATTTCAATATTTTAACTTTTTTCAATGACATTTAGGGATTTAAACTGTATTTTAGGTACTTTCAAGATTATAATTTGATGTTCTTGGTAAAAATAACATCTTTTTAAAAGTAAAAACATCAGAAAACTTTTGAAAGATTTAAAAAATTGGGGACGTCCCCTCCAAGTCCCCAAGTCCCTGAAACGTTCAGGACGTCACCAAAATCTAGGGGATGCATCCCGCGTAACACTGGTTTAATGCAGTTCGATAACCATATTGCTGTCAAAATTCTACATTATTGTATGTGCTATGACCATTTGCATGAATGTGAATATTTTCATCATCCCTTATTTCAATTTTAAGAGGGCTGAAACCAAGACCTTTTTGAGTGATTCTTATTTCTGTGATAACAGTGCCAAGTCTGAGTAATTTTCACTCAATTCACTGCCAGCTTAATATTAGACATCTTCAGTGATTCTCTGACTTGTCTTGTAATAGTTATAAGGAATGTGTTCACTTGCCTCATATTTTTTTCTTTGCAGTACAAATTGGGACACATAAATCAAAATGTTTACAATCTGTTGATGGATAACAGTTTGGACCTTTTTGACTTCCAACCATAGGATTTTAAAGGACTACACTTTACAACTATAATTACTGGCTTGTACATTTTAACTAACATAATTATAACAATGTCTTCCCATAAATATCAAAGGTCTGAAACATCAACTCAAAAGCATATTTGCTTTTCAGACGTCTACTTCCCTGCATGGAATGTAGAACCTAACGAAAAACATTCAAACATCAGAAAACCTACATGAGACAGAGTATACTAAAAATACTAACAATGATCTTTATAATTGCCAACTGGTTCCCGAGATTCCATGGTTTCCTTTGTAAGGATTATTAATGGGTAAATACCATGTTCTCCAGTGTCAATATGCAGTCCTTTGCATGTTCCAAGTATTCGTTGAAATCGTTCAATTTGTTTGCTGTTGTTATGGTAAACTCTCTGAAACCCTTATCCACATTCTACCGAGTTAAGCTCCAGTTCATTAAGCTGTTGAAGTCCTCCTGCAAGTCTTACTTGATGCTCTGCATGCCCCATTCATCTCGGACAAATTGTCTGGCACCATACGTGGGATCCATGAGTACACTATCCATGATCCCAGCGACGGAAAGCTCAGATCTACAGTCTGCTACAAATATTTATTCATAAATATTTTGTATTTTCAACCAAAATTTCTAGATTTGCCTTCATTTCATTACTTAGTAAGTTAGTACCTGCCATGGTCCATAGCACTAGCAAAAGAAAACACCCTTTCTCACCTCTTGCAAGCAACAGAGGAAACACCCCAAGGGCGGCTGTTCTCTTGTGCAACATAACACCCAAATAATTTCTGTTTGTTTGTTTGTTTGTCTAATTTGCAGAAAATATTTCTGCTCGTCACTAACTTCTAAGCATAGTTTTCTGTTTTAAAATTGTAAATCATGTATGATATAATTTCTTTCCTTCCCTTAGCACACTAACTATAGATCTAGGATAAGAAAATGGAGTTTTTCACTTTGCTTTTGCATGCATAAGTGTGTGCATGTCGTTTCTCATTGCTTCCATGCTTTGCAGGTTGGCCTCAGCAATACTTTTATTTCTTGGACATAATGCCCGTCTTTGTTTGGAGAGTCCATATGTTTCAACTTTCAAACAGAGTTGATATTACCATCAGTAGCTACATAAGCTGTTTTCCTGCTCGAAATGTTTTCTCAAGCCAATATTTTTCACCTTCCGGCTACTAGAATAAGGTGGAGAAATGCTCAGAAGGCTTTAACAAAGAGATGGTGTATACATCATATGGTGTTGCTTTGGAGATGAGAGAACTAAAAACATGGAGTGTAACCAAACATCTGGATAGAAGACCTTATCCTGTTCTCGTTCAACCGAAACAGGATCTGGATTTTGGAGATTTCTGTCCTACCAGTCATTTATCAGAATCGAGATTTAGTCAACCTCAGCATCAGAATGGCAATAAAACATGTGCTAAAAAACAATGGAACAGATGCATGAGAGGCAACTTTTCAAGGAATTGGTTAAGTTTTCAGTGTCAGCAGGAGGAACAATCTATAATTTTGAGGTTAAGCTCGCCAGGTTTAATACTGAGTGAACCCATTTATGTTTCTAGGGCTCGCAACTCTGTAAAGAAATTTCAAGCTTGCAGGAAGAGTAAAGCCTTTATACCTCAAGCAATAAATCAGTCCAATTCAAAGGAGGAGGATTTGCTGGAGACTGGGGTACTAGAGGACTCTCTAAACTTGGCACAAACTACAGGGGATGAATTTGGCATTTCTAGGACACCTGTGATACAGCATCCTGTAAGCAATCATAGTGATTTGATTCATAAAAAATTGCAAAATGATTCTGTAGTTGAGGTTGGGAGGGAATCTTATGGGAAAAGGAGAGTATTCCAAGATAACAATGGCAGCAAAGAGCTCAAACAGTATGCCAAAACAGATAAATTCCAAAGCCTGTATGGAGCACTTTTGTCTGCCCATAATGATGAAGAAATTCATCATGTACTTTCAACAGTGGGAGCAGAATCATGTCTTAAACATTGCAATATTGTTCTCAAGTCACTGGAAAGAGGAGATGTGGAGAAGGCACTGAAATTATTTAATTGGATGAGGCAGAATAGCAAAGTGAAGGGAAATATATCCGCATATAACATTGCCTTCAGGCTGCTAAGCATGAGAGAGGACTGGACTGCAGTTGAGAGTCTTTTGGAAGAGATACGTGGTGATTCAAGCTGTAAGCTTAATTGTCATATTTTTAATACGCTTATATATGCCTGCAGTAAGAAAGGATTGGCTAAATGTGGCACCAAGTGGTTTCATCAGATGATAGAGGATGGTATTAAGCCTACTGAGGCAACTTATGGAATGCTCATGAGCCTTTATAAAAATCAGGCAATCTCCGTGAAGCTGAAATCACATTTGAGCACATGAAGAGCAGTACCGCGCATTGCATTAAAGCATATTCGTCTATGATTACTATTTATACACGTTTGGGTTTATATGAAAAAGCAGAAGAAGTCATTGATCTGATGAATAAGAAGCAGGTTCCTCTTGATCAGGAAAGTTGGATTGTCCAAATCAATGCCTATAGTCAGCAGGGAAAGTTGCAGACAGCTGAAGAAGTGATGCAACTTATGCAGAAAGAAGGAATGCCTCCCAATATCATTGCTTTCAACAGTTTGATCACAGGTTATGGGAAGGCGGGCCTGTTGAAATGTGCCATTAGTTTATTCCAAGACCTCCAGAATGTTGGGTTGAAGCCCGATGAGGCCACATATAGGTCTATGATAGAAGGGTGTGGAAAAGTTGGCAAATTGAACGAAGCATTGTGGTACTACAATGAAATGAAAATTAATGGATTTCATCCCAACTCTTCAAATTTAAAAACTATAATAAATTTACTAGCAAAGTTCAAAGATGAGGAGGGAGTTGTGCAATTTTTGTCAGATATGAGAGAAATGGGCTGTGAATATGCCTCAATTATTCAGACTCTTGTTCAGGCTTATGAGAGGAATGATGTTCTTTACAAAGTGCCTTCAATTTTGAAATCTTGTTTTCATGGAAGAAGGCAACTTGGTGAGACAGCCTCTGCAATCCTGGTGTTGGCATACGTGCGGAATGGAATGTTAAGTGAGGCTCTTTGTCTTCTTGAGGAGACACCAGGTAAAGGTACTTCCTTTAGTGAGGCTTTGTATCATGTAGTGATATGCTCCTGCAAAGAGGCAGGCAAGTATGATGATGCACTCCGAGTTTTCTCAAAAATGCCCAAGGCTGATGCTAATCACAACTTGCAGATCACTTGCACTATGATAGATATTTACAGTAGAATGGGATTACTTGAAAAGGCGCAGGATCTATTCTTACAGTTAAAAGCTTCAAATACTGTGTTGGACATGGTTACTTATAGTGTGGTTCTAAAGATGTATCTTACAGAAGATATGGCCGAAAGTGCACTCCAGGTTTTAGAAATGATGGAAAATCAAAATGATATTAAGCCTGATTCTTGTCTTTTTCACTATATGCTTCGAGTTTATCACAAGTGCAGTATGCCAGATAAGGCAGCAGAAGTGTACTATAGAATTTTACGGGCTAGATTGAAGTGGGATGGAGCTATGTATAATTGTATTATAAACTGTTGTGGCCGTGCATTGCCCATAGATGAGACGTCAAAGGTCTATGATGATATGCTCAAATCCAGCTTCCCACCTAACACCATTACAATAAATGTAATGATTGATATCTATGGGAAGGCTGGTCTTCTCATGAAGGCTTATGAAGTTTTGACACTAGCCAGGAAACAGGGTTTGTCTGATATTATTTCTTACAATACTATGTTGTCAGCATATGGTAAATGGAAGGATTATGAAAGAATGAAAGAAATTCTTCAAGAGATTCATCGCTGTGGATTTGTTGTTTCTCTTGAAGCCTATAATTCTATGTTGGATGCTTATGGAAAATCAGGCCTGCTAAAGGAATTTGGAGATGTATTAGAGCAAATGAGCAGGGCTGGATGCCATTTTGATCTCATCACATATAATATTATGATTAATGTGTATGGTAAGCATTACATGATAAAAGAAATAACAAACATATTATCCAAATTAAAGGAAGAAGGTCTGCAACCGGATGTATGGACTTATAACACTCTAATAGGGGCTTATGGTGTTCTTGAAATGCCAGATGATGCTGTTAGAGTGGTCAAGGAAATGTTGAGTGCTGGCATTCAACCTGATCGAATAACATATGCAAACCTTATAGCTGCATTTGAGAAAAGCGACAACTTTCTTGAGGCTGCAAGATGGTCTGTGATGATGAAACAGTATGGTATAACAAGATAAATTGTTTTCTTAAGATTCTAGCTCCCTTCTTTGTGTGAAAGAGGATGGGTTAAGAAAGGTGGTCATAATTACATTTTTGTTTTGGTTATGACTAGCATGGCTCCAATGGCACCATAATAGAGATAACGAGGCATTTCTTGTATATGCTAGTGTTTTTTTTTTAAAATTTAGATATATTTTTCTTTTATGGCTGCATGATGTAAGCATCCCCTTTTTCAATTCTAGTGATCCAACACATGTGAAGTTCAGTGTCTCAATTTTCAATATCGGTGCATTAAAACCGCAACTTTCTTTACATATATCTATGCTTTCCCTATTCTCCACTGCGACATTTGCATTCTCATGGTCACCATATATGTGTATTTGGAAGTCCTGGCAGGCTATTTATAACCTTGTATTAAATGCATTCATATCAAGGTTCCATAAAAATAGAATATTCTGCTAGATTGTGTTCATTTGTAACATACAATGTAGCTAGCTGTTCAATTCAATGAAATAACAGGCGTGGAACAGTTATCTGAATGGTTCCTAATAGTTCAGGACTCCAGTTCCATTTTGAATCTAATAAGTGATATTCCATACGAATCAGAGTTTCACCATAAGATCTGAAAACGGCATTTCAAGAGATTTTAATTCCACCATTTGGAAACTAAAACAGTCTTATTTATGTTCAAATATAAGTTTTATAGAGGAATTAATTTGAACGATCTTCAATAATATTAAAGGCAAGAATTAGGAGGCGCTGATGATCTGTGAACTCCTAAGTTTGCTTATTGAATTCACAGAATCACACTATGCTGTTCTACTTTGATACTACTTCAAAATGACAGTTCTGAATACTAGTGATGCTTAGAATTACAGTAGTTTACTGTTGGAAACTTACACTACTGAAAAAAACTAAATTATGAATGCTAACAACATAGGCAACAAAATGAAATCGGAAAGAACACACAGACATGAGATTGTGGTATGGAAAACCCCAAGATTGGGAAATTATAGTTGGAAGTGGCAATTGCCCAGTTTTCTATCTTCTTATGGCCAAAGATGGATTACAAAGAGTAATAGAACAAGTACAACAGTCCTGCTATCGGGCTCACTCAACTTCTTCCACTGTTTCGTCAACCCAATCCTTTCTCCTGCAACCAACTAAACACCAACTCAGATCACTGATGAATTCTATGCATTCGTGCCTTTTATTTAGCATGCTGGGAGATGTCCTTTGGGTGTGCACTAAAGAAACCCAATTACTTTGGAACTAAAGAGACACTTTTTTAGCCGTTACTAGACCTGTGTGATTGCAACAGGCAAAACTGTTACAGCGATTGCGCAGCCACTGCTCTGCAGATACCAGCGGTTAACCACCACTATGCTTGAAGTGGCTGTTTTGTAACTTGTCAAGAAATACTCCTTTTGTAGCCTTGTTGCTGGCTGAAACCGAATATCCCTTAGTTGGATGATGAAGTGGACTTGTTTTCCTGATCCCTATGGATCATACCTCCCTTATGGAATGCTTTTGGTCTCACAAAAGCTTAGTAGGGAAAGATATGTGGAAACAACTCTCCCACTTTCTCCTTGAGATAACATCTTGGTTGCCTTGGAGTCTTGCCCTTGATGCCAACCTGCCAAGATTCCTATGGTCCCCTGTGAGTCTCTCCAACTTTCCACAGCAGCATTGCATCCACCTCCAACTCTCCTTGTGCATCGAAGACAGAGTCTTCTATAGAGGGTAATAGTTGATAGTCTTCTTCTTAATCCAATATTGATGACTTGTACATCCACATGAAATGTGGAAGATCAAGCTTAAAATCATTCTCTCCAACCTGCTCCAAGAATGGGCCATATCTCAGAGGTTTTGCTCTTGAAGCCTTTCCTTGCTCAAGTACAACCATACCTTATCTCCCACTTTGAGCTTATGCTCCTTGTAGTGCTGGTCATGTCTAGCCTTGTACTTGGCTCGAGACTTCTCCAAAGTTCTTTTACTTTGAGATGGATTTTCTCATCCTCTCAATGAACTTCGCTGCTCTAGTCACTTCTGAATCTTTCCTTAACACTTCTTGCAAACCCATTGCAACATCAAATGGATTAGTAGGTAAATAACCCAAACATGATTCAAAGGTGAATAGATGTGTGTACTGCCTATGATATGAGTACTAAATATATGCCAAAGAATCATCCCGAGTCTGTGGATACTTGCTGTTATAACCCGTTATTAGCTGTAACAAAGTCCTATAAACAATTTGTGTTTGCCCATTGGTTTGGGGATGGAACGTTGTGTTCTTTGGAGTTTTATTTCCTCTTGTAACACAAGGTGATCCAAAATTTCACGAAAAATCTGGAATCGCTATCTGAAACAATGGACTCAAGGAACCCAAAATGCATCAAAACATTAGAAAAGAATAGCTCATTTGCTTCATACTCTTTTATTGTTTTCTTACATGCAATCAAAATACTCATTTTGCCAAGTCTATCTACAACAACATAGATAGTCATGGCCATGCTTAAACATTGGTAATCCTCCTACAAAATCCATAGAGATGCTCTCCCATGGTCTAGTAGGTACCAATAGAGGCATGTACAATCCTTCTTTCCTAACCTTAGGCTTGCTTGTACAACCTAATTTACATCCTCTTAATGAGCCTAGATACTTCTGGCATATTGGACCAATACACATGACTTTGCAAGTGAGCCATGGTCTTACCAACACCAAAATGACCTGATACTTTGGAAGTATGCGTTTCCCTCTTCAATAGAAGTCTTTCTCCTTTGGCACACAAAATTTATCCCACTTGTAGAGTAGCCCATCTTTGAGGTGGTTTCATCTTTGTTGGAATGTCTTCCCAAAATATGCATCTTGTGCATAAGCTTCTCCTCGAGCTCTTTTGTGAAAGGCTCAAGTCATGAAATTATTGCTAGAGCTGAAATTTACCTTGTTATTGGTGGTCTAGATAGCATATTTACTGCTTTGCTCATGCTTCTTTTTTGTGCTTAATCAACTAATGAGACTCTTGAAGAAAACCTATCCACTTTTAGTGTCTTTCTTGCTGCCATTTATTTTGTGCTAGCAAATAATAAATATTGAAAAGGTTTGTGGTCAGTGTGCACAATAGTTTCTTTACCCAATAAATAATGTTTCCATTTCTTTATTGCTTGGACTAATATGCATTTTTTTTTATCATAAACATTAGATGCTCTTAATATTGAAGTAAATATCTTTGAGTAATAACAAACTAGCTTACCTCCTTGCAACAAAATTGCCCCCATAGCATACTCACTTGCATCTGTTTCAACTTTGAATGGCTGTTGCAAATTAGGAAGAGCAAGCACTAGTGCATGGCTGATTTTATATTTTAATGAATCAAAAGCACTATCATGTTCCTTACCCAATGAAAACTCTTAACACTTGTTGCAACTTTATATAGAGGTGGGTCAATGTTGAAGAAAGCTGGAATAAACTTCCTCATGTACTGTACAACTCCAACAAAACTTTTGATCTCGAGTCGCACACCTAGGTGTAGACCAATTTGTGAGAGCCTCAACTTTTGCAGGATCCACTCTCTTAGTTCTCCTCCTCCAACCACATGCCCCAAGTAGACTAGTGATTGTTTTGCAAATGCATATTTCTTCAGTTGCGTAACAACTGTTTTTCCTTCAACATTTGCAAGACTTGTCTCAAATGAGTTAGATGTTCTTCCCATGTAGCACTAAAAACCAAAATATCATCTAGATACACTATGACACATGTATCTATGAAAGGCGGTAAAACATCATTCATCAACCTCATAAATGTAATAGGTGCATTACATAAACCAAAAGGAAGTACCAACCATTCATACAAACCCTATTTTTTTCTTGAAGAGTCTTTCATACACCCTCCATACAAACTTAATGGTACTCGACTTTGAGATCTAAAATTGTGAAGTATTTAACATGTTGAATTGGTCCAACAAGTTATAAATAGGTGAAAGTGGATATCAATTCTTTATGGTGACCTCGTTTATAGTCTATGCATATTCTCCAAGAGCCATCATTATTTTGTACCATTGCAATGTGTGCCCCACATGGTGAGGTATTTGGGTGAAGAACACCTTGTTCTAACAAATCTTGAAGTTATTTCTTTACTTCATTATTCTCTAAAAGCGATTGCATGCACAAACCAATGTTTCATAAAAAGAGATTTAGGAAACAATTGAATCTCATGCTTTACTCTTTTTGGAGGAAAACCCTTAGGAGTTTGGAACACATCTTGAAAAGATTGCAACAAACTATCCAAATCTTTCAATCCTTGTTAGCACAATCAATCTCAAAATTTCTAACCCATCCTCTTGTTTATCCTTCAAAATAAATAAACAAAACTACTTAAAAGCTCGAATGAGTCTCTTTGCTTGGTTGGCACTTCTTACCCAGGCAAGCTTGGACTTGCTTTGATGTGCCTTGATGATGTAGTTGATCCCATCCTTGACCCATTTGTAATTGTCATCCCTTATGATGGAAATAACATCCCTAAGATACAAGGACTTACAAACACCACATCAAATGCATCAAGAGGAATTACATCTGCTTCTACTTCATCAATGTATTGTGGGTTAGTACCAAATTTAAATATGCATTTCTTAGTTACTTGAATCTCCACAACCTTCTTCATTGAACCTAATGGATATGGATGAGGATGATCATACATTTTCAAACCAAGCTTCTTAGCAACTTCATCGAAATCAAATTGGATTGAGAACTAGTATCAACTAGTGCATTTACCTTTGGTTTTTTTGATTTGGATCTTGATTTGGAACAATTTTCTCATCTCCTCTCTTTCTTGTTCCTCGTTTGTGTTGGTATTGTATGCAACCCAATTTCTCATCAACATTGGAAGTATCTTCTACCTCTACTCTCGATTTTTCTCTCTAAGTTGCCATCAACTTGGAGGCCTCATTTGGGATGCAATTCTAGATACAACTTCCAACACTTAGTGTCAATATGTCCATCTACACCCCAATGGTTACAAAGGTTCTTTTAATCATTACGATTGTGTAAAATGGTGGCATCCTTTACCTTTCCAATTACTCTTATTGTAAGGTTGATTTAGCTCTTGAATTGGTTTGTGGGCTAATTTTGGTTCAAGGCTTTCCCTTTCCTTGTCATTTCTCTTCTAATTGTAATATGCCCGCACACATGATTCATCAAGGTCTTTTGTCTTACTTGAGATCATCATTCTCCTTATATGTGTGTGGAGACCTCCCAAGTATTTGGCGAAGTTGTCTTCATCCACCAAGTTCAATCTCATCAACATGGCTTGTCTATGAAATTTTGTGGTATAATCTTGCACACTTTGAGTGCTCCTTTCTTGAAATATTGCAAATTGATCTTTTGATTAGTTTTATGCCCAACTGTATAAAATTTCTTAAATAACATTTCTTTGAATTCATCCCACTTAGCTACAATAGGGTTCTTCTTTTCAGAAGATGCTAAATAAGTTTTCCACCAAATTAGAGCATGACCTTCCATTTTGAGACGTGCAAAAGAAATATTTTGCACCTTAGTAACTTTATGCACACTAAAATATACCTCCATTTGTTTCAACCATTTGTCTAATAATTCAACATCTACTTGTCCTTGAAAACTCTTAATTTCAACATTGGTTTCAACTCGAAAGGAGTATGTTATGATGATTTCACCTTGGCTTTACCTTTGTCCTTTGGAGGTTGCTCATGCTCGTCCATGGCCTCTTCTTCCTCACGGGACTTCCTCTTCTCCGTTGAACTTCTTAGTGACAATGTGAGCCACCATGTCCATGGATTCTTTGTTCCTAGCCACACGCTCTTATTGTTCGGTGATGGTATATTGGGTATTCGTCATGTTGTCCATGCATGATTCTAATGTTGTAACTCTCTTGACAAGATCTTCACCTTCTTTTGCCATTTCTTTTGCTATTTGATTAACTTTCTTGTACGTATCTAATGATCGCAAGGTAGCAATTCTTCCTCTTGTGATCTTGTCACCGCCATTAGAATCAGTCAAATACTTTACATAGTTCCCAAAGATTAAATCAACTTTGATAGCAAAATGATCTCGTAAACTCCTAAAATTGATTACTTTTGAATTTACAAAATCACACTAAATGAAGGGTTTAGAAAATTGACCTACACATCGAACTCATTGAAGATAACCCAATTTTTTCCATATACAAATCACAATGTGCATTTGTGGAAATCTTAAGGAATTAAAATCACACTATATTGTCCTACCTTACGATTGCTTCAAAATGACAGCTTTTATTATTAGTGATGATTAGAATTAGTGTTATTTGTTGTTGGAAACTTAATATTATTGAAAATGACTTAATTATGAATGTTAAGAATATATACAACAAGAAGAAATAAAAAAGGAACATAAACATGAGATTTTGGAATAGGGAAACCCAAGATGGGGAAAACCCGGTCGGAAGTGGCAATCACCCAACTTCCTATCTAATTATGACCAAAAATAGATTAGAAAGCGTAATAACACAAGTACAATAGTTCATTATCTTTCTCATTCAACTTCCCCTATTCCATCAATCCAATTCTTTCTCATAAAACCAATTGAACATAAAATCTGATCATTGATGACTTCTTTGCATTCGTCCCTCTTATTTAACACGCTAGGAGATGTCCTTTTGTGCATTAACGGAACTAATCCGCCTCAGAACTAGAGAGATTGTTTTTGTGCCATTACTGGACCTATGCTGTCACAGTGGAGAAAAGGTTTGTTCAGATAGTCGATTCTACAACTATTGTGGTAATTGTAAAATTTTTGTTCTACTGATACTAGTGGCTACAAAATCATTTTGGTGATTATGCAACCACCACTCTACATGAAGTGGTGGTTTCACAACTCGCAAAACAATACTCCTTTTGGAGTCCCTCATGTTGATTGAAGCTGGATTTACCAGGTTTGGTTGGATGATGGAGTGGAATAGTTATCCCGATCCTTATAGATCAACTAAAGAAACTTAATCATAGTCGGTGAGGTGTTTGTATAGGTAACCTCAATATACTACTTAAAATTGTTCCTAATATTGAATCCTTAGTGTAACTTACATCCTATGACTAATAACTCATTGATGATCAAGGTTCATTTTAGGGAAAATATTCGTACATGTATGAATATTAGGATTTTTAAAGTTTGAATTTGGCGATTTTTTTACTATGTACGGTAGTAGGTTCACCAAAAATTTATGGTCATAAATAAATTTGACCCTAATTTCGCCTTACTATTTCCACTAAGGGTCGACCAATGTTGGTATATTCACCATTATGTTATAATATACTATTATATATATGATTAATTCACCATAATGTAGTAATATAATATAATTCCAAAATTCGTTAATTTTGAGATTTGGAGTCGAAGCCAAAGGTAAAAACAAATAAGCTGTGAAAAATCGAAAGTATAAGCCAAAAAACCAAAGGTATAAGTGAAAAGGTAAGTGATAAAGTTTTAACTATCAAGGCATTATGCGAATCATTACCGGATGACAACATAAATACATGATGTCACCCATTAACATGTATGTACAACACCAAACAATAGCAAAGATCATGTTACCAAAAAGTAATCGAATCGAGTACCCATTCGATGACATGAATGTATACAACCAAATGGTGGCCCGATAACATGTTCACATAACCCTGTTCGGTAGCCTAAGCCATGTTACCATGTTATCATGTAGCATGAGGTTTATTTTTCACAATGTCTTGAATTTATTTTTACATATTTTATTTTAAACTTTTATATTTTTGTCACATGTGAAGACTTCAAAATCACCCATATGATGGCCCCTGGTGCAAATGAGAAAAGAGCTCAAGGAAAAGAAAATACGACATGGACATTTTAAAGTATTTGACAAGACATAGTCACACCAAGGCTAATAGGGAATTTCAAATCTTATTATGTTGATGTTACTTTATATGTTGATTTCCCGAATGATGCAATAAGCTATTAAACAACTCAATTTATTTCAAATACATAACAATCATCATAAACATCTTCAAGACCTTGTTGAGAAAGGTGGAACAATAAAGGCTAAATTTGTAAAGTTGATGCAAGTCTTCAGTCAAAACTTATACAATTCTAGGAAAAATTTCACATTTAAAAAAGGGAAGACCTATTTCAGATCTCATTGATTATAAGATATTATTTCAATGTAATGGGTTTCCAAACATTCCAACATCACATTGGTCAGATACTAATGCTTGGGAAATGACAAAGTGTATGGCAAAAATTGAAATCATTGATTTGAGAGAGAAGGTAAAAAATGTGAATTTTATCTCATTGTCGATTGATGAGGTCACAACAATAGACAATACATTGTGGGTTTGCATGCATGTCTACACTTTCAATTTCAATAACCATTTGAGGGAACCTCATCTACTAGCTATGCACAAAATGATGGAGAATTGTAATTCTGAGAACCTCTGACAAACTAGTTATTAAAAATTTGAAAGAAATAGCTAGTATGGACGATCATTCAATCTCTACGAAGTTGATTTGTGTTGGGGCTGATGGGGCATCTGTCATGCAAGGTCATAAAACGGGCTTTGTATTCACCTTCAAACAACCATTGCCCCGTACATGATACATATTCACTTGCATGGCTCATATAATGAATCTCACTTACAAGATTGTAAGTAATTTTGAAAATGTCGCTAAAGTGGAAGAGCTTATACATGATTTGCATTCATACATGTCAAGAAGTCTTAAAAGATTTTTAGAGTTTCAAAATTTTTTTGTTAGAATTACAAATGGTAAAAAAATGCGAAATATGTTGACACAAGATGGATATCATTGTATGATCCTGCTTGCAGAATTTTTGAGGAATATAGGTCATTAGCAAGGTATATGTTCAAGAATCGTAGAGAGAAGTTGACAAGGCGAAAGATTTGTTATATCGTTTGACTGATTTGGAGACATTATTAACATTATGCGGTATTTTGCCAATGTTGAAGGAAATAAACAACTTGGTGAAACAAGCTCAGGAAAGATCTATATACATTGTTGATTTTATCAAATTAAGGAAACATGTATGTATGATTTTGGATAACTTATATTCCAGCCAAGACTGGTTTCAAAAGCCAATATTCAGTAGTTGGAAGGTCTTAACAGATACAAAATATCCCAACAACTATTTGAAGTTCAATATCAATGGTCATCTTTGTATCTCAGTTGATGGGAAAAATATACCAATGCACACTTTCCAAAGAGATCCTTATGTCCTAGGTTCTAATATTGAGGAAGTACCAGTGACAAGCCTTCTATTTGATGCTACATTGTCTAATACATGGAAAAAAATGATGAAGATATTTGAAACATTATCTTTTGATATCAGAGAATGATTTAAGAATAGTGATCTGCTTGAGGCCATGGGAGTTGTAAATCCCAATTTCTAGAATCCAATGATTGGTGAAGAACAAACAACTCAACTCTTTACAAAATACATGTCTAGACTAATGGATCAGTTTTGCAAATCTTCAGATGTTAATGGAGGAGAATTGAATGGTATATTGAATAGAAAATTACTCATATCATAGTCTACACATTTTGCATTGACAATGAGTGATCAATATAAGACTCTTATTGAGCCAACAAAAATGGAGCTATTACACTTATGTGGAGAAAGTTCTATCACAATAGCATTATGAGGGAAACTATAAGTGAATACTTCAAACTATATGAACTCATATAGACAATGATTTTGGGGTCATTGAAGATGAAAGGGTTTTTAGCGCATTAAAATTTGTTAAATCAAAACTTTGCAACAGATTGGACAAAAATATGGAAACTTGTTTGAGACTATATGTTTCAAGATATGGAGTGGACACATTTCCATATGAAAGAGCATTAGCTACTTGGACATCCCTTGCATAACAAAGAGCTGTCAATCAGATAACAACCAATGGAGACTTAGATTATGTTGAAATTGACTTGGACTCTGCAGACTGCAATTGCAAAAGATAAAATAAGTGATGAAGGACCATTAAGGATATGGTTGTTTCAGTTACTAGACACTTGAGCATTTTCCTTTTCTAATATATATATATATTGTGACTCATCATTTAGTTATTTTTCCTTTACATATATTTTTATATAATGTTTGGAAATTTTAAATCACTTCTATGTTTTTATATATTGCGTGAAATAACATATAGTAACTAGTTGTGCAAACTAGATGATGTAAAAAAATTAATTACATTACTTAGGAAAGTATGTTCAATCACGATTTCTCAATATCGAATCCACACATGTTCGAAAATATATTATAATCCATATATCCATCAAGATTCTGGGGATTAATAAAATACATAGGAGTCTAGAGATAATGTTTTCGTATTTAATTCAGCCGATTTGAAAATACACTATAAGTATAATCTATCTATACATCAAGAATAAACTATCAAGATTCAAGAGTACAATGCATATCCAAGTTTGAAACTAAATTGTAAATCCATGTATTCATCAACTTGTACATGTTTTAAAATAAGATAATGTTTTCATTTGACAAATACAATGATTGACATAAGATAATGTTTTCATTTGGATCCCTATCTTGGAGAAGCTTCTACAACATCAACATTTGTACTATCTTTAATAACACTAGACTGGACTAATTCATTTGCAACGACATTAATATTTTCAAGATTTTGCCTATCCTCGCTAGTTGCATCTCTCCTTGAAAGGAGAGTAGGATCCTCATCATTTTTTCTTCAACAGAATATCAGGATCCAATCCATGCTCCTTTATAATCCTTCGCAATGTATTGTTTTGCTTGTTTAATAAAACAAGTTTCTCTTTGAAGACTATTGCTCCCGTACACTTTCTCTTACTTTTTTAAGGTGCTCATCTAACACATGCACTTCAATCTTCAATGTTTGGTATTTGGACTACACATAAAAATCCCATAGTTAGAAAGTAGATAAACTATAACAACATAAAATATAATCTTCAAAATATTAAGTACTTACCAAGGCCAAGTCTTTCTCCACATTTGCAATAGTGACAAGTGTTTTTGTCTCTGTTTCACTTATTGTAATATGACCATGCCTCAACGTTCAAAATTTTCATTCTGTTAAGCATTATATTTAAAACATTAGCATTATTATAATTATTGTTTGTGACAATATTAGCAGATTGTGCTTGAGCAAGTGATCCATAGGAATCCAGAAAAACACACCACTTCATTAGTTCCATCAAGCACAAGAAGGAAAAACAAAAAAAATGAATAAATTGAGGTAAATGGAGGTTCTAGAAAGAACCGCCGCTATATGCGTAGCGGTGGTTTTGTAATCACTTTGCCATGAAGGGCAACAGTCCTAAAACCATCGCCCAACCAGGGTGACAAAACCCGAGACCGCCGGTCTACTCAGGGCGGCGGTCCTGACACTTTCGAACAGAGAAAAAGAATGGCACGTGAATGGACGCGAATTTAAAGCACCTAGACGCATCTCTTCCCTTCCATGCCCTTTCAATTTCTCCAGTGCACGTGAGGACATGGGAAGGCCTATAAATGCATGAAAGGAACAAGAGAATAGGAATTCGAAGATCCAGAGAGATTGAGAAGCAGAGTTTAATGAGAGCAGTGAGCAAGATCTTCAGTGTTGGAATGGAATTGTAGGAGCAAGGTGTAGAAATAGAGCAAGCAAGTAATTAGAGAGAAGGAAATAATTCAAACTTCAACACCAACAATTTTATCTGAAACCTCCAATGGAGGAAACCATTCGAGAAGGGCAAGAATGTCTGTAATTGTCTATATTAATCTATAATCTGTAATAAGTATAGACAATTTTATACTTATTATCAGAATCAGTAATTGTCTATATTAGACCAATAAAAGTGGGAAGAAAGAGCAATTACCCTTCCGACGGGTTTTCCTCCATTGGAGGTTTCAGATAAAATTGTTGGTGTCAAGTTTGAATTATTTCCTTCTCTGCAATTTTCCTTTCTATAGAACTAGATAATCGATCACGAAGCTCTAATTTTCAAGCAAATCATCATTTTCCAAAGTTGAAAGTAGAACAACATAGTTGTGTGATTCATAGAGTTCCAAAGTAGAAGTTTATGGATTAGCAAGTAAAACATCAATCTTAACCGGTTCATTTTTTATCAATGAAAAAAGTTGTTCCCTATGTGAAAAATTATGATATCGTTCATTAATTTATTTGATCAGAGCTTTTTCTCTGATCTCCCATATCCTCAATTCCTTAATATTAGGCACAATATTTTCCATCACAAGGGTTGTACAATTATCACCACAAGAATGTCAACCAAAATTTTTGTTTTGCCATCATCATCCAAAATTTCCTCCCCAATTGGTGGAGGATCTGAAGTGGCTTGTTGTTGTGGCACTGGTTACTCCTTTTGTGCAGACTGAATAAGATCATCGTGATGGAATTATTGTTTCCCTGCTGTAGCCATGTCGTAAAGGCTATCAAAGCCAAGATACTCCTCATCCATATCTATATTATTTAAAATAGAAGTGCCTCTGGCACTTTGCACGCCGCCTAATGAAAATTTGGGGAACTCTGAAGTGGTATAATTGTGCACCCCATGGCCGTTCAGGGGACACTATCCTCTTTCCCCTACCATGAGGCGAAAGGGGAGGTGGGTGTGGTGTACTCCTTAAGCGTTGAGAAGAGGGGGTGGTCGTGGCTTAAACATGAGACCGAAGTTCAAAATTATGAACTCAATAATTTAACAATATCAATATGTTGTATTCACAAAGTCAAACAAGAGAACACTAAGCACTTAAAAAGAATGAAATCAATATGGATTTTTTATGTTGTGAATGTTTTTGTTGTCCATAATCGATATATTATGGCACTGGCTAGAAGGGAGGTGGTGGCATTAATCCTTGATTTTAAGGAAAACTAGTTAAATTGAATGATAAAATCCTAAAACCAAGACTAATATAAATAAAATTTAAATATACGATTTATTCATACATGAACTTGAAGGGTGAAGAACTTCGTGAGATCGAATCTCCTATTACTCAGAATGTAAGTAGTGTCTCGGAGCATTAGACACCTGGGTGATGTGCCGGGACGTGGTCTGCACATTAGAAAAATGACACATGTCATTGTCAACATTCAAATTATCATTATATGAATTATAAAATTCAAACACGTTCAAGTTTTAATAATTGTTCTTTGCCCAAACAACACAGTTTGGGTCACACAATTTTTTTTAAAACTAATGTTCCTTGTTCGCATATTTACAATATGGAACACACATTCAATGCCATTCAATCCTATAACAGATTCTATATGCTGCTGTAAATGACTCGAGGAACTGCCGATCTTCCATTTTCATGGCTCGGAGTTTCAACGATCCTTCATTTCATGACTCGGCAACAACCGATCCTTCATGTTCGTTTATGCATAGTATATTATATATACCAGTTCTCTTAACCGTTTCCGGTTATCGAAGTGATCCATTTAAGAAGCCTATCTGAATATCTGTTACTGATATTCATCTGACATCCTGCATCTTAAATTAAGTGATAAGGACAACGCAACCAGCACTTGCGATACTTTGGCCAAATATTTTCACATGCTTTGCATGATCATATTCCTGGATGTGATACACATCAATGGAATACGTCCTTCACTTCACTTCACCTGTTATCTAGAATGGTCTTTCCTGGTTCCTACCAGTCCTCTCGATTTAAGGTCAGATTTAAACTTCCAATTTCCAACTAGTAATATGAACGAATATAGGAAGGCACTCCTGGTAACTAAAGATACGCAGACATACGGTGTCATTCCCCACGACTCCGTGTGTCTAGTTATCTTTAGTATTCCGGAGTCACTCCGTATACCAGATCATACTCCTATCCCCTGCCAAGAACTTCACATTCAGCCTATGTATTCTTGATGTTTTAATTCGGGAGGGCATTGCAATATGTCAGCTGCAACATTGTGTCGTCATGAAGACCCCGTCTTCATGAAGACACCTTGCTGTAGCTGGCGTATGCCAATGTCCTACGGAATCCTCCCATCGAGAATACACATCCTGCTCAAGTGATTTGGATATGATTTTAATAATTAAGAATCAACTTTCAGCAACCATGTTGATCCCTTTATCCTCGTTCCGTTACAGTTGTATATAGCTAAGAGAGACTAAATCCGTCCTTTAGCTTGCTATGCATCTTCTCCTTCGTGTCGAAGGGCTGCATTTCTCTACTTGGTTCTCTTCTTAATCATTGGATTAAGCAGCCCGTTACCGACGGACGTGATAAGTTTAACCTATTAAACTTAACCAAGGTTTCCCCAACTGTAACTAAATTCAGAATTCTAGCTTATTAGACGTCATTTAAACGAGGTCTAATTCCCAAGAAATGTATTCATTTGTTCTCCTTAACATTACATAGTTAAGGTCCATAGTTATGGATATACTTATCCTATATCCTTTATTCTGAATTTAACATACGAGGTCATTAATGGAGTTCGAAAGCGAAGTTCGATTACTCCGAAGTTAATTGATATTCCTTAGCTTCCAAGCTGATCCTGAATACCTATCAGTTATGAAATCATATTCTTCCTAATCCTTTTTAATGTCAATTAAAAATTCATCTTTACCCAAGTATGAACTAATTGCATATTTCAACTTAAAAGTTGCATTTAGGTAAGAATAGATATTAATTCTCATTTAGCATCCATCCAAGGACAATTAAACAAATCCAAATCAAGAAATAACATTATATTTCCAATTTAGTCAATAATATCAAACTGATATAATTATTAAAATATCACACTTGTATTTGTATTCATCAATTCATTTCATAATCCATACATTTGCCAATCCAACTGATTGGACATTGTTTACATAAAAACATCATTACAACTCATAGATAGAAGAATATACTTTCTTCTTTTCACAATTCCTCGAAGAGGAATAAAAGTAAACAAATACAATTCATCTTCAACCAATCAAGAAGCATCAGAAAACAGCCATGTCCTCATTCTAATCAAATTCCATCTGCAAAATGATTTGCACGGGTCAGTTCAATGAACTGAGCATATTAAGCACTTATCATTAAAATGAGGTGCTTCAACTAACTGTCTCAATAAAAGAACCCTGCTTTTATGAAACGACAGTAAGACATCAATCACGAAATAGGCACAAAAGAAAGATCAGCATAACAACTGAACCATCAAAATATCATCACAATCAGCCAAAGAACTGCTGTCCCATTTTCCACATAACCTTTACAAGTCTCAAATTACAATATTGTGAAGTTAGGAATACAAGTAGCATACTGCTGATATAACATACTGTTATCCTTTCCACACCTTTCATTAATAATAAATGCAAAGGGTAAAACGAACTAAAACGTAAATCCATTACTTTCCTTTCAGTTCATGCATCACATTAGATTCCAAGCAATCAAGCACAGACAAGAAAGCGAACAGCAATGCATATAGTTGCTCATATCTAAGCACTACAAAATTCATTATTAACGAATTATAGATTTCCAACTGAATGAAAGAAGAACAGATCATTTTTCCAAGTCATTCATCCATATCCCTATTTCTTTCCACATGACTGTCCTAAAATGGAATCCAAACGAGACACAAATCAAGATAACAGTTCAGAGTGAAACTTACAAAATCCATTCAGAATTCACTTTCCGGCAGTAAGAGTAATTTCATTCATAATCAGCTTTAAATGAAAACAAGGAAGAATTCATCGTCCTTATCCATACTTCATTTAAATCAAGCTCATATGCATATCCAAACAGGGTTAGTATATCATCGTATTTATCATAGATCAATTAGTACAAGGATGCATACTATATATTTACCGTACTAGAAGAAACCATAATTCTTTCACGTATGGTAAAAGATAAACGGTTATACAGTCATACATTCAATTATTCGTATGATTTCTTAATTCTAAGAACGCATTCCGTTCAAAACAAAATTTTGTTCAATGCTGTTACCTACAGCAAGACAAATCATAATGCTATTTCCAGAATTCAAACAGCCAAAAGAGAAGAATTCGTTTCTTTAACTAATCAAATAAGAAACAATCGCATTTTCTTCAACTTAACAAGAATTATTCATGCCGATTTCATTTTTCCTTGAATGACAAAGGCAAAGATCGAGAAGACCACACGAAAACATCCAAAATTTCCATTAGTACAAAAAAATAACAAAGATTCGAAACCATCCAAATGCCACTCGCAATTTTTTTGTCGATTGAACTTAAGACGTTCATCAAAAAAACCAAATTATTGTTTCATTTGGATCAAAAAAAGCAAAAGAAGAAGAATTTGTTTCCTATAATTTCCATAAGAGACAATCAACTTCTTCAAGGAATTAAAACACCCCATCTCGTGTTTACCTTACCAGGACAGTTCAATTCGTAATGATAGTTGAACAATCGTTCATAATGAACAACAACTCACATAGTCTGAACCGTTTAAATTTAATATAACATAAACAACGAATACCCCATGCAATTTCTTCCTTGCACAACAATCCAATTAAAAATGCGTTTTCACAAAGACAGCCCGAACTAAAAGGTCGAACAACAACAATGAAACACAACAATCATCTAACTTTCTCAGCAAGAGAAACAATATAATTCATTATAAATTTAGAAGGAAAACTATTTCTTTTCCAACTCCCACGAATACTCATTCGTATTCGTCAATTCACATAAAAGAAGAAACACAACAACAATTGTATTACTAGCATATCCGTCTAATCGAGTTCACAATACTCAGATAAAACTCTAATGCCAATTCCTTTAAAATACAGAAATGCTATTTCCTTCTAATCCCGAAACAGCAAAAGGAAGAGAAAAGTTTTATTTCTTTTAAGCAAGAAAAAGAAAGAAACAACAAAAACGTATTACCATTTCTTCCCTCAAATCAAATTCGTATGCTCATACAAAACCCAAATGCCGTATCCATCATAATCAAACACAGCAGAAAGAGAAAGGATCTATTTCCTTTTTAAAAGAAATTTCAGTAAAGAATACGACTTCATACAACTCGCACATCCAGTACAGTATTATCACAGAAGTTCATATATCAAAGAACAATTGCTCGACACTGAAAGACAACTCCTATTGTCTATTCAGACTTCATCATTCAAGTTCGTAAAACAAGAGAACGATTACACATACAGCAATAAGGAGAACAACTCACACTTCCTATTCCGATTTCATACAAACATGAACAGAGAAAGAAAATACCTATTTCAAATCCTCCAAACTGTCAACAACCAATACAACAATTCATATTCCAACTCGATTCGTGCAAAGACAAATCAAAGCCTAGCAACCAGAAGCGATTCTACTTATCATTTCCAAAAAAGAAAGCAAGAATCAACGAAATCCAAATCATATCGACTCGACAACAATCACATAACCCAAAACCCAAGAGTAGGGTTGTTTTAATGAGACATTTAAACAAAGCAAGAATTTTTAAAGAGAAGGGCTTAACATGCCTGTGATCTCTTTTCCAAAACTTGAAGAAAGCTGCGTTTGCCGAAGTTATTTCCTTCCACGGCGACAGCAAGAACTTCCCAACAATCCTTTCCTCTTGGGCTCAAGAATGACCTCAAAATCTCCCAAGAACAGTGATAAATCCAAAGAACTGGTTCGACTGAACAGAACAAAAAAACCAAATGCAGAGCAACTTTGCAAGGTCCGAATCGACACAATGAAAAATCAATTTTCCCTCATACACTTTCCAAGGTGAGCTGGTCGCGAGGACCAAGAACATTTAATGCATTAAAGGCTCTGCCTTTTCCCAACTTCCCACGCCACTGCCAACTTGAGTTGGCGATCTCCAAATTTCAAATTTGCAGCAAAAACCAAATTTGGCTCCATCTCCAAATAGATACCTCCGCCACTTACCTGCCCCGCCAAACTGGCGCTGTCCACGTATGGACTCCCCAATAAATGCCATTGAATACCCCTTCATCCTTATCCTCTCCCTCCAAGGGTCTGCGCGTCCCCTTTAGGTTAGGATTAGTTTAGGTTGTATATTAGTGTTCACCTAGGTCATAGTTTAGTCTTAGGTTATTAGGACTTAGGTTTATTTTTTTTTTTTTTTGTAATTTAAAAATCCACTTAGGATAGTAGTTTAGGATGCATGTTAGGACTTAGGATTAGCTTAGGATTTAATTCCTACTAACCACTAACACTAATCAACCCCTAACCCAATCTCTCAACTGACACTCGTTAATGTTGTGCAGGACGTTCCGTCCTTTGAATCACATGCCAAGGCCACCCGTGTCCAGGCATTTCTTGCCTCACGAGGTTTTAAGTTCGACAGTACAGGGTTCAAGGATCGAACCTTTGTCGTTGGCATTTACGTGCCAGCTGCTCATACCTGCAATCAGGCGCTGCACATTCATATCAACCTCCGGTTCGGTTCAAGAGTAAATCGACACAGAAATCACAAGAAGACCACAACATACTTTGGATCAATGAAATTGATTCAAGGTGTGCTGTCAATCAGCAACGAGAGTTTAGCAAGTATACGACAATTTGTCGTCACATCAGCAAACACACAAGTACAATAACTGCTGTCCTATGCAATAAATCACAACATGCAAGAATCCAAGTTAGCAACACATTCCTTTAAGATCAGAATTTATCTTAACATGTTTGCCTTCATTTCAGCAGTTATAATAGTATGAAAAACATTCACCAAGATAACTTACAAAATCAGAGTGTTACATTCTTCCCTCCTTAAAGAATCATCGTCCCGATGATCAGATTAAACAAATCAAGGAGTTCCTAGGACAAAGTTCAGTTATTGTCCTTTCATTCATAAGTTCATACCAAAAACAGATTCACTCTTAAAAACAACGTTTTAAGACAACTGTACAATAGACTAATAATTGTCTAAATTTGGTAGAATTATCAGTTCCTCGAATTTCAAATTCGATTAAACAGATGTGGAAAAGTAGATCTCATTTCTTCGAGATTTTCCCAAGTTGCACTTTCTTCACTGAACTGGTCCCACTGGACCTTACATTGGTTCACTTCGCGATTTCTCAAGTACAACTGGCGAGTTCCCAGCACTCGAATGGGCTTAACCACGATTATTCCTGGGTCTTGGACCTGCAAGGAATTCCAATTTAGCACATGTGATAAATCTATCACGTATTTCTTAAGCAAAGAAATATGAAAAACATCATGCATTTGAGACAAAGCAGGAGGTAATGCTAGACGATAAGCTACAGGGTTGATTATTTCAACAATTTCAAAAGGTCCCACGTAACGTGGCGACAACTTGGCAGCCTTGCCAAAAGTTATTGAGCTCTTTTTTCGGCTTCACAGAAGAAAGACCTTCTCTCCCGGTTTATAATGCTCACAACCCGCTTAAGTCTGCATAGCTCTTTTGCCTATTGGCAGCCTCCTTTAGATGTTCCCGAATCATTTTGATTTGTTGTTCCATTTCCATAAGGATTTCTGGCCCAATTACCTCTCTGTCCTCAACGCTGTCCCAGCTGACAGGGGTTCTACATTTTCTTCCATACAATGCTTCAAAGGGCGCCATTTTTAAAGAGGCATGATAGGTGTTATTGTAAGCAAATTCTACCAGTGGAAGGTATTCCTCCCATTTATACTGCTGGTCCATGCAATACATCCTTAACATGTCCTCTAAAACCTGATTAACTCTCTCAGTCTGTCCATCCGTTTCGGATGATATGCAGAACTGAAGTTCAATTTAGTCCCCAAGGCCGCATTAAGCGTTTGCCAAAACCTTGATGTCATCCTCGGATCTCTGTCCGATATGATTAATTCCGGTATTCCATGCAATCTGAAGATTTCATGTACAAATCTTCTTGCTAGCACTGGTGCATCGTCCTTCAAATTACCAGCAATGAAGTGTGCCACTTTGGTCAATTTGTCGACTACAACCAGGATAATGTCATGCTTATTTCTTGACATAGGCAATCCTTGAACGAAATCCATCGTTATCACTTGCCATTTATACTGCATGGAATACTGTGGGGATACAATAATCCAGCGGGGTGCATATGTTCCGCCTTAACACGCTGACATTCCAAGCAGTGTGTTACAAATTCTACCACATCCTTTTTCATTCCCTTCCAGAAATATTGCTTGCTTAAGATCAGCGAGCATTTTTGTAATGCCAGGGTGTCCAGAAAAAGGTGAATTATGAAATTCAGTTAACAATTTCCCTCTTAAGTCATTTGCCAAAGGTATATATACCTGTTTTCGAACCTCAGAATTCCTTCATTATCAAAACGGAATCCCTTATACCTGACATCCCTCGGGTGCGGCAAGTGCTGATTTGACTTCTTTGGAAATAAGGATCTCGATTCAAGGCATCTTTCACCTCATCCTTAAACCGAGTTCTTAACGTTATAAGAGCAGAGATATGCTTCCTTCGACTCGACTCGAGCATCCGCTACTCTATTTTCCTTGCCCTTAATGTAGCTTATATCGAAATCATACTGAGACAGAAATTCTAACCATCTTCGCTGCCTTGCATTCAGATTTGGCTGAGTAAAAATATACTTCAGCCCCAGATGGTCTGTTTTTAACTCGAAGGGCTTGCCTAAAAGGTAATGCCTCCACATTTGAAGTGCATGAACAATGGCAGCGAGCTCAAGATCGTGTGGAGCATAGTTCTGTTCATGTAACTTAAGCTTTCTGCTTTCATAAGCGATGACATGGTTATTCTGTAATAGAATACCTCCAAGGCCTTCTCCTGAGGCGTCCGTTACAACCATAAAATCTCCATTTGGATCAGGTACAGTCAAAATAGGTGCTGTAGTTAACTGTTCCTTTAAATTCTTAAAGGCAGATTCACATTTGTCTGTCCAGACAAATTTCTTTTCTTTCTTTTGCAGCGAAGTGATTGGGGCAGCAATTTTTGAAAAGTCCTTAACAAACTTTCGGTAATATCCTGCCAACCCCATGAAACTCCTCACTTCGTGCACGTTCTTAGGCGCAGGCCACTCAGTTATAGCTGTGATCTTTGAAGGGTCAACAGCTATCCCATTCTTGCTTATAACGTGTCCCAAATAATGCACCTCTGCATCATAAAAGGAACATTTGGACAGTTTTCCATACAACTTCCTCTTTCTTAAGATTTCCAGCACTATCCTGAGATGTTCTTGGTGCTCTTCGACATTTTTAGAGTATATAAGAATGTCATCTAAGAATACAAGCACAAACTTGTCTAAGTATTCTTGAAAAATATTGTTCATTAGATTCATGAAGGCGGCAGGTGCATTAGTCAACCCAAAAGGTAACACCGTGAACTCATAATGCCCGTACCTCGTTCTAAAAGTTGTTTTATGAATATCTTCTTCCTTTATTCTCGGTGATGATACCCGATCGAAGATCTATTTTTGAATAAACCGATGCTCCTCGCATCATCGATCGAACAGATCATCAATCCTAGGAAGTGGGTATCGATTTTTAATAGTTGCTTTGTTCAGCATTCTGTAATCAATGCACAGCCTCAATGTGCCATCCTTTTTCTTTACAAAAATTACCGGCGCTCCCCAAGGTGAGACGCTCGGTCTTATCAGCCCCTTAGTCAGAAGTTCTTGTAACTGAGCCTTCAGCTCTACCAACTCAATGGTAGTCATTCTATAAGGTGCCTTAGATATGGGTTCAGTTCCTGGTTTGATTTCTATTGCGAAGTCAAACTCACGTTTGGGTGGAAGACCTGGCAATTCCTCCGGAAACACATCACGGAAATCCCTCAACAATGGATATCTTTCCATGAAATCATTATCTTCCCCGCATTTTCTGTCACTTTTACTGCATACAAAGTGCAGCCTCTATTTTTAGCCCTTTTTAGTTGCATAGCCGTCAGTTTCCTAACTGCAACTTCCCGTTTTACACCTTGAATGACTGCTGCTTTCTGCAGGTCATCAAAGCAACAGATTTGTTTTTCATAACAGTCGACCTTTGCCTTATGTTCAGCCAACCAGTTAACTCCAATAATGATATCATATGATCCTAGAGGAGTGACATACAAGTCAACTTCGGTGGAGAAACTAGGCAGATCAAGAATTGCCCCAAAAAGGCACATTTCGACTGTATGGACAACATTATTCCCATAATGCACTGTCCATGTTTTATCCATTCTTGCAGCCTTTCTTTTTAATTTCATAGCAAGTTTAGCAGAAATAAAACATTCTGTAGCTCCAGTATCAAAAAGTATAACTACAGGTGTACCGAATAACTTACCCGTAACTTCTATGGGCGTCACTTGCTTTTCAGCTTGTCTGTTAGCCACTGCAGCGTGTATCCTATGCTGCTGTCCGCGATCATCCTTCTTCTGAGGACAGTGATTCGCATAGTGGTCCTTTCCACAGTTGAAGCATCCTCCAACTGGTCCTTTTCTAGGCTCAAATTTGTTACCAGCCTTGAAGTTATCATTCTGGCTTCCATAGGACTTCTGTCCAATGCCATTAACTTTTGTGAAGCTGTTCCGCATGCTATTTACAGGTCTGTTCATCACAGGTTTCTTGTTGTTATCTACAACAATTTTGTTTTTCACACCAAACCTTTTCCAAGGTCCCCTTTTTGGTGCAAGAGACGAAGAAGAATTGGGAATCTTCTTCCTTATCTCTTCCCTGTGAGTAGATATTGCCCTCAATTTCTGTTCCTGTCTGATTGCCTTTTCGACAACTCCATCCATGGTGGTTGGGCCGTGGACATCCACTTCGCCACCAATGATGGGATTCAGTCCCATTATGAATTTTCGTATTCTGAACTTCTCATCAGCTTGGTACTGCGGCACATACTTAAGGAGTTTAGTAAACCCTTCCCAGTATTCCGTCACGATAACCTTCCTTGCGACCAGTTCTGAAATTCAGTCATTTTCCTATCAAAATAGAGTTGAGGCAGCCATCGTTGCCTAAAATAACCCTTAAATTGATCCCAAGTTATGTCTGATTCGACAATATTCAGCTCAACCTTACGGTTGTCCCACCATGATGATGCTTCATGAGAAAGCTGATATGCTCCCCATATCGCTTTAGTCTCTTCGGAGAAGTTTCTTATTGCAAAGTATTTCTCCATTTCACTGAGCCAGTTCTCAGCTCCATCCCCAAGAGTTGTTCCATCAAACTTTGGAGGACTTATTCTCTTTATATCATTTGTAAGTTCAGCTGCTAATCTTGCCCTTTTATTTTCAGGGGGATTAGGAGCAATTACATTATTATCATCAACACCCGGATTCCCTCCGTTGATGTTGTCCACAGGAGGCAGCTGATCATTTATTTCAGCTTCATTCTCCTCCTCTTCATTGCCCATTGACTGCTGTTCCAGAACAGTCAAACGATCCCTCGTATCAAGTAGGGCAGCAAGGATTTCATCCAGCTTTTGAGCAGTTGCTGCTTCTCCACCCTGTAACGGGTTATTCGCAGCATTCCCTCTTGTTCTGACCATTTTCTGTTCAATAAGAAAATGTAAACCTTATTAATATCGTGGACTCATTAGGTCCAAGAGCTGCAACCTTCAGCTCTGATACCAAGATGTAACATCCCCATTTTAAGATACTAGAACAAGGGAATTTTTTTTTTTGATAACGTTCTCTGTTATGAATTATAAAATTCAAACACACGTTCAAGTTTTAATAATTGTTCTTTGCCCAAACAACACAGTTTGGATCACACAATTTCTTTTTAAAACTAATGTTCCCTGTTCGCATATTTACAATATGGAACACACATTCAATGCCATTCAATCCTATAATGATTCTATATGCTGCTGTAAATGACTCGAGGAACTGCCGATCTTCCATTTTCATGGCTCGGAGTTTCAACGATCCTTCATTTCATGACTCGGCAACAACCGATCCTTCATGTTCGTTTATGCATAGTATATTATATATACCAGTTCTCTTAACCGTTTCTGGTTATCGAAGTGATCCATTTAAGAAGCCTATCTGAATATCTCATGCATCGATATTCATCGACATCCTGCATCTTAAATTAAGTGATAAGGACAACGCAACCAAGCACTTGCGATACTTTGGCCAAATATTTTCACATGCTTTGCATGATCATATTCCTGGATGTGATACACATCAATGGAATACGTCCTTCACTTCACTTCACCTGTTATCTAGAATGGTCTTTCCTGGTTCCTACCAGTCCTCTCGATTTAAGGTCAGATTTAAACTTCCAATTTCCAACTAGTAATATGAACGAATATAGGAAGGCACTCCTGGTAACTAAAGATACGCAGACATACGGTGTCGTTCCCCACGACTCCGTGTGTCTAGTTATCTTTAGTATCCCAGAGTCACTCCGTATACCTGATCATACTCCTATCCCCTGCCAAGAACTTCACATTCAGCCTATGTATTCTTGATGTTTTTTTCGGGAGGGCATTGCATATATAGTCACTGCAACATTGTGTCGTCATGAAGACCCCGTCTTCATGAAGACACCTTGCTGTAGCTGGCGTATGCCAATGTCCTACGGAATCCTCCCATCGAGAATACACATCCTGCTCAAGTGATTTGGATATGATCTTAATAATTAAGAATCAACTTTCAGCAACCATGTTGATCCCTTTATCCTCGCTTCCGTTACAGTTGTATATAGCTAAGAGAGACTAAATCCGTCCTTTAGCTTGCTATGCATCTTCTCCTTCATGTCGAAGGGCTGCATTTCTCTACTTGGTTCTCTTCTTAATCATTGGATTAAGCAGATTCTTCGACGACGGGACGTGATAAGTTTAACCTATTAAACTTAACCAAGGTTTCCCCAACTGTAACTAAATTCAGAATTCTAGCTTATTAGACGTCATTTAAACGAGGTCTAATTCCCAAGAAATGTATTCATTTGTTCTCCTTAACATTACATAGTTAAGGTCCATAGTTATGGATATACTTATCCTATATCCTTTATTCTGAATTTAACATACGAGGTCATTAATGGAGTTCGAAAGCGAAGTTCGATTACTCGAAGTTAATTGATATTCCTTAGCTTCCAAGCTGATCCGAATACCTATCGGTTATGAAATCATATTCTTCCTAATCCTTTTTAATGTCAATTAAAAATTCATCTTTACCAAGTATGAACTAATTGCATATTTCAACTTAAAAGTTGCATTTAGGTAAGAATAGATATTAATTCTCATTTAGCATCCATCCAAGGACAATTAAATAAATCCAAATCAAGAAATAACATTATATTTCCAATTTAGTCAATAATATCAAACTGATATAATTATTAAAATATCATACTTGTATTTGTATTCATCAATTCGTTTCATAATCCATACATTTGCCAATCCAACTGAATGGACATTGTTTACATAAAACATCATTACAACTCATAGATAGAAGAATATACTTTCTTCTTTTCACAATTCCTCGAAGAGGAATAAAAGTAAACAAATACAATTCATCTTCAACCAATCAAGAAGCATCAGAAAACAAGCCATGTCTTCATTCTAATCAAATTCCATCTGCAAAATGATTTACAGGTCAGTTCAATGAACTGAGCATATTAAGCACTTATCATTAAAATGAGGTGCTTCAACTAACTGTCTCAATAAAAGAACCCTGCTTTTATGAAACGACAGTAAGACATCAATCACGAAATAGGCACAAAAGAAAGATCAGCATAACAACTGAACCATCAAAATATCATCACAATCAGCCAAAGAACTGCTGTCCCATTTTCCACATAACCTTTACAAGTCTCAAATTACAATATTGTGAAGTTAGGAATACAAGTAGCATACTGCTGATATAACATATTGTTATCCTTTCCACACCTTTCATTAATAATAAATGCAAAGGGTAAAACGAACTGAAACGTAAATCCATTACTTTCCTTTCAGTTCATGCATCACATTAGATTCCAAGCAATCAAGCACAGACAAGAAAGCGAACAGCAATGCATATAGTTGCTCATATCTAAGCACTACAAAATTCATTATTAACGAATTATAGATTTCCAACTGAATGAAAGAAGAACAGATCATTTTTCCAAGTCATTCATCCATATCCCTATTTCTTTCCACATGACTGTCCTAAAATGGAATCCAAACGAGACACAAATCAAGATAACAGTTCAGAGTGAAACTTACAAAATCCATTCAGAATTCACTTTCCGGCAGTAAGAGTAATTTCATTCATAATCAGCTTTAAATGAAAACAAGGAAGAATTCATCGTCCTTATCCATACTTCATTTAAATCAAGCTCATATGCATATCCAAGACAGGTTAGTATATCATCGTATTTATCATAGATCAATTAGTACAAGGATGCATACTATATATTTACCGTACTAGAAGAAACCATAATTCTTTCACTGTATGGTAAACAGATAAACAGTTATACAATCATGCAATCAATTATTCGCATGATTTCCTAATTCTATGAACGCATTCCGTTCAAAATAAAATTTTATTCATTGCTGTTACCTACAGCAAGACCAATCATAATGCTATTTCCAGAATTCAAACAACCAAAAGAGAAGAATTCGTTCCTTTAACTATTCAAATAAGAAACAATCGTTTTCTTCAACTTAACAAGAATTATTCATGCCGATTTCATTTTTCCTTGAATGACAGTGCAAAGATCAGAAGACCACACGAAAACATCCAAAATTTCCATTAGTACAAAAAAAATAACAGCACTCAGAAACCATCTAAATGCCACTGCAATTTTTTTGTCAGATTGAACTTAAGACGTTCATCAAAACCAAATTACTGTTTCATTTGGATCAAAAAAGCAAAAGAAGAAGAATTTGTTTCCCTATAATTTCCGTAAGAGACAATCAACTTCTTCAAGGAATTAAAACACCCCATCTCGTGTTTACCTTACCAGGACAGTTCAATTCGTAATGACAGTTGAACAATCGTTCATAATGAACAACAACTCACATAGTCTGAACCGTTTAAATTTAATATAACATAAACAACGAATACCCCATGCAATTTCTTCCTTGTATAGCAATCCAATTAAAAATGCGTTTTCACAAAGACAGCCCGAACTAAAAGGTCAAACAGCAACAATGAAACACAACAATCATCTAACTTTCTCAGCAAGAAAAACAATATAATTCATTATAAATTCAGAAGGAAAACTATTTCTTTTCCAACTCCCACGAATACTCATTCGTATTCGTCAATTCACATAAAAGAAGAAACACAACAACAATTGTATTACTAGCATATCCGTCTAATCGAGTTCACAATACTCAGATAAAACTCTAATGCCAATTCCTTTAAAATACAGAAATGCTATTTCCTTCTAATCCCGAAACAACAAAAGGAAGAGAAAAGTTTTATTTCTTTTAAGCAAGAAAAGGAAAGAAACAACAAAAACGTGTTACCATTTCTTCCCTCAATCAAATTCATATGCTCATACAAAACCCTATGTTGTATTCATCATAATCAAACACAGCAGAAGAGAAAGGATCTATTTCCTTTTTAAAAGAAATTTCAGTAAAGGATACGACTTCATACAACTCGCACCTCCAGTACAGTATTATCACAGAAGTTCAAATATCAAAGAACAATTGCTCGACACTGTAAGACAACTCCTATTGTCTATTCAAACTTCATCATTCAAGTTCGTAAAACAAGAGAATGATTACACAGTAAGGAGAACAACTCACACTGCCTGTTCCGATTTCATACAAACATGAACAGAGAAAGAAAATACCTATTTCAAATCCTCCAAACTGTCAACAACCAATACAACAATTCATATTCCAACTCGATTCGTGCAAAGACAAATCAAAGCATGGCAACCAGAAGCGATTCTACTTATCATTTCCAAAAAAAGAAAGCAAGAATCAACGAAATCCAAATCATATCGACTCACAACAATCACATAACCCAAAACCCAAGAGCAGGGTTGTTTTAATGAGACATTTAAACAAAGCAAGAATTTTTAAAGAGAAGGGCTTAACATGCCTGTGATCTCTTTTCCAAAACTTGAAGAAAACTGCGTTTGCCGAAGTTATTTCCTTCCACGGCGACAGCAAGAACTTCCCAACAATCCTTTCCTCTTCAGGCTCAGCAACAGCCTCAAAATCTCCCAAGAACAGTGATAAATCCAAAGAACTGGTTCGACTGAAACCAAAAAAAAAACCAAATGCAGAGCAACTTTGCAAGGTCCGAATCGACACAATGAAAAATCAATTTTCCTCATACACTTTCCAAGGCGAGCTGGTCGCGAGGACCAAGAACACTTAATGCATTAAAGGCTCTGCCTTTTCCCAACTTCCCACGCCACTGCCAACTTGAGTTGGCGATCTCCAAATTTCAAATTTCCCATGCAAAACCAAATTTGGTTCCATCTCCAAATAGATACCTCCGCCACTTACCTGCCCCGCCAAACTGGCGCTGTCCACGTATGGACTTTCCATTAAATGCCAATGAATACCCCTTCATCCTTATCCTCTCCCTCCAAGGGTCTGCGCGTCCCCTTTAGGTTAGGATTAGTTTAGGTTGTATATTAGTGTTCACCTAGGTCATAGTTTAGTCTTAGGTTATTAGGACTTAGGTTTATTTTTTTTTTTTTTGTAATTTAAAAATCCACTTAGGATAGTAGTTTAGGATGCATGTTAGGACTTAGGATTAGCTTAGGATTTAATTCCTACTAACCACTAACACTAATCAACCCCTAACCCAATCTCTCAACTAACTCTCGTAACAATGTTGTGCAGGACGTTCCGTCCTTTGAATCACATGCCAAGGCCACCCGTGTCCAGGCATTTCTTGCCTCACGAGGTTTTAAGTTCGACGAGACAGGTTCAAGGATCGAACCTTTGTCGTTGGCATTTACGTGCCAGCTGCTCATACTGCAATCAGGCGCTGCACATTCATATCAACCTCCGGTTCGGTTCCAGAGTAAATCGACACAGAAATCACAAGAAGACCACAGCATACTTTGGATCAATGAAATTGATTCAAGGTGTGCTGTCAATCAGCAACGAGAGTTTAGCAAGTATACGACAATTTGTCGTCACATCAGCAAACACACAAGTACAATAACTGCTGTCCTATGCAATAAATCACAGCATGCAAGAATCCAAGTTAGCAACACATTCCTTTAAGATCAGAATTTATCTTAACATGTTTGCCTTCATTTCAGCAGTTATAATAGTATGAAAAACATTCACCAAGATAACTTACAATACCAATCGAATCTAACACCTGGAAAGGGTTTGGAGAAGGTAGTGCACTTCCGATTGAGGAAAGTCAGAGTATCTTCCCTGTAAAATGATGCAAGCCTAGAAAAATTCCACCATGGCTCGGAGAAAGAGGTCTTTGATTGATTGAGTGTTAATCCCTATTTTAGAGGGATTATTAATCTCACCTCAACAAAAATCTTGTAATGAGACTCTAAAAATTTCTTTTCCTGATCAGGTAGAATGGTTTTTGTTGATACATGCAATGCATTTTGATGGGGTAGCCCCGTTAGACGATGAATATCATCAGGGGTTATTCTAATGACAAATTGGTGAGATGGTAATGTAACTTGGAAAGAGAAATCAAAACTATTATACAAATGCATTAAATTGTATAATAACCGGTGTCTGTCTCATACTGAGGCATGCATAGTAGTCCATGGAACCCTGAGTTTCCAATCCAATCAGATTGAATTTTATGTTCTGGGTCTTCCAGAGTTGTAGTAATCATGGATACAATAGGTTTCTGTAGACAAAAATGGATTGCTAATTGAATTTTTCTTGGTTCCATGATTCTTGATCTTTTGAAAAAGAGAGGTGTTGGTAGATACCGTATCGGTATTTATGACGTGTCACATGAAGGTCTATTCATGCGGATACTATTGGAAGTGGATTGTAGAACAAACCATTTGGAATAATGGTGGACAATGTGAAAAAATATAGTATAAAGAAACCTGCAAGTACAAATGGGTCAAATGAATGGAGATGTGTATATATATAGGTAAGGAATGGGCCCAATGGTTGAGGATGGGAGCACAAAATCGATGATTTCTAGAAGCATATGAATTCTACTAGACGGAAACACAAACGAGGTACCATGCGGCAACACAATAGTGTGTCGTTTGGTTACCATACAGAAACCTACATTTGAAGATTTCTAAAAACATGAAGGAGATCCCGTACGTCGACATTGCTCATGATCCCAATTGACAACAAACTATGTGTCTAACTTTACTGGCATCTAACAACATGAAGGTGCAACTAGATGACAATAGTAGATAGTTATCGGGCAGAACATCCTATGTGTCGCACGTCAATATGCTTTTGTTACCTTCCCGATTCTGATTTTTATTACGAGATGGTTTTAGATTTAGATTACCAGATGGTAACATATTTAGATTACTCGAATGGTAACACATGTTTGCAGACATTCGATAGCTTGGAAAAACTACATTCGATTCACCGCCATCCCGAAACCCTCCTTTCCTAGATTCACCAACAATGCAAATACCTTTTTCGGAACATTCGCCACCCATTCTATAATATTTTTTTGGAGGGGGTCTTAAAATGAACCTTGTTGATGATCAAATTATGTGTCTATTTTCCTAATTTAGCTCTAAGTATCGCCCTTTATCTTGGTGGTGAAAGATATTTTTTCCCTTTTGCATTGCATCCCCTTTTGTTTCTAGTATTAACCAAAAATAGACTCAATTAGTGTTTGCATTTTGTGTTCTTTAGTGGGCTGCACAATGTAGAAACATGTTATTAGTTGACCATGAAGTATTGTGATGCATTATGTGGAGTGTGTAATCTTATTGCACAATGTTAACATGATGCATAGTCATATTTTACAATGTCCGGTCTATTACACAATCTATGCAATTTGTGGGAGGTCTTATAAGCTTTTGGTGAGATGCCATCACAATACTACAAGTCTACATCCGAAGCCATTGGACACTATGAAGCTAATTGGGAGCCACAAAGCAATGAAGAGATCATTTCGAACCACAAAGCTCAGAAAAGCCAACCCATTCATGTATTGGGTCCTTTAGTCTCTACTTGGGTCCTTTATACCATAATTTTATATTAGTTATCAAGTTGTGGCATTAAATTTCTATATAAACAAAGTTTGATTTCCTTAAGAAGCGCTTATCCTGTTCTTAGTTTGGAGTTCGAAGTGTGGAATAACTCATAGAGCAAAGTGTGGATGTGAGCTTAAGGCTTGAAGCAATGTCTTAGAGTTGGAATTTTTCTTAAATGCAAAGATTTGTGCTCAAGTCTAGATTATTTTAAGGGACACTAGGTGTTTTACACTGTGGGCATGGTCTCGAGTGTAAGGTTGTATCACTAGTGATTGTTTTCTATTGTTGTGTAACTGTCTGTTTAATATAATTCTTGTTCTCTAATATGGAGTTGAGTTGTTCTTTGAAAGGTTGTTATTTATTGTTATTAATGTGATTCCACCGCGTAACTCTCTAGGTAGATGCGGGGTGGTGGATCCTAGTTGGAACCCCATAGACCCATTTGCACCATTTGGTATCAAAGCGAGGCATAACTATGGGAGTTTGAGATTGAGTTCTCCATCTTGTGAGGTGGGTGGATAATAGAGGAAAGATAAAAAGAGGTTTGTGTAGGTTTTCAAAGAGTGTGATAGTAGATTAGGGCTTTGAAAAGAAAAATGCTACCTATGAGGGTATGACAAGGGAGTGCAAGTGATGAATAACATAGCCAAAATGCTTGAGAATCTCACAAAGATGTTGCAAACCATGTAGGTCAGATTGATTTGTGGCGTAAGAAGAGGCGCCACAGATGATTGGTCTGAAGGATGATGTGATTGATTAGAAAAAAATAAAACCGCATTGGGCACAAGAACCTCATCAAGGTGACATGGTTAGAGTAGAACCAACAAGAGAAGAAGAGGATGACGTAAAATGTAAATTGCTTATTGTTGTGATGAGGATTGGTAGAGGAGTGTGAATGGAGGTCCTTTGTTTTTAGGGACACTAAACATAGAAGAGATTATTGATTGGATAATATAGATGAACGAATTTTTTTGAGTTTGATGAGGTTGTGGAGGAGGGAAAAGTGAGGATAGCGTAGAAAAATTTGAAAGTTAATCTTGTGTTGTGGTGGGAAGAAGTTCAAATGGATTACAATAAGGAGGATTGGTAGAGGAGTGTGAATGGAAGTCCCTTATTTTTAGGGACACTAAACATAAAAGAGCTTATTGATTGGATCATATAGATGGAAGAATTATTTGAGTTTGATGGAGTTACGGAGGAGGGAAAAGTGAGGATAGTGCTAGAAAATTTGAAAGGTCATCTTGTGTTGTGGTGGGAAGAAGTTCGGATGGAGTGCAATAGGAAAGGTAAGGATAATATTACCAAATGGGAGTGCATGGTTGCAAATTTGAAAGGGAATTTATTTCCTAGAAATTATGAGTTGGATCTCGTTAAAGAAGCTACATACTTGTGGTAACGAGTTAAGTGTGAAAGAGTACACTAAAGAGTTTTACAAGGTCACATTTCATGTTGTTCAAAGTGAGATGAATCAAGAGGTGGTGGCTTGGTATCTAAATGAACTATGGTGGTTAATTCAAGATGAGATTAGCCTCATCAAGATGCATATAGTGGAAGAGGTGTACTAGTATGTCTTGAGAACAAAAGAGAAGTTGACATGTAGAAAGAATGTGCAAAGGAACAAGGAAAAGTTTAGTAGTGGAAAGGATCTAGTGACACCTAAGTGTGAAGGTGGGGATTGCACAAACAATGCTTAGGAAATAAAAAAGGGCGGGACTACGTATGCAAGAGGTAGAAGCTGGGGAGAAAGATTGAAAGGAACATTTTTTCAGTGTGGTGGATCGAGGCATCTTGCAGCATGAGTGGCCACACGGGGATGAGGGAAAGAAGAAGAGGGATGAGGGAAAAATAAGAGTGCAAGTGCGCATGCAGAAAAAAGTGATGAAATAGAAGAACTAGAGAAAGGTGAAGCTTTGATGACATCAAAGAAGGTATTAAAGGTTGTAGGGGAGAAGGATGAGTTCAACATGAGAGGAAACATATTTTCTACACAAGATGCAAGACTAAGGGGAAGTGTTGTACAATAGTGGTTGATAAGCGAAACATAAATAATTTGGTGTTTATGAAGATGGTACAAAAGATATGATTGGAATATAAACCACATCCAAATCCTTATATATTTAATTTTATACTGGAAGGACAAACATGTGTTGTGAAAGAGAAATGCAAGGATGAAATAAAGATTAGTACATTCACGAATACAATTTTATGTGACGTTTTTACCGATGGAGGCATGCGATGTATTGTTGTAAATACCTTGGTAGTTTGTGGAGAAGGATGGTGTATGATGGGAGAGAGAATATTGTAAGAGTATAGATGTAATGTCCCTTTCTAGGGCTGAATCATACAAACAAGGAAATCACATAATTCCAAACATGAATGAAATCTGGATTTAATAACAACAATTCCAAAATTAACTCAAACCGTAGCAACAAATTAAAAATTACACTTTAGGACATCAAATACCCTCCAAACAAGATAAAAAAATTGTATAAATCCTTTTCCAAATTATTTTGAATTAATGGAACAACACCAAGACAAACCATCCAAAACACACCAAAATTTGAAATAATACCCAATTGCAATTAATTTTATAAAAAGAAGAAGGGCAGTCTAAAAATGAGGTAAAAGTGAGGTCTCCAAACCCCAAAAATGAGAAATATGCAATATATCAGCCTTATAAAATATGAGAAGTCAAAATAGCAACTTGGAATGTTAATTCCTTCCCTAAAAGACACCCAATCACTCTCCTATATAAGTCCTTCCCTAGGAGAGGGGCTCCAAAAATGCAAAACCCTTGATATGTTTTCTTCTTGATGCCCTAGTTGTAAACCATCAAGATGGTCTTCAATGAATGAATTCACACCACAACCTTGGAAATTTTTCATTCTCTTAAATGACACAAGGAAGGGTTTCATCCTCCTTGGATGTCACACTAATAGATATTCACCCATTAGCGGACTTGGATTAGAGAAATCATCCATGAACTAAGTAGAAAAGAAAATATGCCAAAGGTGATCCAAAATGATCCTATGTGACTTCCAAAATGATCATATGTGACTCCCTTTATATCCTTATGGTGGCGCCAAAGGTCTATGGGGTGAATTACCCCAAGACTAACCTCTTTGGAAGCTTTCTTTATTTTCTAGTTTCATCTTGGGACTCTAACCCAATGCATCTTGGAAAGATAAAAAACAAAACAAAAGTATATATTAATGAAAGAAATCTGAAATGCAACCTAAGGACTTCCCTTATTACTCTTATTCTTTCCCATGGGGAGGAGAACGGGTAAGAAGCCTTTAATTTGGATTAATTCGAAAAGGGTAAATTATTGTCCTCCTCTCCCCAAATTTTTTTGCCCTCAAGCAAAATGAAAGCTCCCTGGTTCCCAAATAAGTCTATGTGGCTCTTCTTTGATGTACCTTCATAGGAAGAAAACTCATTACGTAAAAAATTTGTTTCCTTCTTCATCCACTTATGCTTTGTGGATATGATGGACAAATCTTCTTTTTGCTTGCCAAGGCCTTCTAATTCGATGTAGCCTAGAATTCAAAGACACGAGATCCAATAAGACCCTAGACGCTCTGGCACATCACTCGGCCTAACCGAGCGCTCACTGAAGTGCACAAAGGTACCAGGTCCCTCTTTAGGGTTGTTATTGCAGGATGTTAGCATGATGGAGACTTAAGAGATACATATAGTTCCATTACTTAACACATCACTCTACAGAGCATACCAGATCTATACCTAAGGGAGAACATAAATAATTATTAACCATGATGAGATCAAGTCATACTAGATTCAGATACACAAAATTAACACTTAGACTCAGCCAATATCCTCCATTATATTCAATGCAATAAGTATACATAAGCTTTAGTATAATAACAATAGTATGCGAATGATTTAACATCATAATCTCTCGTATATATCTCCTCTCTGTCGATCCCCTCTATTACACGGTTTACTACGTATATATAAGGGTGGGGAATTTATCTTCACCACTTATCCACTCCAAAAATAGGTCACATGCTATTATTAGCCATGCACCTTTACAAAACTAGCCACACATGCAAGTGCGCTAACAATAGAATCTGCTTAGCTAAGCGATAATAAGCAGATCTATTTCAGCTTGTGTCCATGCAAAGTGCTTCGTAGGTAATCCTCCAAAATAGCCAATGTGTGGCACACATGTCTCTACCTTGTTTGTGTGCTCTACACACCATCTCTAAAAATAGACCTTTATGAGCGAAAATGGCTAAGTCCTAAAAGTTGAACTTACTTCCGCATGCGTGTTCTCCCTATCCATTCGTGCCTTTGAATATGACTTGCTTCCCCATGTGGACTTCTTGTGTGATTTTTCAAGTGTTCTCTCGATCAACATTACCCCACACTAATTTCATTATCTCCCCGACAATGGTCATCTCCAAAACTAAAGTAAAGAATAGAAGAATGGAAAGAATTGAAAGATGTTTTTACTCTGCAGCCTCTTCTTCAGTCTGAACAACTAATTCAAGATATTATTGTTTTATTTCAGCCTCCAAGGTCTCGCCACTCAAGTGAGTGCTTCCTCTGCCTTCTCGGTATGTCCACATTAATGGACTCTAGTTCATATTTCACGATTTCCCCTTTTCCATTTTTCAAGACTAACACAATGGACATTACGGTCATCCTCCCCTCTAGTAAATTCATCTTATGCGTAATGAGATTTCCAAGCTCTTCTAGTCGAGTCTTGTGTGGTTCTTGTGTTCTTTGTTAGGGCCTCGCACTTGTTTAACCATTGATAATATTTCTACGTGGCCCAATGTTTTGTCCTTCATCACTTTCTGGACCTCATTATTCTCCTCCAGGTTTTTATGTTAATGAGCACCTCTAGAGCTGTGCAGATGTTCAAGGCTTGGTCTGCTTTCTTCAGTTCTTCTTGTAGCACTTGCAGTCCTTCATATGATGCAATCTTCCACATCACTAAAGCCTTTTCTCGCTCTGCCTCTTGTGTTGGATCCTTTGGTGTTGGCATGCGCAAAGGTTCATCTTCAAGCACTAGGTCCACCAATGTACCTACATAGTGTATTGCCAAAGGAAATGTCTTTGGTACCTTTGGCTCCAAGTGTGGCCTAGCCCTTACAACATTATCATTGATTTCCTCTGCGATGTTGATAAATACAACGTTATTTTTTTGCACTAAGTCTCTCTCCTACGTTAGGCACACTATTTCTCCATCCTTAGTTTTAATCTCTTCCCTGAGTGCCCTAATTGTGGCAGCCTTGTCCATATTCCGCCTCGCCACCTTTGTTGAGACTTTCACCAATGCATTGCTTACATGTTCATCTGACATGACAGTAGGCTTTACTATCATGTGTCTAGCCTGAGGTGTCTTCTTCAACCTCCTTGATACACATGACTCCTCACACACATCAAAATCTGGCTCATCCATGTGTGTGTGCATGGACCATGACAACTACTTCTTGGTGCACATTGTAGCCATATCTTCATCCATTAGTTCCCAACCATATAATTATTTTTGTGTCAGCGTGCTCTGGAAACGGGCATGACAATTTACCTGTGTCCTCCACATAACCCATGGTTGGTGGAATGTGCTCACCACTTGTTCTTCTAGACCTAGGATACTTAGGAACTTGAGCCTCCATATTTGGGACTTGTGCCTCCATGTCCT
The DNA here is from genome assembly GCA_018340775.1 of Taxus wallichiana var. yunnanensis. Lineage (NCBI taxonomy): Eukaryota > Viridiplantae > Streptophyta > Pinopsida > Cupressales > Taxaceae > Taxus > Taxus wallichiana. The sequence continues at coordinate 818,399,772 of CM031240.1, forward strand.
GAGTAGTCTCTGTAACTATCTCATCTGTTCCCTTTTCCTCCTCTTCTCCTTGCTTCATTTCTTCATCTTTTTGTTCTTCTACATTCTCTGGAGGTGTAGGAGAATTAGGCACACTTTCCTTTGATTCTTCCGCCTCCTCATTCAACTTTAGTTTCCTTATCCTTTTTTGCGGTTGTCTCCTTCTAAGGAGAGAGTCTGGGTGATTTACACACTATTTGCAGAGTAACACCTTGGGTCCTTGTTCTCCTAAACACCCTCTTAAACCTATTCTCTCCTTGGACTGCATCCAAGTCCTCATCATCCCCTCTTGTGGATCGAGGTGGTGTGGTGGTCCGCTCAACTTCATCCTTGTTCATAGGAAGTCTTCTACCTCTATGCTCCAAACCACCAGTATCCTCGCGCTCATCCTCATCATCCTCCACTTCAATTGGCTCTATGGGTTTAGGCACTGGGATGTTCTCCTTTGTGTGCTTACCCTTTGGTGGTGCTAGAAGTGCGAACTCATCTTCCACATACTTGTTATTCTCCAACTTGGGATTTAGTTGGAGGTACACCAATGTTGCTCCAATATCTCCCACAACCAAACTTATTGGTTTAATGCTCAATACATCTGAAATGAGCCTTTCAATATATGCACCCCACCTTGGATACACATATTTCTTCCTTAGCATGTGGTAGTCACAATCTACCTTGTCCGCATTGAACGTGAGGTGCTGCGCATCAGAGAACCTATGCATTGCCACGGAATTACTCGCTACGAAGGAATATGGTAACTTACACCAAGGGCTCCATGTTCCATCCTTCATGGCGAACCGCGCTATGCAAAAATATTGGTATACAACCAAACTGAACTACCTTTCCAACCACCGAAGGCAAGTCCTTGGGGATGCGCCATTTTGCTTCAAAGTTTGTGCAAAGCCTATCATACCATTTCTTAGCCCTTTACTTGACCTGTTCCGTCATGGATCCTTCACACAACATTCTCGTAGGTGACTTGTGCTCCATGGGATACTCCCATATCTTCTCTTTTGGTCCATCAGGTACTTTAATCTCCATGAACACCAGTGATAACAAAACAACTCCAAAGATGATCTTTCCTCCTGTGTGTGCTTCCTCAACGATTGTTTCTGCAATGTAACGTGAAATGTTGTAAACTACCCCTTTAGACATATTTTTAGCAATGTACAACCACATGGTATTCACTTGTGACCACCTTTCCTGGTCATTTAGCTTTGTAACGAGATGTGCAACTGCTTGCACAACTGGATATTTCTTCACTTATCAATGTCCATGCCACATGGACCCTTTGTGTACCCCAACTCCTTTTGGGTCTCAATATTATGGCCTTGTTTGTTAGATCATCTCACAAATCTTCTCCTGTGCCCTTCAATCCCATTACCATGGAGATGAGTGTGGCTAAAATTTTGGCTTTACGTCCTACAAAGTAGAAAAAATCTTCGTGCACTCTGCTCATGAGCCACTGGTACAAGGGCTCATATTTCTTGAAGTAAGGGAGTTCGTATAGATGGTAAACTCCAATCTTCTTCAAGAGCTTCTCACTAGCATCGTCATACACCGACATGTCTTCCGCCATGCATTTATTTGTCTTTGTGTTCAGCAAGGCATCAAGTTCCTTCTTATTCTCTATGGTATGATGATTGTACTCACTCACCTTGATTTTCCTTATGTGAGAATCCCACTCTTGGCCTATGATAACCCCCTCTGGATATTACATTTCAAAAAAATTACTTTGGGAGCCATCTCCTCTTCTTCTTTGACCACCTTCTTCTTTCCCTTCACTCTTGCTGCAACTGCTTTCTTGGGTTCCATTTCTACCTTGCAATCCTTTGTAGATACTCACCTCTTGAATTCTATAATTTGTGAATCAAACCCTAGCTCGATTCAGCATGCCCTAGGTGAAATCACGTTCCTCGTTCTTCTCTGTTGCCTTGCTTCACTCAAACCCTTCACCACCGGGGATGTAAACTCTTTCTGTGCACAAATCTCTTCGTCATGATTGGTTACACACCTCTCGCATCTCAATTTGATCACTCGGCTCTTTGCACTTAGCTCTTTGTCAAATAATCTTAATCGCAACGGTAAAAATAAATTCATATCCCATCCTTATATAGATTTTCAAATTTTTGATGCATTGATTTCTCCTTCACCTACCAAATATCCTATCATTAATTGATCAATTCCATCATTTCAGCGTGTTATATCTTCATGCCCCAACTATAACCTTCTAGTGTGCCTTCCTACCCTCTGGTCACAGACTTCTCTTCAACGCGCTTCCTTGCACCCGAGTACCTTGTCACTGCACCTTCTACTGGTAGTTGTTATGGCCTCTGATTACCCCGCGTTATATTTTTCCTTCATTCATCTCCATATTTGGTCACTTTTTAGAAGCAATCCTTTAAATTGAAGAGCACTCGTAGCAACTTATTCCTTCCACCTTTCAATTCCCACAATTTTGTACTTGGATACCAACAACCCATCCACCCCACACTAAAAATATGTGCATTCCTCTACACATAAACATGCTTCATATAGTAATTAGCTTCATGCGTGCAAGCGCACTTATTACACAACACACCAACTAAATTGAAAAAGCATAGCAACAAAGAAGGAAACACATTAAGGAAATACATAATTGAAAACCTAATCTAAATGGCAATACTGCCTTATTACAAAAACTAAGAAGACTTATTTATAGTAGGGCTTCAACCTACTCCCGTTGAAGTAACTGGTAGTTGTGTTCCATCAAGTGCTTCTAACTAGAAAGCACATATTTCAAGGATGTAAGTGATAACATATGGCCCCAAAAATGTACCTTAAGCTTACGGATGGTGTAAAAACTTAGAGTAATAGAGAAGTACCATTTGTCCAATCTCAAACTTCTTGTCCCTTATGTTTTGTCATGCCATGCCTTCTACCCGGCCTTTGCTTGATCCTAACTCCAATGTGCTATGGCTCTTCATTCATCTAGCTTAATTATCTTTTCAATATGTTCTTCTAGAGCTTGCTCATAGCTAGACCTCTAGCGTGTGCAATATGCAGAGAAGGTAACATAAATTCCATAGGAAGAACAACTTCTGCACCAAACACTAACTAAAATGGCGTTGCTTTGTTCAACCTTTAATATGTTGTTCGATATGCCCAAAGTACTGCAGATACTTTATCATCCCAATCCTTTCTTCCAACATCACATATTTTGGTCAATGTCCGACTCAAAATTTTGTTGAAATCTTCAACAATGCCATTTGTCTGAGGATGATAGGGTGGAGTCTTATGGTGTGCAATCATGAACTCATCCAATAAAATTTTGATTGTCTCATTAAGAAAGTGTGTGCCCCTATCTTTGGTCAAACTTAAAGGACATCCATAGCTTGTAATACTATTTCCCATAGAAATTGGGTTGTTGTAGTAGTTGTTGTACTGAGTCCTTGGTAGGTGGTTCGCCCATCTTTTCAGATAGTATGTGTAAGTTATAATGTAGCGTGATCTAGTTCTACGTGTAAGCTGGTGAAATGGGACCCACAAAATCTATAGCCCATTTCTCAAATGGTTCTGCGCTAGCAATAGGTCTTAAAGGCATTTTATTGCACTGACTGGTCTTTCAAGACGCGTTGACAATGGTCACATGCCTTATAGAATTCCTTACAATATTTATAGAGGGTCTCCCACCATAATCCAACAAGTAGAATCTTGTGCGCTATGACATCACCTATATAGTGGCCCTGTAATTCCACAATGATATTCTTCCATAATGCCCGTGCGCTCATGTTCCAATACACAACAATGTAATACCTCATCACGACCCAATTTTTACAAGTCACCACTGATTAACATATAAGGTGTGGCGCGTATAACGAGCTATTTCTTCTCTAAGGATTTCATTCCTTCTGGTGCCATCCCTATGTGTAGAAAGACAACAATGTCCTCTAGTTCTGATGGCACGCGTTGTAACATGTATAACTGTGCATCTGACATAGCATCTTTAATTGTTTGTGCTTCTTCTCTTATTGTATTCTTGTTAAATGGTCTAGTCCAAAATTACGTTTTCTGGTTTTACCACAATTGTGAAATCAAATTCTTGAAATAAGAGCACCCATCGACATATGTGCCCTTGTAAAACATGTTTATTTACCAAATACTTCAATGCCATGTGATCTTTATAAAAGAAGAATGGTGTAGCTAGTAGGTACTTGGTAGAATTTATGCAACGAATATATTATTGACAAAGCTTCACGCTCTGTAGTTGTGTAATTCTATTATGCAGAGTCAACTTTCTACTAGAAAAATAGATAGGATGATTCACAATACCTTTTCCAAGTTGGGTCGACACCTCACCAATGGCCACACCGGAGGCGTCAACATGTACATGAAATGGTTTGTCCCATGAAGGAAAACATAGAATAGGCATGGTAGTAAGTTTCTCCTTTAATGTCTCGAATGCGGGCTATTGCTATTCTCCCCAGTAGAACACACCTTTCCCTTTTAGTAACTCTTCTAATGGTGCGGAAACTTTGGCATAGCCTTTGATAAATTTTTTGTAATATCTTGTATGACCCAAAAATCCGCGCACCTCACTTTGATTGGTAGGCTCCCTTAGAATATAATGACCTGCAACCTTTGCACTGGATCAACCAAAAAACCCTCCTTGCAGATTATGTGTCCTAAAAGTATCCCAAATGGTGTAGTAAATATGCACTTTTTGATGTTCAAAGAGATACTCAACTGTCGACACCATTCAAACATTAAGCGCAGATTGTCACAATGATCCTTAACTAATCCATACACCATCCAATCGTCTAAATATATATGTAAGAAGTTGTGAATAAATTCTTTGAATGCTTGGACAACTATGCATGAAAATACAATAGGCACATTTTTCAAACCGAAGGGCATTACAATATAGGAAAAACTACCCCATTCAAAGTAGTAAATGTAGTCTTTTCTTGATCCTATGGCCAATCCTAACTTGATGATACCCAGAGAACCCATCTGTAAATGAATAGATTTCACACCTCGCAACTCATTTTAGTATTTCCTTAGTAAATGGTGTAAGGAATGGATCTGTTACACATGTAGCATTCAACTCCTTATAGTTCACGCATATTCTAATCTATCCATCCTTCTTGATACTGATCACCATTGGACTAACCCATTCTGACTCATCAAGGGGCTTGATAATTCCAGACTTCAACATGTTATCAATCTCTTCTTTTACCTTTTCACACAAATTGGGGCTCATTATGTAAGGTCTATTTCTAACTCGGGCGCGTACCCTCGGTAAGCTTTATCTTCATCTCCCCTAATGATTAATGCACGCCTTTAAGTTCATGGCACCCTTAGGAAATAGGTCATGATAATCCCTTAAGTAACTCTATGATTTTTGTCACTTTGATTCGACGAATAGTCTCCAATTATGGCTTCTTTAGGCTTAGTATCTATTCCAATATTCACCTACTTTGTCTTCATAGGTTCATGATAGGCACGCGTGGTCTTATCTGCACTTTGCCCAATACCTCACACCTTCTGTTGAATGGTTTACATCGCATTATCTACTTCTTCGTCATCCACTAAGTAAACCATTTTTCTTTTCTCTCTCTCAAGGCAAGCGCGTTGAAGTAATGTTGCATCGGCCTCACGGTTCTTTATCTAGACACAATCACGAGTCCGCTTTATCTAATAATTCATGAAGGAGTTCTTCAACCTTGGCACTATCCCCCATAGTTAAGTGCTTGATAACTTTTAATGCTTCTTCCACCGGAGGCTTTATAGAGAAGAAGTCAAACATCTGGACCATTCCTACAATTAAATTATGCCAATTTCTAGTTTCTCTATGGAGTTTTGCATATACATACCAAGCACGTGTGCAACCTTGTAAAGTGGAATAAAACCGGTGCACCCATAGCGAAGGTGGTAAAGCTTCCTACCCTTTTGTCCAGAGTCTCTCACACTTCTGAACATGGTGCTGAACATGATGATTACCGTGATAAATACATATTTGAGTAGGTGCATTTCTCCTAAAGAACCTAGTAGTAAGAGAAATCCCAATTTCATTCCATCCGACAAGATTATCCTGTGGACCACCCACTAACGTGCTATTATCCCACGTAGTGTATATGCTAGCATATTTCTTCTCTCCAGTGGGTCTATCCATTTTTCTTCCATGGCACATAGGAATACCATGGGATCCCCTTCTCTTGTGTAACAAGGTACCGAGTTATTACCTATCCTCCTGACATAACACGGTTTTGTGCCTCGAGGGAATATGCTCTTTACTTCATGCCCTACCAACTCATAAGTGTTGTGAGCCTAATTATCACAAGCAACACTTGTAGTATCGCTAATAGATTGTGCATCCTCCCACTGAATTAGTCCTTCTTTGGTTGGTTCAATCATCTCTAGATCTCGGATGGTGCGTACATAAATCCTTTTAAGATCTTCTTCACTTAAGGGATCAACATAGGGCGCGGAATTTCCATCTGTTAAAGGGATAATGACCCTTTCCTTTTTATTTTCAAAACTGATATAGCCCTTGTTGAACCAAAGATCGACATTATTTACATACCACCAAGGATGCCCTAATAGAGCTGGGAAGCTATCTCGATTCGCTAGTGCTAAAACTTCAAAGTCTTCAAGATAAACTTGGCTCCTTATATGGTAATGGATGTATCTTTCAAAAATCTTATGGGAGTGGCCTTAGTTCGATTAGCCATGAATAATACATTAGAGGATGGCTGCAATGGGGGTCTTCCCATTTGTACCCATGCATCCAAGGTAAGAACATTGACCTCCGTGCCTGTATCAATCAATATATTACTCAACAACCACCCATCCACAACAACATTCAGAGTGATTTCCTTGTCATAATCTAGGCTATGAGGAGGGATATTTTCATGTAGGATCTGTAGTCGGTTTCGAGTACTTACGTGTGGAGTGTTCCATTTTAACCAAATCCCTAACAATGGAATGATTTTCTCCTGGCGCAACATTTTACACACTTCTATCAAGTCATCTCTATCAGTTTGGACCATCTCGAAGATTCCTTATAACTTCCATGGTATCCTGATAAACCTCCTTTTGATAGGTAGAATTTAGGTACTGTGCACGAAGAACCTCATCTTTAGTGATAGTAGGTTTCTACTATAATGCCTCCCTATCATGTGTTGCCTCAAAGACGGGTCATGATCTTCACTTGTAGTGCCTCGAATTCTACTCCCATCTATGGCATCCAATGATTTTCCACAATGCGTTGTATCCTAACCATCCATGCGCCTTTTTTCTTGTTTATGTTGCTTACTCAGATGCTCATATAAGTCTGGGAACTCTTCATAGCTATGGTTCTTTCCACAGAAAGAACATGTAATATTCTGAGGAGATTCCGCCTATAGTGGTCGGAGATCCACATATATAACATGTTCAACAAGGAAACTCACTTCTTCCACTACCATGGCCTCGTCCTCCGAATCCACTATGGTATCCTCAACCTCTACCATGATTTCCTTCAAAACGCCCTCATTTCGATCATAACGCGCCTGATTGTGCTCCCAATCCTGATGCTCATTCTTGCCCTTAGAGTTATCTGAAATTCATGTCTGTTGTACACCAATATCTATAACATCATGGATTTTTCTAATCAGTCGACAGTCCTCCGTGTCATGAGTCATGGACTGTAGATTTTACACCTTATCACGCGTTGTAATAATGGGTAGTGAGCTAACATCAAGGTTTAAGTGGGATATCACAATCTATCAACAATGAGTGTATTGTTCTGTGAGGGAAACTATCCTTTGTGTGACCTTATACTTCACAATCTATGCACCCAATCCCTGTGTGCATCTCATGTGCTGAATTTGCTGATAGTTTCTCCAATTTTTTTTCCATTGTTGCTATTTGTGCTTCTAAAAATGGGCTCACCCCAGTATCTATGCTCCCAACTACCTCAGAGCGCAAGGCTACTTCAAGTGCTTCACGCATATCAAGATATCGTCTTATGTGATAATTCCCTCCTAAAAGGGGTAATCAAGCCCCCAATGAACCATTGTGCATCTTTGGATTGCATGTATATCATAAGAGATCTTTGATAACAATGTTTTAAACCTTGCATCATACTCTCTAACACTTTCAGTAGTGCCTTGCTTAATATCCTTGAGCGCACTTATACTCTTCTACTCAAACTCAGGGATATGAAACTCTTTAAGGAATGCATCCTTTAAATCCATATAATCTATGCAAGTTTGATCAGGGTCAAACTTTCTATACCAACTTGTGTGTGCGCCCTTGTAATGTAGTGGAAAATTGAATTTCCCTACACTCAAAAGTTGTGATCCCTTTTGTGTGCCACAATATTTCACACATGTGCACATGTTTAGCAACATCTTCTATGCCCCTATATTCGAAAGATGAAGAGAAATTTCATGTAAATATTCGGGGTTGGTGCAAACCTTGCCCACCTAATCCGGATGCTCCTATGTTTCTCCTACCTCTAGAACCACCGAGATCCTCCCTGAAACAGAGTTACCTATGCCTCTTGATCCCGAACACCGTAGGCTGGGGTTAGACCAAAATATGTACTTCCTTGTGTCCCAATAGTAGAATTGAACTGAACCCCGATAATCTGTGAAGCGTTACTACTCCCAAAAGTAAATCCAAAAATTAGTGCGCTTGTATTATGTGATGATGATACGCCTGAAAAGGTACTTCCATATAATAATGAAACCATTTGTGCTGCCATCGTTGTGCCTCTTATAAGACTCGCTCCTACTCTCCCATTGTTTGAAATATCTTATTGAATGCTTATTATACTAGATTCTAAAACCCAATGCAAGGGCAAGGTTACCAGGTTGGATTTAAATGCGCGCCCGCAACCCAAGTAGTCTCTCTGTACGCACCTGCGTGAGGCCGAGGGGGATCCCTATTATGCTTTCTAAGATGGGGAGTTCCTAATGCTCTGGATCCACGTCTTCTACATGAGCTTTAAATCCTTCATGAGCCATCTCTCTCCTCGGTGCCAAACTTTCTGTAATGTTACAATGCTTCTCTATCTCCCTCTTGCACACCTCATTATACTTAAGCCACCTTTTCTCTCTTTGTGTTTCTGCCACTAGGTATGCCATCTTTCACCAAACTGCCTCTGTCCCCACGTATGGTGAGGTTTAGTTAGCCATTTATTTACTCTCCGATTCAAAGTTACCATCAAGATCTTAATTGCTTGTGGAATGCATTGTAGGTAAGCTCCCTAGGATATCGTAAGGCGGAATTCAGCTACTTCTAGACATGAATAAGTGGAAATTGAGTATTCCACAATATAACTGTTTAAGACACCACGTAACCATGTATCCACAACTTGATTCCAAAGAAAAATGTGTCCAGACAAGTGTGTGATACCTCCAATTCCGCTTAGATGCATAAGCAATCAGCCACTCGTACAATTCTACTAGAAAGATAGCGAAAAATATCTCATATAAACTGTCATACAAATTTTGTTCTTCCAACACGCATGCGTTAAACTTAGATCCAATGCTGAATCACCATGCATATTCTTCTTCCAGATCGCGTATCCATTCTTCAACAATTGCTAAGGTCAACCGATATGTCTTCATCGCGAACCATCCTAAAAACAATTGAAAAATAGGTCCCGACAACGGAACTAATGATGGATCCTAGAATTCAGTGACACAAATCCAATAAGACTCTAGACACACCTGTGACACATCACTCAAAGCTAACCGAGCGCTCATCCGAAGCACGCAAAGGTACCAGATCCCTCTTTAGGGTTGTTGTTGTAGGATGTTAGCATGATGGAGACTTAAGAGATACATATATTTCCATTACTTAACACATCACTCTATAGAGCATACTAGATCTATACCTAGGGAGAACACAAATTAATTATTAACCATGATGAGATTAAGACATACTAGATTTAGATACATAGAATTAACACTTAGTCTCACCAATATCCTCCATTATATTCAATGCAATAAGTGTACAAAAGTTTAAGTACAATAACAATAGTATGCGCATAATAGATTTAACATCATAACTATGTATATATCTCCTCTCTGTCGATCCCCTCTATTACATAGTTTACTACATATATATAAGGGTGGGGACTTTCCCTTCACCACTTATCCACTCCAAAAATAGGTCACATGTTATTATTAGCCATGCGCCTTTACAAAACTAGCCACACATGTAAGTGCACTAACAATAGACTACTGCTAGCTAACTGATAGTAGAAAATCTATTTCTGGCATGTGTCATGCAAAGTGATTCATAGGTAATCCTCCAGAAATAGCCAATGTGTGGCGCACATGTCTTTCCTTGTTTGTGTGCTTTGCACACCATCTCTAAAAATAGACCTTTATGAGCGAAAATGGCTATGTCCCGAAAGTTGAACTTCTGCCCCGCACGTGTGTTCTCCCTATTCATTCACACCTTTGAATATGACCTGCTTCCCCATGCGGACTTCTTGTGTACTTTTTGTCAAGTTTTCTTTGATCAATAGTTACCATCCAATTGATGGATTCCCAATACTTTAGTAATGTTGTCCCAAAATAGCTATAACCTTGCATTTTCTCTCAAAAATCATAATGTTAGTGGCTGAAAACCACCTTAAATCAGCCACAAATATGCCAATGTTAGTAGTAGTGTGGAATTTCTTCAACCTTATAATTGGAGGCTCTTTTTAGGTGTCTCATAAGTAGGAAAGTAGTTGGAAAAGTTGTGAACAAAAATGAAAAGAAGGTACAACAGCTGTAATCATGACCTCTCTCCAAAAATTTCCATACTACCCATGACATGGGGGTTGGAAACACCCCAACATTGATGGAATATGCCCCAACAATGCCCAAGAACAACCATTTACTAACTTCAATGATTGAAACTACTTGTATGGAAAAAATAAAAAGATCATATGCCTTACCCAATTTCCACATCAAATATCTCGCTGCCCAGTAATGGTGACTATCCTTCCATCACTATTTTCCCAATGAGCTAATATATGTAAAAGATAACAATAATGAAATTTCCCTTTCTTGGCTACCATGAATCTCTCTTTCAACATGCCTTGGATTCTCGTTTGTTTTTCTTTAATCCAGAATTCCAATATTTTTTCGAGCAATTGAGGGTGAGCTCCCCCAAAAACTAAATCCATTGCATCCCGAGAACAAATTCTATCTCATCTGAAACAAGAAATTCAATGCAAATTTTATACCTATCCATGATAGAAGTGAGAGTTGTCCCCTTGGTTATGGTGATCATGGAGCCTTTGTAACCAACCATACTCAACCCCATCCTTCTTGCAAATTTCCCTTCAATGAAATTATGTATGGTACCATGAGTTGCAAGCATGGTGGCTTCTTGGCCACGAAGAAGACCCTTCACCTTGATTGGTTGATAAGTATGTATGTCATACACCAAAATAAGAATGCAACCCTTTCCTCTTATTCTCCTTACCTTTTTCTCAAACATGGAACCATGGGTCAACAATACATAGATCGAAAAATCAGAATTACAATTCTTACCTTGATGACCCAAACATAACAATTGCATGACATAAAAATGATGCAAAATATCTCCTCGATGAAAAGATCATATTTCTTGTGTTCCCATAGGATTCATTTGATATTTCCCTCATCCTAAAACTCATAATGATATAATTATCAACACTACTGATCAAAAAATCAAATTTTTCTCCCTTTGTAAGACTCATAAAAACACCCATAACCCATATGCGGAAACAAACTTGAAATTGAATAAAAATGTGATTCTCACCTCAATATTCCTTGTATCATGAGATGCATGATGATATCCATATAAAAATGATATAGGATATGGAAATTATCCTATATTAATGGTCAACAATGCTATAAACTAAAAACAAACACTTCCCATGATGAATCCACATGTATGCTTACAAATATGTCATTGTATAAGTTGGAAAGGTGTATGACAACAATGTTATGATAAAAACTAATGAAGCCATCATGTATAAACATATCATCCTTGAATTCTCCTTTACGTACCAAAAAATAGTAGATATTTGTGCAATCCAATTCCTACAAAACCATGTTATGTTGAGTTTAAACATTATGATAAACAACAAAATGATTCTTAATATGCTTACCATCTTTTCGTGTCAAACTCCTTGTTGCCCTTTCAATGATGAATAAGGTGAGAAGAAAATGATCCATGATGGCTGAAAATTGTTTGGAAATTTGGAATTTATCTCCTCCCATGGCTGTCCTCTTATTGATGTCAAGCAAACATACTATGGGGAAACTGAAATAGTTAATAAAAAGAAGCTAAAAATTAAAAAAAAAAACAATTTTTTCAACCTTCATGTTGGAGTGTAGTTACCAACACTTCGCAAGGTCGGGCACACTCATGGCACTTCACCTGCATGGATGTCTAGGCACTCACCTGAAGCACGCGTAACATACCGAATTCCTCCTTTTTCACTTGTCAATATGTGGTTTGTATATTTAGCCATTATAACAGGAATGAAGATATCAACAAAGTATAGAAAAGATAACATATGTGGAAAAGAAATTAATCATCAATGGTAATCAACAACAGTATTTGGGTCTCTATTATATTATACACATCTCTATTAACTCTAACAATCCATACAACATTATCCATCACAAACATAATTCATTATATTACATATAATCATTGATTACATCCATGCACACATCACTTTAGTGATAGGAACTTACATATTCTATTTGTATACACTAATACTCACATATCTCTATCCCTACTCACATATTTAGCACTCTTACATTCATCTCACACGTATATCCATTACATAGAGTCTGCCACCTACGTATATATGATGGGAACTTGTCCTTCACCACCTACATAGTTTAATTCTATCAATACACATCCTAAATATAGGTTGCATTCCTTTTTACAACTCTAATTTAAATCTAGATCAAGCTATAAATAGCTTGATATTATCTTGTTTGCATCCTATATTTAGTTTTTTTCATGCATGGTCCTAATCTTTATTGCATGCACTTTTATTTATGTTGGTGCTTTATCTTTTATTTTCCTATTTCTAGACCTTTCTTGATTGCTACGCCATGTCTGATGTTTCCTATTCTTAGCCTTACCTCGAAAATTGGCTAACTCCTAAAACCTATGTGTACATGTGTGGACCTTTACACATTATCTCCTTCTTTGTGTTATGTGTACCTTTGCGCACTAACCTATTTTGGCTCTCGATTTTGTGCATACTCCTACACATTCATTATGATATCTACATATCTCTTTGTTACCTATGTGCACCCTCCTATGCATAGTCTTCATCTCCGTGCATGGCTAGTACTTAGCAATTTATACCTGTCCAACATTATGTCACACTAGGAGTATTGTCTGTCTGATAATATCATGAATCAAAGAATCCATGATGAATAGAAGAATCTCTGAAGAATAAATAGTATGGGAAATTAAACATTTGAATGAATATTATGTCCATTGTGTGTGTATTTAAAATTTAAGCCCCAGTTGGTGGAAGGAGTTTTGGAAACTCACTATTTATTACAGCTTCTAGTTGCTTCCATCCTTTGAGCTCTTTAGTGGCCTTTTCTCGCCCCATCTCCACAATATCTAGTACCTCCTCAAAAGTTAGCTCGTCTATCTTCTCCTTCATCTCCTTAACCACCACATATAAGTCTTGGGAAATACCCTCTAGGGTATCCATCTTGCGCATTACCAGAGGTTGGATCTTCTTGAGCCTCTCCTCAAATGTATCTTTCAATGATTTTATTAGATTCCTCTTTTCTATAACCTCTACCATAACCTTCTCGCACTTGACCTTATTGGTTTTCATTGTGGCTTATATTTTCTTCAACTATGCCTCTTCAATGTAGCGTACACGTTAAGTATAGAATAAAATCACGGAGGTTGTCAAATACTTGTTCTAGCTTCGCATGGCCTCCTTTATTTCCACGAGTGCTTCATATTCTGCAATATTTTCCTCCACCTTTTCCTTATTATTCTTCTTCATCTCGATCGATTCTTCCACTAAATGACCCATACCGCTTTTTACCTTGATCAACAACATTTGAACTAGATCCTCCAAATACTATAGTTCGTATCATACTCTAGTTTAGATTGTTCGACCAAGTCCATGTATGCGTGCGTAATACTATTAACTATATATTCTGCCTTATTATATGTGTTGTCCGTTCTTTTCTTCTCATCATTCAACTCCTCGAGAGCTTTTGATTATTTTTTATCTTTTCTCTCCACATCCTCCCACATCCTTTTGATCATGTCCTGTTTGTCTACATTCCTCCTAACCTCAATGGCTATCTTGTTCAAGACGTTTGCACACCTTCTCATCTAATATCTTGGTGGAGTCTACGATAGAGAACAACATTTTGGATCCTCTTCAGTTTCATCTTTGAGAGTGACTCCTTACTTTGAACTCGTGCTCTCCCATGTGATTTTTTATGCTCCAAGAGATAATCTTCCTTATGCGCGCAAGGAATCTATATTATCAAATATCTCCCAACAGAATAGATATGTTCTGCTTGAGATTTAGAAACTGCCCTTAGAACCTTTGATGGATCATCAAGGTATGACATTTTGGGTTATTGTAGAGGTTTCCTTCATTTTCTTCTTCCTACTTGTGGCTTTGTGGGGGTATCTTGCGCTATACTTAACTACACTTGGCTCATCACCCTTATAGTACCTTGGCCTTCCCCTTTTACTTATTCTTCTTTGCCTCCCCCTTTCTCTTCTTCCCTTTATTCCTCGTGCTCCACATCATGTTATTCTTCATGGTTCTTTCCATACTCATCTTCTTTATGAACTTATTCAACATGAGGGCCCTTATCCTGTTCATCCACCTCTTCCTCCTGTACTAAATTTTCTTCCTCCTCTTACAAAGTGGATCATATTTGTGCACCGTCTCTTCTTCAAGCACCTTTTTCTCTAATTCCTCTCCTTCTTCCTCCATGTCATACATCACTTGAGGATTCTTATTTACTAAACTAGGCTTGTGTGCCCCTACTAATGGAGACTCCTTAGATGGGCCCAAATATATTTCCTCATTGACACCTTTACTTGCATCTGTTTCCTCATGCTATGGTCTAGTGTAAAATCATATTATTTCTCTTCTATCTCCTTCTCTGGAGTATCCTCGTTCTTGTGTGTGGGGAACCCCACCGCCTACTTCTTCTTTGGAGGTTATGACAGCTCAAGGTTGTGCAAACTGATATACTTTCCTCGCTTGATCTTCGGCCAGAGATAGATATATAACCTACAAACATTCTTACCCACTCCTAAAGTCATGGGGTGAAGGTCCGCATTGTTTGTCTCCAAGGTCTCTACATATGATGCCTTTGATGAATATACATATGTTCGCACATGCGTGTGGTAGTCAACATCTACCTTGTCCGCATTGAATGTCAAATTTCACGCATATTTTATGTGGTTGACGGTGGCCTATAAGCATTTTTCTGTGAATAAAAACAATAGTTTGCACCATGGCCCCATATCCCTATTACTTAACATGAATCAACCAAGGAAAAAGTGATGTAATACCATGAACTCTGTTTACCCATCCAAGAGTCATTGGAAGTTCTCTTGGAATGTGCCATCGATTCTCAAACATGTCATTAAACCTTCGTACCACTTCTTTAGGTCTGCCGTCAGAACGGTTTGATATTGTGCCATCACAAGTATACTTAGAAAATATATGTGTCGAAGACTTATTGGCAATTAGGTAGACCAAAATTTTATCTTCTAGACCATTAGGTACCCCGATCTCCTAGAATATAATCAAAAGAAGGATAGCGCCCCAAGTGATCTTATCTCCTCTATCTACTTAGTTATTGGCCTCCTCTATAATTCCTTCAACTATGAACAAGGAAATGTTATATTGTGTCTTCGCACCATCTTATGTGCGATATGTAAAACTTTCTTATTTACCTCCGTTCATCTTTCGAGGCACCCAACTTAGAGCTCACTAAGTGTGCGGCCACTTTGGTGCTTGAATTAGCTATGTTAACAATATTGAACGTGTGACTTCCTCGTTGGTATTGTAACTTGGTTGTTGTAACATCAATAACATCTTCATCATTCAAATCTATTTCGATCTCTACTCCATTATTCCGCA
Source organism: Taxus wallichiana var. yunnanensis (assembly GCA_018340775.1). NCBI lineage: Eukaryota > Viridiplantae > Streptophyta > Pinopsida > Cupressales > Taxaceae > Taxus > Taxus wallichiana. The sequence goes on from CM031240.1 coordinate 818,415,922, forward strand.
ACCCAAGAACCCTTACAATTAAGCTGTGTAGTCAAGCACATTGTCTTGCCTCGCAAAGTAAAATAATCTTCATGCACTCTTAACATAAGCCACTAGTATAAACACATAATTTTTATGAAGAACGGAAAATCATATAGCTGCAAGATTCTCTCACTTTCCAAATCCTTTCAAACATTGTCATCAAGGAAAATATGCCCTTCCTCCGTAATTTTTCCATCTCCTTCAAGACATCATTTATGATATCGGTCTCATAGGCTTGCACTATGTGATTGTAATAACTAATTTTGCACTTTTTCATCTGCGAGGCCCATGGTGTCCCAACAAAATCTTCTTGTAGATATAACATTTCAGAAAACCAATCACCCAGGGATTCATTTGTGTTCTTCTTGTTCTTTAGTGACCTCTTTGGTGCCATGGTCATTCTTCAACTACTCAAACCCTAAAATCCATGAAATACGTGCCCTAGGTGCTTGATAATAAACCACTTACATGTTCAATTATGTTTCTGAAGTGTTGAATAACCAAATTTATTGTTCAATCCTTGTACTTAAGCACCTCAACTCCTTGCCCTAATTCAATCTCCTAAAATATTTTCTCTAGCTCGCGTCTTCTCCTCATGTAAACCCTAGCTTGTTTTCTTTGCTTTAAACCCTTTGTGATAGCTTCCACTTCTCACAAGGAGCTCTGTACCATCAAATTTTCATGCTTGCTCTTCAATCACTCGCTCTAGTTCACCTTCGTTTGTAACTTTTCAACTTCACACTTTGTCGCATGGAGCTTTTAACACACTAGTTATTTAAAATAAGGTAAGAATGACTTTTTCACGCCCTATTTATAGATTTTCCAATTTCCATTTGCATTAATTACACTCCACCTACCATTGCTTTTATTTTTAATGTGATTTTATTATTTTCACATGATTTTTATTTTGATTTCTCTCATGCAAGTGCTACTACTTCCTAGGTTGAAAAACCTCTTGCATGCACCTTCCCGCACCGAACACATTATTCCTCCGTGCCACTTGCCACCTAGTTTACCTTTTAGCTTCCTCCCTCACATAACAATGCATGTTGAACTTTCCATTTCGATTTGTATGAGAAATTGTATCAACTTCAAACACACTTCGCACCATATCCAGTCACTCAAAATGATTTCCTCTACGCACTATGTATGTTTCCCGCACACAATTACCTCATCCCGTCGTGCTCTCGCTCATCAACCTCTAAACTGATTTTATCCTTCTTTTGCATGTCACACACCTACATATTTTTACACCATGCACCTTACCTTCTTACCCGACATGAAAAGCATACATAGTCCTCCATGCATTAGTCTAAAATAGAATGATAAAATCCTTGAGCTTTCCAAGATGGTGTGCACACTTGGAGTCATACAAAAGAACCATCTTCCCTACAACAAATGTTAGGATTAGCACATTGGTTATATATAATATATCAGATCTAAGCATAAATACAAATAAAATAAGATATTCTACCGTAAGAAATATACAAAACAAGAGACATAAATCAACACCAAATTTAACGTGGTTCACCCAATGTGAGTTACGTCCACAAAAAATAAGCCAATCTATTATCCAACGCTTTGACAAGATATACAATAAAGATTTACAATATTCCACACCTCTCAGATGTTCAATACTTTCTTTCTTTCAATATTTTGCTTCTCCAAGAATTCTCTCTCTCACCAACTTTTGCAAGTTCTTAATTCTTACTTCTAAACCCTAGATTTCATTCTTATATAAGCGTATATAAACTTAGGGAGCTTAGCCATGCAATTACAATCAATAGATCTTCTTTAATGCTAAAAATAGATCTAATTCTCGAGAGTTAATTAAAACATCCATACACAGTAATTGATGTCGGTTCTCCCTAACCGATGTTGGTTCCTCCTTGCCTGACCGATGTCGGTCTTAGGTGACCAATGTCGGTCCCTCCTAACCGATGATGGTTACTGTGTTTTCTAGCAAGTTTTACATTGCATGCTAATCTGAAGTAATTGAGCTCCACAACTCAAAAATCTCCCACTTGGAGATTAATTATTGTACTATACATGTACAATGTCATTGTTGGATCCTTCCTTAGCTTTGTTTCTTCCTCTTCAAGTCTCAAACTTGAAGACCAACAGAAGTGGAGTGTAGCTCCAACTTCACCTTTGCTAACTGATTTATTAGCATATCCATAGGGTTCTTGTTCATATGAATCTTTTCTAGATTCAACCGCCCATCCTCTAATACCTACCGTATAAATGATACCTCAATGAATGTGTTTTTACTCGAATAAAATGTTGAGTTTTTTGCCAAATGAATTGCACTCTAAGCTGTCCTTGTCGAACAATTTGCAATCATCTTTCTCCTTTCCCAACTCTTTCATGAACCTACTCATCTATATCATCTCCTTGCTAGCGTTTGTAGCTGCAACATACTCGCCTCGTAGTAGACAAAGCCAAAACCTTATGTAATCTTGAAATCCAACTAGCTATCGTCCCCACCTTTGTGAAACTATATCCAGAGCGCTCCTCCTACCATCCGGATCTCTAGCCATATCCGAATCAACATAGCCACATAATGAAATATTTTAACCTCTATAGCATAAGCGCATGCTAGATGTCCCTTTCAAATACCAGAATATCCATTGACTGCTTTCCAATGCTCTTTACTGGATTAGCCATATATCTACTCACAACTCCCACCGCTGTGTAATTCTGGTCTAGTACAAACCGTAGCATACATGAGACTCCCAAGTCTTTGAAGCATATGGCACTCATGTCATGTATTTGACCTCCTCTTGTGATGATGGACATTGATCTTTTCTCAATTAGAAGTGTCAAGGCCATTGGTGTACTAACGAGTTATGCATTCTACATCTTGAAATTTTCTAACACCCCGTAGATATAATCCTCCCGAGACAAATACAATTTCTTTTTTTTTTTCATGTTTCTATGTATTTGCATGCCAAGGATTCTTTTTACAGCTCCTAAATCCTTTATAGAAAATGTGTGAGCTAGCTTTCCCTTAAGCTCACCAATGTCCTGCATACTAGATCCTGCAATAAGCATATCATCCACATACAATAACAAAATAATATAGCTCCCATTTTCAAGCTTCTTAAAATAAACACAATGGTTGGATTCACATCTTAAGTAACCATGCTTATGCATAAAACTATCAAATCTCATGTACAATTTCCTTGGAGCTTGCTTGAGCCCATAAAGGCCCTTTTTCAACCTGCACTCTAATTTCTCCTTATCCTTGACTTCTTACCTAAGCAAATTTTGAATATAAATATCTTCATCCAAATCATTATGAAGGAAATCCGTCTTCACATCTAGTTGCTCTAAATGTAAACCCTCTACTGCAACTAAACTCAATATAGTACGAATAGAAGTAATTTTAACAACGGAGAAAATATTTTACCAAAGTCAATACATGCTTTATGTGTAAATCCTTTTACTACAAGCCTTGCCTTGTACCTTTTCATCCACCTTCTTCTTCCTTGATCCTGTAAACCCACTTGTTCTCGCAGTGTCCTCTTACTGCTGTGCAACTTAACCAAATCCCAAGTCTCGGTTCTATTCCAAGCATTTCATCTCCTCATCCATGCCATGCTCCCCTTTGGGCGTGGGTCTTATCTGCATTGCTTCTTCAAAAATTTCTGGTTCACCATTATTAGTCAATAATAGATAAAATAGAGAAGGCGTAAATATTTCGGAGGTTTACTTAACCTTTGTGACCTTCTCACAGGAGTTTGGGGCACGGAGGCTTAATCTGGACCTCTTGGACATTTGTATCCAAATCGACATGACCAATGCCGGTCACTTATAACCGATGTCGGTTTCGCTAATCGATGTTGGTTTGTATCTTTCATAATGAATACGGTTCTCTGACCGATGTTGGTCGTGTGTAAATCGACACCGTTCTTTGTGTAACCCGTATGTAATACTTTTAAATATGAGAGTTCATTTTCATTCACAAACTTCTCAACCAGATCATCCTTGGGTACATAAATTTGATCCCTATACATTCTCTTTTCATTCCATTCAACATCACGACTGCTAATAATTTTAGAATTCTCTATATCCCAAAAAATGGAATCAAAATCACCATATCCATAATCAATGAAAGTGCATCTCTTGGATTTTGCATCCAACTTTTTCTATTTTCTTTATCAACATGCACAAAATATTCTGAACCAAAAAAATTAAGAAAATAAAGATCTACCTCTTTTCCGATCCAAGCTTCCTCTGGTATTCCTCCATTTAGTGAACTTGAAGGGCCATGGTTAATCAAATAAACCATTTTATCAACTACTTCTACCTAAAACTGCAAAGACAATCCAGAATGTATCCTCATACTTCTAGCACATTCCATGATTGTCCTGTTCATTCTTTCTGCAACACCATTCTCCTGTGGTGTTCTTGGAACCATTATTTCTCTACGTATCCCATTCACTAAAAATAATCATTGAAAGCCTTGCTACAAGATTATTCACCACCATTGTAAGATATAATGCACTTTAAATTAGAATTAGATTCATTCTCAACAAAGGCTTTCCATCTTTTAAAAGTCTCAAAAACATCAGATTTACGTTTAATAAGATAAACCCATACCTCCCATGTAGCATCATTAATGAAAGTTACATAATACTGGGATCCTCCATGAGAAGCTACCTAAGCTAGACCCCACACATCTGAGTGTACAAGCTCCAATTTCTACTCCTTCTTAGTTGCCCAAACTTTGAGAAATATCACTCTCTTTTGCTTTCCAAAGATACAATGCTCATAGAAATCAAGATCTAAATCTTTCAAATCTGATAACTTACCCTTAGCCTTTAAGATCTGCATTCCTTTTTGACTCATATGGCCCACCGATTATGCCACATGCATGCATATGAATCTGAAGTAGATAATGCAGAAAATGAATCAGTAACACAAGTAGATAAATATAATGTTCTACCTTCGTAACTCTTGCCACAACAAAATCACCCTTGGTGACTTTCCAAGAGTCTCTGTAAAAGTAGCCATGCAACCGATTCATCTATTTACCCTACAAAAATAAGATTCCTCCCGAGGTTTGGCACATGCCTCACATCTTTCAATACCCATGTATTTCCATTCTACAATTTTAGATGAACTTCCACTTTACCAGTAATATTGCAAGGTTCATCATTATCGAAATAAACATGCCCAAAATTACCTTGGACATAATTTTTGAAATAACCCTTATTAGGGGTTGCATGGAAAGAAACTCTTGAATCTAAAACCCATGATTCAATTCTATTATCTAAATAAAGAATAAGAGCATCTTGCATTACTTCCATTACAACAAGATTTACTTCTTTACCTTTGTCGATTATTGGTTCTCTTTATCATTTGACTAACAATATTTATTTACATGTCCTTTTTTTTCCACATTTTCAATGTGTAATTCCCTTACCTCTAGATTTAGATATGTTATCCCTTGACTTTGATTTCCCATTACTCTTACTCTTGGATCTCTCCTTCTTCCTGTCCCTTATTTCTACATTCAAAGCATTCCCAGATGATGATTCCTCTGTACTTTTCCTACGAATTTATTCATTCAATATTATACTAACCACATCATCGAACTTCAAAATATTATTAGAAGATGTTGTATTACTAACATCCATTACCAAGTTATCCAAACTATCGGGTAAAGAACATAAGAATAAAAGTGCTTTCACTTCATCATCAAATGGTATATCAACCGATTTTAACTTATTTAAAATCGATCTAAAATCATTCAAATGACTAGATGTAGGTCCACCTTCATGCATCTTAGAACTAAATAGTTTCTTCACTAAATAAACTTTATTTGAAGTACTCGGGTTTTTCATATAAATTAGCAAGATATTTCATTAACCCTACCGTAGAAGTTGCTTCTATAATATTGGAAGCCACAGATGCTGCTAGGCTCAATATTATAGATCCCAAAGCCTTTCTATCAAGAATCTTCCATTCTTCATCAGTCATCTTCATAGGTATAGACTTCTCATCCAATGGTAAATACAAATCTCTTTGATAATCCTCAATCTGCATCTTCTATAATTGATAATTTCATCCATTAAACTTATCTACCTTGTATTTGTTTTCTTTTGCCATTGATGTAGCTCCCACTCAATCATAAAACCCTATGTGAGTAAATATGTCAACACACAAAACCCTCAAACAAAGATCTGATACCATTTGTTGGGATTAGCACACCGGTTGTACAGATAATATATCAGATCTAAGCATACATGCAAATAAAAGTGGATATTCTACAAGAAGAAATATATAGAACAAGAGACATAAATCAACACCAAATTTAACATGGTTCACCTAGTGTGGGCTATGTCCACCAAGAAACAAGCCAATCTATTATCCAAAGCTTTGACAAGATATACAATGAATATTTACAATCTTCCACACCTCTTAGATGTTTAGTACTTTCTTTCTTTCAAGATTTTGCTTCTTCTCCAAGAATTCCCTCTCTCACCAACTTTTGCAAGTTCTTCTTAATTTTTACTTCTAAACCCTAGCGTTCATGCTTATATACGCATATATAAACTTAGGGCACTTAGCCATACAATTACAATCAATATATCTGATTTAATACTAAAAATAGATCTAATTCCTGAGATTTAATTAAAACATCCACGCATAGGTAACCGATGTCGGTTCCTCCTCGCTCGATCGATGTCAGCCCCTCCTAACCGATAACGGATTACTTTGTGTTTTCTTAATTGTTACATTCGCATGCTAATATGAAGTAATTGAGCTCCACAACTCAATAACAAAATACTTATTCTTAATTTTCCTATCATGCCAAGCCTTTTGTCTTTCTCTATCTTTTGATTCCTTGTAATGGTGTTTCACTCATCCAATTACCTCGGTTTATTAATACACGCATCCACTTTGCTTTCTTGTCATCAATTCCTCCTACATGCAAAATACACAGGTAGGGTAACATGAAGTCCATAGGAAAATATGCTTCCACACCGAACACCAATTGAAAAGGTTTGGCCTTATTCAACCACTTGTATGTAGCTCTATATGCCCATAACAAAGTTGAGACTTTTTCATCGCAATCCTTTCTTCGTACATCACAAATATTTGTCCCAAAATCTTATTGAAATCTTCTATAGTATTGTTATCGCCAAATCACTTGCACCCTTCGAATGGCCATAATGTGAATATGACGTTCGTTGTGATTGGGTAACATGGTATCACCTCTCAAGATGTGGGAATTGGGCTTGAGGTGAACCTCTGAAGAAGGCCTACTTCCTCTTCCTAAACTAAACACAACACTACTCCTAATGCAATAAAAATAGCTACCTAGACCTATACTATCATTTCAAGGGGATTAAGGAGAGATATTTGCAAGAAATAAAACCTAAACTTAGAAGTGGTGATGCACCAAGAAAAGGGGTTTTGTTAGATAAAATTCTGGCTTTCCAATGAAGAGAGATGATCATGAGGAAGAATGAACATGCATCACAAACCCAATTTACATATAGTACTTCACTCCTTGATAAGCACAATGACCTCCAAAACTTGAAAAAGGCACCAAGATTGCATAGATACACCTGTAGACACGAAGAGAGGAAAAAGAAAGCAACAAAAATAATTTAAGGACATATAATTGATCACAAAACATAATTTCCATTACTCCAAGCACTTGCACAGTGCATCATTACAACAGGGAAAGGCATAGGCTGCCATTACAATTTTAGAAGAAAGGCTTGAGAGCCTGCAAATTCACAACAACTCAACTTGTGAAGAGAGGGGAAGCTTGGAAAATGTCTAACTCCTTTGGAATAAGCACCCCTTTTACATTTATAGAAAATTCTAATTTTTTGAGAGAAAGAGGGAAGAATCCTAAAAACTAGGCAAGAATGTAGTTGAACAAGTCAACCATGCTTGCTTCATTAATTGAACCTCCACCTCTTGGACACTATTCACGAGTTAAGAAATTTCACAATTTGGAACATTGAAACCTCTAAAAATCCATCTCTTGATGATCCCATTGTGTATCTCTTGTTCTCCCGATTCCATCGACTATAATTTTGTGAAAAATGGACAACTTGGGAGGAAGTTATGGCTTGTTGAGCGAAAGGTTATTTTTTGGGCTTCCCGGGAATTATGCTTATCCAACTTGCTAATATGCTTTCATAAATCCAAATTTTTAATTTACCTCCATTTAATTAAAATATAATATTTTAATATATCATGGAACCCCCTTTAATCCCTCTGAGTAAAAAATTATGCTTCGAGAGTCTCTTGGTGATGATTTGGCAAACAGCTCGCTAAATGAGCTCACATTTGATTTTTGCAATAATTCCCTATCTGGTTAGTCCCACGTTTTACATTGAATTGCAATGGACACCTCTGCATTAGCTGCTACACATTCAACTCCACGTTGTTATACCAGCTTTGGTCTTGTAAATTCCATTAATGGTGTGCCGGGCCCAAACTTCACTTCCCTTCGAGTTATTTGCCTTCAATTGCATTGAATTCGATATGGTCGACTTGGCGAAGAACTCACTGCCACATCTCCTTACATGGTGTTCATTTGATATAACTCGGCCAAGTTATTGCATGTCAAGCTTTGCATTAAATTTACCTGACCTATCCACTAAAGCCTTGCCGCCAAATTTTCCACGTATTTCATTGAATTGGCTTCATTATATTCACCACCGAGTTTTGGGGAGTTCCATGTTTCATATTTAAATGATGTCGAGTTATTCATGTTGGACGTTAGAAACCACCCTATACTTCATCAAATAATGTTTTGGGGTCACCATATTCTAGCTCAAACGAGCCCTGCCACGTGACATGAACTCCCAATGAATTCTTTTACATAACCGAGTCAATTGGCTTGAGATCCTCACAACTTGCCACGTATTCGGGCACACGAGATCCCTGAAATTACCGACCCCATATTGACTTGGTCCACTTCGGGAATTGAAATCCAAAACAACTCATCTCAAACATTTTCACGAACCCCGAAGGCATGGACTTCCGAATCCCGAAAATCCGAAACTCCGAATTTCAGAGTTTCGGGCTTTTGGGCTTCGGGCTCTTCAAGCTTATTTTTGTCAACTCGGCGGGTGAGTTCCGAAACGAGTAATTCCGAAAGCCCGAATGAGTAGGTAGTTCCTGAAATACAACTCCGAAAGTCGTTGCCACTCAGCCGCCTGAGCTATGCAATCTTCTACATGCCGAGCCATGGGTTATTCACGAGTCAAGTTGACTCGGCTCTGCCTCTGTGCAATCCTTGCTATCTCCACGTGAAGTCTGCCCTCACTTGAGAGAATTATTCACTGTCTCTCTGCAAAAATTTGAGCCTTTTTAACTTCTAGCTTCATTTCTCTGTCTGTTCGAACCCAATCTCAAGTTTTTCTCTTCTTAGCTCGGTCCGAACCCAAATGAGCTCTTCATGATTACTGCGATCATTCATTCATGTAACTGTCATCTTGGCTTGGATCAAGCTCTCACTCCCGCTAAGAGCACCCAACCAACACCCTATTTCCTTTCATTCCGTTGGGCCATATTGTAAGCCATGGCTGAGCTCTTGTCTTGCACGGGTTCCTCGTGCGTAGTGTCTCCTTTGTATTGCCTTTTGAGTGGCTCGATCTGATTCCTATCAACTTGACAAGGCTGAACGACTCACCCAAGAAAAATCCCTCAAGCTATCACCTTGATCATAAATGATTCACCAGCCTAACGAGCTCCATACTGCATGGGCTTCCATGATTCGCTCCATACTCAGCTTTCTCTGAGTTCCAAACTCGTTCTTATTCAGATCATGTTGATGTAGCTCAACTCACGACCAATGCATACATTTCCGAACCTAACATTCAGGCATGAGTTGAATATCAACTCTTCTCCAAAGTTATGTTCATTTTCTCTGGCCAAATGACTTATTTGTAAAACCCAAATCACCGAACACGTCTTCTAGATACGCTTCTAGCCTGATCGTGAGTTGAAATGAGTAATTCCCTACGAGACACAACTCGGCTAAACTCGATGAACTCGACCGTTGTTTTCACCATACATGTTCATTTTCTCTGGCTTGGCCGCTCAATCCGAGCTCACAAACCCGAGCTCTTCTTGCCTAAAAATTCTATCTTCCGTTCAATCCTTGGCCTGACATCAATCTGTGCATTTCTACGATCCACTTTCTTCATGGATGAGCTTCGGGCCTACGTGCCATTATTGCGCACCCCACCAAACTTTCATCTCAGGCCATCCTGGCGCTATTCCTGAGAACGAGCCTCATGCGAATCCTTTAAATACTGCCTTAGAGCCTGCGACGCCGAACCATAGGTCGAGCTATTCACCGCTCGAGCCCCACCCATCGATACACAATTTTACACATGGCTAACTGAGCCGAACACTGCATGAACTCGTCCCAACCTCAAACGAGCTTGACAAGCTCTTAATTTGCTCGCCAATATCTAAGTTCCAATTTTCAGCGCGAACGAGATCTAACTCGCCTACTTGGATCATGTTTGATACGACTCATGACTCATCGTCTAAAACCCACTTCATCTCGTCGAGCCATTCTGCTTCCGACTCGGCCTTGGGCTTCACATCCTTTGTGAAAACATTGGCTCGGCTCTATGTTTTTCCTCAGCTCGCCAAAAATTGACCTAAGTCCAAGTTATTCTACCAATCGATGGATTCATGGCACCGAGTGACCCAAAACACGCTGCTTTGAACCATGAGTTAAGTGTTGAGCTTCTTATTGATATGGCTCGAGGTTTCACATGATCGAACTATTTCTCTAGCTCCGAAACACATATAAACTTTCCCCTGCGTGCGTTGTCAGGGTCGAGCTCCTTCACCCTTCGATGTTTTGGATTCACCGACGGTTTTTCTTTCTCGGACTCGTGTTTCCAAACATTCCTCCAAGATACTTTGACCTAGGCTCGACACCTCACTCCATGAGTATCTAGTACTCAAACGTGCAAAACTCAACCATGTGACTCCAATGTCATTTCACTAGAGCTAAACTCGACTGGAGCTATTTCACATACATTTTAACTCATGCCCTATGCATCTCCTTTGAGCTCTTCTCCAACATCATTCAAATCACAATAAACGGCCTGAGCCACTTAATACAACTTGCTCATATTCGATTCAACTTGAAATGGCGAGACAATCATCAACTCCAAAGCCGAGTTATTTTTCATCAGACTTCATCATCCGATTCAAGCCACTGCCAAGTTTGATTACCCCCATCAAGTTATGTAGGTAAACTTCTCAATCGCCTTATGAGCAAGCTCTTTGACTGCGTCGCTCATTCAATCATTATGTCAGGCCGACCATTTGTCGAACTTACTATTTCATTTAACATGAGCTCTTGCCCATCTCAACATAACTCACTCCGCGAGTGGCTCAAACCACTAAACCCTTACTCGGCCCCATGAATCGAGCTATAGCTCAAAATTTCATGAATACCCCGAGCTCCTATCTCCTCTTTGGCCGGACAAACCCGAGAATTGATTCATTCTTACTCCTCGAATGAGCCGATAACACTTAGTTCATTGCTTCGCAATGTTTCCCTCTTGGCTTAATGGTTTCGTACTCCTTATTCATTGTGCAAACTAACCTCGTATGGACCATTCTAGCATACTTTCAACCTTGTTTCTTATTATCATGGAATTCATGGAATTTCCTTGGTTTTGATGCATCATGGAGTATAATGAATACTAAAAATAATTATAGACCATCCTCAACCATTTCATCCTATAGACCCCTGTTGTCCATTTTTTACCCAGGAGGCAAAAATGGATAACAAGTGCCATTGGCCTGGGTGATAGGGGTAGTCTGTGTGACGAGCTACCATGAACCATGCTAATAATATTTTGATTGTCTCATTTAAGAAGTGAGTTCCCATATCACTAGTAAGGCTCATTGGATAACCATACCTACTAATGATGTTTTCCATAGAAATCTTGCTGTTGTAGGTGTACTTTGTATTCCTTTGTTAGCGCAACCTCTTCCCACCTTGTCAAGTAATTTGTGCATGTTATGATGTAATGCGTGCTGTCCTCTCTACACAACCGGTGCAATGAGGCCAAAAAATTCAATTGCCCACTTCTCAAATGGTTCTATGCTTTCTATAGGTCACAATGACATTTCATCCCGGTTTCCTGGCTTACCTAACCTTTGACAATGATCACATGCTTTAACAAATGCCTTGGTATCCTTATAGAGCGTCTCCCACCATTATCCACAGTAGTTAATATCTTATGCATTGTAACTTCTCTTACACAATGGCCTCTAGCTATTCCTCCATGTTCTTCTCCCTTTATAGCTTCACACTCATGCTCCAACACACACACTGCAAGAATTCATATATACCCATCTTGTATAAATCTCATCTAGCTAGTTAGTAGGTGTTGCTCAATCGCTAGATGATTGTAAGGAAGGGAAGGGCAACTTCTCTTTCTTCCCTTTTGTTTTATTAGCCAATTCAATATTTATGGAGATACAAATTTTACAATAAGTGAGAAAGGAAATTGACAATGTCTCACACTTCCTCCCAACTACTTGATTGTTCTTGTTCTCAAGCTCTTTCTTCTACAACTCAATTCCAGCACTAGAAAACTCTTGCACTTACTCACATGAATTATCTTGCTTCTGATGATCCATTCCTTTGCCCCTCCTAGGTATTTATAGCCTCTCCCATGTCCTCCCATGCACTGGAGAATGGGAAAGGTCATGGAAGGGAAGGGAAAAAGTTAGACACTTCAAATCCGTGTCCATTCATGATTCTATTTTATTTTTCCGTTAAAAGTGATAGGATTTCTGCCTGCGCGCACTGGCCGATCACGGGACCATTGCTTTGGCCGGTGGCGATTACAGGATCGCCACCTAGGTTGGGCAAAGTGGTTTTCAACTCCCACTCAACACGGGGTGGTGTTCTTGTTAAAATACAGATGCATGTAACCTTCTTTTCTCCCTTTTTGTTACTTTTTCCTTCTTAGTGTTGATTGATCTGATGAAGTAGAGTCGTTATATGGATCCCTATCGATCATTTTCTTTCCAAGCGCGTATAAACAAGGTCTTCTATGATTTCATCATGTCGTCGTTTGCTTCAAGATCATCATCCTCACCAAATAACTAAATCATAATTTATTCACCATTAGAAATATCCTCAAAAGTAATACGCTTTATAAACTGCAGAGCTTCATGAATAGGTGGTTTAGTAGAAAAGTAATCAAAAGTATGAACAATACCTATAGTCAAGTCACACTAATTTGTCGTTTCTTGGTTCGATAAGCATGTATACACCAAGCACATACACAACCAGTGCAAATTAGAATAAAACTTATGCACCCATAGGGATGGTGGGTGAGTGTTTTACACTATCATATAATTCCTCTCGCAATTGTGAACATGTACCATGGGATAAGTCTTCCCATCATAATCTTGTATTAATGAAGGGAGATTGTTCTAGATAAACCTTGTTAAGAAATCCACTCTAATCTCGTGACAACGAAGTAAATTGTCCCTATGCGTAGCCCACTAGTACGTAGTTGTCTTGTGTAATGTGTACACTAACATATTTCTTCTATCTCCCTCATTGCACCACTGCTTCTTCCATCGCACACAAGAATGATTCAAGATTTTCTTCTCCAAGTATACTTCAAAAAAATGACCTTACCCAACCACCTAATTGGCTGCGGTCTAATCAACCTTCTCATTCTTCCTCAAACCTTACAACCAACCATTTAATAAGTACCATGCTCGCCAATTATTATAAGCCACACTAGTAGTATCACTTATGGACTGCACGTCTTCACACCTTTGAAACACACCCTCCTTTGATGAGTCCACATTCTCTAGGTTTCACACTGTATGCGCGTAGATTTTGTTGAGATATTCATCTTTGATGGGCTCTATGTAAGGCACAATCTTTGTGTCATCCATTGGTATCACAACGCGCTCATCTTTGTTCTCAAAACTCACGTAATGCTTGTTGAAGCGCGGGTCTACGTTATTAGCATAACACGAAGGATGACCTAGAAGTGCGGAAACTATCTAATTTAGCAATCTTCAAGACCTCAAAGTCACCTTTGAACTTGGATCCTTGAATGGTGATAGAATCATCCTTCAATACCCTAATGGGAATAACCCTTTTTTTGTTAGCCATGTACAACAAATTCAAGGATGAAAACAATGGATGCCTTCCCATTTGGTTCTAAACATCAAGTATGAGGAAATTTAATTCCACACCTATATCAATGAGGATATTACTTATCATCCATCCATCAATTATTACATCCAATATGATTTATTTTTCATACTCATGATCTTGAGGTGGCAAGTCAACATTAAGAATTTGACGTTCACTTTTTACACCTGCGCAGTAGGTATCTTGTCTCGTAACCATTCACCCAAAAGAGGTATGAGAGTCTCCTACCTAAGAATTATACATACCTCCTGAGCTCATCCACATCCCTTTGTGGTAACTCATTATTCCTTCGCGCGTCCCCTCTCATGTGATTTCTCTTTCAAACATTGTATCTCTTCTTGGAGGTCCCCGATGATGCCAATTATCTCTTGATATAATTACTTATATTGTCCCGCATATGAATATTTTGTATGATTAACCTCCTACCTTCTAATGAGAAGCTTTGATTTCCCTTTCTTGCACACGCATGCTTCCTTTGTGCACTAGTAACCAATAATGACCGAGGTTCTACTACAACCAAATTTTTACGCGTACATAGCCCCGCTTGGTGTGTTTGGCCCTAATCATGGCTTCAACCTTATCCTTTTTTATTATTTTTGCACATGTGGGAAAAAAATCAATGCATTCCTTAACCTTATGTGCCTTAACACAATATGCGCATGTCCCATAATTTAGCTCCAACAATTTAAATACTTAAATTGTGCTAATTATACCACTTTCGCAAATTGACGACATATCGTCAATATCACACATTTTCTCTTCCATAGTCGTTAATTAATTATATCACGTTAGTTAATTGCCCTTCTATCCAAAAAAGATGACAATTAACGACCTTCCATTAATTAAACCCCTTTTACCTGAATTAATTAATTATTCTTAATTAATTAAGTTTCCTCTTCTATTAGATCAATAAATCATCATTTATTTGATTAAATCCTTCTTATCCTCTAAATCATACTAATTATTCTTCTAAAAAGCTTCTATAAGCTTTCTCCTATTAATTAATCACTTTGGTTAATTAATAAATCCCCTCAAACCCCATGAGTCACTAAAGGACAAACTAAACTCTCCTAAGGTTGACTCAACCCTCTTTCAACCATGATCATCCCCAACTAACTCAACCTTGTTATTATCCCACATGTAAAGGGATGCAAAGCTTCTTTTATCCATTGGGCTATATAAGGAGCCTTCCTCCTACCTTTCTACTTACACCTAAATGAGCATAGAGCCTATACTATATCCATTTTATCATCTTAGAGAATTCTTCCATTAGAGGAGCTAGCTATCTTCATTTCTTGCATTCATCCATCCAAGTTTGAAGTCATATGGAGATATGTCAAGTGGTCTTATAGCCATGGATTGACAAGACTCCATTCTTGAAACCTTGGGATTCAAACATACAATCAACCCTTTTGATTGTTAAGGATCTAAATAGGTTCATTTCATTGATTAACATTCAATAGAGATAGAGATTAATTGCTTAGCATATTAGTTTGGATGTTTATTCATGTTCTAATGCAAAGATGTTGGTAGATTAGTCTTGTTTAAGCTCTAAGCATGATGGTGCATAGATTTTAGTTTAGCTTTGTTTTAGGACTACTAGGTGTTAGTTCTAATTCTCTTTGCATAGCTAACTAATTCTTGCACACATTTGGCATGCCCGTGGGACGGATCCTTAGTCCCTTAGCATTATGGTTCAAATTTTGTTGTTATTTCAATTTTTGGCTAACCCTTGATATGCACATGTGTGAAATAATGTTGAATTTCTTATGATTTTTGCTAACTTTGCATGTGTTGAGTCTTGCTTAGAGATCTAATTTAGATGGGTTCTTGTCAATTTTGAGCTAACTTGCCAAAAATTTGAGCTTTTGAGATCGATTACATCATTTCCCATGTTTTGACGTCACTTCTAGGTATAGGCGTACACAAAATGATTGATGCAGGCATACACATCCAAACCTGAGCGTAGGTACCAAAAGGCTAGCGTACATGTCCAAAGTCTAGCGTATGCATCATTCTACCAATGTACATGATATTTTGTCCTCTGTGTTTTTCTGGCTTTCTGCCTGCTGGCACATACACTTGAACCCAAGCGTACACATTCATAATTTGGCGTACCCATCTGGTTGTGCTTTGTTTGACCTTTTTTGACTTTGTGAGCATACATGTCCAAATTCTAGCGTATACATCTTCTTGTCCATGTACATGAATTTTTTTCTTCTATGTTTTACGGCTTTATGTCTGCTAGCGTATGTATTTAGACCCAGTGTACATGCCTATACCCGAGCATACCCATCTGTTAGTGTTATTACTTTGACCATTCTGTTTATGAGCATATACATCCAAAGATAGTGTACTTGACTCACTAGTCGTGTACCCATTAGCTCACTGTCAATTTCATGAGGCACGTACATGTCCTGAAGCAGGCATACACACCAAAAGTTGAGCATACACATCACATTTCATATTTGAGATTCACTTTAAAATTTGCAAAAACATGTTTTCTGGATTTATTGACTCCTTGCAGTTTTAATTGAAGATTAACTTCTGTTTTACAGGGTTTATTTGTATGTTTTTGCTAATTTGAATTGTTTAAAGGGTTAAATGAACATTGCATGCTTAATCATGAGATTGGATTCGCATATGCTCTTCCCTCGCACCTTCTAGGTGATCTTGGGAATCAGAAATGATTTCTATATCTCTTTTTTCCTTTGAAAAATATTTGAAAAGAATGTCAAATTTGGTTAAAATGAAAAATTTTGTTTGAATCGAGTATTTTCCATTATTGATTTCGTAGTTGGATTTTACGTCGCGTATGCTCTTCTCTTGCATCCTAAGATGATCTTGAGAATCAGAAATGGTTCATCCTCTTTATGTGTATGGAAAACTACTAAATCCATCGTGCAAGACCTAAACACTTGTCAAAGAACGAAGGATCAAGACAAAACAAAACTACTAATACATTTTCCATGCAAGTTGCCAAATGGTGTTCAAGAAAACCACATTAAGAATAAAAGATAAAAAAATACACCACAATCAAAAGATTGTATTTGTAGGTTTGGATAAGGGTATGCCCCATCCGCTTAACTAGGACATAATCCTTAAGCATATAACAATGGGGTGGTCCTAGGAACCCCAAAGTAGTCCACGTAAGAGGGAACCTTGTGGATGAAATGGGAAGTGCTCGCACACCTACTTGACTAGTGATACATGTGAGAATTAGTGTCAAAGTTATTTGTATCGTGACCCCAGTGAGAGTACATGATGGACGCATTTATTTCCCATTGTGCTTGAAGGGGTAAAGTAAAGTCGAGATACTCCTTGGGAAACCTTGGAAAACCGAGCTCACATCTAGATAACTTGTGACACCTAGTTGAGTGAACCACCTAGGAAGCTATCTTGTCAGGAGCCAACTTTGACCATATCAAAACCAATTTGAGTTGAGAGCCATCGCAAAGGGAGAAATTTCTGGAATCAAAATCTTGTTTTTCGAACAAGAGGAGATTCCATTAAAGTTCAAAAATGGTGTGTCATTCATCACGGAGATTGTGAAGCATTACTTTTGCTTAGTTTTTCACTCACCCTAAGGCGAGGTGAAACTCTGCCAAAGTGACGCCAAAACTCTCTTCAACACCAATTGATCTAATTCCTTCACTTTCTTTTGACACTTTTTTATCAAAAGAAGAGTGATTACCTTTTGTTGCTAATTGATTGTATTCACCACTTTTGTGTCTATTTACGCTCATCCATGTTTTCGGTTGAGTTGTTAAACATCTAAAGTGTGTGAAGATGTTTTCATATCATTGGTATCCCTTTTTTATCTTGATACCCAAGTCAAGATCATCAATCATAGTTAGGCTTGATTCATCATCTTGATTCTCCTTTGAACTGTTATCTTGTTTGATATCGTGTCGCTACAATTTTGGTACTTACGTCTTATTTCTTGTAACTTGGCCTAAGTATCTATATTGTGATGTTACGTTATACACATTCTAACAATTCCTTGGTATACTCTAGCATTAGTTTGCTTTCAATCATTACCTTGATTTTGAAAAGTGTTGAGTGTTACCATTTGTGCATGTTATATCAATATCATTTTGATATTAATACCTTACTTTTCGAAAATTTTGGTTAACATATCTTAGTGGTATTGTTGTGTCACTCACAATCGTAACTACCACTTTTTGAGATATAGGTCTTGATTGGATTCAAGCTCACTTTTAGTATACTTTGTTTGGGGATCGTATTAACTTTTTGTTATTACTTATCGCCTTGTTCATTTCTTTGAACTTGACATAAGTGGTGACATTTTGTTAACCATCTTAAACACCAACTACCATTTGAAAAAAACTTAGGAAGTATGACATTTTGATTGATTGGTCTAAAAAAAGCATTGTGTGATTGTATCTTGTTTGTCACTTTTGACTTATTCTTTTAAGACAATCACTTTGACACATTGATCCTTTGACATTCATCATTCTTTGAACTATTGACATTCTTTGACATTTGTAAACTTCCACTTAGGTTTGATCAATACCTTTTGAACAAATTCAAAACACCTTAGTGAAGTTTCTCACACATCATGGCCCCCAAAACAAGATTGGGAGCTAAAAGACAAGTAATTGAAAAACAAGCATGGGAAACATCGAACAAACAAGGGTCAAATCCCTTTATTGGTCATGATTTAGGGCCTCTATTCTCCGCAGAGAAAGAAGTGGAAGAGATGGTAGATCATAGTGGTGATGAGGCAAGATCACCACACGTGGAGTTTGAATTTGACCCCGCCCTATTAGATGAATTCCTTTTCATAAAAAAATAGGGTACTTGCGAGAGTGGTGGAATTAGGTGCTAGAATTCCAACAGAACATGAAACTATTCCACCCACAAACAAGGCTAATGAGGAAGAACCACTTCTCATTAACATGGATGACATCTTAGCACATGGACATGCTTCCACATCAAACGTAGAAAACAACAACATGGTGGGTTATAAATTACCATTCATCAAGATACCACGTAGAGTACAAATAGAACATGAAAATGTGGAACAACCCCCATTCGATGAAGATGAAGAAGAACATCATGAGGAAGAAGTCACTATACCACAACAAATTCAAAACCTTAGTCAACAATTAGCTTTACTGACATCTCATGTACAAAAAGAAACAAACAAAAATGTACATCGAGAGAAACCTAAGGACAAAAATAGTGAACTTCACATAGAAAACCAAGAGGGAGGAACGTCAAAATATAGTCATGTGTATATGTCAACTTCCCCCACTAAAGAGAAACTTCTTTCACAAGAACTACAATCTATGAAAGAAAACTCACAAGCCTTCAAGAAAGTAATGGGGGAAATAGCAAAAGGTATCAATATGAAGAGTTATGCCCCCATCCATTTGATAAGGCTATGTTGCTTCAACCCTTTCCTAAGAAATTTGACATGCCAAAATTTGACAAGTATAGAGGGAAAGGTGATCCACGCGATCATGTGAAATATTTTTACATGGCATGCCAAGAAGTGGCCTACAATGACAATTACCTCATACGACTCTTTCCAAAAGTCTAGGAGGACAAGCCTTGGAATGGTTTACTCACTTACCTCATGGGTCTATCTTCACATGGCCTGAACTACAGTAAAGATTGTGCTGACATTTCTCATACAATATGGAAAGTGACATAACCATGTCAAACTTATGTAACACTAAACAACATCCAAATGAAACCTTCACAAGTTTCCTACAAAGATGGCGGGGCTAGCTAGTTGCTTCCCTTTCTCAATCCCTGAAAAGAAACTTGTTAGCATATTTGTACCAAATTTAAACTTAGACATCGCTTTTCATTTACAAATGCATTGTGTTTGGAGCTTTGAAGAGGTCATCGAGAAGGGCATACAAATAGAAAAATCCCTCATTGCAAAAGGAACAATCAAATCATCTTCCAAGGATAATCAATCTACCAAACCAACAGACAAGCCAAATATCTTTAACAAAAATAAGAATGTGGTAGGAGATGGAATCATGAATTCCAAATGCATATAAAGCAATCCAATTTGGTCAACCTTTTAAACTGACTAAAGGGCCGATCCAACCACTAGCCAAGCTGTAGAACGTTCACTCCTCTTAACGAGTCTTTGTCCACAATATTGAAACAATTGGATGTAATCCACATGGTGACTTATCCTACAATGACACAACCCTTTGATGAAAACACTCCTAAACCTTCATGGTATAAAGAGCATGAATATTGTGATTTTCATCATGTAAAGGGACACAAGATAGACAAGTGCCTAAGACTTCACCACTACATCCAAGATCTTATTGATAATGGAGAGATAGAAGTTGATGCACTAGAGAAAAATACACCAAATGAAAAGATGGGGATATTCAAAGAACCATTCCCTAAACATGATAAACAAGTGAGAAAATTTGGATCGGGAGAGTCATCCCAAAGCTACAAAGCTGCAAACTATCTATATACCAAAAGTGATAACAATCATTACGACTCACTCATTGGATGTGTTCGCTCTTCTAATGAGCATGTGAATACCATTAGGATAAAGGAAAATATTACGCTATGGTAACAAGGTGCGCTCATCTCATGATCTCATAACCTCCTCTATCTACCCCTCAGGATGGTCAGTACAATATTCTAGAGAAAATTGAGAAGACATCTGCTAAGATTTCAATCTTATATCTTCTCAAGATATCAAATGTACATAAAGACATCCTTTAAAAAACCCTCCAAGGGTGAGGAGTGCTAATGGAATTAGACCCTTTCACATTTACAAGCCATGGTGGAAAAAATTACACCGATTGACACATCTCATTTAACCACAAGGAAATCCCTAACGAAGATCACACACATAATCTTCCCCTGTATATAGAGGTATTTGTTACCCGAAGATAAAATGGGTGCTTGTGGACAATGGGTCGGGATTGAACATATGCACATTGAAACTAATCAAGCAGTTGGGATGCATGGAAGAAGATCTAGAGTCCCACATTATCACCATAACCACATACGACAATGTGGAGTGGGAGTTAGCTGGAATAATAACACTACCAATGGAAGTAGGGCCTACTTTCCACAACATGAAGTTTCATGTCTTAGATTTGGAACTTCCATACAACATGATTCTTGGCCCATGGATCCATGCCATGTAGGCCATACCATCAACATTTCATCATTGTATTAAATTGAAACATGAGGGACACACTATTACCATTCAAGGTGATCCATAACCCTTCACTGCTCACTACAAATCTCTCAAAAAATTTGCACGTAGGGGTACATATACATGTCCTTCCATTGATATTGCTACTCCCCTTTAGTCATAAGCTCTTGAATCATGGGTAGATTCGGACTCCCTAAGTTCTTGTGCTCATGAGGCTTCTATGTCTACTTCTCCCTTTGATTCATGGGAGATGAAAATCCTTGAGTATGGTTGTGGAGAATATAATGTGCAACAAGATCTCTTGGTTTCATATCTATCTTTGTCACCAAAACAAGAGGTAGACCCAACTATCATTTAAATGGCCTAAGGATGAACATATTATTGGGACATTCTTACCTAGTGGACTACTTATAGAAGAGAAATTGTTGGACCCACCTACAACTTGGGTCCCCGAGGACACTAAGCCTACCTATTACGAAACCCTAGTAATATGCCAAATCTAGTAGAATGATGTATTCCATGGGTTACAAAGGACTCAAATGTGGAAAATTTGAACAAGGAGCAAGAGAATCGTCCACTTCCATATTTCAAAACAGACACTATGGTATTGGTATTCAACCATATGGATCGCATCCATGGATCAAGATGCTACCTAATCTAATGTGAGGATAGCTCTACTTATTCGGATAGTGACATGATTCCCATTATAGCCAATACAAGGATCTTACCTCCATGAAAATTTTCATGGATACCGCTATCCTTACCATAACCCCCACCAATCCTAAATTTGACCTTGTATACCCTACCCTTGTTGATTGGGACCAAAAACATCATGTGCCATTGGACCTCTTTGAAAATGATGAGGCTATTGCATAATTTATGGGCATACATGATACCATTCCTATTGGAGATCATAAGAAAGGTTTATTCATTGACTTAGATACTTGAAATACTTTGGCGAGGAAGCTGAGCTTCGTGGTTAACAAAATTTAAGAAAAAGTGAGGGAAAAAGTTCCAAAGAAAATCCTCGGAAAAAAATGTACGTCCAAGTCACATAGTGAAAACCTCTTTGAGGCGTTGGCTAACCAACAAGTAAAAAAATCAATGGAAAAAGAAGTGACCACGTTGAGGGTGAAAATCTCATAGAGACACCCTTGGAATAATATCTCAACCTTCCTCCCGATCCTACACGTATGGAGGATATGTCAAAAATGCTCATAGAGGAAACTATTGATGTGAATATTGGAATAGAAGAAGACCCAAAGATAGTCAAGTTGGGAGCTTCACTTTTAGCACAAGAACAAAATACATTCACCTTGTTTCTCAAATAATTTGTGGATATATTCGCATGGTCTTATAAAGATATGTCGAGATTAGATCCAACTTTGGTGGTGCACAACTTAGTAGTGCATCTAGATGCAAAGCCTATTAAACAGAAGCTAAGGAAAATGCATCCATGAGTGGCCCTTTTAGTTAAAGAGGAGTTAGAGATATTATTAGCAACAAGGTTCATCAGACCCATTGACTACTTTGAGTGGATATCAAATGTAGTTCCAATACAAAAGAAACCTGTTGGAATCAGAATTTGCACAGACTTTCAAGACATCAACAAGGCATGTCCAAAAGATGATTTTCCTTTTCCTAATATCGACATGATTATTGATTCAACTGCAGGCTATGAAATTCTATCTCTTATGGATGGATTTTTTTAAGATACAACCAAATCAAGATAGCAAAAGAAGATCAACATAAGATGACCTTTACAACCCCTTAGGGGACATTTTGTTATCAGGTAATGCCCTTCGACCTCAAAAATGCTAGTACAACTTATCAAAGGACAATGACAGTGATATTTCATGATATACTTCATGACATCATGGAGGACTATGTAGATGATATCCTATGGAAATAAAAGACAAGAGAAGACCACCCTGAAGTGTTCCGGCATATCTTTGAATGGTTTGGGAGTATAAGGTCAGATTGAATCCAAAAAATGTGTGTTTGGGGTGTTATTAGGGAAGCTACTAGGATTTATTGTATCAAGGAGAGGGATTGAGGTGGACCTAGCCAAAGTCACTGTCATTACTGAAATGCCTCCTCCCAAGAATATCAAATAATTACATAGCCTGTAAGGGAAGATACAATCCATTCGCCACTTCATTTTCACAGCTTGCTAACAAATGTCATTCATTCACCCATCTGCTTAAGAAAGATGTTGACTTCATTTGGGGACCAGAGAACAACAACATGCCTTTGCCTTGCTTAAACAATACTTGGCTCAATCTTCGTCCTCATGCCTCCAACTCAGGTGAGCCACTTTTTCTATACATATTTGCTACCCAATTTCTATTGGCGCATTGCTTGCACAATATGACCTAAGCCAAAAAGAGAAAGTTGTGTACTATCTTAGTTGTACTTTAATCTCCTATGAGCTCAACTATCCTCAAATTGAAAAATCTTGTCTGGCTATCGTTTTTACCTTCCAAAACTTCTCCATTACCTATTGAATACTAAAACCAAGCTTATATCTAAAGTTGACCCACTCAAGTACCTGTTTTCAAAACCCACCCTTACAGTAGAATGGCTAATTGGATCATTCTGCTCAATGAATTTGACATTGAGTACGTACACCAGAAGTTAGTTAAAGGACAAGTGCTTTCCAACCAATTAGCAAAATCACCTTTACCTAGAATAGATCCTATGAGTCTGGATCTACCTGACACATCACTAATGTATATTGAAGAATCTGTTATGTGGCAAGTACATTTTGATGGATCATTTACTTTCCATGGTTCAGGGGCAAGTGTAGTGTTAATCACTCCTTCAGGAGACCCCATACCACAAGATTTCCATCTTGGCTTTTCTTGCACAAATAATGTTGCAGAGTATGAGTTACTCATAGTTGGAATGAAGTGGCTATAAAATGGAATATCCACCACCTTAAGGTCGTTGACAACTCAAAACGATTATCAAGCAAGTCAACGATGAGTACAAGGTCAAGGATGAAAAAATCATCCCATATAGAAAGTTGGTGGAAACTCTGAAAGAATATTTTGTGTGCATCACCTTTGAAAAAATTCCAAGGGCACAAAACTAATCTGCAGATGCAATGATAACATATCAGTCATTCCTCTCAATCTCGAGTGCCTCTTCAACTTACCTCTCTCACACATCATTATACCTACACAATCTTTCTTCTCTATCTCTTTATTTTGCTTGGACCAATGCCATCTTTCCCAAACTTACTTCCTTCCTTGTGCGTGGTGGGGTTTTATCTGCTTATAGGAAAGTTCTCCATCCCTAAGTAAATCATCAATATCCTTATAACCAATGAGATCGTGAGAAAATAAGATCCTCTTGGTTTGCACGGAAATAAGAAATCTACTTCTTCCGGGCACAAGTACCTTAAAATCACGTATTCCAAGGTATAATTACACAACACACCTTCTCACTAATGGTCTAAAATGTGCATCTACTATGTGTCCAAATCGAGAGAGTTCTTGATATTGTTCTTGACTTCACACTTGGTTATTTCCTAGATGGATACCCCCTTCTGCGTGTAAGATGATAGCTACTCGTACAACTCTACTGGGAAGAAACTAAAGAACTTCTCGTGACAGGAATTGTATATATTTCCTTCCACCCATTTACACATATTAAAATCTCGTCTGATGTTGTATCTCTGAGAAAATTCATCCTGGATGTTTTCCACCTAATGCTTAATATTCTCTAGTGATAAACAAAATTCCATACACACCACATCCCGATGAGAAAAATGAAAATATGTCCCGACAAAGAAATAAAATGTTGGAGTCTAGTTACCAACACTTCACAAGGTCGGAAGTCTTGACACTTCACCTAGCCAAATTTCTAGGTACTCATCCGAAGCGCGCGTAATTTAACGAGTTTGTCCTTTGTTCACTTTTCAAGATGTGGTTTGTATATTTAGTTATTATAACATGAATGAAGATAACAATAAAGTATAACAAAGATAACATATGTGGAAAATAAATTAATCATTTTAGGAAATCAACAACAATATTTTGGTCTCCATTGCATTGTACACATCTCTATTAATCAGAATAATCCATACAACATTATCCATCACAAAAATAATTCATTCTATTACATATACTCACTCGATTTCATCCATGCAAGCATTACTTTAGTGATAGGAAATTACACATTCTATTCACATACATTAACACTCACATATCTCTATCTCTATTCACATACTTAACACTCTTACATTCATTTGACATATATATCCATTACATGGAGTGTGAAACCTATTTGTATACGGTGGTAACTTGTACTTCACTTCTTACATGCTTTAGATCTATTAATAAACATCCTAAATATATGATGCATGCCTTTTTACAATCAAGTTATTTAACTCTAAATCAAGTTAGAAATAACTCGATCTTATCTTGTTTGTATCCTATATTTAGCTTTGTTCATGCGTGGTACTCATCTTTCTTGCATGAAATTTTAATTTTTTGGTTATTTATCCTTTCTTTACCTATTTCTAGACCTTTCTTGCTTACTACACCATGTTTATTGTTTCATATGTTTAGCCTTCCCTGTGAAATTGGATAAATTCTGAAACCTATGTGTGCATGCGCGTACATTTGTGCATTAGATCCTTCTTTTTTGTTGTGTGCACCTTCACACACTTACTTGTATTTGCTCTCTACTTTTGCACGTACTAATGCACATTCATTCGATCTATACATATCTCTTTGTTACGTATTTCTACCATCCTATGTGTGGTCTTCATCCTCCACACATGGCTAGTACTTATCCATTTATACGGTCCAAAACTTCATAGTCATACCTTCTTTGCTATGAGTAGCAATATTGAACCCAATTGGCTCAAGTCTCAACCTAAAGCACATACAAATCTGAATTTTCATCAAGAGGTCTACAAGCCTTATGTTGCAAGTCACACCCATCATTCTATCATGCTTTCCATAATGACCCATATCTTGATATGACATAAATGGAAGCAACAAATCTGAAGTACACCCATACCTTGGACTGAAATTAGGGAGTTGCCCCTCTTGACACAAATCTGAAAATGTTTGACTATGGAGCATTGAATATGGAGAATGATCATCATACCTTTGGATGCCTGTGTAGACATAAAATCACACACTTAATATTTATTATACCACCAAGTATGTTGTTTTACATATGGATCTTGCGTAAGAAAAGTATTCACTGGTGACACACTTCCTAGTCCATCTTCTTTCTTTGAGTGTCTCTATTGTTTTTATCTATCACCTCTACCACTTTTGCACCCATTTTTGGTTAGTTCAATGGGATCTGCGTCATCAATTTTCTTACATTTGTTGTTAGTTTGTCTCAAGACACTAGTGCCCAGTGCTCTGTTTAACTCCGGGCGCTCCTATCCTCTTTATTCTTGATCACATTTTTGATACTTGTAGTCAGAATTTTCAGTTTTCTTACTCCTATATTGAGGTCGTAGTCGACATGTCATGTCATTAGTGTCTAAATTCAAGGAAGATATCTCTATATAAACAAAACATACATGCCATTATAATGGTAGACAATTATTATCAAGGGCTATCTATCTACATATCAAAGGGACAACATCTTGAGCTTATTACTCGCATAAACATTTGCATAGGAAGGGGAAGTTCATTTTTACATCTACACATTTGCATTCTATCTAGCTATTTCCCTATGTCTTGGCATCATCAGTGCAAGGGAAACCTAGGAGCACTATTGCATACACAAGCACATAGAAGTATATTGGGTCTAAGATGTAGTGTAGTAATTGGTTGTAAGTTCACTTGTTTGACAACCGAGGACAATCGACCCCTCATTTTGCATATTTTTTTAGGATTTGATGTAGTTTGAGGGTTTTGCAGGAGATTATTTGTGTTCGGTTATTTATAGGTACTTGAGTGTGATCCAAGTGCAACATGTAAAAATGATCATTGGCCAAACAAGTGTGAAACCCTATTGTGTGATGAAATCGGGGCCTTTTGGCAGACTCCAACTCCCCATCGATGTCTCAGGGCACCTATATCCCGGAGTCTAGAAACTTATGCAATTTTATGGGTGTGATTACGACATCGTGAGTTGTTATTTCATCGAGTTCTTCCAAAGTCGCAGGACACACTTCGAGTAATCAAAATCAATGTAAGTGACCTATCGTTCTCATTTGATTTCATAGTTACATCTTTAAAAATTGCTTAGCATTTGTATCTTATTGTACATCATTACAACAATATTCTAAATTCAGATTTCAGTAAAATATTTTCATATTTTATTGAATCATTTTGGTGAACCTGTAGATTAGAACTCTTTGCCCTAGGATCCACTAATGGCTAAAATTAATTCTTCTTCTCCTAAGCAAGCTATGTATCATGAGAGTGTTAATCTTATCCTTGATGATGGTGTTGAGGCTGAATTTCTTGATCTTTATCATTATGCTAAATTTGATGATAATGTTCAAAGATTGCTAGATGCTAATGAACACATAATTCGACTAGTTTCAAGAAAGATGAGGATCCTAAGCATGAAAGACATCGGGTTCACCAAAATGATTAACTAAAAATGTGATATAAGTACTAGTTAATCTAAGCTATGAACAATTGTAAATAAAGTAAATAGATGTTGTAAATAAATGTAAAGATGACCCAAACAACTATGAAAAAGGAAATTCTAACCCTAATGTGTAAGAGAGAAGATGAAAGAACTCACTAAATAGAAGATTCTCGTGGATTTGTGTTGCAGAGGTGACTAGAGAATATGGAATCGGGAACGCTATGCAAGATCCCGAAAGGATGGATCTGGACCAAATCCTTGGATTAGGGCACCTAGAGAAGGAATGGGGTGCCTACGGCCACTATGGTCTGCAAAAGGGGTTCCTGGTCTATGAAAATGTTACATAACCAATCTTCACAAGTTTGGTAGGTGGTCCAAAACCCTCATTGTGTGTCACATTAGATTCTTTATCTTGTGCCGTGTGTCATTTGCTAATCTAAGATGAAAGGAAGACTTACAAAACCCTAAACAAGCATCAATCCCTAAAAAAGAAAAATGCACCTGATTGGATTAGACTGACCTCAATTTCCACAATGGTGGTCTTACTAATTGAGCGCTACATTACATTCTAGACCCAAATGTAGTTTTATGTGTGTGTGTGTGTGTGTGTGTGTGTGTGTGTGTGTGTGTGTGTGTGTGTGTGTGTGTGTGTGTGTGTGTGTGTGTGTGTGTGTGTGTGTGTGTGTGTGTGAAACTTTCCTTAGGTTGATCTTGTTCTAGTCACACTTTTTGATGTAGGGAGATAAATATGTGTAGAAAAATGTAATAGATGGTGAATGGAATCGAATAGAATCCTCCCCCTATGATGTGTGTGATGCATATGTCCTATCCTTGTGCCTTGTGATGGAGCTATGTGGATGCAAGTGATCTCCAATGCAATAGATGGATGCAACTCTAGGTGGATGATAATAATGAGTAGTGCTTAGTCCCTCATTATGGTCTCATAGCTTTATATTTATAGGGCTCTATTGATCTAATTTTGTAATCAGCCCCGAAATGAATGACCTCCAAAAAGATAAAGAACTCAAGCGGCTAGAAAGAGCCCAAAAAGTGTTAGGAAAGTTAAAAAGGACCGGGCGCATGTGGGAACCCCATTACTAGCCTGGGTGCCCCATTCAAAGCTAAAATGACAAGAAATGATGAAATATGACTAGGAATGTGTGTGATAGAGGTTGGGGATGATGATAGAAATAAAACAAAAATGATCAAGAGACGGGGTTAATTAGTACTTTCTTCACTAAAAAATATTCGAAATAGTAGTATGCGACCGAGACTAAATAATGTCTAAAGTGCATGATTTTGTGTTTACATTTTCCCCCACTTTTTATTGGTGAGTAGAAAGATCGAGTAACATAAAGTAGATAGAGATGCGTACTTGATGCTAATGTAGAGTTATGAAGAAAGCGTGTCGAAGGACTAGACAAAGCGTGGAATAATAAAAAGATGATGGAGCATGCCAACTAAAGATGAAAAATGCAAAAATTGATGAGAGTGAACCTAGGGGGAAACACGTGTGTGTCTTTGTTGATGTGATGTACTTGTATGGTTAGTATGCGAGGTGTGCCACCATGAAGTATTTTTTTATGTCATTGTTGTTGTTGTTGCCCCCATTTTATTGATTTTTCTCATACGACCGGAATTGTAAGGAGAAAACAATCAAGTAGTAAAATTATATGTATATGTGTGTAAAAATTCAATGTAAACGATGCATGTAAAAGTAAAGTACACAAAAATAAAAGTGTAAATGGAACATGTGCACCTGATCCATGTCAAGATAAATAGTGTAAAAGGATACCCTATATTGTCGGGTTTTTGGGAGATCCGACGCCATAGGTGAAGAAGTATAGGGAAGAATTGCTTTGTCTCCTCCAACCTTTAACTTGCTTCCTCGAATGTGTGTGAAGATATCTTAGTACCATCTTGGTTTTTTGGGCACTTCAATGCTAGCTGTAGAAGAAGTATTGAGAGGAATTCCATTGTATCCTCCAACCGTTAATTGCTCCCTGAATGCTAAGGACAATCATGTCATTAACTTCTCCCCGAATGCTAAGGACAATCATGTCTGTAAAATCCAAAGTATTAGGTAACATGGGATCACCTCTCAAGCTATGGGACTTGGGCTCGAGGTGAACCTCCAGATAAGGTTGGCTTCCTATTTCTAAACAAAACAAAACACTACTACTTGTAATATAATAAAACAACTAACTAGACCTATACTAACATTTTCATGGGATTAGGGAGAGATATTTGCAAGAAGTAAAAATATACTAGAAGTGGTGATGCACCAAGAAAGGGTTTTTACTAGACAAGTTTTTGGTCTTCCAGTGAAAAAGGATGAAACTAAGAAGGATGAACAAGCACCACAACCCAACCGCATACAAATCTTCACTCTCAGATAAGCACAAAACTCCCAAAATCTGCAATGGAAACTTGAAATTGCACAATACCTGCAAACATGAGAAAGGCACAATGAAGTAGCAAAAATGATGAAAGGACTAATAATTAGTCACAAACACAATCTTTATTACTTCAATAACATGCACAATGCATCATTACATGAGGAAGAGGAAATATTTTCCATTACAATGTTGGAAAAGAGGCTTGAAAGTTCCCACAATCCACAACTAAGCTTGTGAAAAGAGAGGAATTGGAAAATATCTAACCCCTTGGAAATGAATTTCCTCATTTACATTTATAGAAAATCCATCGTGAGAAAAGAGAAGAAATCCTAAATTCTGGGCCAAAATAGCACATGATGGCCTTCATATTTAATTACATCATTAATTGCATTCACCCATCATGCCCCATAAATTAAAAAATAAAAATTGAACCATCCTTTTAATTAAAATAATATTTTTAATAAAATATTTTCGTAACAAAAATAATATTTATTAATGGATTTTAATAAAAATATTTTTTAATTTTGGTTGTCCACTTGTGTTAAAATTTTCATTATGGGGTTTTAGCTTGGTGAAATGGTTCACCATCTAGCTCACTAGGCTGGCTGGTGAGCTCCTCTTTTTGTATTACATAGGGCTCTTCATTGCATTTGGTCATGCTTTAACTTGACTGCTCAACATGTTTTATATTAAAACCGCCCCATTATTTTATCATGCTTCACATTTACATTAATCAACCTCTCCAGTTATTGGCACTTCAAATTATAACTAACACCAACAATCCTGTCACACATTCACCCAACGTGATCCATTAATTTCACTAAAATCCCCATAGACTCGGGGCCTCACCGAATTTTCAACCAGCGTGTTTGTTTTAAATCTCCACCTTATTGATTTAATGCCCCAAGTGGCCATTTGTTCTTCAATGACCTTTTTACCAGCTCGGCTTGCAAGCTGGATCCATGAATTATCTTTGTGCCAATATAATAACTTTGGAAATTTATTTGACGCGTCTTCCCTCATTTTCACCAACTCCATGAGCTTTAACTACATTTCACAGACTCCATGTTTTGCATTGAAGATGTCCCACCATGTTCCTTACTATCACTTCCACATCCAATGACTCACTTTGAATGCATGGTTTGGCCACATCGTCCTTGCCACCTCCTATCAACTTAGTGACAGATTCAAACTTTTCCTCCTTGAAAGAGCCCCTGGTGATCACATCGGGCTCTTCCGACTCGCTTGGATCTTCCAACATGGAAGCTGAGCTCATGATCTCCCAAATTTGGCTCTTCCAGCTTCGGAGCTCGATCGTCTTCATGCCAAGCTCGGCATGGATTTCACACCATGCAAGTTTGAATAGGGAATTCAGATCTTCAAGACTACTTTTCCCATGCAACAACTCAGCTAGATGGCTTCCTATACCCAAAATCCCCATAGCCAATGCTGATGTCGAGATTGAATCCCTAATTTTCCTACTTGATTGGAAAAAGATAAAAATTCCGTGACTCAGCTACATGACTCGATCATTACCTGAATTACACCCGATCGAGTTCTCAATTTGGCCCAACTCGGTGAGTTGGGTCTTAATCCCACAATTCCACAGGAGCGCAAATTAACCATAAGATTTTACCACTATACTGAGAATGAGTCAACAAATTCCTTCCCATGTCCGATTTGGCACCAAGAATCACCTAATCCTAATTCACTAATTCATAAGCTCTCTGCGATCTTCATGAATCCACAGCCAAGTTTCCTCCTGATGTTTTCTCATCGAATAATGCCAAGCTTGCGAGCTATTTCCAGCCGAGTTTGCTTTTGACCACTCGAGCCACTTCTACATGAGATCCTTGCCAAGCTTATCCCACTGATGTAGATATATCGAGCTATTATCCTACCACGAAATGGCTCTTAGATCCTTCGCTGACGAGCTTTGCTACCTCATGGCCGAGCCAATCGAATGACTTGCCCAATGCTACATATTTAGAGTGTGATCTCGGCTCGCCGCTTCTAATATCAACTTCAAATATCCATCATTTTTTG
Organism: Taxus wallichiana var. yunnanensis; assembly: GCA_018340775.1. Classification (NCBI taxonomy): domain Eukaryota; kingdom Viridiplantae; phylum Streptophyta; class Pinopsida; order Cupressales; family Taxaceae; genus Taxus; species Taxus wallichiana. The sequence continues at coordinate 818,448,350 of CM031240.1, forward strand.
TACATTGCCATGTAATCGACCAACATTTCGTGGTGAGTCTGCCTTGCATACCCCACCAAAGCTCAAACCCGGCTTCAACCATTCATCATTTCTCAAACATGAGCCAAACTTGCTCTGTAATACCTCTCATTGGGCTTCAGCTATCTCCTTGACACGCTGAGCTCCTCCGCTTTAGATTAACTAGTCCACACATTAACTTGATTTCCCAATCTTGCATTTCACTACCTCACCATTGCATAAGCTAGATCTCGAGCTCATTCGATCCATTGCATCTCGACGAAACTCTTCTGTGAGCACCATTCTCGAAGCCATTTGATCTGGCTCACTCCTCCTACACTCCATTCACCGTAGCTCATTTGAACTTTGCCTCGATGAACATTGTTTTACTTGTTAGCCCTTTTAATCCTTGAGTTTGAGATTTTCACGTTCTTCCTCGATGAATGCAGAGATAAACACAAGTGCCTAGCTCAATCTCTGAGCTTGCCTTATGAGCCCCTCAAGCCAACGTTCCCTATTATTTCCTCCTAAATTGACACTCATGCCGAGTACAATGCATCACTTTGCTCATTCAAGCTCCACCCTAAGTATCTCGGAACCTGATTATGTTATTCATCCATGCATATAGGCTTAAAATCATTCAACATCCATGAGCTTGCCACATCATGTTCAGCCACGGTTTTAACCTCTTCGAATGATTTACTCTATTTTGAGTTCATTATCTTCCATGATGCCATGCATTTTGAATTTCTTCCCATGCTTGTCTGAATTAGCATTAAATTGCTTCTATCTTTAGATTTGAATGCATTGACGTCATTTATCCTTTCATTCTCAACTAAGTGAGTTATTTTCCTTCATTTCTCAGCCCCAAGATGACTTCTTGCCAATCATTGAGTTGATCCATGTCTAATGGCTCACCTATATAAAGATTTTCGTGACTCGAATTTTCATTTAAAAAAATTGATCTTCCCTATGTGCTGGAACTCATACATGGGTCACTCATAAATTCATTTGGATCAAGCCCTCACATGAAAATCCCAAAAACTCTCTTTCAAGTCTAGCTACCCAGCAGTTCATTCTAGCTTATGCCTTTCAACCATTTTTTTTCTAAAATTTTAAATCTATTTTGACTTTCATTTATGATCTTTCTCGAAAGAGCCTCTATGTAATGTAAGCACAATAAAACCCTTTGAACACAATCTGATTTATCAATTTTGATCCTTTTTTCCCATGTTGATTGAAATGGGCCCGTTGACCAATTTTTCACATTCGAAGTGAAATTTGACCCTTCAAGACCATTTAAAAGGGAAAAGAAAACAAGATGATCCCATAACCTCCCATGATACCATGCAAATGCTCCTTAAATGCAAAATTTACTTGGAATGACCTAGAATGATTATGGAAGAACTATTTCCGATCCCAGAAGCAAATAGGCCCTCGTTGTCCAATTTTTCCCAATGGGAAAAATTGGATAACATTTTTGGCAACCTCTTAGGGATGCTTTCTATCCAAATTCATTCTATGCATTGGATCCATTGGGCATGAGTTCCCAAAATTATCTCAAAGAATTAAATTGGGCATGGAGTCAATGTTGGAATCCCAAATATGAAGTATATTGAACTCATGAATTATGAAATGCATGTCAAATCTATAAAGTTTTAAGTAAACATTTATGAATTTGGGACATCATGGAACTCTAATAAAACTTGAAATTTTTCTTCTCTAAAAAATTCACACTTTGACAATACATTATGCAAGAGAAATGACAAAACACAACACACACAAAATAAAAACCATACATGCTTCAAATGAAACATGTAGAGTGTGTAAGGCACTTATTCTACTGAAAAAAACCTATTCCTACTCTATGCTAACTAGAGGCATAGGTGAGCTAAACAAACCCTACAACTGGTTGTGCAAAATAGCTCCTTCTCACAATGGGCATCCATGCAGATGATTTGACAATGGACATGGCTGAGATTGAGAGTGAAAAAATGAAACAAGCCCAATTCTCCACTTGGTTCACCAAGGCATCAACTGGAAAGAGAAATTATGCCTCTTTTAGTTTCTTTGCATTTGTTTTGTAGAGGCATTACAATTGATCCTTGGGGTTGTGAAACTCATCCTCACATTCTGAAGTGAATGTGATTGGTTGTGGCTTCTCCTTTTGGCTCCAATGAAGCAAATACCTTATGGGACATGGTCTAACCCTTTGAATATTCCTCACTCTATGAACTTCAATTTTAACAAGAAATTCTAGTTGAAGACATCCTTGAAAAAGATGGTTGTTCATGATTTGATTTCCCTCTTGTTGCCCATTTACAAACAACTGATCTTCCACCTGAATGGATGGTATTGAAGTGATGTTCTCTTCATTTTTTTCCTTCTTTGATAAATTAATTCCTCCTCAAACAAACTCTTTTAGATTGATTAATCCCTCTAATGTTAAGTGCTTTAAAATAGTAAACAAAAATCAAGAATACTTTCCTCTCATCAAGAATTCATCCTCATTAACTGAATTACATATTAATCTCCTCATTAACATAAAAATATTCCTTCATCACTAGTTCATCAATCAAATTAGGATTCAATTTAAGAAAAATCTCCTAATGATGTCATTTACATTTTCCTGAATTTGAGTTAGTTTCTCTAGTGTGCTCATTTTCCTCTTTGTTCAATGAAAGGGATGTAGAAGATTCAATTCCTCCAATTTAGATTCAAGAGGAAATTATGAAAATGAGTTGTTTCTTGATCATTTCCTCCTGATAAGACATAACTTTGTGTTGAAAAGCTAAGTGATGGAATATAAAAAATGACCATTTCCATAGCTCATTCTTTTCATCAAAACATTCTTCCAAATATGATAGATAATCTACTTCTTCATTCTAGCTGGTTGTCAAAGGTTCTTCTTCAATCGAGTATCTTCAAACTAGAACCTCCTTCACCTTGATATTCTTCATTTTCAAACATGAAATTAGAAAGATCAAATTCATCTAAAAAATCAAATTTTGAGAAGGTAGAGAGGGAAAGGATTTGAAATCCTCTGCATGGTCTCATCTGCATCATGACCTTTGAATCTACTTGGTCTCATGAAACTCTTTATGGCTGATTATAACATCTAATGATGACCTTGGAAAGATGCTACAACCTTCCAGAAGTGTTTTGCAAGTTCTTGACATGCATGGAAATTAGGATCATTGCACTCATTAGAATCACTTTGTACACTTGAGAGTATTTCTTCTTCAACTTTGCACATGTTCTTCTTCTTGTGGAATTGGAGTTAATCTTGCTTTTCTATGGTTGGTTTTCCACTTGTGGTGATTCAACCTCTTATGATGATATGGAACCAATATGGATATTGCATTTCGAAAGTAGTAGATGTTGTTGGTCTTCATCCTTCAGCTCTATGGCTTTTTTCTGGTACAAAACTAGTTTGTTCACTTGTTCTTGAGTCTCAACTTCTGAAGAAAGTTTGGTCAGAAGTGGAGTTTTCTTGATGTTAAGTTTTACATCCCACTCCTTCAAATTTTTTGCAAGCTCTTCCTTACTAGTCTCCTCAATCATATACTCCTCCCTTTTTCTCATTTCTTGATCATGCTCCTCCCAAAATGGATTTGGGACTATAAGACGAGGATGGTTGGGATTCAACTGATTTCCTCACTATTTGAGGAAGTGGAAGAGATTCAATTCTTGTCTTGATGGCCTTTGTAGAAAATAAGGAATTTTAGAATAATGAGGAACAAAAGATTCATGATGGGATGAAAAATAGGAGATGAAGAAGTGAATTCCACCATAGGGGTAGTAAGCTAGAAGGTTAGGACTATGGGGCTCAAGTTGAAATTGCATGGATGGAGACATGGAAGAGGGTTGTAAGGTGGTAATGCAAGGACCTCCCATTGACAAGGATTGACTAACATTACATTCATAAGCATTATCTCTTCTTGATCCATTCTCTCCAACTTGAGTCATCATCTTGATTATGAATTGAAGCTTTTGTTGAGGATTAAGCTCACATGGTATAGGGATAGTCTAGGGGTATGGAATGTAAAAGCCAATCTGGGATACCTTTTTCATTTCATTAATCCTTATTTGCACCATGTTATACTCCAACTCTTCAAACCTTCTTTATGCAAGTGGTCTTCTTAGGTGTAGGATAGCCTCCTGAATCTGCATGCCATTGTTCTTTAGTAGCCCCAAAGTTTGGTGGGTGACCAAATTGATCTGCATCTTTCTCATGTGGACATGCATGCTCAAACTGATATTCATCATGAAAATGGTCTGGAGGTGGATTATAATAGCTTGAAGATGGAAAGAACCATTGTTGTAAGTGGGAATTCCACTATGGGAATGAAGCCATGATTGCACAACTTCATGAATGGGAGAAAAATGGAAAGATGTGGAAGAAAAATAGATGGAAATGGGTAAAAATGAAAGTATACAACACAAAGAGTGGGTTACTTTGACCAATGGAGTCACCAATTGTGCTTGGGTATACCTCCTAAGGCTGAAATTTCACTAAGATCACAACAACTTAATGAAATGAAGTGAACACAATACACACACTATGAAAGATATGACTCTTGTGGTCCCCATGGGTCATGCCAAAAAATTGTTAGTGTTGTTAGCATAGTGGCTAAGATATTACAATGGGATACCTGTGAAATGTAGAGCTTTCACCACTTTGTCCCACTTGGGTGTCACGTATCACCCTGCACCCTCTGAATGGCCAAGTGATGGATAGGGACATTTGGTGTGATTGGGTAACATGGGATCACCTCTCAAGCTGTGGGACTTGGGCTTGAGGTGAACCTCCAGAGAAGGCCGACTTCCTCTTCCTAAACTAAACACAACACTACTTCTAATGTAATAAAACAACTAACTAGACCTATACTAACATTTTCATGGGATTTAGGGAGAGATATTTGCAAGAAGTAAAACCTATACTAGAAGTGGTGATGCACCAAGAAAGGGTGTTTACAAGAAAGTTTTCGGTCTTCTAGTGAAGAAGGATGAAACTGAGAAGGATGAACAAGCACCACAACTCAACCGCATACAAAGCTTCACTCCCAGATAAGCACAAAACTCCCAAAATCTGTAATGGAAACTTGAAATTGCACATATATACTGCAAACATGAGAAAGGCACAAAGAAGTAGAAAAATGATGAAAGGACCAATAATTAGTCACATAACACAATTTTATTACTTCAATCACATGCACAATGCATCATTACATGAGGAAGAGGAAATATTTTCCATTACAATCTTAGAAAAGAGGCTTGAAAGTTCCCACAATCCAAAACTAAGCTTGTGAAAAGAGAGAGGAATTGGAAAATGTCTAACCCCTTGGAATGAATTCCTCCTTTACATTTATAGAAAATCTATCTGTGAGAGAAGAGAGGAGAAATTATGTTTAATTACATCACTAATTGTATTTACCCATCATGCACAATAAATTCAAAAATTGAACTCATCCTTCATTAATTAAAATAATATTTTTAATAAAATATTTTAATAAAAATATTATTTTAAATTTGGTTGTCCATTTGGTTAAAATCCGCATTGTGGGGTTTTGGCTTGGAAAAATGACTCGTCAACTAGTTCACTGAGTTCGCTGGCGAGCTCCTCCTTTTTGTATTACTTAGCGGGTTCTTCGTTGCACGTAATGGACATAACTTGACCGCTCCATATTTTATATTAAAACTGCCCCATTTACCTTATCGAGCCACATTATATATTGATTGACCTCTCTGGTTATTGCCACTTTGAATTGTAACTAACATCAAAAATCCTGTCATGCATTCACCCCACGTGATCCATTAATTTCACTAATCTCCCCAAAGAATCGGGGCCTCACCGATTTTCAACTGCTTGAGTTTCTTTTAAATCTCCACCTTATTGATTTAATGCCTCGAGAGGCTATTTGTTTGTCAATGATTTTTTCCATCTCAGCTTGCGAGCTAGCTCCAGGAATTATGCTTTGTGTTTGATATAATAACTTTGGAAAACCGTTTGACGTACCTCACCCTCATTTTCACCAACTCCATGAGTTTCTGCCACATTTCACGGACTCCACATTTCCTCATTGAAGACACCCCACCGAGTTCCTTTCTATCTCCATGACCAATGACTCACCTCTTTGCATGGTTTAGTTAGCCTCACCACCTCCTATCAACTCGATGACATATTCAAACTTACACATCCTCTCCTGTCGGTGATCACATTGGGCTCCCCATGACTCAATCCATCTCTTCCAATGTGGACATTGAGCTCATGACCTCACAGAGTTAGCTCTTCTGGCTTTGGAGCCCTACCGTCTTCATGTCAAGCTTGGCATGGCTTTCACAACACGCAAGTCTGAAGTGGGGAATTCAGATCTTCGAGGACACTTTTCCCATACAACAAATCAGCCGAATGGCTTCCTATCCCCAAAATCCTCATGATGATGCTGATGTGCAGGATTGAAGCCCTACTTTTCCTACTCGACTAGTAAAAGACCAAGAATTCCCCAGCTCAGTGTGACTCGATCGTACATGTACGCCCGATTGGTCTCAATTTGGCCCAACTCGGTGAGTTGGGTCTCAATCCCCGTAATTCCACAGGAGCGCAGATTCACCATAAGATTTTTTCACCGTATTGAGAATGACTCGACATTTTTCCTTCCCATGTCCAATTTGGTGCCAAGAATCACCCTAATCTCTACTAATTCACAAACTCTATATGATCTTCGTGAATTCGCGGTTGAGTTACCTCCTAACTTTTCCTCATCGAATAATGGCAAGCCTATGGGCTATTTCTAGGTGAGTTCTCTTTTGACCTCTCTGAGCCAGTCCAATGAGATCCCTAGCTGAACTCATCCCACCAGTGATAGATGCATCAAGCTATTCTCCTCACGAAATGGCTCTAGATCCTCCACTGACGAGCTCTGCTACCTCCTAGCTGAGCCAATTGAATGAATTTCCTGATGCTACATTTTCAGAGTGTGATCTTGGGTCATCGCTTCTAATATCGACTTGGAATATCCATCATCTTTTCACATTGCCATGTAGTCAGCCAATGTTCAGTGATGAGTCTTCTTTACATACCCCACCGAAACCTTACAACCTGGCTCCACACTGTTTTTCATTGCTTGAACACGAGCCAAATTGTTTATGCGATACGTCTCATCGGTCTTCTGAACTGTCTCCCTTGACACGCCAAGATCCTCAGCTTTAACTTGACTGGCCCAACATCAACTCAGATTTCCCAATCTTGCATTTAACTACCTGACCATAACTAGATCCTGAGATCATCGAGCCATGCATCTCGATCGAGCTCTTCTATGAGCATGCGAATGACCTTTGACCTGGGTCATTCCACCTACACACCATTCACCGTGGCTCATCCAAACTCTGCCTCGATGAATGCCAATTTTACTTTCTAGCCCTTTTAACTACTGAGTTTGAGCTTTTCACATTCTACCTCAACGAATGCCAAGCTAAACATGAGTGCCTAGGTCTTTGAGCTTACCTCACATGCTCCTCAAGCCAACGTTCCCTATTATTTCCTCTTAACTTGACACTCATGTGCCGAGTACGATGCATTACTTTTCCACTTGATCTCCACCATAAATAGCGTGAAACTTGATCATGTTATGGATCCTTACACATAGGCTTGGCTCATTCCAACATCCACAAGCTCACCACATTGAGATCCCATGGTTTGATCTCCTTGACTTACTCGCCACCGAGTTTTGTTCTAACTCTTGAGCCATGCATTTTGAATTTCTTCCCAGTCATCTTCTTTATGAATTGTGTTGCTTCTATGTTTGAGCTTTGAATGCATCGAGTTGTTTACGGATCCATTCTCCCGGTGAGTTGTCTTCCTTCATTGCTCTCGACACTAATATATTGTCGATCGTTGAGTTCACCACGTCTTGGCTCACCTATGTACAACTCATGACTCAGTTTAATACAAAATTTGATCTTCCCTATGTGCTTGAAACTCATACATGAGCCACTCATAAAGCAAGTTTGATTGAGCCCTCACATGAAAATCTCAACTCAACTCACTTGATCATTTCGAAGAGCTACCCGAGCGAGCTATTCTAGCTTATTCCTTTCAATCTCGATTTTTTTTCTCTGAAAAATGAAAACTGATTTTCCTATGATATTTTTCAAACCTAGAGGGTAATGTAAGCACAATAAGACCCTTTCAACACAACTTATCAATTTTGATCATTTTTTCCCATGTTGACTGGAAGTGGGCCCATTGTGGTCAGTTTCCACACTCTGAGAAAACTTTGAGCCTCCAAGACTTGAAAAGGGGAAAATAAAACAAGATGATCCCCGACCTCCTAGAATACCATAATGCTCCTTAAATGCAAAATTTACTTGAAATGACCTAGAATGATTATGGATGACTATTTCCGGTCCCAGGAAGAAATAGGCCCATGTTGTCCAATTTTACTCCACAAGGAAAAATTAGATAACGGTTAGTACAAAAAAGCATACATGTGTAATATACGTAAATAGTGTATAATCTATGGAGTAAAGTAATGAAAACACGCAATAAGACAAGTAAGCCACACAAAGTAGATCGCAAACATGGGACATAACTCACGATGTCGTAAGACATGTAAAGGCCATCGTGGCCGCATACAAATAAACAAGTTTGCACACTAAACATAGGGCAAGGACCGTATACAAGAAAAAACAATAACATCAATGTACCAAACAAGTATGGAAGTAAATATCCCTGCATAACAAATATTGCACATGAAACACCCATTATCATGTTATAAAGATAACCAAGTATGTAAAAACATGTATAATAAAGGAAAGTAAAGTTCTAAGTACAAAATGAAACAATAACACTTGGAAGAGACGAATGTGGATGCTTTGATGACCGAGTGTAGGAAGGGTATAATGTGAGCATCCATGTTGCATGTAAGAGACTTGTATATGCAATCAAAACTAGAAGAATACATGAACGCGCATATATGGATGATATAGATAAATGACATACATGTAATCTAACTAGTATGTGTTATAAATTGACCATGAACAAGCAAAAGTAAGCTAGAGTAAGAGAAACCATAATATGCGGTATGTCGTGGATGGATGGAATGAAATGCAAAATGGAGTGATAGGGGCCAAGTGCCCCGGTGAATGGAAATGTATGCAATGAGGTTCATTTAGTTTTCTCCTTAGCGATCAAGAATGAACCGTAAATGAGAGTGCACTATTGGGAAATGGTCGAAGTGTATGCATTTGTGTCCCACAATACTTTGTGATGAATGTGTAGGTGTAGTGATGAGATGCAACCTAGTGACGATGTGTGTGTGAACCCTATAGATGAAGCATATATCATGAATAGATGAACGTATAAGTGATGATTTATCCTAAGCGTATATCACTATAAGATGAATGGATGAGTGATGATTTATCCCTAAGCATATATCACTACGAGATGAAAAGAGGGAGTGGTGATGTAACCTAAGGTGTATACCACTACAAAATGATAGAATGGGTGACCATTTAGCCTAAAGTGTATGACACTAACCTAGTAATGTTGCATGATGAAAGGTCGAATGATAAATGTGTGATGAAGAGAAGGTCCATTTGATTTGTAAACCTTGGTAGTCAAGTATGGACTGAGGAACTAAAGTGTGTCATAGGGTAGTGAGTGCAGTGCATAGAAGATAATGTAGTATGCATAGTAATGGGAAGCAACCATATGATGAATAGCATGTGTAAATGCATGGTGTGTAGAATGCAATGCAATATGTGTGAAATGTGTAAAATGTAATGCAATGTAACATGTGTAGAGATACATTGGTTGAGCCTTCCTTGGTTGACTGTTTTAACCTTCTCTGGGCTGCTTCTCTCATCTTTACTATCGGCTTTTGAGCCCTTTTGTATACGGTATAGTCCGTTCAAAACTATTTGCCCTTAATAAAAAAAAACATGTGTAGAGATACTAGTAGTATGTAGGATAATGTAATGTTGAACTCATATATGTAGAAGATGTAAGACATAGAGATGCATAGTGTATGATGTAAGGAATATGTCACGAGATGTAGTGTAGAGACACTAAATGGAATATGTGTAGATAACCTAATAGTATGAAGTGTGTGATATGTATAATGGATAATATGATGAATAGTATGCAATGCTAGACAATAGAAGTATGATATATACATAATGATGAATATGATAATGTTGTATGACGTGTGACGATGTGATGAAACACAATATGTAATGCCTATAGTGCAGTGTGTGAGGTTCATGTATGATATACCCTCAACGGTCAAGTGTGAACCAAAGCACAAGAGTGTGTCATTAGGTAATGACAACACTAAAGTGTGTGATGATTATGCCTATGCTATGAGGTTGATGCATGATGGTGTAAAGATGATAGATGCACTAATGCTAATATGATAAGGGGATGTGTTAGATGTTATGCCCCCCAAGTATGTACGTGATGGAAGTCTAGTCAAAATACACTAAGTGGATCAATGTAAGGAGTAGTTTCCTTAACAAAAGTGATGGGACGCGGAGGTGATAGAGGAGTGTGACCATCAAATGGTTCATCATCATAGTAAGCTTCATTTGGGTCCCAATCATCAACATATGTAGGGTCTATAATGGATGTTGGAATTACAAGTTTAACTTTAGACGGTGATTTCTACGTAATAATTGGTGATGTGGCATATACCTTTAATGGAGGAGTAGTGAGATCATCCTTAAGAGGAGGTTTTTAGTTTGACTTGGTAATACAACAAATGACTTAGTAAGAGGACGTGATTTAGAGAAAACCGTGAGAAGTGATGGCTTGTTGTGATGTGGTAATGTTGTAAATGACGGAGTAGGAGGAGGTGGTGAACTAATTTTGAGAGGTTGTTGTTTATGTTGACTTGGTGATGTCGTAGATCCATTCACCATTTATATCCAACTAGATCTATAAGCGCTAAAGGTAAATCATCATGAAAGTAATAACATGCATTGATAAAACACATCACACACTTTGTTCAGCCAATTTCCTTTATCTATTCATTGAACCAACAATACAGTAGCTTCATACAATACCAGGCATGCGCGCATGGATCTGTTACAATTATCCAGTCACATGTACTCGTGTTTTTCCATTCCTCCAAACATATGGTTCCATCTATATCTCTATGTATGTCTCTATATTCTCTAAGTAATTCATTACATATATATATAGGGTGGGGAACTAACCCTTCACCACTTAACTCTACCAGAAATAGGTCGCATGCTAATAACAACACGTGCCTTTTTACAATTATAGCCATACATGCAAGTATGTATCTATAGATTGTTGATAGTTAACTGAAGTGATGGATCTATTCTTAACTTATGCCCATGCAAGAGTGAGTTGACATGTCCTTCCAAAATCTCCACAAAGAGTGTGTGCAAATCTTGGCATCACTTTGTGTACTCCGCACACCAATCTCTAAGAATAGACTGATCTCCAAAATCAGCTAAGTCCTTGAGAGTCTTACTCTACACCTCCGTGCGTGACGCCTTCCTATACCTTCGCACTTTTGCTCCTGTGCCATTCTTCCACGTGGACTCTGTGTGTAAGTTCAACTAAGTGTTTTCTCTGATCAACATTACCCCACACTAATCTCATTGTCGCCCCGACAATGGCGATGCTCAAAACTTATACATAGAATGGATAAATAAAGAATAGTTGAATAAAGAATTTTGAATAAGAATCTTGAATAAGAATTTTGAAGAAGATATACACAGCTAACAAAACTGTTTAGGCCTCAGGCCCCTCCATCTCATCCTGAAGCAACAACTCTAGATATTCTTCTTTGATATCTACTTCCAGGTTCTCCCACGCTATTAGTGTTGCTCCTGCTATTTCAGGCACATCTGTAATGATGGACTGTAGCTCTTCCATGGAGAGTTTCCCTTGCTCATTTTGTATTACAAGCATTATGCTTGACATAGAGGTTTACACCCCTTCCAAGTACATCCATCTTCTGAGCAATGAGCTTTCCTAGCTCCTCCAACCTCTCCTTATGTGGTGCCTACACCGCAGCTAGTGCCTCGCACTTTTTCTTTACCAGGACTAAGCATTCACGTGGCCTAGGGAAGCATCCTTCATCGCCTTGTGGACCTCATTTTCTTCCTCCAAGGTTTTCACCACGATCAGCGCATCTGGGGCTATGCATATGGTTAGCGCATGATCGGCCTTCTTCAGTTCATCATGGGTGGCTTGTAGTAGACCTTCATAAGTAGCAATCTTCCTAGCTACTGCAGCCTGTGCCTTTTCTATCTTTTCCCGGAGTCCTTGGGTTGTGAGGATACATGTGCCTTTTCATCCTCCAACACTAATGTTATCATTGTTTTCACATAGTGCATCACAGAAGGAAATTCTTTTGGTACCTGGGATTCTAGATTTGGGCGTACCTTTAGAACATCATCTCCAATTTCCTCTACCATACTAACAAAAGTGTCATATTTTCTTTTGATTAAGTCCTTTTCCTGGACTAGGTGCACTATCTCCACATCCTTGGCTTTTAATCTCTCTATCAGCGCCTTGATGGTAGCAGATTTATCTATGTTTCTTCTTGCTACTTTGGAGGATACTTTCACTAGAGCATTGCTCACCTACTCATCTGACATCATTGTTGGTTTGATTGTCATGTGGCATTTCAGGTGCCTTCTTCAACCACCTTGATGTGCATGATTCTTCACCGACATCAAAGTCGGGCTCATCCATGTGTGTGTGCATAGACCATGAGAGTTGCTTCCTTGTGTGCAGAGTCACCTTGTCCTCATCCATGAGCACCCATCCAAATAAATCCTTTATGCTCGATGGTACTCTGGAACCGAGTGCGTGAATGATCAGCTTTGGGTCTTCTGCATACCCCATGGCATGTGCCTTGGTGTCCTCCCCTATTCGACGGGATCGGGGTCCTCTTGGAATGGCTGCATCAAGGTTGGGAATACCAGATGTATCCCCACCCTTGTCTGTGTAGCCTCTGATTGACCCCCTTCTTTTCCTTCCATCTTCTCCTCCTCATGTTGAGGCTCTTCTCGATTGGAGATGAAGGCACCTTCTCCTCAGATTCCTCTTTTCCCTCTCGCCTCACCTAAGTTTTCTCCATTTCTTCTCCTCTCGGCTCCTTCACTGTGGGGTTCCTCCTTGTGCCCTTGTGTTCTTAAACACCTTCTTAAATCTTTGTGTGCTCTGCTCCTCCCCCCGTAGCTCCTTCTCCTGGGGTTTTCACGTGCTCCCCCTTGGCTAATGGCCTTCCTCTCGCACACCCACTATCTTGAGTTCTTCATCCTCTTTCTCATCTTTCAAACTTGGGCATAGAGGACCCTAGGTCTGGAATGTTCTCCATAGTATGCTTTTCCCTTTTTCTTTAGGGGCCATCTCGAAGCATAAAAAAAAATTCTTCACGTACTTGTTACTACTTACTTCTCAAACCTTAGGGATTTAGGCTTTATGTTCACTCTTTGTACCTTGAATTAGGTAGCGTATCGGCTCTCTATCAAATTCTCATAGTTTTAAAGGTAAAAATGAAATGGCATCCCATCCTTATATGATTTCTACTTTTTTCTACATTAATTACTCCTCTCACCTACCAAATTTCCTCATTTATGACCCATTTTTATCATTTCGAGGGTGGATATTTTCATAGCCAAATCTATAACCTTAAATACCACGCCTCTTTGTTGGTTTGTCTGACTTCTCTTGTGGGAAATGCATATGCGGTTTGCACCCTACCATTAGGAAGTACAATACAAAAATGCTAGTAAACTCAAATTGCATGATCTTTGGTAATTACCATGGCCACCACTTACCTCGTTATACTTTCCCTTATCCATATTCATCCTTTCTTATCTTGAGAAGCAATCTTTTGTCATTACCCTTTGAAACCTTCTTTCAACACCCATGGAGACATGACATCTTGGGGTATTCCCAGAGAGTCATCTTTTGGGCAATCCACCCCACATGAAAAGGATGTGAAGAGTCCTAAACTCAGTCAACATGCTTCATATTATAGTTAGTTTCATGTGCACGTAAGTGCAACACTTATTACACAAACAAGAGCTAAAATTGACAAAGCATGGTGATGATGAAATAAATACATTAAGGAAATGCATACTTGGAAACCTAATGTATCCTGGAAATACTTGTACCTTATTACAAACACCAAGAAGACTTATTTATAGTAGGGCTTGACCTACTCCCATTAAAATTTTAAACCGTGTGCCATCAATTGTTTCTTTCAATTGGCAAGTACTTGACTCAAGTATATGAGTGATAACATATGGCCCCAACCAATGCACCTTGAGCTTTCCTGGATGGCACAAAAACTTGGAGTCATATAGAAGTACCATTTGTCCCACCATGAAGTTTCTTATCCTGATGTGCCAGTCCTGATCATGCCATGCAAGGGTGCATACTTTCTCAAAGTTATGGAACTCATAGTGTGTGATGGCTCGGCACTCATCTAGCTAACCATCTTTTCTAATCATTCATTATCAGAAGGCTTGTCTCATCGTGCTAGACTCTTCATTTGTGCACATGTCATTAAGGAAGGTAACATAAATTCTAGAGGTAGAACAACTTATCCAAACACCAATTGAAAAGGTGTGGCTTTGTTCAATCTTTTGTATGTTGTTCTATAAGCCCAAAGAAATAGATACTTTATCATCCCAATCTTTCCTCCCAACATCACAAATCTTGGTCAATGTGTGGCTCAAGATCTTGTTAAAAGCCTCAACAGTCCCATTTTCTGAGGGTGATAGGGTGTAGTTTTATGGTGGGCAACCATAAACTTGTCTAAAATAATTCGTATTGTCTCATTTAAAAAATGTGTGCCCCTATCACTTGTTAAACTTAAAGGACAACCATACCTTGTAAGGACATTCTCCCATAAGAACCATGTTATTGTAGCCGCTGTACAGTCCTTTGTAGGTGTTGCTTCTACCCATCGGGTAAGATAATCTATACAAGTGATGATATAGCGTGATCTAGTCCTGTGCGTGGCTGGGAGATAGGCCGAAAAAGTCAATTTCCCATTTCTCAAAGGGTTCTGCACTCATTATTGGTCGTAGGGGCATCTCATCCCATTGTCCTGGTCGACCGAGATGTTGACAATGGTCACATGTCTTACAATACTCTTTACAATCCTTGTACAATGTTTCCCACCACAACCCAACAAGTAGGATCTTGCGCGTTGTTGCATCACCTGCATAATGGCCACCTGTAATACCACCATGTGCTTCTTCCATTATGTCCTTTCGTTCATGCTCCAAGACACAATGGTGTAACACCTCATCTCTACCTAGCTTGTACAAATCACCACTAATTAACATGAATGGTGCCATGCGTGAATAGCAAGTTGCTTCTTCTCTAAAGCTTTCATGCCTTCGGGTGCCATACAGTTCTAGAAAGACAACAATGTCCTCTAATTCCGATGGCATGTGTTGTAACCTATACAATTGTGCATCAGGCATGGTCTCTTCTATTGTTTGTGCCTCTTCCCTGATTGAATTCTAGACAAGTGATCGGTCTAGAATTACTTTTTCCTAGTTTTACCACAACCGTAAAGTCAAACTCTTGAAATAAGAGTACCCATCGGCATATGCGCCCCTGTAAAATGGGCTTGTTCACCAAATATTTTAATGCCATGTGATCTGTATAAAACACAAATGGTGTAGCCAACAAATACTGACAAAATTTGTGCAAGGCATAGATCATGGACAAGGCCTCGCGCTCTGTAGTGGTATAATTCTATTCTACAGGGGTCAACTTCCTACTAGCAAAGCAAATGGGATGATCAATGATACCTTCACTGGTTGAGCTAAGACAACACCAATGGCTGTGCTAGAAGCGTCCACATGAACATGAAAAGGTTTATCCCATGAAGGAAAATGCAAGATAGGCGTGGTAGTAAGTTTTGCTTCAATATCTCAAACGTGCGCTGTTGTGACTCCCCCCAGTAGAATGTACCTTTTCCTTGGAGTAACTCTTCCAAGGGTGCAGAAAATTTTGCATACCCTTTTATAAACTTTTGGTAATACCCTGTATGACCCAAAAATCCATGCACCTCACTGTGCTTGGATTTGATGTGCTTTCAAGCCAATGATGATTGCAACTTTAATTTGGATCAACCAACAACCCTTCCTTACAGATGATATGTCCTAAAAGTGTGCCAAAGGGAGTAAAAAGATGCACTTCTTGATATTTAATGAGATACTCAACTATCGACATCTTTCAAACATTAAGCGTAGATTGTCACAATGATCCTTAATCAGCCCATAAACGGTCCAATCATCAAGATAGACCTGTAAAAAGTTATGAATAAAATCCTTGAAGGCTTGTACCACTATCCTTGAAAATACAGTAGGTGCATTCTTCATTACAAAGGGCATCATAGTATAAGAAAAGCTTCCCCATTAGTAGTGAAGGTGGTCTTCTCTTGATCTTCGGGGCAATCCTAACCTGATGATACCCTGAAAACCCATCTGTAAATGAATATATTTCATGCCTAGCCACCCCTTCTAATATTTCCTCCATGAATGGTGTAGGAAAGGGATCTGTAACACATGTTGCATTCAACTCCCTATAATCAACACAAATTTGAATCCTACCATCCTTTTTGATGCTTATCACCATAGGACTGACCCATTCTGATTCATCCAGTGGTCGAATGATCCCATATTTCAGCATCTTGTCAATCTCCTCCTTTACTTTCTCATGCAAATTGGGATTCATCCGATATGGTCACTTCTAACAGGGCACGTGCACCTTCCTTGAGCTTTATCTTCATTTCTCGAGTGATATATGCACACCTTTAAGTTCATGGTATCCTCTTGGGAATAAGTCCTCATAATCGTGAAGTAACTCTATGATCTTTGCTACCTCTGATTCGACCTAGTAATCCCCAATTATCACCTCCTTAGGTTCAGCTTTTGTGCCTATATTGACCTTTGTTGTCTTCATAGGTTCGTGATATGTGCATGCATCTACATCTGCATTGGATAACACTTCACGTGTTCCATGTGAATGATCCACGTCCAAGTGCTCAACTTCCTCCTCATCAATTATGTATACCATCTTCCCCTTATATTTTTCCAAAGAAGCATGCTCAAGTAATATGATATCATCTTCTTCATCCAAAAGTGCACCCCTTGTCTCTGTCTCACCAAATAATTCTGAACAAGTTCTTCCACTTTCCCACTATCTCCCATAGTTAAGCGCTTGATAAAGCTTAAAGTTGTGTTCACTGGTGGTGTAGATGAAAAGAAGTCAAACGTTTGGATCATCCCTGTAGTCAAAGTTTTCCAGTTTCCAGTGTCGTGATGTAATTCAAGCATAGACATACCAAGCACATGTGTAACCTTTTAGAGTAGAATAAAACCGATGCACCCAAAGTGAAGGTGGTAATGCTTCCTGGCCTACTTGTCAGAGTCTCTCACACTATTGGATATGATGTTGAGTAGGTTGATCACCATGATAAGGGCTTATGTTTGTAGGTGCATTACTTCTTGAAAACTTGGTTGATAAGGTGGTCCCAATCATTTCCCATTCTAAGAGATTATCCTGTGGACTACCCACCAGTGTGTGGCCATCCCACCCAAAGTATATGACAACATAGTGTGTCATTTAAGTTCGTCAGCCCAATTTGTTTCTATGGCCTGTAAGAACCCAGCCAAATCTTTAGATCTAGTATAGCGGGGTATTGTGTGACCTATACATCGAATAGAGTGAAAACCCATCTTGCTAGTAACCACGTGCTTAACTTCACGCCCCACCAGTTCATAAGTGCCATGAGCCCAATTATCGCAAGCAATACTAGTAGTATCGCTGATTGACTGAGAATCTTCCCAATGAAGGATTCCTTCCTTAGATGGATCATTGACCTCTGGGTCCCGAATAGCACGTACATAGATTCTGTTCAAGTCCTCTTCACTTAAAGGTTCCACATATGGCATGGATTTCCCATATTTCAATGGTATTATGACCCTTTCCTCCTTGTTCTCGAAGCTGATATACCCTTTGTTAAACCTCAAATCAGCATTGTTCGCATAACACCAAGGGCACCCAAGCAAAGTTGGGAAACTATCTACTTCCGCAAGTGCTAGCACTTCAAAGTCTCTGTGAACTTGGCCCCTTGTATAGTGATAGATGCATCCTTCAAAACTCCTATGGGAGTAGCTTTTTTTCTATTTTCCATGAACAATACATTAGATGATGGCTACAATGGGGTCTCCCCATTTTTTCCCATGCATCCAATGTAAGTACATTTACTTCCGCACCTGTGTCAATCAGAATATTGCTCAGCAACCACCCATCCACAACAACATTCAAAGTGATCTCCTTGTCATAGTCAATGCTATTAGGAGGGAGATTCACATGAAGTATTTGTCTTCTAGTCTTAGTCTTTGTGCGTGGAGTATTCCCTTTCAACCAATTTCCTAATAAAGGAATAATATTCTCTGGCGCAACATTCTACATACCTCTCTGATGTCATCAATATCGATGGGGCTTGTTCTGTATCCTTGTGCTCCAATTTCCGAGACTGCTCTTTTAAACCTTGTATCTCACCTTGAAGGCTCCTAAGGACCTCCATTGTGTCCTGATAGACTTCTTTCTGATGAGTTGGATCTGGATATCTAGCATGTCAAAACTTCCTCCTAGTGATTGTCGGCTTTTGTTGCAACACCTCTCTTGTGTGCGTGCTGCCTCAGCTCGTGTGGTTATCTTGACTGTTACCACCTCAGGTTCTGGTGTTAACTTTGGCATCCATTGATTCTCTATCATGCTGGATTCTAACCATCCCCGTGCCCTTGTTTTCTTGCTTGTGTTACTTACTGAGATGCTCATACAAGTCGGGCACTCTTCATAACTATGCCCCTTTCCACAAAATGAACAGGAAATATTCTGCGGGCATTCACGCCTATAATGGTCAGGTGAGCCACATGTATAGCAAGTTCCTGAGGGAATTCACTCCTTCCTCCACCTTGGCCTCATCCTCCATATCCACCTCTATATCCTCGTCCCCTTTCATGAGCCCCTTCAAACCTTCCGTCATTCCTATCATAGTGGGTTTTATTATAATCCCTATCCTGATGCTCATTCTTCCCTTTAGAATTATCAGCCACACTCACTATCTGACCCCAATATCAATGGCATCATGGATCTGGCCAATCAATCTATAGTCCTCAGTATCATGGGTCGTGGACCTACAAATTTTACAAAAGGAGGATACATTCTTCTGATCGCACATTGTAGGAGGGGGTAGTGACTAGCATCATGGTTCAAATGGAAAATCTCATAGTCTAATAACAACAAATGTATAGTTTGAGGGAAACTATCCTTAGTGTGCCCTTCCACTTCACAATCTATGTACACCAGATCCTGAGCGCGTTTCATGAGCTGAGTTTGCCGATAATTTCTCTAACTGTTTTGCCATAGCCCTATTATCGAGCTTCCAAAAATGGACTAACTCAGTGTCAATACTCCCAACTGCTTTCACACGTGTAAAGCGGCTTCAATGCTTCACGTGGATCGGTATAAGTCTTATGTGATAGTGCTCTTTGAAATGGGGTAATCAGTCCCCTGAAAAACCATTGTGCATGCTGACTTGCATGAATGTCATAAGAGAGTTTGGATAGAAGTGTTTTAAATCACGCATCATACTCACGTACACTTTTAGTAGTGCCTTGCTTTATATCCTTGAGTGTGCTTATACTCTTCTACTCAAACTGGGATGTGGAACTCTTTTAAGAAAGCATCTTTCAATGTTGCATAGTCAATACAAGTTTGATTGGGGTCAAACTTCCTATACCAGTTGTGCGTGCGTGCTGCAATGTAGTAGCAAATTGACTTGCCTTGCGTTCAGGGGCTGTAATACCTTTTACGTGCCACAATATTTCACACATATGAACATGTTCAATAGCATCCTTGATACCTCTGTATTCTGGGAGATGAAGGGACATCTCCATATAAATGTTCTAGGGTTGTTGTGGGCCTTGACCACCCGACCCAGAACCTCCTTGGTTTCCTCTTCCTCAATACCACCTGAACCACGGAACTAGAACTACCCATACCACCGATCCTCCTCTAGAATTTGGAATAGGGCCCATGGATGCACTCCCTGTGCCCCAACAGTGGTACTATACTGGACCCCTATAGTCTGGGAAGTGGTCCCAGCTCCAGAGGTGATTCCCACACTCGGCGCACTCATATTTTGTGTAGATGATGAGCCTGATAATGTACCCCAAAGAATAATGAATTTATTCTATCTTTGCCATTGGTGTACTTACTGTCTGACCTATTTTTGTGCTTTCACTTCCTAAATTAAAACTACTTTTACCTGTTATACTAGATACTGGAAAACCAAGCGCAAGGGCTAGGTCAACAGGTTGGCTTAGATGCGTGCCCGTGGCCAGGTCATATCTACTGGCATGCTTCCATGTGAGGCTGAAGAGGGTTCTCTATCATGCTTCCCTAGATGGGGGAGTTCCTGATGCTCTTGCTCTTCTTCCTCCCCATGAGCCTCAAATCCTTCACGAGCCATCTCTCTCCACAACACCATCCATTCTACAATTTCTTGCCTCTTGCATAATTCCCTCTCGCGTGCCTCATCATACTTCAGCCACCTTTCTTCCCTCTGCCATGTTGCCACTAGGTCTGCCATCTTTCACCAATCTGTTCCTACCCCGTGCACATGGAGATTCTTTAGCTTTCCATGGGTTTAGCTTCCAAGTTCAATGTTACCATTAGTATTTTGATTTCCAGTGGAATACCTTGCAAATATGTCCCTCTAGGATACCGTAGAAACTGGAACTCTGCTACCTCAGGCATGAATAAGTCGAAATTGAATACTCCAAAATATAGCTATTTAGGACACCATGAAACCAGGTATCTACCATGTGAGTCTAGCTTAGGTCAGCATCATATAGTGTTTGAAATTCCTCTGTGTCCAAACAAGCATGCGATACCTCCAATTCCGCTTAGATGCATATGCAGTCAACCATTCATACAATTCTACTGGAAAGATAGCAAAGAAGCTTTCATATAAATTGTCATACAAATTCTACTCTACCCAAGTACGTGTGCTAAATCGGATCTAGTGTCAAACCTCCATGCGTATTCTTCCTCCAGATCATGAATCCATTCTTCAACGCTTGCCAAGGTTAGCCGGTATGTCTTCATCATGAACCATTCTGAAACAACTGAAAAAGAGGTCCAGCAATGGAACCAATGATGTAGCCTAGAATTGTTAGTTAACACCTAGTCACGTTGGCACATCACTCAGCCTAGGCTGAGTGCTCACCCGAAGCACTGCAAAGGTACCGGGTCCCTCTTAATAGTTGCAGTAGTAGAATGGTGGTATGATAAAATAGTAAACATATATTTTAGGAACTAATCCATCCATTCACCATTTATATCCAACCAGATCTATAAGCGCTAAAGGTAAATCATCATGAAAGTAATAACATGCATTGATAAAACACATCACACACTTTGTTCGGCCAATTTCCTTTATCTATTCATTGAACCAACAATATGTAGCTTCATACAATACCAGGCATGCGCATGGATCTATTACAATTATCCTAGTCACATGTACTCATGTTTTTCCATTCCTCCAAACATATGGTTCCATCCGTATCTCTATGTATGTCTCTATATTCTCTAAGTATTCATTACATATATATAGGGTGGGGAACTAACCCTTCACCACTTAACTCTACCAGAAATAGGTCACATGCTAATAACAGCCACGTGCCTTTTTACAATTATAGCCATACATGCAAGTATGCTATCTATAGATTGTTGATAGTTAACTGAAGTGATGGATCTATTCTTAACTTATGCCCATGCAAGAGTGAGTTGACATGTCCTTCAAAATCTCCATGAAGAGTGGCGTGCAAATCTCGGCATCACTTTGTGTACTCAAATATGAGAGGATCAGGTAACATGCCAATGAGGTTCTAAGAATAGACATAGATTGAAGAAGATGTAGAGGAGAACAAACATGAATAAATGTAAATATGACCCAAGTAACTATGAAAAAGGAAATGCTAACCCTAATGTGCAAGAGAGAAGAGTAAATAACTCAGATGAATAGAAGATGCTCACGGGATTGTGTCACATAGGTGACTGGAGAATTTGGAAGTAGGAACAAATGTGCAGGAGCCTTGAAAAGGATGGATCTGGTGAATCCCTAGGCCCAGGGTGCTTAGAGAAGGATTGCGGCATCTACGGGTGTTTTGGTCTACAAAATGGGCACCTTGGTCTATGAAAAAGATCATGAATTGATCTTTATAGGTTTGGCAGGTGGTCCAAAACCGTCACTATGTGTTGCATCAGATTCCATGTACTACACCAGGTGTTACTACTAATCAAGATGAAAGGAAGACCTGCAAAACCCTAAACAAGAATCAATCCCTAAAAAATAAAAATTCATATGATAGGATCAGACTGACCTTAGCTACCACAATGGTGGTCTTACTAACTAAGTGCTACACTACATTCTAGAACCAACTGTAGTTTTGTGTGTGTGTGTGTGAAACATTCCCTAGGTTGCTCTTGTGTCACTCGCACTTTGTGATGTAGCGAGCTAAATATGTGTATTAAAATGTAATATATGGTGCATAGAATCAAATAGAATCCTCCCCCTATGCTTCTGTGATGTAGATGGCATATATCCTTGTGCCTTGTGATGGAGCTATGTGGATGCAAGTGATCTCAATCTGATAGATGGATGCGAATATAGGTGGATGATAGTAGTGAGTATTTCTTGGTCCCTCATTATGGTCTCACAACTTTATATTTATAGGGCTCTCTTGATCTAATTTTGTAATTAAACCTAAAATGGTCGACCACCAAAAATATAAAGACCTCAAATGACTAGAAAGAGCCCAAAAACTAGCGGGAAAGTTAAAAAGGGACTTGGGCACACTGGTGGGCAGAGGTGCCACATGCACCCAATACTAGCATGAGTGCCCCATTCAAAGCTAAAATGATGGGAAATGATGAAAAATGACTAGGCATGTATGTGGTGGAGGTCGGGGTTGATGATAGAAATCAAACAAAAATGACCAAGAGAAGGGGGTTAATTAGTAATTTCTTCACTCAAAAACCTTCTAAATAGTAGTATGATACCAAGACTAAATAATGTCTAAAGTGCATGATTTTTTTGCCTACACTTATTGATGATGTTCTCTAATGGTACACACATCTACCTTTTGGATCTATTAGTACCTATTGTGAGATGGAAGAGGCATTTCTTAGACACTTCATCATTAACAATGGTCCTAAGTAACACATGATTGCTTATCTGGCTTACATCAAGGAAAGAAAAAACCTATCATTGATTATATTTTGTGTTTCAATGCTTGTATGTATCAATTAGTTTTTCAGCCCATTGATTTGGAGAATAAATTCATCTTTTGTCATGGCTTGATTCTTTCTTTAAAAGATCACTTACTTGATATGACACATGCAAATCATTTACACTATTATGCTATAAATTAATTGATATAAAACAAGATTTAATTGCTACACATGTTATAGATACTCCTAATATTTCTCCTCTTTGTTGCATCATCTTCTACTTCTTCTCCTCTTCCATCTATTAAGTGTCCTTAACAGTCTCCATCTCCTGCGCACCCCATGAGAAATTTCATTCTAATCCATTGCACAAGTGTTCTCCACATCCTCCATCGCATCGGTCTTTGCCTAAGGCCTCTGCCTCTCCTACTCAAAAGAAATTACATTTTCACATGATGCTAAGCCTCATGATGTTTTGCGTGATTTTCTTGATAAGTGCTTGATTCAATTACCCTCTAATTAGCATCATCCTCCTAATCGCTTGAAACTTGTGCAGTTTTATCGTCCTTATTGTAATTATCATCGCATCGATGACCATCGTGATAATGAATATTGTGCCTTTCATGATAAATTGCAACAATTAGAAGACAAGTGCATCATTTATTTTATCCATCGCTCTTGTGAGCCGTTTGTTTCTCTAATTCTATGTAAGCGTGCTACTATGCTGGTCCACTTATCATTATCCATACATCGACACAATTTTTTCATCAGACCACATTATTTATTATCTTTCATCGTTGTTCACACATAACTTATCTATCTATTTCAAACATCATTATACATTCCTCGATATCATCATTTACGCAATGAAAATCAAACAAACACATACAAAAATTCTTAGTGCATCACATATCAATACAACATCAAGATAATATAATAACGCGATTATCCACACACACACACACACACACACACACATCTCCAAAATTTTCATAGGTATGTTCCTTACTTCCTTTAGACTACTTGAATATAATTCAAATAACATAAAGGGGAAAATGTAGACACAAAAACACACACTTACTACTATTTACTATACCGCTAAGTATGTTATTTTACATATGGATTTTGTGTAAGAAAATTATTCATTGGTGACACACTTCTTAGTCCATCTTCTTGCTTTAAGTGTCCCCATTTTTTTATCTATCACCTCTCACTTCTACACCCATTTCAGGTCAGGTCACAAGGATCCCTATTTGTCGGTTTTCTTACATTTTTCGTTAGTTGTCTCAGGACACTAGTGCCCAGGTACTCTATCCAACTTGGGCACTCATGTCCTCTATGTTCTTGATCAATTTTTTTGTACTTGTAGTTAGAATTTTTAGTTTTCTTAATCCTATCCCAAGGTACTAGTCGGGATTTCATTTCATTAGTGTCAAAATTCAAATAAGAGATCTCTATATAAACACAACATGCATACCATTATAATGGAAGGTAATTTTTATCAAGGGCCATCTATCTACATATCAAAGGGATTACATCTTGGGCTTATTACTCTACATACACCTTTGCATGTAGGAAGGGAAGTTCATTTTCCATCCACACATTTACATTTTATCTAACTCAGCCCTATATCAGCATCATCAATGTAAGGGAAACCTAGGAGAACTATTGCACACACAATCACATAGAACTACATTGGGTCTGAGATGTAGTATAGTGCTCAGTCGTAAGTTCACATGTTTGATGACCGAGGATAGTTAGACCCCTCATTTTGCATCTTTATTTTTTAGGATTTGATTTAGTTTGAGGGTTTTGTAGGATATTATTTGTGTTGTAGATTTATAGGTACTTTTGTGATCCAGTGCAACATCTGAGATGATCATTGGTGAAACAAGTGAGAAACCCTAACGGCAGGTGATGAAATCGGAGTTCGACCTTTTTGGAAGACTCCATCACCTCACATAGGTCTAGGGTGCCCATAAGAGCCCTCAATCCTACCCGAGTCACCCGTGTCACGATAGTCTCGACACTTCTTCATTTTTAAGGTGTGATTGTGACATCACAGTTGTTGTTTCATCAATTCTTCCAGTCTAGACACACTTTGGGATAAGCAAAATCAAGGTAATTGATCTATCATTCTCATTTTCTTTTATAGTTACATCTTTAAAAATTGATTAGCATTTTTATTTGATTGTATATCATTACAATAGTATTCTAAATTCATATTTTAGTAAAATAATTTTTATTTTATTGAATCACGAGAAAAATCCAACTTATAGGGGATCTTGGAAGATTCTCTTCTCATTTATTTTACTTAATATTCTCACGGTTGTTAGAATATGCCTCATGATGAGAAATTCAATGTAGTAACCTAGTGTGATGCCATATACTCATGTTAAAATCATAAAATAAATCAAGTAGCTTTCCCTCATTGTTGTTTTGGAATTTACAACAAGTTGAAAATCCACACAAGTGTTTGGCGATGTCCCTTCCTCATAAACCTCCTGCATATCTTATTTTTCCTCCTCAATTAGGGGCTAATATGTTTTGTCTTCATCCTTCAAAATAACAATTGGATTACCCTATTCTAATGCATCTTCTTTACCCTTATGAAAATATGATTTCTTTTCAACATTTAGCCACACACACCCATTAGAAAAATGCTGAAACATCATTCAATATTAAATAAATTTTATCTTGGGATTCATGCTCCATGATTTATCTTTCCTTTCTAGGCTCATGCTTTATACTTTCATCAAACCCTTGTGTGTCTATAGTACTATTTATAAAATCATCCAAGAGCTCCACTTTGGCAAGAGCGTTGGGGTTTAAGACTCCCAAGGTTTACTCTCTCTTGGTAACTAGCTATTGTGATATATATTTCTCCATCTTAACCTTAGAGGGATAAGCATGCCCATCCTTACATAGTGAACTTGGGAGTTTGTCTCCCTCTTCCTCAAGTTTCGTATCCTCTTCTTATTTTTCCAACAAGATGGGGCTATTCTCTTATAAGGTCGAGGATATCCTTCCCATGACCCATATGTATGAATCATGTCTTGGAATAATTTCCTATTCCAACTCTATCTTTTATCCATCCTACAAACTCGTAAAATGGTAGGGCATCACAAATAGCTTTCGAGAATAGCCCTATGCTCCTCATACCATGTAGTAATGTTTTCTCCTTTGGATGGTTGAGTATTATTGGATTTATTTGAAAAGTTCCTTCCACCATTTGGACCATGAATGGTATGGATTAGTTGATCCATTTTTTTGGTGACCTTTCTTTGCACTAGAGTAAGCCTTTCGAATATACCATCACCAAAATGTTATCTTCCATTTTATCTTTGTCATGTCCCTTTTTGAAGGCTTATTTTGAATACCTTAACTCATTCTTCTCCCTGTGGGTATAAGGAGGAAAGTAAGGGGAATATATGAATTTTATATATATATATATATATATATATATATATATATATAGGTAGTTTTAATTTATTATCATGTATCCTACTAGGAAGGCTAATGCTCCAATAGAAGGACTTTGTACCTAGGAAATAAAGGTATTATGAGCACGGAGGCTCAAATACCATTTGCATATATTTAAAATCACTAACCTTAAGGGCTAGTCCATCATTTTTATATTGTAAAGCACTCCTTATGGTTATATAAGGAGGTTACTTGGGAATTATTGGATTATGTTTTGGTGAATATTCATTTCTTGGTTAAGGTTTTCTTGTGAAGAACCTTTTCTACCTTTCTCAAGACGAAACCCTTTGATTTAGGACCTTTCTCAAGGATGAAAACCCTTAGTTGAGGACTTGTGGAGGGCGTAAACCCTTCCATAAGGTTTTATGTATGTAAGCTAATTTGAAAGGCGATAAATTATCATTTTCTTACATGATTTATATCTTTGGTTCAAGAATCTATTTATTTGGAGTGGAACAAACTACTAGGATTGATTATTTGGTATGTGTGATGATAATTTGGAAAATATGAATTTACTATCTTAATCTTCATATTTTTAAGGACAAGAGCTTGAGTTTCGTGAATATTGGAGGTGTTTTACTATTTTTCCAAGATTAATGATGTTCACTGATTGAGGATTCCATAATTAATTATTTTCATGCTCAATTATTATTTCTAATAGTTTCTTGTGTTTGCTAAGGGTTTCCTAATAATTTGGGCATGAAATTTTAAGGGCATTAACAAGGTTTGAGCCACCTTTGGGGTTTAAATCCTATAG
This sequence comes from Taxus wallichiana var. yunnanensis, assembly GCA_018340775.1. Taxonomy (NCBI): domain Eukaryota; kingdom Viridiplantae; phylum Streptophyta; class Pinopsida; order Cupressales; family Taxaceae; genus Taxus; species Taxus wallichiana. The sequence continues at coordinate 818,475,907 of CM031240.1, forward strand.
GGAATTCACTACCCTAGGAAGGGTCTAATTTATAGATTTGCGGGGTTATATCCAGTATAAACCATCCAACAATAGTTCCATAATCTGATTTTTAAGCTAAATTTTAGTTTTTGGTCATTTAAGAGCCCCCTAAAAGGAAATTAAAATATTCTTACATGAAACCCTCATGCTAGGAAGATCAAAGCTATGATACCACCATAATGTCCCTTTTTAGGGCTGAATCATATAAACAAGGAAATCGCACAATTATAAACATGAATGAAATATGTATTTTATAACAACGGTTCCAATATTAACTAAAACCATAACAACGAACTAAAAATTGAGCATTAGGAATCAAACACCCTTGAAAAATCTAAAAATAAGTGTGCAAATCCTTCTCAAAATTATTTTGAATTAATGAAACAACACCAATCCAAACCATCCAAAACATGTACCAAATTATGAAATAATACCCAACTACAATTACATTATGAAAACATAAGTGCATTCCATAAAATGAGGTAAAAGTGAGGTCTCAAACCCCAAAAATGACAAATATGTAATATATCAGCCATATAAAATATGAGAAGTCTAAATATCAACTTGGAATGTTAATTTATGCTCTAAAATACACCCAATCAAACTCCTATACAAGTCACTCCCTAGGAGAGGGCTCAAGCAATGTCAAAACTCTTGATATGTCTTCTTCTTGATGCCCTAGTTGCGAACCAACAACATGTTATTCAATGAATTCCTTCACACCACCTGACTTGGAGAGTTTTCATTCTCAATATCCCACAAGGAAGGGTTTCTTCTTCTTTGGATACCACACTAATGGATTTCCACCCCTTAGTGGAATTATAACCAAGTAGAAAAGTATATATGCCAAAGGTGATCCAAAATGAGCCTATGAGAGCCCCTTTATACCCTTATGGTGGCGCCAAATTTCTTGGAATGAATTACCCTAAGACCAACCTATTTAGAAGATTTCTTTATTTTCTAATTTAATCTTGGGAGCTCTCTAACCTAACCAAATTGCTTGGAAAGGAAATAAATAAATAAAAGTATATAGTAACAAAAGAAATCTGAAGTGCAACCCAAGGACTTCCTTTGTTCATATTCTTCTTGCCCATGGGAAGAATAATGAGAAATAATCCTTAAATTTAGATTAATTTGAAAAAGGTAACATTATAGTAGAAGGAAGGGTAGAATCACATTTTGAAACCACTAAAATAAGAGGAAGAGGAAGTGCATTAGATTCACATGGTGCATAAGACTAGAGAAGGGTAAATTTCCATTAATGCGAGATGAGAAGAGCATACATAGAAAATGAGGAAGTTGGGTGAAAGGTAAAGATGGAATAACCAAAGAGAATATTGCAATAATATGGAGAGATGTAACACCAAAAAGGAGTGTCAAGGAAAACACTCTTTTCTTTAGGTAGTTCACATATGTGTTGTGTAGGGGAAGAAATTATGGAGCAAAAAGATGTAAAATATGGAGAGTGAGAGAATCAACATGTAGCTAATGGAAGTTAGCACATGGATGCATTTGAACAATTTGGAGGACATATTTGACCCAATTGTTGCCAATAGTTGGAAGTAAAGTAATCCCCATTAGTTCAAAAATCACACCAAGTCCTTACTAGAAGGATGAAACGGTGATTATACCACTCAGCTTGAAAATTTGAGAACTATGCTCACATTTCTTCTAACTGCGTAGTATGATGTAGGAGCATCGTGTTCATAAGAAATCATGTATCAAACAAAAAAATCTATCATTATTTAAATTCTATGTCCATTTTGTGTTTTTGGTGGGCTCCACGGTGAAGAAACATATTATTAGTGACCCCAAAGTGATATGATGCATTATGTGAAGTGCACAAGATTATTGTGCAATGCCAACATAGTCTTGTGATCCCATTGTGCAATGTCGGGGTTGTTGTGTACTCTACAAAATTTTGTAGAGTTTTTGTGTAGTTTATGTAATCTGTGGGAGGTTGTATAAGATATAGTAGATCGTATGTAATAATACAAGTCTATATTTAAAGTTGTAGGATCTTATGAAGTTGATTGGGAGTCATGAAGATTCGAAGGAAGATCATTTGGAACCCCAAAGCTCGAAAGGATAATTGTGTCATGTATTGGGTCCATCGGTTTGTACTTTGGGTCCTTTAGACTGTAATTGCATAGTACTTATTAATTTTTGGTATTAAATGGCTATATAAAAAAACCCGGTTTCCTTCGGAAGTAGTTCTCCGAGTTCTCATTTTGGAGTTCTCAAGTGTGGAGTAACTCATAGAAATGAGTCTAGATGTGAGCTTAAGGCTCGAAGTAGAGTGTCTTAGATTTGTAAGTTTTCTTCCATGCTTCGACTTGTGTAAAATTCTAGATTTTGTAAGGAACACTTTGGTTTTGTATGTTTATGGGATTCGTATGAGTTGTTAGGCTATATCGGTGGTGATCGAACTCTATTATTATGTAATTTGATAAATATAATATTTTTGTGTAACATGGTGTTGAGTTATTGTTGAAGGGTTGTTATTTACTAATATTAATGTGATTATGTTGTGTAACTCTATAGGAAAATGTGGAGTGGAGGCTCCTATTGGAACCCCATAGACATGTTAGTGTTATTTGTCTAATGATGTCAATTGCTCCAAAATCCCATAATTTTGATAGGATATAAGAATAACCATCCTCATCACACACAAAAATTGTTGGATCAAAGATTGGAGTGAAAGTGTTAGATAGATGGATGCATATTTTTCTCAAGGAGGGACAAAAGTGTTTTTAACTTTTCTTATGCATGAACCTCTCTACTTGAAATTTCCAAGGTGAATCCTATGTGCGTAACCAAACACATATAGATCATGTTAGTGGTTCTATTCCCGAGAAAACCACAAAACATTACATAGGACACATTTTTATATCAAGAAGAGATCAATACATGATAAAAGGTGACCAGGTGGATGAAATCATAGTCTCCTTTGCTACTTGCTATAGAAAGGTTCAATCTACACCTATATGAATCCCTAATACTTCTGCCCTTTCCACCATGTCATCTAGATTTACTTACACCTTCCTTTGTTGTTAAGATTTACAAGCATTTCCTCCATGAACACCCTTTTGGAAGCAGTGAAGTTGGTTCCTCAAAATATTCTTTCCTACACACCATTAAAAGTGAAAATAGTTTTATGAACACGAATGAATTCGACCGAGGACAATGAAAGTAGAAAATAAGAATGTGTGTTATGCCCAAATAACATTGATCATATCCTCATAGTTTAACTTACCACCCCCTAGCCATGCTTGATGTGGTGGTTACTGCATGTGAGGCGAAGAGTTGCACGTCAAATATGGTGCTCTGACGGTAAAATATTTCTACATGAGAGAAGTATGATTTGGAATCCAAAAAATAAATCTCAATGAAATCAAATAATTCAAGTAAAATTATGAAATCTCGAGAGGTGGTTTTAATCTTCCTTTAATCTTCATCTACTTGGGTTTGATATCTCATCAACTTGGTTTGAATTGTATCTCATTTATATATTATTTCCTTTGATAATAGGAAGATATTTCCATGATACAAACCTACCTTGGTTGATTCATTAGTCTTTGGGCCACTTTTACTTTGATGACATTTGGACCAATTTTGTAATATATCCACCACATTTTCTCGATGATATTTGATCCCAAACTTATTGCAATAACCTTGGGTGACCAACTCATCTCAATTTCTTAACTCATATCCATCACAACATTCAATTGTCTTTCTTCATAGGTTTCATGGATATCAAGAATTGTCACCCTTTAAGTATGCAGGAACCATTGTTATGAAATTAACATGTCTTTGTTATCAATAATTGGATTCCTTCACATATGTTTCACGTCACCTCATGACCAATCGGGGTTTTGTCAAAATTTGTTTCGGGTTTATGGGATCAATACCTCGCGACTAATCAAGATTATTTTTTAAAAATTATAATGTTGTTGGAAGGGAAATTAGTATTGGTTGTAATGGTGATAGTAATTTTGATTGGTGTTGGTGTGGTGGAAGGATGTAGCCATATTGTGTAAAATTTAATGGCAGCTTGACTCCTTGCATGAAATTTCTTAGAGGTGGTGAGGCCACTTTGCCTTGACATGTTGTAAGACCCTTGATTTGGTTGTCGAGACCGAGACCAAGAGCAAGATGTTGGGATTAAAGAGATAATGAAAGGCACGTTTGGAGACATATCTTGTTATACTTAAAAATGATTTCCCCTCTTAATTTGGAAAATACAATTATGGGTAATGTTTTGATTTTCTCTTATTAAGAGGAATAAATATTTAGAGGTCCCAAAATTTTGGAAGATGAAGGTAGTGTGAGGAGTGTACGATTTTCTTATGAACCATCCTCTTGGCAAGATAGATAGAAAGGATAATTGGGATGAACTCTTCAGAACATGACATGGGATCCTTATGTCACTTTTCTAAGGAAAAAATGGCTTCGTAACTTTATTTCAATGTTGAAGTTATTGAGTTTTAAAATCTTAGACCCGAGTATTGGGATAAGAGCACACATCTACTCAAGTATGTTCCTCAATACCAAAAGTATGAGAATTTTTGCATTTGAAAGTTCATCAGGGGGTTGGATTCCTAGATTGGAGTAAACATGGATGCTCATGGTATTTCCTCCATGGACTAGATCTTTGAAAAGGACATCAAAAGAAAAAGACAAAATGTTGCAATATTTAGTTATTGATAGGAAGGAGTTCAAAGATAAAACACAAGTGTTCACAATGAAAGTAATTTCCTCCACTATTCAAAAATAAATTTAGAACTATAGAGGAAATCCTCTTGGTCATAAAGGTCCTAAAGTTGGATGTTATAATTGTGGAGGTGATCACTACATATTTGTATTCTTAGTGCGCACAGTGTGAATCCTAGTCCTTAACCACAACATGAACAACAACAACAATAAAAACATAGGAGATATGATGATGTGAACATATTTCATGCTAAGCGATTGTATCAAACCTATTAAGGCTTTAGGAAAGTTATTTGGATACCCTCTTTCATTTGATAGAGATAGAAGAATATGAATGTTTTGTAGGTCCGACAATTTTGAGAAAAAAGTAGAAATTTTTTGGCATGCTCTTTGCATAGGTGTTGTCATTGATGAAAAACCTCATTAATGACAAAGTGGATGATGGAGTAGGGTCATATGATTCTCAAAGTGATTATGACATGTATATTTAGGTATGTTATTGTTTTCCCATGGTGATTCGGTAAGGATGGCTTGTTTTTGCAAGCCCATTCGAAGTGACCCAACTAGCCTAGGTGATGTTGCATGGTGGTATGAGATTATTGGTTTCTTGAGAAGTACATTAGCATGATGGAGATAATTTTTGGATAGTTCTTGGGAACTCATATGAGATTCAGGGTGTAGATATAGGTTAATGACCATGTTGAAGCTGCTCATTTGGAGTAGGTATGGGGTTTAGATAGTATGTGGGTGAGTTATGGAGCTATATGAAATCATGGATTCATGTAGAAAGATTTATTATTATGTACTAGGTATGTTATGACATTTTGGAGTTCTTTCTTAAGGTTTTATGAGGTTATTTCGAGTTAACCCTAGCTTTTATGGTGAAAAACCTAAGGGGTAGCTATGCAAGTCTCAGTGGATAGAAATATTGAGAGGTAATTATGACATTATGAGGACTAGATATGTTATTAGGGTGTTTCCTTATGTTTTGGGGCAAAATTTTAGGTTTCCATGATGATAATTTTGCAAGATATGACAATTTTGGTTAAATAGGGTCAACAACAATGCCATTTCTAGCTCAAATTGGAAATTTTGTTCCTCACCATTAATTTTGTGCTTTGTATGGGAAATTTTGGATTTTAAGGATGTTTTTAACTTTATTCTAAAAGGTTTCACAAAAATTATGAGGTTATTTCATTTTCAATTTTTATGAATGAATGTTAAGAAGGTAAACAACTTGTTATGAGTTTGAAACCCTAACTTAAAAGTGGTTTGAGAGATTTTCTCCTAAGTGGATAGAATTTATTCATAGTGAATGTATGATTATTTTATAATGTATAGGACTCCTTAATATTTCCATAAAGGTATGGTATAGGCTATGGTGATGAGTGGACCCCACTCAAACCAGGTCTATTTACGAAGAAGTTTAGTTTGGGACAAGGCTATCAAAGGAGTTGCAAACTAAATTGCCATTTTTAGTATGTGAGTTTTTTTATTTATGTTAAAAGAGGTTTCATGTCATGGTGATGCGTAAAAATGGCAATTGTTTCCCTATTTAGGTTGATTGGTCAAAGGGAAGTTTTGGGGTAGTTAAATGTAGTCTTAAGTAAAATGAACATTGCGGGAGATATAGGTGAATTCAGGGAGGTAACTAAAGTTGTGTTGGAAATATAATTCAGATATATTTCTAGTGATATAATTTTTTATCATGATGATGAGTTTTTATATGGTTTATAGGTACATTTGTGGACAAGAATGTTAATGTCTTCTTTGCTTTTACTAAAAGGTTGAGTTGGTTAGAACACAAGATGGATTAGGTGATGCTTGATATCGCATTTAATGTGAAGAGGTATGAATTTTTCATCAATGAATCAATTTTTAGGTCTTGAAAGTGTCAGGAAGGGTGTTAACTGTTTCTTTTTGGAAACTACTTTTTAGGCAACTTGATTTGGTGAAGGAAAAATTTGATGTAGTTTGAACCAGTGGATGTTTCATGTGTTATAACTTGTTTATAAGTGTTATAAAGGTTATATAATTTCAATCAAGGGTAAAATTCCATAATTGAGGTGTTAATTTATGATCTTGAAGCCAAAATGTGAAGACAGAGTGCTGGAAATAGGTGTTTTGTGAAAGCAATCGAGCACTAAGTCCATTAAACAAAATAATATGGTGGTTCTGATAATTGAGACCATTTATGATGTTTAAATTTTATTTTAAACATATGTGGTGATTTTTAGTGCATGAATAAAAATAATTTTTTTGGTAGGATATTTTTTCATTCCAATGCATGGGTTTTGAGGATTTTTGGTGCATGGAAGAAGGGTTTTAGCTAGGACGACCTATATGGGTCACTTGTAGCTGTTATGAAAATTATATGGGATGATCGTATGATTTATTGGTTGTGAAAAAAGAGGAAAATTTTTTTGTTTGAATTTTAATTAGGAAGGAGCTTATAAAAGCATAATTTTGGGTGCTTTTGTGAGCTAGTGGTGTGTGTGCAAGAAGTGCGACCTAGACGTGAGAGTTTTGTAGGTGTATGAGAATGAATTGAGATCAAATAAAGTGTGTGAAAAGTTGAATATTTATGGAAATCATGTATGTAAGGGTTTGAGGCTTTGAGATGTGAAGAAAGTGCTAGTTTTAAGACCTAGGGTTTGAAGATGTTTGAAGTTGAATCTTGTGATCACCATCAGCTAATTTGTTGCAGCATATCATCAGTGATATTCTCATAAAATTTTTGTGTGATGAGTCATATTCATAAAAGTATCTTGTTATGTGTAATATCAACAAGGGTTTAGGGGTTAGTGCTCCTTATGGGGTTGGTGCCTCACTAAAGAAATATCTTGTGATGTGTAATATTCACTTGAGTATTTGTTGTGTGTAATATAAGCAATTTTTTCATTGGGTTTTCTTCCCCTTGAGGGTTTCCCACTTACACATTATGTCTTGGTGTTATTTATCTTTCTCATGGTTAATTATATGAATGTTATATGTTGTTGTACACACATTAATGGATGGTTAATTGATTAATGGTTTATGTGAGTGATCTGAAATTGAAATTAAATTGTAAGGACTGATTCACCCCTCTCAGTCCATTGTGATTCCAACAATTGGTATCATAGCATGTCCTTTTGTAAAAGTTTCATCACTTGAAAGGAGATCCTTGTAGCACAAAAATGGCAAGTGGTTCAGTTATTGTCAAGGCATCGATTTTGATGGTGTAAACTATGCTTTGGAGTCTAAGGATGAAGGCCTATATCATGTCCTAGGGGTTTGATGTTTGGAAAGTTATGGATGAAGGATACACTCCTCATGGAACTCCTCCTACCGAGTAAAGTAGGAAATGATACACATGAAAAAAACATGAAGGATTTTAATGTTATCATTCATGGTCTTGGAGAATCTGAGTTGGGAAAAGTGATGCATTGCAAGTCAAAAAAAGAATCATGGGAGAAAATTCAAGCTCTGTATGAAGGTGACTCAAGGTAAAAGTTTCTAAGATTCAGACCTTTAGAAATTAGTTTGAAAGTCTTAATATGAATTATAATGGGTCTATTGTTGCATATCTTCTTATATTTGATAAGGTTTTCAATAGCATGAAATGGTTAGGAGATGATGTGAAAGAAGAATTTGTTGCTCAAAAAGTGTTGAGGCCACTAACTCCTAGATTTGATTCCAAAGTATCTATTATTGAAGAGGTAAAGGATATAAATACTTTGAATTTGGATGAGTTGCATGGTACCTTGTCAAAATTATGAAATGAGGCTAGGTGATTCAAAATCAACAAAGAAAGAGGTTGCATTCAAATCTAAAATGAAGGCTAAATGTAAGAAGGTGAAGGAGGAGGATGTTAATCTTGAAATTGCAGATTAAGAGATCTTTGATACAACTTTGGCTAGAAGATTGAAGCTTTGATCGGTAAGTACAAATGTAATCTTTCGATAAATGTTTCAAATGTGTTAAGATATGAAATTTATCTATTAATTGTCCTATATGAGTATGTGTGTGCATGTGTTTTTAAACTAATGCTAAATGTGAGTAAATACTAACACCTAAATAGCCTTAATTAGCAAAAATTAAACAACATATTAAGCACCATCATGATAAGAATTAAACAAGGGTTAGATGCTAAACATTCATTAATACAAAACTTTGAACCTAACAATGTTTAAACATCTACAAATCCTCTATTCTCTAACAACATATAAATGAAGGAACCTAGGTAGGCTCCATGGCTATCAAAAATGGTTGTCCTTGATGTTCCAAGAACCTAGGAATGAGGGCTTGTCAAAGTTGGGCTACAAGACCCTTTTGACACCTCCCATATGACCTAAGCACTTAAGAAAGAGGCTTAACTCTTCAATATGATGAACTCTCAAAAAACAAAAAGCAAGATCTTAGTCTATTTTGCTCTATGCCTTGCATTTGCTTTCTCAAGGGAATTAGGTGTAGGTATAAAGGTAGAAGGAGGGCTCCTTATATAGCCCAATGGATAAAGGAAACAGTTCATCCCTTTGCATGTGGGATAAAGGTAAAACATGATTAGGAATGGATAAGGTTGCTTTATGAAAGGTAACCTTACTTTAGAAGGGTTTAATTTATAATTAGCAAGTCATGGGAGTTGGGGGGTGTTTTAATTAATCAAAGGTGATTAACTAATAGGTAGATGTAAGCTTATAGAAGATAATTAGAGGAATATTAGTACAATTTAGGCTATTAGAAGGGGATTAAATCAATTAAATATTGATTTATTAGATAAATAGAAGGGAAGGCTAATTAATTAATAATAATTAATTAGTCTAGATAAAAGGGTGAATAATTAATGGAAGGTCGTTAATCAGGGGTGTTAGTTGGATAGGTGACTTAATAAATTAGCATATTGTAATTAATTAATGAAAATAAGAGGGAATATGAGCACTTTTGATGATATGTCGTTGATTTTGAGAAAAGAGATAATTAGCGCAATTTAAGTATTTAAATTGCTCGGGCGTGATTATGGGTGTCTACTGACTGGGGTATGAAACTATGAATGTGTCACATAAGTTGTTAAAGAAAATTAAGGGTCTTAGTTTATTCATTATCCTCAAAAGTATGATATGGTCATAATGAGTGGTCTAGGCATATCCATTGGGTTGAGAGTCATTTATTCCTATGTTATGAGTTTCTCGAGTGATAATGGTTACGAGAATGAATTTTGAAGATGCCCTTGTATCATCAAGTATAATAAATCTAACCAATCATTATGAAGAATCAACTCTGTGTAGCATTTGTGACGATTGACAAGAGAAACCAAGGTGATTGCAGATATACAAGTATCTTTACGACTTTAAATCAAGGAAAGTAGTGCTCGGGATGGTAAAAGGTGTTATCATAGAAGTATGGGTCAAGATTGAGTTCTTAAAATGAATTTTTTATGAGTTTTAGATGCTTCTCTACCTTGATGGGTGTTAAAGCTAAGTGTGAATAAGCTAACCAAAATATCACTGAAGGGATGAAAATGGTAGGAATACTTGCAGAAGAATAGCAAGGATGGGAAGAAAGAAACATCCATGTGTACGCAACACACTGATTGCAATGTTTGATCTTTGTACCTTTTATTTTTTTGTTGTGTTTTCTCAATTTTTTTTTTTGTATTAAAAAAAAAAATTGACAATTTTAAGAGGTTGGGACTAACAAAGTCACTCTGTGTGGTAAGATCCAACAACAATGTTTGTAATTTCCTTGATAAGGGAGACTAGGTGTGTTTGTTTATCAAGAGTCATGTTTTCCCCGATCTCAATGATCATGGTGAGTTCACACTCAACAAATGACTGTGATTTATCCTAAAACATGGATTTCGTATGTGGGAGATTTAATTCCCCATCCAGAGGTTTATGTACTTTGCACCATACTTGATGGTTATGTTGATGTGCGTTCTTGAATCGCGCTTGATTTAGAATTTTGAGATTGTTTGATTTGTTGGGAGCTATAGAGCTCTTTGCAGTTTTGATCTGAGCTTGATTAAGAAACTGTTTGGGTTTCTTATAAGCTAACGTGTGACTTGTCTGATCCCGAGAAGGAGAAGAAAGTGAACGTGGAAATTTAGAATTGATGTGATAAATGACGGTGGGCTTTCCACAATCTTTGGTAGAAGAATAATGTGATTGATGAAAAGGATACGGTCCAAGGATTGAAGAAGATGGGCTACTGGGAGGTGAGCCATAGATAGAAGATGAAGGGCTACTAGGATGTGGCCCAAGAATAGAAGAAGAAGGGCTACTAGGATGTGACCCATAGATGTAAGATGATGGACTACTAGGATGTGGCCCAAGAATAGAAGATGATGGACTACCCGGGGGTGATCCATACATGTAAGATGATGGACTACTAGGATGTGGCCCAAGAATAGAAGATGATGGACTACCCAGGGGTGATCCATACATAGAAGATAAGGGGCTAGTTGGACGTGCCCCAAGAATAGAAGATAGTGGACTACTCAAAAATGTCCCACAAATAGCAGAGGGAGGGCTACTAGAAGGTGACCCACACCTAGATGAAGATGAAGGGCTACTTGGCATTAACCCCATAAGAGATTGTGATTGAGGAATTATGATAGACAAAGAGTTATTGGGTGATGAGAAGATAGGCCATGGATCAATGCAAGACCAAGGAGTTTCATCACATAATGAAGAATGTGAAGATGGAAGAATAAGAGGAGGGTCAAGTTGCATGATCTGAGGCTCTTCCTCCATTTCTTGATAAAAGGAATCAACATTTTCCTCACAATACTACGTAGACGCATCAAAGTCTAAAGAGAATCCTTTCTCGTAATATGCTAAAGGAATATCTTCATATGCCCCTATAAATGCCCTGATTGTTTCTTCATTCTGAAAGAGATCAATCGGTATGAGTTTTTGATCAACCACCAGGGGTTGATTGGAAGAAAGAGATCCAATTGGTGTGGAAGACTTAGAAGATGTTTGATGATGATTGATAGAAGAAGATGATGTGGGAGATGAAGAATATGTGTAGCTAGATGTCTCAAGAGTAGAAGAAGGTGGTGTGGACCTACCTATATGATGGTATATCATCTGTAAACTAGTAGGATTAAGTCCAAAGTCTATAGATTACGATGCATGGGTCGATTCAGACATTTGACTCGAAGGACTTTGAGTCACACATGAATCTTCAAAGAAGGAAGACTTATTGGGGGTGATTGATGAAGAAGGTCCTGCGAAGAAGGGGAGGACCATGATTCAAGAATCACATCGGATGAATAATAACAAGGGTCTTGTAAAGAAAGAGAGGACCATGATTCAAGAATTGTATTAGATGTTTGATTGGAGGGATTTGGAGTCACACATATCTTCAAAGGAAGAAGACGTCATTGAGGTCGACTGATAAAAGGGGTCCTACGAAGAAAGGGAGGACCATGACGTAGGAGTCATATTAAATGTATGATGAAGAGGTTCCTACAAAGATAGGGAGGACCATGACATAGGAGTCACATTAGATGACTTAGGATTCGAATTAGATGAATCGAATAGTATTTTGGATCTAAATAGTAGTTTGGATCTGAATCATTAGAAGATTCAGAGGAAATATTTGGATTGGAATCCTCAGAAGAAGAGGAAATGTTTGGATTAGAATTAGAAGAAGAGTGGGGGAACTCGAATAATAATTTGGATCAAAGACATGTCCAAATCATACCACCGACTATGAGATGAAGGTGGGGAACGAGTTACCCGTATGGGCTCTCTAGCATGAAGAACCAAATGAGGTTTAGTTGTAATGGGAATCTTTTGATTTGAATTGTCTAAACCTAGGTTCCATATTTTTGTAAGTATGGGGAACCGCACGATAGTTAGTCATTTTTGGCATTGTTTTAAGCACAAATGTCTAGATCTAGATAGTGTGATGGAACTCCTTCAAAGGGAAGGAAGTGACATGTCGATTTGGGTAGCATAAGGACAACCAACTAGACATTTTGTAAGTATGGAGATGCATGCGTGATTTTCCGAAGAAGGTCTAAGGAAAATAGACATCATGATGATGCAATATCGATGAGATAAAAAGGGATTGTCCTAGAAAATAAGTTTTCTAAATGAATAATCACAAGGAACAATCATGCAAGTGTGAAACACAAATCCAATCAACAAGGAAATACACCATATGAAAATGCGTGTGCAAAGTGATAGATGTAAAAATGATCAACACAATGTCAATATTTACGTCAAGCTCGAAATGAACAAGGCGTAAATATTAACAAAGGGTAGATGTGACTCCCAATCAAAGGATACCATGACAAGTTCAACAACCAACAAGACCTAAATGTTAAAGGGTGAGGTTTACAAATGTAAGCCACGTAACCACACCAATTGGACACGTCTATCAAGCTTCGTGGAGAAGTGAGATATTAGTGTCAAAGTGGTATCAAAATGACGCAAACAAAGTAAGTGACACCTTCAAGATTTGGGACAATGTTTGAAATCAAACTAAGTCAAAGTATACTAAGGATGTGTTAAAATGTGTGTAGCGTAACACAATGCGGATACTTAGATCACGTTTACGAAAAACATGACATAAGTATCTTAATTGTGTCGAGACAATGCAAACAAGGTAACACATCAAAGGGAGATCAAATGATGAATTAATCCAAACTATGATGATGATCTGACATGGGTATCAAGATCACAAAGGCTACCAATGATATAAATATGCCTCCACACACTTTAGATGTTTAACTTACCCAGCCGCAAACATGGATGGGCATAAACGGACAAAAAAGTGGCAGAAGAAAAATCGATTGGTAACACAAAGGTAGTCACCCTCCTTTTGATCAACAAAGTGTCAAAAGAATGTGAAGGAAGTAAAAAAAAAATGGGATGAAAAATGTTGGCTTCACTTCGGTAGAGTTTTGCCTCACCTTAAGGCAAGTGAAAAACTAAGCGAAAGTAATGCGTCACATGTTTCATGATGAAAAGATGGTTCACAACTCAACACTATTTTAGAATGGTCAAAGTGGGCTCCTGGCCAAAGTATATTTTCCTAGGTGGTTCTCTCGTCCTAGGTGTTACAAAGATTATCCATGAGTGGATGATTTACCCAAATAGTCCCGACTATCTTGGGAGTATCTCGACTTTTCCCCCTTCAAGCATAGTGGGCAAGTAAATGCATCCATCATGTACTTAAAAGGGTCACGTAGGGACAACTTGTAACGCTATCTCACAAAGGAATCACTAGTCAGATAGGTAGTGGAGCACTTCCCATTTCATCCACAAGGTTCCCTCTTGCGTGGACTACTTTGGGGTTCCTGGAACCACCCCCATTGTTGTAGCTTAAGGCATTATGCCAAAGGGGTTATGTTCTAGTTGAGTGGAGAGGGACGTACCCTTTTCCGAAACCTGCAATATAGTGTTTTGAATATGTTGTTCTTTTTATCTTGTTTAATTAGGTGTGGTTTTCTCAAACACCTTTTGGCAACCTGTATAACAACTGTATTAGTAGTTTTTGACTTTTTTTTGATTCCTCTGTTCTTTGACAAGTGATGGCATTTTGGTCTGTATGATGATTTTTAGTAGTTTTCCATCAAAAGAGAAAACACCATTTTTGATTCTCCAGATCGTCCAAGGACGCAAGAGAAGAGCATATGTGATGTTTCAAAATCCAAAAGATATCAAATGGAAAAACACTTTAATTCAAATACACCAAGTTAACCAATTCCAATTCAAAATATTCCTAACAACCTCAAAGCATCAAAAAGGACCTAAGAATCATTTCTGATTCCCAAGATCACCCCAAGGGACGCGAGGGAAGAGCATACGTGATCTTATTCCTATAAGTAAACATGTAAAGTTTATTTAATCAAGTAAAATCATGTAAAAACATCCTGCAAAAATGAGTATGTGATTAGATAAAACCTGCAAGAATTAGAAAACCAAGAAAATCAAAAATTCTAGAAATCCAATTTTTTTGCACTTTTTTAGCAATTTTTAGTAATTTGCATTTTTGGAGGTCTCCGGGGAATTTTGGGAGTTTTGTGATAGAATATAATATACCAAAGGTATCTAACTTTTGGAAGTTCCCTCGCAAAGTACACTCTGTTATCTTTCCAATGCTTATTCAAACTCCGAAAATGGGTTAACGAGTCAAAAGTTATGATCAAAACAAGGAGCACTAAAAAGTTGTAACCAAAACCGGATTAAACAGATATACATGCGCCCCCTTTTATGCATGTGCACCCCCTTACAGAGACACCTGCACCACCAAAAAGGTGTGTGCGCCACCAAAAATACATGTGTGCCACTCTATGTATTTCTGATTTACAGTGCACCATGCCACCCAAGAGGCGTGTGCGCCACCAAAAAGACATGTGCGCCACTGTAATTTCAATTTACCGTGCACTTGCGCCACTCGAGAGGCATGTGCGCCACCAAAAAGACATGTGTGCCACTGTGTAAAAAACCATGCACTGTGCCACCCAAAGCGTGTGCGGCATAAAAAAGAGTGTATGCACTACCTTTGATAAAAACAAGTGGAAATTCAGACAGAATGCTTCAGCATTAAAAAAGTGTGTACACCACCACTTTTAAAAACAAGTCACGAATGAGCACACGCCACAAAAATGCACCTACACCACTAAAAAATAGTGTGTGCGCACTCGGGTTAGGGTGTACACGCTACCGATCTGACAGGTTTTGATTTATAGTGAAGGTACAGTATGAAAATGACATTTGCACCTATGTTAGTGCATCTACGTGCTGGTTAGGGTGTGTGCACCAAGGTTGTGACATGCATGCGCCAGTGGTAGGTAAATAGAGAACCAAGTTTTGACACAGGTGCCGCACCACCGAGAGAGTGTGTGCTCCACAAAAACCGTGACGCGCTCCTAAAAATGTGCCTACGCCACACCTGCAACCAAAATATGGCAAAAACACAAGAAAGCTCACAATATCTCAAATTTTGACAAGTTAGTTTAAAATGGCAATAACCCATTAAAATGATGGCTATGAACAAGAAGTTACACATATCAAATTAGCAAAAATTCCAAGAAAATGGACATTAATTACTACATGTGCATATCAAAAGTTAGCCAAAACAATGAAACTTAAACTAAAATGCCATGGGACTAAGTGTCCCACCGGGCGTGCCAAATGTGTGCATGTGTTGTTTTTAAACTAATGCTAAATGTGAGTAAAGACTAACACCTAAATAGCCTTAATTAGCAAAAATTAAACAACATATTAAGCACCATCATGATAAGAATTAAACAAGGGTTAGATGCTAACATTCATCAATACAAAACTTTGAAACTAACAATGTTAAACATCTAAAATCCTCTATTCTCTAACATATAAATGAAGGAACCTAGGTAGGCTCCATGGCTATCAAAAATGGTTGTCCTTAATGTTCCAAGAACCTAGGAATGAGGGCTTGTCAAAGTTGGGCTACAAGACCCTTTTGACACCTCCCATATGACCTAAGCACTTAAGAAAGAGGCTTAACTCTTCAAGATGATGAACTCTCAAGAAAACAAAAAGCAAGCTCTTAGTCTATTTTGCTATATGCTTTGCATTTGCTTTCTCAAGGAGTTTAGGTGTAGGTATAAAGGTAGAAGGAGGGCTCCTTATATAGCCCAATGGATAAAGGAAACACTTCATCCCTTTGCATGTGGGATAAAGGTAAAACATGATTAGGAATGGATAAGGTTGTTTTATTAAAGGTAACCTTACTTTAGAAGGGTTTAATTTATGCTTAGCAAGTCATGGGAGTTGGGGGTGTTTTAATTAATCAAAGGTGATTAACTAATAGGTAGATGTAAGCTTATAGAAGCTAATTAGAGGAATATTAGTACGATTTAGGCTATTAGAAGGGGATTAAATCAATTAAATATTGATTTATTAGTTAAATGGAAGGGAAAGGCTAATTAATTAATAATAATTAATTAGTCTAGATAAAAGGGGTGAATAATTAAAAGGTCGTTAATTAGGTGTTAGTTGGATAGGTGACTTAATCAATTAGCATATTGTAATTAATTAATGACAATAAGAGGGAATATGAGTGCTTTTGACGATATGTCGTTGATTTTCGAGAAAGGAGATAATTAGCGCAATATGAGTTTCTCGGGGTGATAATGGTTACGAGAATGTGTTTTTGAAGATGCCCTTGTATCATCAAGTATAATAAATATAACCAATCATTATGAAGAGTTAACTCATGCAACATTTGTGAACGATTGACAAGAGAAAACCAAGGTGATTACAGGATATACAAGTATCTTTCACAACTTTAAATCAAGGAAAGTAGTGCTCGGGATGGTAAAAGGTGTTATCATAGAAGTATGGGTCAAGATCAAGTTCTTAAAATGAATTTTTATGAATTTTAGATGCTTCTCTACCTTGATCGGGTGTTAATAGTATTTTGTAAGCGGTATGAAAGGAATATTGGATATGGAGGGAAAATGACTGATTTTATTGGGGTGATAATTTCAAGTGGGATATCTACCACTGCGGTACACCCCATATTATTTTAAAAGCTTGTCCATAAAAATTATTATGATGGTCTTCCACATTTAAGAGTGAAGTGGCTCAACCGATTCACCCACCCATATTGATTTGGGTGATCCCTCTTAGGATTGGCTATTAGAAACAATTACATTTATACAAAATGATATCAAGATAGATATTAGATTGGAAATATAATTTTGCATGGTCATAGAATGGGACTGTATTCCACAACATTGAACTACTGTGAAAATAACTCTATAATATACTGTAAGACCAAGGAGTGAAGTAGAAGTGTTGGGTTAAAGTATTGTGAATTATTAATACGAGAAAGTGCTCTATTACAATATGTTTTTTTCCTTCGATTTTCCCCACTTAAATATGGTTTTATCTATCTCTATCTCTATCTCTCGTTATTTTCTTTTAGCTCTCTTTATTACATTCTATAATTTACACAACATAATCTATAATCTTCGAAATTTATTATGGATTTATAATCAATGTATTACTCATTCCTTATAAATCTGCCATGGTATTAGAGATGGTGATTGTGCATGTGCAAGATATATTTGTAAACTTTTGATTTGAAGAGGTGAAGAAGCTTTTTAATTCTAATCTCGCATCTATAAAGCCCTAAAAGTTATGCAGTCATCTTCTAGCTAACCGTTAAGTTTAAAATTCTAATTTCTACCCAAATATTTTGTGAAAATATTATCTAGATGGTATTTTTAGATCATGTTTGAGCAATTTTCTTCTTAGATATTTTTATACATATATTTACAGCTTTTTTCAATTTAAATCCATCGTCTCATGAGCTTATTTTAAGTTTTTGGCAATACTATAGCCATTAGGGCTATTTTTGTCTATGGATGCAAAAGGATATCCTTAGATCTAGTTAGTTCAGAGCGTGCAATTCCGCCCGACATTAAAATATTTATTTTTTGCTATTCATTTCTTTCCGAAGCTTGTATCCAATCATTAAGTGCCAAGTGGCTTCGTTGTGTCAATTTTTATTAGCTTTTTTCATTTTCCATGAAGTTATATTTAATTGAATCTCAAGCCAATCATTTTGCTCCATATGGATTTGTATTATCGGTCTTTTTGTTTATCTGATTGTCAGTCGTGAAACATGAGCCAATAAGGGCTTTACATGTTTTTTCACATTGTCGAAATTGGGTTGGATTTCCTCTGTCATTTACGAAATCCAATCTAATAAGAAAGCTCCAAGTCACTTAATATTTCACATTGTCATACTTTTGTAGCTTTTTCTATCTTTAAAAATTCAAGCCAATAGGATTTGCTCCATATTTCACATTTTAGTCTTTTATTAGTGTCCTCTATCATATGCAAAGGTTGAGCCAATATATTTTATCCAAGTATCTTTACATTTTGCATTTTTAGTTTTCTTTTTGTGGCATGGGCTTATCCAATAAGAATTAGTCACCATTTTTTTCTTTTGTCATTCTTTGTCAAAATCGCAAAGAGAAATCCATTTAAAAGACTCCACGCGTGTTCAATTTTTCTTTGGTCATTTTGATAGCATTGTAAAGTATGAACCAATTATATTTGGAGATGTGTATTAATCTTTTACGCGTCGGTCTTCGCAAGTGTCGGGGTTTTAGTATTTTCTTTAGCTTAGCTAGTTAGATTGTGATACTGTCTTTAGATTTCAAAACCAAACTTTATTTTAAATTTTATCTTACTCCGAGGAATTTAAGTCACTTTAAAGCAATATATTTAAATTTTGGGAAATCCTCCAAGTGTTTAGTCTTTTGTTAGTTTTTTGACAAATGGCATTATTTTGACTAAGTCTTTGCTTCCACATATTGTTCGTATTCTATCAAAGTGCAAAAAAGAGAACCAATTAATTAATGACATGTGTTTTTAAATTTTGCTGTCTGTTTTTCTATTAATCATCTTCTAACTTGGTTGTTGCACTACAAAGTGTGATCTAATAGAAAAGTGACATGTGTCTTTTCCTTTTCATGGTGTCATTTTTTATCTTGTGCAGTGTTTTTCTTTTGCTTGTGTCATGAATTTTAAATTTTCTTCATTCCGAGGGTTTTCAAAGTTTGTGTTCTATGGGTTTTTTAAGTTTATTTATCTTGCAAATTCTACAATTTGAAAATCTTAGATCTTTTGTCTATGGCTTGTGCTGGCTGTTTCAGTTTTAGCTAGTTGTTCATGCATATTTATGCTAAAATTATATGTAACTTTTTTTTCCTCGAGTTTGGCTTCCTTGATTCATTTTTAAGCTATATTTGTCTCCATTTCCATCTGAGCATTAAAATGGCTAGTTATGCTAGTTTTTTTATGGATAAATATCAGTTATTAAATGGAACTAATTACATAGTATTTGGAGAGTAAGGTTAAAATCCTATTTCATGGCTAGAAAGTTATGGGATCTTGTAATTGGTGTGGAAAAAGACCCATCCAGAAGACTTACAAATCCTAAAAATCTTAGCTCCTTCTCTCAAAGATCGCATGAAGCTCTGTCCATCCTATTGCAAAGCATAAGAGATGAATTTTTAATGCATATAGGTTATATGGACTGCTTTCGACTCGGAAGCAATTAGAGACTATGTATGAAGGAAGTCATTTGTCTAAGATAATTAAGCTAGTTTTAGAAGCTGTTTATAACTCCCATGAAGGGGATGAGAAAATAGTTAATTATTTAGCTAAAATTAAGAACATTAAAGCTCAATTAGATGGCTATAATTGTGAATTGTTTCAAGACAAACTTATGTACTTCATTATTCAGGTAAATATTCATGAAAATTTCAGGAATTATATCTCTATTATTAATTCTAAGTATCAAAATGAGAATGATCTACTTGATTTAAATACTTTGTCTTCTCTATTAATCCACGAAGAGCATGTAATGGAGAATTTTGATTCAAAAGAGACTGTTTCTCAAGCTTTGTTCTCTCATAATCATAAGTATGCTCTTAATAAGAATAATACTTATCCTAATTAGAATTCTAATAACATATCAAGATTTAAATCAAATCCTAAGTCTAATTCTGCTAAAAACAGTCATAACTTTAAAGTCAAATTTAATGGAACATGTAACAAATGTGGAAATTTTGGGCATAAAGAGTTTGATTGTAGAGTAAAACCTAAAAAAATTGTTAAAAATACTAAAACTAGTAAATTTAATAATCAAAAGAAAGATCAAAATTAGAAGCAAAATCATGCAAATAATGTTGAGTAGTCTATTGCCCTGTATATTGCCCTTTCAGCTTCAAATGACAATGAATGGATTCTTGATAGTGGTGCCTCTAGGCACATGACTTATACTCTTGGTATCCTCTCAAATATAGTTAAATGTGAGGAGAATATCTATCTAGGAGATAACTCCATCATTAGATCTGAAATTTGTGGCAATGTTAAATTGTCAAATGGTGTAATTAGGAATGTCTTGTTTATTCCTCATCTCAAAAGAATCTTTTTTCTTGTTCTTAGCTAACCAAAGAAAATTGTAAATTTGTTTTCTTTCACTTGCAAGATAAGTGGTATGTGAAAGATAAGTTCGGTAATGTTATTGCTTACAGTATTCAAAAAAATGGTTTATATATTTTTAATGGATTTATGTCTCTAATATTAGTTTTCTTCTTCATCTCGAAATGATATTCAACTTTGGGATGAAACGTTAGGTCATGTGAATTTTAGAAGTTTGTATGAAATGTCTAGACTAAATCTGGTTGTTGGTCTTCCTAAGATGAAATTTGATCATGAGACATGTCAAAGTTACTTGTGTGGTAAGCAATATGTTGAACCATTTTACAAACATCATGATCCCAATTCTTCTCAGTTATTAGAATTGATTCATAGTGATGTAAGAGGACCTCTTGAATTTCATTCTCTCAGTGGTGTCTTATTTGTTTTTATTCATTAATGACTTCTCTAGAATGACTTGGTCTTATTTCATTAAGAAGAAGTCGATGTCTTGTCTAAGTTTCAGGAATTTAAAGCTTTAGTAGAGAATGCTTATAATCTGAAAATTAATAGAATTAGAACTGATAATGGAGTTGAATATGTCAGCAAAAAATTTGATGAGTTCTATGTGTCATGTGGGATTCAAAGAGAAATGACAACTTCTGGATATGTTTACAAGTTGAGTGCAGTGCCATCACTTGGAGTAGCAATAAGCAAACAACAAAGTGTCTATATATTCTCTTCGAGGCAGAGTATAGAAGTTTTATAGAAGATGCGATGGAAGATATGTGGCTGAAAAATGTTGTTGGATGAACTGCACATGGGCGTCAAAGTGAGCAACACTACTCTTCTATGTGATATCCAAAGTTACTTTGCTCTTACTAAGAATCCAGTTCAACATCAAAGGAAAAATCATATAGAGGTTCAAGTGCACTTTATTACGTGAAAAAGTATTGAATGGTGATATTGATCTCAAGTTCTATTCAACTGAAGATCAAGTTGTAGATATATTCACAAATCTGTTGTGTTATGTTAATAACTGAAAATTTTGTGCCTTTTCGGGCCTATCAAATTTTCCGTTGAGGGGATTGTGCATGCCAATTCCACATATTAACGAATTATTGTAAACTTCCAATACTTCCTCCATTTGATAATAGATAAATGTGTCACATTATGTGAAGTTACTTGTAAATCCCAATGAATCATTAGTTATGGGCATTCCTTAGTTTATAAAAGGCTCCATACTACGATATATATTACATATAAAGCACCATTCTTAATAATTTTTCTATGGGAAGATCATGTATGATTTCCATTGTTTGCATGCTTGCTTTGAATCAATGTTGATAATTCATCCTTTTGTAGAAAAAGGTAAATTTGGCATGTCTTTTTTTGTTTTTCCTCCCACTTAACATTAAGGGGGAGTGTTGGGGTGATAATTTCAAGTGGGATATCTACCATTGTGGTACACCCCATATTATTTTAAAAGCTTGTCCATCAAAATTTATTATGATGGTATTCCAAATTTAAGAGTGAAGCGGCTCGACCGATTCACCCACCCATATTGATTTGGGTGATCCTCTCGGTATTGAATATTAGCAATGATTACATTTGTACAGATTGATATCAAGAAAAATATTAGATTGGAAAGATAATTTTGCATTATCATAGAACAAGATTGTATTGCATAGAATTGAACAACTTTGAAAATAGCTTTGCAATATATTGTAAGACCAAGGAGTGAAGTGGAAGTCTTTGGGTTAAATTCTTGTGAATTATTAATATAGACAGTTCTTTATTATTGTGAATTTTTTTCCTTCAGGTTTCCCCACTTAAATATTGTGTTTGATGTCTTTGTCTATGTCTCTATTATTTGATTTCAGCTCTCATTATTACATTTTGTAATCTACACAACATAATCTATAATATTCAACATTTATTATGGATTTATAATTAGTGTATTAATCATTCTTTATAAATCCTAATAGATTCCAATGCTAAAATTTTGTGCAAATATTCTAGACAAGGTAGTCTCTAGGATTAAAGATAATTGAGGTCATAAAATTGCTTAAATTCTTGGGAATCTATGATAGTGATCAGTGACTATGTCAAGTGCTAAAAAGGCCTAATTGAGAAGATGTATTTTGAAAATTGGGGATGTTCCTCTTGGTGTGTGTCTTAAAGGCTTGTAAAATTGTTTATATGATCAAATGGGTATCCATATTAGGCTAGATATCTTCATAAAGGTATGTGCATCAAAATTTTGATGTGATTCTCATTTTTTAAGGACTCAGTAGCTTATGTATGCAAATTTTTGATGAGAAGAAGGTATAGTAAGATTTTTGATGATTCTCAAAAGAGTGTGAAGTTTATTAATAGACTCTCGAAGATGAATAAGGACAATATATGGTATTTTCAGATCTTATTTAATCTTGTAAGCTTCAATATAATGGTTGATCTAGCATAGGCCTGTGTGTTTCCAGTTGGTGTACCCCAAGTCTTCCAAATGGATGTGAAATGAGTGAAATGAACTTAAAATGGTGTTATGAATCTGAGATGGTTGATCCCCATGATCCATATCATTCAAACATGGAAGATATCAGTGAAATTTTGTATGAGTACTCCATAATTATGTTGATGGAGATGTAATAAAAACTATAGGTATGAAGCGAAAACTTTGTCTTATTATTGATCAAGTTAAAATATTATTACACAAGGGAATGTAATGGTGAAGTTGTTATGAGGTTATTGAGTTGAGAAAATTGTCTCAGATACATCTATATGACTATTTCCTATCAAATGTTGACCAAGAAAGGAAAATATCAAGTCACAAAGTGCACTCGAGAGGTCGAGAATTGTGCATCTATAGGTATGAGTTTAAACAACTTGCATTTATGATTTATCTGAAGCTCAAAGAGGGTGAGGATGCATTTGTGTTAAGGTATAAGGTATTGAATCATGCTAAGAGGATCACATGTATGTATAAGATTAGTTTTTATATTATTTTGGTCATAAAAAATGTCAAAATACTGAGTGCAACATACATATGTAAGGGCATAATATAATGCTTTTCTCATGATAGTTGTGTGAGGTGACTATATTTTTGATTGAGTAAGATACTCAAAGAATTATTCTTGTGTTGGATATAAGAATAAGCCATTAAGGCATGTAGGTGGTTTGTTCTATGAAGAAGGTTGCTTAATATAGTGTGCACAATACTATAGTGTTTGAAAATATGCTTCTACAGTGTATATGCTTCTCGGGTGTGTAATTTGTCTTCATGACAGGGGGAGCCCATGGTTCTCTCCTTGAAGGTCATCTTAGTGCATTCATGCACTAGAAGTGTATGCCTCTTGTCAAAGTTGAAGGTTAAGTTGATGTTCTGTTTGTTGCCAGTATACAAAGACTTGAAAAGATGTTGTCACAGGTGGATAAGGTGTATATGTTCCTACTAAAGTCAGGGGGAGCATGAATGTAATTATATTGAATATGGCTTGATGTTTCCAAGGTAAAAAAGGTATGATATGGGTGTTTGATTATTTGGTTAGTTGAATTTGGTCATTGATTGCATATATTATGACTATGAAGAACTAAGAATGTTGTTTAGGACTGGGTATAAGTGTCTAAATTTCTTTCAATCCATATGAACAAGGTAATAAACTTAATTATGAGCTTTACTACTTGAGATAGTGGTATTAAGTCTAGGGGGAGTGATATAATGTTTTTCCAAAGGATGTATTTATTCTTGTGTCCTATCAAAGTATGTCCTAATGTTACTTTGAAGAGTTACTTCAGGGATCTTAGTCCTTGTGTGAGGTGGAGAGAAAGAAATTGTATTGACAAGATGGATTTATGCCTAGATAAGGTGTAAACTCAAGATGAAGGTATCATGGATTTTTATTCTCATACATGACATTTTTGGCATGTTCACAGAGAATTTGCTTTAGTTACTGGGTTTGATATTATATTTCATGAAGGATAAAAAAGGTTGAGGTAAGAAATTTCAATTGTTACATGTTTAGAAGGTGGATGATGATGTATCAACTCAACGCAAGGTAAAGATGCAGATTTTTCTTCATGATTATTAGCATGTTCAAATGGTGTAAATTATTTTCCCAAGCGGAATGTAACATCCTCATTTATGAATTCAGAAAAAGGGATATTCCTCTGCTTAATCCATCACATAACAATAAACCATATACAATTGTAATGACTCAGTGTAATACCAATCTCTCATTTCATGACTTGGTGTTAAACTGATCTCTCATGTTTGATTATGTTCTTGTGTATACTAAGTATACTTTGGTTCCTTTACCCCTTTACGGGTCAATCAAGTGTTAATGTCTAAGATGCCTATTTGAGTATCTGTTACTGATACTCATCTAAAATCATACAACCTTAGACCAGGTGACATAAGACAACGCAACTAATAGTTTTGATACTTTGGCCAAATTTTAAGGACATGTATGCCATGCCTTTATTCCTAGATGACATACTTGTTGAAAGGAATATGTCCTTCACCCCACTTGAAACTATCATCTAGATTAGACTTCCTTGACTTCTGTCAACCAATTTTGGGTCTATGTTTCACACTAAATAGGGACAACTCACATAAACTAGTGTATAGATAGTCTACTTATGGTGACTAAGGATAAGTAGACATACTCGAATCGAATTACGTCAATTCATAGTGTGTTTATTCACCCTAGGTCAACATAAGTTGAAAATGACACTAGGATATATGCCTATCATAGTTTAGAGTAAAGCAATGACCTGAAATTCCACTTTATGGTAGTTGCATTTAGAAGAGCTAAGTGAAATATCGTGCCATAGTGGCTGCTCCATAATATCCACCTAATGACCAGAGTCATTAAGTGGTACTATGCAACAACGACTATGCTGTGAAATCCACTTAGTTCCAATAAATGAATCTATCATACTTATAAGTTCATTCATTAATTGATTCACAACTTGCTAATTGGTTTAATTTAACATTAGGCATCATACCTAGGGATTGAATAAATTCGATACGATTAATCCTTTAAGAAAGGATCGTAAGACACCTTATCATAAATTGAAGGTATGCAAGATTTAATTGCAATCATCCCAATGAATTTAATATTCATTTTCCATAAGTCTATTAAGCCTTAAGAATCAATATGATTTAAATAAATAAAGTACAACATTTTATTCTCATTTATTTAGGTCCATCAATATGTATAAATCAGATTTGTATAATTGTTAAGATAGATTTAATGACTTCTTTATCACTTATTCCCATCTTATCATAACCTTGTTATCTTTCCAATTTACCATGTATTGGTACCCATTTAGATAAGATCTTATATGCAATCACTTTATAGATGTAATTATCAACATAGGCTAAGATTCATTCATTATGTACTTTTCAACATAATAAGAAAGATCCCTTTTTCTTCCATTTATGGGTTAATATCTTATTCACAAGTTCATAATGACACAATAGGGTATAACCCCGATAAGAATGCAATATCATTCTTTATTACATAATATTTCATTACTGTCAACCTCCTAAAAAAAATGAATAAGGTTTAACATATTAGAATTACTAATTCAAATTGGTTTACCATTATCTTAAAAGATTAATGGACTTTGATAAATAGTTCCCTAACTAAACAATACTTTAATCCATAAGATATCTCATAAGTCATGTCTATATTGACTTAGGATTATCTAATCAATCAACATGGATCATAACAAAAGATAAACCATCTTTCAAAACCCCAATCATACTATAAGTCACTAAAATAATGCAAAATTCAATTTAAACCATAAACAATAAATATTTCATAAATATTTCAGTCAACAATAACATCATTTCTCAACAATTACAGAGTACTATGGAACTAGGCCTTCATGGTTCTTCAACAGAATCATTTCAAAAAAATTAATACATTCAAGCATCGAATTAAATGAACTTCATCAATAAAATAAATGCAACTTCCTATAAGTCTTTCTTCTTTCACTTTTCATGAAATCCATCTGCAAAATTGTTAGCATGTGTTAATTCATGAGAATTGAGCATGATAAGTACTAAAACATTAGAACAATATGCTTCTATCTAACAATTTCATGAAAGGAACACTGCTATTTAATGAAATTGTTCTAAGTACCAAAATACGAACAACTCTTAAAGCATGCCAAAATGCCACAATGTCCAATAAAGAAAGGAAGTCAATTTAAGTCACATCTATGAACCAATTATATATATATAAATATATATATATATATTAAGTTAAGTCCCTTTTGACCCTTAAAATTAAAATAAATACATGTATTAGGATTTCTCAAATATATTAGATTATATGTTTGAAATCTAACACCTTGTCCATATTTTACTATTTACTTACCTAAGTAAATTACTTCAGCATACCTCAACACTCAATTGTTATGTAAGTCAATGAGTAGAGTAAGTCATTACATGGTAGTTATAAATTTCAATAGTTAACCTTCTATGATATCATTTATAATAACAATAAAATAAAACAAGAAGAATAACATATATCCAGATATCTATGCAAACAATCCAATATAACATGTTATAACATCAAGATATTTTCTTTTCCCTTATCAACTAAGTTCTCATCACAAAGACTGATAAAGGATACTATTATCAATTCAAGGTGGTTCAATATGAACCGTATACAACATAATGGAGATCAACTGAAAGGATTAAAATGATTGCCAACTATATGACAAACAAAATGAAATCAAACCAAGGCCGAAAGGAAGACTGATACACCATATCATAACAGTGAGCTTCATCTAAATTATTCTTCAATAATTTATTGACCAAGTCAACCATAAATATTCCAACTGGACCATATGCATAAAAAGGATAATAATTACAGTTGATACTTATGATCAAATATTAAAATCAACTCCTACATGAGATTAAGTTAAGCAGTTTGAGTCCATTAATAATAGGATAATCACGATCTCTAATGGTTAAAGATCATGGATATGAACTTACAAGGTTTAAAAATCCCCAAGCACATTGGAACCTAAGATGATAGTTCAATGTATTCTAACAAATGATTAGATTAGTAAATAGAAAAGTAAATACCGGAAAGGGCATCGTTTTGATACATACGAGAAGGTTTCAATCATAAAATGAATAAATTCTCCATAGGATCAATTTGATGACCCATGTCCTAATATTATCCAAGTGGTAAGAAAAAAAATGAACTCAAAAGAATAAAGAAGAATTACAACCAAATTTCATCCTAAAAATTTACAAAACTGGAACAATAGTTAGTCCATGGATGAAAAATGAATGCCAGATACGATATTGATCCAGAGATCAAATCGATTAAGAGATTCAAGACATAGAATCCCATCTAAGTGAGCACATCAAAAACCCAAGTTTGAATGAATCCCAAATGACAAGATGCACAACTTAGAGAAGAAGTATTAAGGAAGAGAAGAATCTAAGCTTTACCCACTTAGATCAGAAATACGCTAACCCAGAAAGGGTAGTTTTAAAACAAGAAACACTTAACTAAAACTGTAAAAGGAGATTGGATATCACATACTAGTAAAATGGTTTCTTCTCCTTAAAGAAAAGATTGAATTAATCAAAACTATTAACACCTAGAATGGGTTAAAACCAATTTTTGAGTCCTAATATGTTAAGAACCAAGATTCACAAAATAGGGTCGATAAAACCAAATCCATAACCTGCACTGAGTTAACCTAAAGACAACTAAACCTTTTGTTTAATTAAAACTTAACAAGCAAAAACAGTGCACCAAAACATTATTTCTTGTGAGTTTCAACCCAAAATCCTGAACTTCCACTTAACTACCAAAAAGGACTGACTTATTATATAACCAAAAAAGTTAATCACAATATTTTTACAAAAATTTCACATATCCACAACTAATAATAATTTCACAACATTAAACCATGTATTTAAACAATCACAAATCCTAATTATGAAATCATAGTTTTTTCATCAATTTAAAACTAGATATTTAAAGTATAACACAGGAAAAGTGGAAACAACAATAAACCAACCACAAAACCCAAACTCAGAATGCAATTCCAAAATATGATAGCAGAGTTCTTTTTATGAAAATTAAATAGAGCAAATTATCATAATGAGTTAGAGCCTATCATGCTTGGTAGAGCTCTTGCAAAAAACTTTTCCAAGATCCTAGAGTTTCCTTTCAAACTTTCACAATAGATTCCACAAAAACTTTGCAACCGAATCCATAGAAAACCCATGATCTTATTTCCCATCTTCCTTTATAGACTCAACAATAAATTTCTTCCTCTAAATTTTCACCATGCAATGGAAAATTTAAATGCAACAAATCAAACTACCAGTTTGAAAAATAGGAGATCAACATGCAGAGCCATTGAGCTCGAAAAATCAAAAATGAATGATAAAACCAACTCTCTTCCCTTTCCACCATTATCTCATCATTTCCCAAGGCAATTTTCCACTTATTTTGAGATTAATTAATGCCAGATGGTTTTCCAATCACCCCATTAAATCCACCAACCACCATTATCTCAAGTAACAACTAAATGTTAAAGACAATGCAAAAACCATGACTTAGTTACCTGGAGCTTTGTGCCCACCAATTTTAGCTTGGTTTCCTCCAAAGGTGGTGGTAAGGTCACAATTAAACGCCATTAATTCTTGGTACAATGGGCTAGTGCCTACCTGACAAAACTTAAACCCTTGGGGTTTTAGTTACCATGGTCAAGTCTTAGGTTAGGTCTAGGTCCCCATATAGGTTTAGACCCCTTCAAAATATAACAACCATAACTTAGGTTAGGGTTTTGTTAATCAGAAATACTTATAGCATATCTAGGTCCCTTTTAAATATGCATTAATCACCTTTGAATAGGTTTCAATAAGCCTTTAGAACCATTAAACAAGAGCATCATTATAAGTAATTCATTTAATCAAAATATAATTAATATTTAGTATGAATGTTTTCACAAGATGTTACAAAACACCCTCAACAATTTATATGCATTTACGATAGAACAAGATGGTATGTCATAAATGTAATGAATTCAAATTTACTTTACAATAATGATCATAATAATATATCGATCAAAGACATGCCTTGGATCACTGAAATTGATCCAAGGTATGACCATTCCTTTCGTGATAATAATGCAGACTAAGGAACAGGTCTAATATCGTAACTTAGGTAACTTACCTGCATAGTCCCATAAGAATGCATTTACTTCCTATCACCTAGATCCATAGAATGTACTTCAAAAATCAACATAGTGAGTACATGAAAACAATTCAACATCAATACAATATTGCCAAGTATGATTACATCATATTTAGAAGATAAATCATATCATCTACTACAAACATGATCAATCAGTTCAGAATAATATACCATCTCGTAACAGAATCACATATCAATGTTTGAAAATTCAGTTACAAAAGCAAGTAAAGATATCAATCATGGCATATCCATTAAGGGGGAACATGATGTTTTTAAGTTTGCAAAGTTTCCAAAATCAATTTTTGAGAAGAATACAATGTTTGTAAGCTTGTTTGAGCTCTTTGGTTTATGTTTATAACCAAAATATGATCCTATGAAGATAATAAATATGGATAACATGCAGTATAGGTATTCCTTTTTCATTAATGTAAAAAGGGGGAGAAGTTTAGGTGGTTTTTCATCAATGAAAAAGGGGAGATTGTTAGCATGTTGTTGCATAGTTGTTTTCATTGATGAAAAACATCATTAATGAAAAATTGGATGATGGAGTAGGGTCAGATGATGCTCAAAGTGATGATGACATGGAGATTCATGTATGTTATTATTTTCACATGGTGATTCAAAGTGAGGATGGCTTGTTTTATAAGCCCATCTAGGTGACGTACTTAGCCTAGGTGATGTTGCATGGTGGTTTAAGCTTCTTGGTTTCTTGAGAAGTATGTTAGCATGATGGAGAGAATGTTTGGAGAGTTATTGGGCACTCATATGAGCTTCAAGGTGTAGATACGAGGTTGGTGACAATGTTGCAGTGCTTATTTGGAGAAGGTATGGTTGTTAGATAGCATGAGGGTGAGTTATGGAGCTATATGAGCTCATGGATTCATGTAGGCAGGTGTATTATGATGTATCAGGTATGTTAGGACCTTTTGGAGTGTTTTTGAGGTGTTATGATGTTATTTTAGTTGACCCTAAGCCTACATTCAAAGCCCTAAGGGTAGCTATGAAAATATCAAAGTGGATGGAAATATTGAGAGGTAATTATGAAATTATTATCATTATAGATGTATTATGGTGTTTCCTTATGTTGTGGGAAACATTTTAGGCTGCCATGATGAGAATTTTGTAAGATATGTCAGTTTTGGTGAAACAAGGTCAAGAATAATGCCATTCCCAACTCGAATTTGAACTTGATGCTCACCCTAAATTGTGTGCTTTGTATGGGACCTTTTAGATTTTAGGGATGTTTCTAAATTGAGTCTATAATTTTTTAAAAATAATGAGGTCATTTCATCATCAAGTTTCTAAGAACAAACGTTAAGAAGGTAAATAACTTGTTATGAGTTTGAAACCCTAGCTTGAAAGTGGTTTGAGATATTTTCTTCCTAAGTGGAAATAATTTATTCCTAGTGCATGGATAATTATTTTAAAATTTATATTACTCCTTCATATTTCTAGAAAGGTATGGTAGAGGTTATGGTGATGAGTGGACCCCACTCAAACATGCCAGTTTCTAAAGAAGTTCAATTTGGGACAAGGTCGTCCAAAGGAGCTACAAACTAAATTTACATTGTTTTGAGTATGTGATTTTTTCTTGATTTCCAAAGAGGTTTCAGGTCATGGTAATGCAAAAAATGGCAAAGTGTGCCCTATTTAGGTTGACTGGTCAAAGGGCTTTTGGGGTAGTTAAAAGTAGTTTTTAGTAAAATTGACATTACTGGGGCTACAGGTAAAGTTAGGAGGTGATTAAAGTTTTTTTTGGAAAGACAATTACAATATATTTCTATTGATATAAGTTTTTTCTCATGATGATGATATTTAATATGGTTTCCAATTCAATTTGTGGACAAGATGATTTATGTCTTTCCAGGAAAAAACTGCTTTTGTTGAAAGGTTGAGTTGGTTGGATCATGATATGGATTGGGTGATGAATTTTATCACCTGGAATGTGAAGAGGAATGAATTTTTCATTTTGAGATATTGAAAGTTTCAGGAAGGGTGTTAACACGTTCTTGTTTGGAAACTACTTTTTAGGTGCTTGATTTGGTAAAGGTAAAAGTTGATATAGTTTTAACCAGTGGATGTTTCATGTGCTCTAATTTGTTTAAAATTGTTATAAATGTTATTTAATTTACATAAAGTGGTCACATGCCATATTTTAGGTGTTATTTGATGATCTTGAAGCCAAAAGGTGAAGACAGGGTGCTAGAAACAAGTGTTTTGTGAAGGCAATCAGGCACTGGGCCCATTAAATGAAATAATATGATTGATTCATGATAATTGATACAATTTATGATGTTTATATTTTATTTTAAACATTTATTGTGATTTCTAGTGCATGAATAAAAATATTTTTGATGGTAGGATATTTTTGTCATTCTAATGCATGGGTTTTGAGGATTTTGGTGCATAGAAGAAGGATTATAGCTAGTTCAACCTATATGAGTCACTTGTAACTGTTATGAAAATTATATGGGATGTTTTTATGATGTATTGGTCATGTAAAATGATGGAAAACGTTTTGGTTTGAATATAAATTAAGGAGCTTATAAAAGCATAGTTTTGAGTGCTTTCGTGAGCTAGGGTCTCATGTGGAAGAAGTGCGACCTAGGTGTGATATTTTTCCAGGTGTATGAGAATTAATTGAGATCAGATCAAGTGTGTGATAGTTTTAATATTGATGGAAATCACGTATGTAATGGTTTGAAGCTTTGATATGTGAATAAATTGCTAGTTTGTGCAAGTTTGAAGACCTAGGGTTTGAGTAAGTGTTTGAAGGTGTTTGGAGTTGAATCTTGTCATCACCATCATTTGATTTGTTGCATAATATCATCAGTGATATTCTCATCAAAATTTTTGTGATGAGTCATATTCATGCAAGTCTCTTGTTGTGTACAATATCAACAAGGGTTTATGGGTTGGTGTTCCTTGTGGGGTTGGTGCCTCACTAAATAAATTTATTGGGATGTGTAATATTCAATTGATTATTTTTTTGTGTAATATCATACAAGTTTTTAGTGGGTTTTCTTCCCCTTGAGGTTTTCCCACTTACATATTTTTTCATGTTGTTTCTCTTGCTCATGGTTTATTGTATGAATTTTATATGTTGTTGTACACACATTAATGGATGACTAATTGATTAATGGTCTATGTGAGTGATATGAAATTTAAATTGAATTTTAAGGACTGATTCATCCCCCTCATTCCATTACAATTCCAAAAAAATTGGTTTTATGAAGTTTTGGTTAGCATGGAAATCAAGAAAAAGAGGTTTGATAAATGTCTTTCGAGGAAATGTTAGAAATTTCAAGTTGTAAAATAATAACCTACTTGTATGTGGCATTTCTTGGGTCATTTTATGTGATCCTTGGGCTTAATTATCTATGAAAACATTGTTTGAAAGTTGATTTTGGTAATTTCGATTGAATATCCTATGAGTGAATAGATCCATAATATAGGAAATGTATTAGTTGTTTAGCTTAAGAAGGCACACCAAAAAGGGGCATCATGTTCACCATGCACATTAATGAAATGGGTGATGAAAAGAACCATCATGAGGACTACTCTTGTATAGGATTTTAAAGATATTTTTAAAAAAACTTTCCTAGACTACCACTAAATTGAGAATTTGATATCTTAATTGAAATCCCGCTAGTGGAAAAAAATTAATACAAAGATCCTTATTGAATGAGGATTATTAAACTATTAGAGTTAAAGGCTCAAGTGCGGGAATTGTTTTCTTAAGGATTAATTTTTTCCACTATATCCTCGAGGAGGATAAGTGGTATTTTTCAAGGAGGATAGTACACTTTATTTATGTATTGATTATCTTATGTTGACTAAAACAATAATGAATAATAGATATCTATTACCTCTTATTAACATTTTTTTATCAAATGTGCGGAAACAATATTTTCAAATCTTGATTTGAGTTATATGTATCATTAATATAAAATTCATGAGAAATATATGATGAAAACAACATTAAGAACACATTATGGGAATTATGAGTTCACAATGGTCCTCTTTGAATTCACTAATGCATTGAAAACATTCACAAAATCGATGAACAATGCCCTCAAGGACTTTTTCAACTATTTTGTTTTGTTTTTCCTTGATCAAATTTTGATTTATTCTAGAATGGATGAAGAACATTTTTATCACTCAAGACTATTGATGTATTGGTTAAGAAATATCCAACTCTTTAGTGAATTTTCAAAGCAATCTTTTAAAGGAGATTATATTATCCTAGCCATATCACCTTAGAAGATGACATTTTTATAGACCTGACCAAGATCCTATCAATCACGGATTCACATACACCTCAAAAGCTCCACAAAGTCCACATATTTATGGGTTTAACATGATATTCTAGAAAAATGTTGAGGTTTTTTCTAAGATAGTAAATCTTATTATCTCCTTGCAAAATAAATTTAAGAAATTTGAATGGCTAAAGCAAAGTGTGAGAAATCCTTTCATCTCTTTTCAAAGAAATGTTATCTTCCACCATAATTCTCAAGGTACCATATCCAAATGGTAATTTAAAAATGATTATTGATGTTACATGACAGGTTTATATGGAGTAATTATACATGATGGGTAGGTAGTGGTCTATGAGTAACATAAAATCAAGAATTCTCTGTTGACTTACACACCTCGGGATATAAAAATTGTATTAATCATTCATGCCACTATAAATTTGTAGGAATTTCCTTATAGAAAGCTATTTGATCACTAGATTGACCATTTGGGGCTTAAATATATCTTTTCTCAACCCAAAATAAAATCATGAAAGGTGTCAGTTAACATTGTATTACTATGACATTACATTGAGTAAATTAAGGGCATGGAAAACAAAGTTTTAAATAGTCATAAAAGGCACATAACTACCATGTCAATGATAAAAGCAACATCAAAAAAACATACTTTGGGTTAGCCAATGACATATGATCATTATCAAACAATCAAGGATGATCTTCAAGTGCAAGATCATTAATATTGATACATACCAGTTTTAGGTAGATCAACCTATTAGATTCAAGAACAAAATTTTCATAGCCAACTTGGTTGGTGGAGGATTGTGTTGCTTGAGGAGGCACACTACGTTCCTTTTTGAATCACCATAGGGGTAATTTATCGACACATTTTAGGCAACTATAATTTTGACCATGTATAAAAATGATGCTTGAGTTTTTGGTAAAGTGCTTAGGGTGTTAATGAGTCAAATTTGAACATGTGCACTTGGTAAGGCTATTATATCCTCATGATATTATCGAGTGAATTGTAAGAGTTCAACATGGATTTTTTCCAAGATATAAATGTATAAAAATAAGCATGACATCATTTTGGTTACGATTTATAATTTTATTAGGGTTTCTTATTTCATTGGAAACCTTAAGGATGATTCAATAAATTTGGCAAGGTGGTTTGTGTAGGAGATCTTTAGACTCTATGGGTTTCCTCAAAATATATTTTTGAATGTGAGAATCGTATGACGTCAAGGTTTTGGAAAAACATGAGCATATCATTAGAAATGAAGTTGAAATTTAGCTACACATATCACCCTAAAATATATGGTCACATAGAAAGGGTAATTTATATTGCAAGATATGCTTCTAATGTATTGTATAGATAAAATATATAGGTTGAATGAGTATTTGTCTCTAGTAGTGTTCTCATACGAAAAAAACATCATTTAGCTCTCAACATTTCCACTTTTGAAGCACTCTATAGCAAAAAATGTTGTCCTCCTATCAACTAGATAATATAGAGAACACAATAGTTCTTAGACATGATATGATGAAGAATATGAAAGAATAGGTAAAGTTAATCAATGAGATAAGTTTCCGATAGGTAGATGAACTATGGAGATGATAATGTAGAGTAAATAGGTAGTTTGTAAAGGCTACCAAGATTTCTTCTAGATATGTGGGACCCTTTGACGTCTTATAATTTATTAACCTAGCCACTTATATAATTACTTTTACCCTATGTTCTTTTTTTTTTTCTTTATAATGTTTTTCACGTGTCTTTCTTCAAGCCTTTTCATGTTGATTTTACCCATATACCTTATTGAAAATTTGTGCAATTTTTGGTAGATCCCTTGAGGGGGTTTAAGAAATTTAAGCTTTTCTTTCTAATACGAAGTCTCCCGGTGTAGGGTCTAGAGAGATTGATACATTAAGAAAAGTTCGTCTTGGGTAGGTGGGAGGGGAGGGTGGTGAGTGCTCTGAATAGTTTCATAGGGGTTTCCTCATTTATTTATTTTGTTATTTTTTTATATTACCATGTATGCATTACAATGAATTCATTTTATAGAAGGGAAGTATGTCACGAACCACTTTTCTATACTTGGAACAATGTTAAATAAATGAGAATAGATGATGCATTTTTTAATGTATTCATATTACATTGAGTAAATTTACTAATGCAATCGTATGAGATTAATTTTTATTTAATGATGTAAGATATTAACATATTTATTTTGTTATAGTCATGACTACCTATATGTTATGGTCTATGGTGACTCTAGAACATCTCCCTTACCGGGAAGGAGAGTATTGTTGGGGAGAGAGTAGAGGATGCGTACAAGTGGAACAAGAGAGAGGAAACATTTACACACCACTTAGAACTTAGAAATTTTTGGCTATATAGTATTTATGTTTATTAGATGAGCATATGTTCATCACTATTACAACTCTAAGTTGGAATTTAATGGCGTCTTTACTTTTGAATGTACATATGTCACATTATGATCACTATTATCGCATTCATGTTTATCTTGCATATTTCGTAATGTTATAATTTGATAACAATAATTTGATGTCATATTGGTTTATTGGTCATCAATGTATGTGATTTCTTAATTATCTTACTATCATGAAACCCTTACTATAGTTTTTACGTTATTATGACTTATCTTATAGAATAAAGCATGTTTACCTTGGCATGATTTAGATAGGACTTCAAGTGGTAAATGATCCTTAATGTGTTATATAGAAACCATGCCTAAGTTTGAGATATTTGTAGAACATGATTTTTATGTATATTGTTGATTTAGATTTTCCAAATTTTCAAAATCCACTCCTACCCACATTGGGATTTTTGCATGTTGTTATGCCCTTGATTTGTTGTCATATATTAGGATATATATGGCCAACTTATTTCTAACATAATTTATCAATATCTCATATCTCTTTTATTTGTGCTTTCATATGATTAGTAGGACAACCTAGGTGGATTACATACATAATATGGTACATATATATGAGTAACTCATAGATGAGCATCATAGTGAGCACTTGATTCTTGTATGGTTTGGAGGTTTCCCCCTCTAAGTGGATAAGACATTCTAATTGCATATTTTTATCTTTTATCTCTATTTTGGTGTTCTATTGTTGTTGACATTCATATTTATCTAAGTAATTTCTTTCCAAATGGTATTAGAACCTTGACTTGGGCCATATTAATTCAAAACCCTAATTTTAAGGATTCAATAATATCTCACTAATGGTTATGATTTTTTGGCCATTTATTTACACAAGTTTTTAAATCATTCAAGTAAGGTGCCCTAGAAATTTTAGACTTTTTACTATTTTTATAGAAGTTATCACCATTTTAGGGTTTTTAATAAACCTATTTCATATGCCATAATTTGTGGGTTTTTTCGAAGTTATTTACATTTTTAATTTTTTTCAAAATTTAGCATGGGTTTGTTCCCTATGTTTTTTTCTATTTAACCAAAATATTTCAAAAATACCCAAACCCTAAATCCCTAACTTAAACCTTAAATCCAAATAAAAAACCATGTCATGTTGAAAAAATAGAGGAAAAGGAAAGGGTAACACCATCATAGGGAAGAATACTCAAGATATGGAAGTGGAAGGGGGACATATAAAGTCTTCAAACCTAGGGTTTTCCTCAAAAATCATAGAATCCATCATCTTGAGTACAATATGCACAAATTGTAATAAGTGACAAAAGACAGAAAATCTAGATGAGGTCAGTGAAAAATTGATCACAATGAAACCAAAGCTCATGATAACCATTTCTAATCTACAACCACAACCACAACCTACTAACACCCAACCAGGTTATTTAAGGCCTCATATTAACCATAATTTCAATTCAATATAGCCACATCAATCATCTTGTTCTAATTTAGGGTAAAAAAATGATACCAAAAGTGGAGGTGAGAAAAATTAAACGTAAGGACCCACTCATATAGATCAACCAAATGGATATTTTCTGAGGTGCATTAAGTTCCAACTAGATAGAAGGTGGTTCTTGCATCATTCTATCTAGAACCAAAATAGTTCATTTTGTATATATGGATGTGCAAGTAGAATAAAAATAAGGGTATCCATGTTACCTAGTCAATGTTCACAAATGAGTTCCAATTGCACTACAATAATTGTATTATGTAGAGAACTATTTTAGTTAGATAAAAATTTGTGTCAAAAATGGATAGTCAAGGATCATATCTAATAATTCCAAACTTTTTCCTTATGTGTGGATGACATCTCAGAGGATCATATAAATGATATGTTCTTGGGTGGTATTAAATATAACATCCAAGGTTATGTTTTCCTTCTTAATCTAGGTTTGATATCATAATATATGATAGTTTTTCATCGAATAGAGGATAAAGATATAGTCAACAGAGAAATATCATTACTCATGAGGAGTGTGTGATTCTAACACAATCAATTACCCAACCTACCTTATTAGCTCCTCAAAAATTGAAGAGAAGCACAAAAATTTCTATGTTAAAGTGAGAAAAAGGTCTATGTTATAGTTGTGATAAAAATGGGGTAAGGGACATAAATGTGTAGAGAAGAAATTATTCTACATTGAAGGGTCCAATAAAAAAGAAGAGGAGAATGAAGTAATCAGTGAAGAGGAAGAAGTGTTGGATATCGAGGTTGAAGAATATAAATCATTTCTTGCCATGTAATTTCAGGCATCATCACCCCACAAACCCTCAAGGTTGTCGGGTTCGTTAAGAAACAAAGGGTGAATATATTAATTGACTCTGTAAGTACTCATAACTTCATCAATCATAAGTTGGCCTTGCACTTAATTTAATTTATTTATCTAGCCCTAGGATTTAGGTCATGGTTTTAGATGGAGGTAAAGTTAATTATTCAAGAAAGTTCCATAAGATTAAGCTATCCATGGGGATTACCTTCTAGACAAGCCCATGTACACCATTTCAATGGGTGGCACAAAAATTATATTAGGGGTCCAATGCATTACTACCTTGGGAATTGTTTAGAAGAAATTACATGATTTGGTCATGGATTTCCATTCTGAAGGAGAAATTTTGAGTTGCACAAGATGAAGGAAAAATCTCCATAGTTGGTAAGTTCTCATCAAATGTAGAATATGCTTACGAAGGGTGTATATGGGTATGTGGCATAAGTATTTTTAATGGAAGCTCAACCATAAAAGTTCCTATACCATCATATTTATAAGAAATTATCAATGAGAACTCATTCATTTTTAGGGATATGACAAAATGGTTGCCTCCCAAAGGATATCATGCCCATGCCATTCAACTAGTACCATAAAGCAAACACCCCAATGTAGTCACAAAATCATGCACTTTAGACATTATTTATCTCACCTCATACTACTATTTAGAAGATTCTTGAGTGAAGAAAGTAATAATTAACCCCCATATTTTGGCCATCTTGTTTTATTTTATTTCGTCATTACCAACCATTTTCATCCACATGCCTAGTATATTTCAGATATTTCTCGTTATTTTAGCCTCGACTA
This sequence comes from Taxus wallichiana var. yunnanensis, assembly GCA_018340775.1. Classification (NCBI taxonomy): domain Eukaryota; kingdom Viridiplantae; phylum Streptophyta; class Pinopsida; order Cupressales; family Taxaceae; genus Taxus; species Taxus wallichiana. The sequence goes on from CM031240.1 coordinate 818,515,583, forward strand.
GGGTGCCCAAGGCTAGTATCGGGGTGCTTGTGGGCACCGGTCCGACCAAGTGGCTCCTCTGAGACTCTTTTGCACTTTCCCACCACTTTTTGGTCTCTTTCTAGCCATTTTACATCTTTATATTTCTTGTGGTCATCCTTTTCGGGGTTAATTACGAAATTAGATCAAGAGAACCCTATAAATATAAAGTTATGAGACCATAATGAGGTACCTAGCATCACTTACTATTATCACTCCATCTAGAGTTGCATCCATCTATTGCATTGGAGATCACTTGCATCCACATAGCTCCATCATCAAGGAACAAGGCTAGGAAATCTGCATCACACTTCATAGGGGAAGGGATTCTATTCTATTCCACACACACATTCTATTAAATTTTCTACACATAGTTATTGCTCGTTGCTTCAAAAAGTTTGATTGACACAAGAGCAACCTAGGGCATGTTCACACATACTTTCACATAGAACTACATGAGGTCTAAGATGTAGTGTAGCACTCTGTTAGTAAGTCTGCCATTATGGCAGCTGAGGTCAATCTAACCCCTTCATATGTATTTTTTTTAGGGTTTGATTCTTATTTTGGGGTCTTGTAGGTCTTTCTTTCATCTTGGAGTATTGATGACATCTAGTGCAAGACAACAAGGTTTTAGACCATATTCTGAACTATCAAGATCATCTCTAGAGATTTTACACAGAAAGGGGCACCCAAATTGCACTGGATCGAGTGCCCGCAAACACCCCATTCCTCCTCCAGGTGCCCCAATCTAGCTAGATCCTCAAGATCCACCATTTTCGAGACTTCGCATAGTCATTCCCGCTTCTATATTTTCCAATCACACTTGCAACACAATCCCATCACTTCAGTAAAATCAGGTGAGTCATATCCTCACTCTCTCTTTCATATCAAGGTTAGAATTTCCTTTTTCTTAGTTACTTAGCTCATTTACATTCTTATTTACTACATTTATTTACTTTATTACAATTGTTCATAGCTTAGATTAACTATCCCCACACTACATAATTAGTTCCATTTTTAGTTAATCATTTTGGTGAACCCGACTCGATCATTCATGCTTTTAGCTTATTCATTTCGTTCTTTTCATCCTAGGGTTAAGTCATCATGTGTATCTCAATCAATCATTATTTTCTTGCAAATCCTAATTTACTCCATAGAGTCCAACATTTTCTTTCTACTTGTATTTGTGATGACATGTATCCCTACTCGATTTATCAGGACTTTGTTGATGCATTCTCTCCACACTTAGTATTTAAGTCCAACCTTCCCTCTGATGTTCAAACTTTCAATAATGATCCACCTTTGTATATCATCTCTTGCATTTACAATGTCATTGTCAAACATACTTTAATTGACAACGAATCTGAACTTAACTTGTGTCCTATGTCATTTCTCAAAGTTTTAGGTCTTACCGTGACATTAGTCCCTCTATTGTTTCACTATGTGCTTATGATGGTTCCATCCATCCATATTTTGGTCACATCACAATGCCCATCACTATTGGTCCTAAAACTATCCACACTATATTTTTTGTTGTTGATTTCCCTGTTTCTTATAACTGTCTACTTGGTAGGCCATGGATTCATGTCATAAAAGCTATTGCATCTATTGTCCATAATTGTGTTAAATTCTTACATGAGAGCATGTAATATACCATTTTTCATGACCATAACCAATTCCAAAGATTGTGGACGGGATCATAATACTAGTCTTCATATCCCATGCATAAACATTACAAATGATCCCCAACCTAGGGAAGAGCCACCGCACTTATCACCCCTAGACAGTACCATTTGTGTAATAGATGCAATTTTCTTCTATGCCACATGCTACTACTACTGTTATGATTCCTTATCGGGAGTGTCCAATCATAGATGTTGCTCTATCACATCCACCTCCACATACATTACCTACTTTAGCACACCCACCATTCACTTGCACACTCTTCATGAATGATTCATATTGGGAACACATTCCATTTGACCCTACTTCACCAGAAACCATATGTACACATGTGGGATTAACTCAATTAGGATTTTCTATTGATGACATCCATCCTCCACCATATGACCCTCATTTATATCATGGGTTGGTTCATGTTGTTAGCTACCTATGGTCTTCGTGTATTTCACCTTGATGTCTTTCTTGCACGCACTCCTACTACTTCTCCACTCACATTAGGAAAATCATGGCTTGATTATATTGGGGGCACTCTAGATCCTGATCACACAAATATATCTTTCCCCATGCCTTTTGGATGCATTTTCATCTGCAATAGCTCTTTCCTAGGTTATACACAGAATATTACTCGTTGGTATGCACACGGATGTCCTCTTCCTCCATTTACTAATGAGGAATATGCCATGGGTATGTACAAATTGTGCCTCAATGGATCATTACGTGATCAACCAGACATTATTTCTTATCAAGTTACTAATGCTTATCCATTTGATTATGACCTAGAGGATGACAATCTTTTTGATGACTTTACATGATCTTCTTACACATACTTAGGGTCATAGAATTTCATCCCCCCTTCGTCCCTAGCATATTTACATAGTTATACATCACATGCATACCCTATATTACCCCACATTGTCTTAGCATCATCAAATTCATCATACATTCTAGCGCCATTACCTGATGATGCACTCTTGTTCTTCGATTCACACTTGATTGTTGAGGGATTACTACTACACTGAACCCCACACACTGCACTCTAGGAATTACATACAACATCTATTCACATATCGCGTGTCATACATCATACATCATACTAGTTTTCATTATGCATATATCATACTATGCATATAACATCATACACTCCTCATCATACATAATAATTTTTAGTCTACACCGTACATTACATCTTATACATTGTACATTACACATTCTACTAATCACATGGTTAGATTTCATCATTACATATGCTACATTTTTTTCTATGCACTACACTCACCACCCTATGACACACTTTAGTTCCTTGGTCCATACTTGACTACCAAGGGTTTACAAATCAAATGGATCTTACATTCATCATGCACTTATCATTCGACCTTTCATCATGCAAAAACCTATTATATAATTTTTTTAGTGGTATACACCTTAGGTTACATCACCACTCTCTTCTTTCATCTTTTAGTGATATACGCTTAGGTATAAATCATCACTCATCCATTCATCTTATAGTGATATATGCTTAGGATAAATCATCACTTATACATTCATCTAGTCGTGATATACACTTTGGCTATAAGGTTCACACACACATCATTTCTACGTTGCATCTCATCACTACACCTACATACTCATCACGGTTAACTGCGTTAGAAACAACATACACTTTGACCATTTCCCAATGACGCACTCTTGTTTACGTTTCATTCTTGACTTATTAGGGTTAAAAATGAACCTCACTGCATACACTTCCATTCACTTAGGGGGCATGTGGATCCTATCATTCCATCTTGCATTCCATTCCATCCATCCACAACATATTGCATTGTCTTGGGGGCATTTAATCTTGTTTACTAGTGTTTTACATGATCACTTTTACTCGCACATGTTAGATTTATTTCTTATATGTCATTATTTATACCATACACACATGCATATTCACGTTTTTTTATTCATGGTCATAGATACATATATTTTACACGTGGCATGGATGCTCACCTTCTAACCTTCCTATACTTGTCGCTATGGGAAACCACATTTGTCTCTTTTTAGGTGCTATTGTTTCATTTTGTACTTACACTTTACATCACTTGGTTATTCATGGTTTAACATATTAGTTATTCCTCTAACATGCTAATGGGTGTTCCATGTGTAACACTTGTTTTTATGGATTACATGTTTCCATGAATACTTCGTGTTTGATTTTTGTCACATTGTCGCCTTTGTTTTCTTTCTTGTATGTGGGCCTTGCCCTATGTTTTGTGTGCACTCTTGTTTATTGTTTGTGGCCATGATGGCCTTGCGTGTTTTGTTACATCATGAGGATGTACCATGTTTGTGACCCATTTTGTGCAACTTACTTGTCTTCTTTCATGTTTGCACTACTTTTCTCGGTAGTTTTTACATTGTTTGCATAGATTACACATTGTGTTCGATATGCACACAGTAATGAAGGCTCGATGGAGAAATTCAACTTGTCCAAAAGATTCTAGGAGTTCCAAGAGGAGTTGTAAGGGTGAGTTGTGACCTTAGTTGTAATCTTTAAAACTTCATTTATTTAATTTGGCCAAGTGTATTGTTCCCTTTTATAGCTGTAAGTTGTTTGTTAAGTGGAGAAATTGGAAATGTTTTCTTCATTGTTTGTTTCTTACATGGTGGTATTTTGAATGGGTGATTTTGGTCATGATTAATTCCATTTTTTGATTTATGAGATTGGGCATGTTTTTTTTTTTTTTGTGATTATGATACGGAGCATGTGATATTAAACACTCTTCCATTAACAAAATAGATATTCTATATGTTTATGTATATTCAGTATAGTCGGGAATGAGAAGGCAACCTATAATCTCTCATAAAGAACACCGATATTGGTGCGAGATACCTAGTAATTGAGAAATATAGTTTATTCCATCGAGACAAACAATATTTTGTCTCATGGAAAAACCACCACTTACACATGTCAATGTTAATAATTGGTTACACAAGTGCAACTCTACACAAATCAATGGTTTTTCCCATGCAGCGATACATATCCAATAATTAAATCAAAATTATTGGGACCTCTTTTTTATCATTATCAATATCATTTGGAAAGGAATAATCAATCCATAGGTAGAAAGAGGATGAGAAAGGTTCGTGGAGTGCAAGCTTGAGAGTACTTGTAGGAAAGAGTGTGGGTACTTGGTGAGGAACATAGAGTAGATCTCAATCCCTCAAGGGACTACCATGTCTTTGTTTTGTTTCCTATATTTTAATATAAGAGAGGATTAGTGAGTTAGTGTGTGACATATGTAATATATATATTTACTCAAGAAAGATCATGTTGTCATGTGTTTTGCAAGGGAAACATTCAAAGTGATGAAACATGACAACTATACCCTAGTGTCAATTTTTTTCTTTTAAGCACTCCTCTGGATCAGTTCTTTCCCTATGTTAGGCCTATCTAATTAGGGGATCAATTAAAAGGAATGATAACTAGATTGTACCAAGCCAAGAACATAGATGCTAATCAAACACCACGATCAATAAGATGAGAGTAATTTGCTAGAATAACTTTACATAAAACTGTGCAAACAAATGAGAAACAATATCATATATTATTATGGAACTCAATACAATACATTGAGAATGGGCCTTGCTTAAATAGGCAAGGAATAACAATCTAAGAACCAATCAAGGTCGTAGATCAAGCCATAAATCAAGGAAATAACTAGTCATCAAAGAACTAGTCAAGACCATAGATTTAGGAGAGAACTAGACATCAAGGATCTAGTCAATACCATAGATCAAGGAAATAACTATACCTAACAACTAGATAATATCTCCTAATATCTAAATAAGATAAAAGAAATATCCACACACATAAGTGGGTGAGGATAAATACAATAAAGGTAAATAAAGTACCTAGGTGAACATGAGCTAAGGTAAATACCTACTCTAACATCAACTTTAGTGTTAAATTTTCCCTAAACTTCCCTAACCATGTCAAAGTGTAGTAGAGCCTTCAGAGAGATTTTCGATGATTGTAAGAACGTGAAAATAGACACTCGAGCTCAATATATGTCCGATTAAGGTTTGGTCAGCCGGAGGAAGGTCAACATTGGTCAACAGTCCAAGGTGACGTGTATGTGTGCACAATTGGCCAAGTGGCTCATTTGGCAGTGGACAAGTGGCAAAAGGAGAAAGAGGACAAAAAAAGTATTGGTTTGTGACCTCCGGTCTTCAACACACGTAAAAGCAGGCCAGAACAAGAGGCTCAACTTTTATTATGGAAGGGAGCCCGGCCGCCGTGAGGACGATTAATTCATCATCGACGTGGTGGGTCCTCAAACCACCACATGGCTTGCCACCACGAGCTTGATTTTCCTATCGAGGGTCGACAGGTGGTCTTATTTTTCATACTTCATTTGGTTCAAATTTCCATATTTCATTATTAGAATATCATATTATTGTGAGGTCAAATTTTATATTACTTTGTAATTATTCACCATGTTTGAGCTTATCTATTCAAATCATTCTCATACTTCATTTGGTTCAAATTTCCATATTTCATTATTGGAATATCATATTATTGTAAGGTCGAAATTTTATATTACTTTGTAATTATTCACCATGTTCGAGCTTATCTATTCAAACCATCAATTCCATTATACTCGGTCAAGGATATATGTTATCCCACATTACTTGGCATATTACTTGGGATGGTCAACAATTTAAACTATCAACTTGGCAGATCACATGTATTTTGGGAGGCTACGTGGGCTCAACAACATTCATGTTGCCCACTAGTGGCATTTCAAACCTTATTTACACCAACCAAGTAACTCGGTGGAGCTCACAATCAAATTTAGCATGCCCACCATGACCCAACCACCAAATAACTGGGTCCCCTATTATAATGAGCAACAAAATGTTAGGATGTGGCCTAAGCCACAAAATTATAGGCAAAACATGCTTATATTTAAACCACAATCTCATCAAATCTGCCAACCATGTGGGATATTATCCACATTGTGCAAACAACTCATGGCAAAAGAGCGGGAGAGGCAGGATTTGAGCCCCTAACCTCATAGTTCGGTCTACAAATATGCTAGCCAACTCACCCAAAGGGCTCACTTGGTTATAAAATGAGCTCGCAGAGATTTATATAAGGGACGTGTCGTGTCCGTGTCAAGGGAATAAGGAGGAAGTTTTGGAAAAGTGTAACTTTGGGAACTTTTGCTCACTTCCGATCTCAAGTTCTATATGAAAGTTTCTCAAAATTTTGAGAAGATCGCGATAAAGGAAGTGATCATTTTTACAATTTGGAGATTTTGTGATAGATTTATTTTCTTTTAAAGTAACACGAAGGCATAAAACCAAAGGGCGACACCGCTACAAGTGGATTAGGAAGGTGAAAGATAGAGGCCGAGCTCTATTAATGTCCTTCAAGGTCCGAAACATAGTTTTGAATGTTTTTGATTCATTATTGGTTAATATAAAGGTTATTGTATTTACATTTTTAAAAGATTAATGGATCGGTTCACCACGAACCCAGTGGAAGTAGGAATTCTAAACCCTCAGTAAACAATCTAGTGTTGTGTTCTAATTTTTATTTTCGCCTTCGATTATTTGCAGTAATTTACATTCCAAATATGAATATGGATGCAACTATAATCAGAATTGATAAAAATGGAAAAATTAATTAAATATGAAACAGTTGAATTTGGGCTTTGATCAAACAAAGAATTTTGAATAAAAAGGAATTTAAATTTCAGTTTGAAAATAGTCCTAAATCAGAATTTGATCAATTTTTGGAGTATAGAAGACTCCAAGTTGAATACAAATTAACAATCCTTGAAAATGTTTCAAAGTGGAAAAAATAAAACACTTGTTTTCGAATCACTATCCCAATCATTCAAGTTCCCATATTCATTATAATGACCTTTACCATGTGTTGGAAATATGAAAACAAGTTCATGGAATTCTTTCGGTGTAGTGTTTCTCAAGTTGATCTCTTTAGTAGACCTATAAAGGATATTTCTAGCCTTTCCCAGGACACGTGTGCACCCTCTGGGGTAGATGTAAAGCTAAAAATCATCTAGGATTGGTTTTAAGGAGATAATAACATATTACAAATTATTTAGGAAGATTTTGGAAAGTTTTAGAGGTTTAGGAATAAGTTCAATGAAAGTGGGCTCTTAAAGGTGAAGGAGCTTACAATTCAAAAAAAAAGCACACGAAGCTTCTAAAGATGATTCCGGAGCTCCAGAATGAGTTATAAGTTAAGAAAATATACCATTGGAAATATATTTCAATGATATAAATGATAGTTTTTTTCATTTTTTAGAAGACCAAAGTTCTACTTACCGTAGTCTATTTTTGGAAAGCACACTGCGGTCACAAGAAAAAGGCTATTTTTAGAGAGTTTTAGAAAGAATCAGAGCTTTGAATCCATCCCATTATTCTGAAAAGTATGTTTTGAGTAAAAATCATATAACTAATTACCCAAAAATTCCTCCTAGAGCTTCAAAACTTCATCTTCAAGGTCCCTCTCAAGGTATGCTCTCACAGTTAGAATTTTTTTCGTGTTCCACATATCAAGCATGAGGTTGAAGCACACTTTTTGTCCATTTTGTACTAACACAAAGGGACAAAAGGGACACAAAAATGTGCCCCATTCCTAGTTAATCCCATAGACCCATCACATGACCCTAAGAATCCTTAGTAATCCCTTTTCCTAGTTTCTAGCCCCGCCGCCGAATAACCAATGATCACCATTTATCATCATAAGGATAGGGTGCACTTTTCTATCGCATACGTCCCAAAGAGAGGGAAAATGGGGAAAAATTTCACCCCCTCCCCAAGAGGATAAAAAACTAGAAGAAGTAAATTTCTCTAACTCTAATTGTTTCTTCCTCCATGTGCATGCAAACCCAGAGATGTTTCTAGATTTTTTCTAGAAATTCATTGTAATCCATCTTCCTCTTATTTTTTATTCCATGACCTCATGATCTCATCTGCAAAATACCCATGAAATATTCATTTTATTAAGACTCACTTCTCATTTTTTCATCTAAAAGACTTCGAACCCTAATAAAAGAAAATTCTTATCTTTCAATCCTCAGTAAATGGATTTGAATGAAACTTTCACAATATTCCTCTTTTCCAGAGTCTTCAAGGATAATGTGAATGAAAAATCAGATATGCCCCAGATTTTTAATGTCATAAAACCCTCATTTTATTCCCTACTTTTTGATTTTTTAATTTCCAAGCATTCTGACTGGACGGATCGAGTTGAAATTTAGAACACTAGATCGTAACAAGGAGCTTATTCCAATGAAACTATTCTCGTTTCAATATGAGGAGGGAAAGAAAAATTTCTAAAAATATCAGTGAATCCATTAATGTTTTCCATCATACAGTAATGAAAGGGAAGCAAGGTACCTTTTCACTTCCCAAGGTTTGGGTGGATGAAATCCCTGAAAATTGGAGCAAAGCTTCAAAATGAATTATGTAAACTTCTACAAGTGGTTTCATTCAAATGACACTGGGAAGACTAATTTATATTGTTATTAATCCCCCATGGGATCACCTATAAAAATAGTAAGTCCAAGAATAATTTTCATTCATACTCCCCTGTTTCATTTCCCCATGATCAAGACACTCAAAATTGGCAAGATTGACAAAAATGGCAAAAATGGCCAAAATGGGATAATAATGGTGAATATTCAAAAAATAGTAAATGGGTGAAATGAGATAAAAGTAGTCACATTTCATTCTGAACACATCCTAAAATAGTCTCGGCACTCATGGGAGTTCCTATCTTTGTTTTCAAGTCAAATCCCGCATTCCCAATGCACGATAAGAAAAGAGTGTCAAAATGAAAAAAATGCCAATTTTGTACCGAAGGCTATTTCAGTTCATTTCACATTGGGTGCATGATCAAAAGATGGATGACATGGGTTTTGGTTTCATTCTTCTTCCTTGCTCCATATTCAGAATTATTCACTCTAATACTTCACTCATCACCAATGCTCCGTGGTGGCATAATCAAGATCAACGGGGTGGAAAAATTACATCTAATATCTCCCATGTGAATGGTTTATAATAAAGATGTGATGGTGTCTCAAGTATCAAGGAGATTCTTAATAAGGGATTCATCTTCCAATGTTCTCAAGTGATCTACTTCTTAGAATATCATTTCTCCTCTTCTCGGTGTGTTCAAGCACTCGGAAAAGGTTAATCATTTCAAGAGTTTTTAAAAGAGGCAAAGTGTTCAAGTGGTATTCATTGGATCTTTTCATCGCACATTATTGTGGAGGGTCATTAGGGGTAAAATTTTCATCTTCAAATTATTCAGAGAAGATCTTCATCAACGACGGAGGTATCTCCATCCATGCTTTGGAGCATTTCTCCTTTCTTCTTTTCTCTCATTTTTTTTCTCCCCCTTTATAATTCTTCGTTGAGTATAATCATTTTATTTTGTATCATTCACTCGAGTGACTTTCTAAATTTAAATTGTAAAACTACCTTTGATTTATAAAAAGGGAACTTAATTTTCACTTCCTAGGTAGATGTAATGTCATAAGTAAATGAGAATGTGAAGATTCATTTAGGGCAAAGATGAGAGGTCAATTCACATTGCTATAAATTGGGATGGCTTCTCCATTTCAAAGGATCTTGAAAATTATAGTTCTTTGGTAGCAATTGTGGATTGTTTTTGTTGAACTTTGTATCATCAATGCATAAGAAATAAAATCTACATTTCTTTCATTTCCCTTTTCCTATATTTTCCTCTATTTTCTCTCTTTATGCACTTCACAAGCATAGTGATCAAGAAAGATCCTTGTATCTTTGATAAATGAATCTAAGAACTGTGTGTTTAGGTTTGTTCTTCTCACTAGATAGCTTCATTGTTTCTTTCCTATTTATTGAATGTTTAACTACTCCAATTATTGGGTGTGAATTCTTCTTATGCCTACTCACAGCAATAACCTTCCTCTTAATATTTTCTCTCCTTCACCCCTCATCACTGTAATTTCCTCCCTTGTACCCCATAAAATAAATTTTCCATAGGTTTATTGGAGGGTTCATGTGTTATCCTGGCGTATTGATCCAACCCACAACATTTAGATAAGAGTATATTAGTTTACATTCAATAATGGGAGTTGCACCATTCAATGTAGAGGGGCATAACCCCATGAGCATTGGTGGAAACACCTAATTTTCCATATTGAAAAATTATTTCACCAACATTTTTGGTGACTCTACTGGGGAGAAATCTTCCTTGTGCACCCAAATAGATATCTGAAAATACAAAAAATTATATATTACAAAAACAAAAAAAAAAATTTAAAGAAAAATCAATTTTTGAAGGTGACTCTGTCAAGGAATGAATCTATGTCACATTCATTTCCCGTAACACAATGAATAAATTTCTAGATTAGAGGTACCAATGAAAAATAGTGAAGAAGAAGAAGATGACAGTGAGAAATGTAAATTTTTATCAACCATCATTCTGGACCAATTCTTGTAAAGAGGAGAATTCGAGAAGGTAAAAAAGGCCTCTTACTTCAAGTAAAAATCTGTAAGTATACAAGGGGAAAATTATAGTGGTATGTATCCAAAAATCAAGGAAAGACTATGTAGAATGAAGAAAATTCTCATTTGTGAATAACTATTATTAATTCTAGGTGGCTTCAGTTCAAGAGGATTACTACTAAAGGAAATAAAATAGGACTTTTTGATGAGGAAGAAGGTAAGAACTTGATGAAAAGATGTAAAGGAGGTACAAGATGTTGTATGAAGCCAACAAATATGAATAATCTACTAAAGGTAATACTTTCAACCTCACACAATTGAACAAGAAACTTGGAACCATGTCTTTTATCTCTCTTCCTTGGGATGATTTCCTTTCCTATAGAAATGAAGAAATAACAGCCTTGAAAATTGAATATGTACAAAGAACTATAAGCGTTGCACAAGGAAATTAAAATCCCCAAATATACCTTGAAATTATAAACTATGTTGAAGCCATGCAAGAAAGATACAAACAACTTGAAGTACTTCATGGCAAGGAGGAAGAAGAGGATATTTTCCCTATGGAGGAAGACCCTGATGATTGTCCACACTACGAGGTGTTCATCCCTGGGAATATTATGGATGAACCTCCATTCATCAACTCATTCTGGCCCAAGGCACAACCCATTGAAGAAACAATGAATCCAAGTGAGGAGGATTCTTATTTTACAAAAATATCTAATGCTTACTAAATATTGTTTCAATCAGTAAATATGTGTCAAAAATTAAGCCTACATCATGGATTGAAGATGACAAGTTTGAGGTAATCATGGATAATCTCCTTTCTAATTTTGATTTTTCAATTAATGATGAAATGGAGATAGTTGAAGAATCAAGTTCCCTTCTCGATATAACCATGGATGAAAAAATGGAAGAATTCAATTTATTTTTAGAAACTAAGGAGGATGAGAAAATTAAGCATGACCTCTCTGAAGAGCTAATTTTACCACTCTCACCTCATTCTTGTGAACAAGAATATGATACAAGAAATGACCAAGATGAAATTAAATGTTTTTCTACCCCAACATGGTTCTCTACTTCCCATCATGAGCATGATGAAATGGATTTTGAGCTCAAAGGTGTGCCCTTCCCACGTAGCTTGGATCTCTTCTCCTTGTCAGAGAATTTTGAAAACCAAGTATGTCAATCCTTCAAGAAGGTGAGCCTTGCTTGGTTGATAATAAGCATCGAGAAAGTGAACAAAAGTGTTTCAAATGAACCATGGATAGGTTTGGATCATATTTTTAATAATCTTCTTGAGACTTAATGGAATGACCTCTCTATCTAAGGTGAGAATGGGTATATGGAAAATTCGGAAGAGTTATTTGTGCAAGACATCTTGAAGGTTGTGGAAGTAACTGAAGACCCTTAAATCAGTCTTAAGATCTTGACTCAGGCCATGAAAATGAAAGATATGTATGATTCATGTTTTTTTCTCCTTTCCACGCACCAATGTTTGATGATGATACAAAACAAATGGATGAGATTTATATCTTCTTCGATACATGGATGGATGAAAGAAAATGTGAAGGTAAGTCTTCCTCTTTCTTGTTTTATAAAGATCATAAATGTAAAGGAAAGGATATTCTTGAATCTCCTATGAATATTCTCAATCTTGAAGACAACACCTTCACCACGAAGGATGATAATGAGAAAAATGTTGAGCTAATTTGTATTGAAGATCATTGTTTAAAACAAAGTGAGAATGTGCATGAATCATGTGAAAGGACTAAAAATCATATTGCACTCACCATTTCCCAAGTCCCTAATGGTCTAAAAAATTCTTCCATGTTGAAATGTTTTCTCAAGGATGATGAATGCCTCTATGTCAATGATGGGGACTCTATTTTTGAAATAACTTGATGAAACCAACAAAGGAAAGGTTCATAGAAGTTGCCGATCGGGAAGTAAATCATCTTGTTATCATTTCTTCTAAGTTCCTTGCTGATTTAGGAGATGATTTCATGTTGCAATTCAAGGAGGATAAATGTTCCATGAAAAATTCAATGTTTCCACTTTTGAGAACATGGAGGATTGGCTTCTCATTTTCACAAAGCATCAAGCTAGAGTCATTTACGACACAAAAATTTCAAGCAGTAACAAATTTTTCATTGGAAGAAAGAATTTTTCAATGCAATATGAGTATGAAGATGTGTTGGTCGAAAATCTTTCGTGAGAGCAGATCTATGGATAGATGAGCCAGCAGCAGTGCAGGCATAGCCCCTCTTTGAGACAAAGAAAGTGAAACTTGTTTATTGCTATTCTACCAAAGCAGGAACCTATGTAAGTCTTACAAAGATTCTGCCTTCTGTGGGGTTTGGGATCTCATCCCAGAGAGTAGTTCCACGAAGAAATGTAAAGGAATGAAGGAAGGAAAGGAAGGAAGATGGATCGGAAGGGAGAAAAGAAATGAATTCCAAAGTAGAAAGGTCGAGGGTCTATGTTTTGGGCTGGTAGTAGTAAACAGAGCCGAACCTACTTGCATATAGAAAACAAAGCAATACTGATGAACAAATGACAAAAAAGTAGAGATAGATCCAATAGAATAAATGCATAGATCTGACATAAGAAAGATCAGATGCCCATAACACACATATTCAGCACAAAGTCTCAATATTTGTATTAATGTTTTCTTCTGTTACAAAAAGTACAAAGCCTTTTCTTCTCACTTCTATTTTTCATCTAAAAATGTCCACCACCTTGAATACAACAAGTATTCAAGTATTTATAGAAGGAGAGGAGAGAAGAAGACAAAAGCAAACCAACCACTTACAAAATATCTAGAAAATATCTAAAAAGTCAACAGTTGACTTGGGCAAGTTTTTGGATGGCAACATCCCATGGTGCAACATGGATGATGTCATCGTGTATGCCAACATGCTTTTAAATATTTTACAAAAACGATCAATGGATCCCAGGAAGAAACTACTCTTCAGTGTAAAAGGGCGCACTTTTCAAAGATGTCGATGGGAATTTCTTAGCGCCTTGGCACACTCTTCAAAGATGTCAACATGAACTTATCAACGCCTTTTGGTGCACATTTCAGCATGTCAAAATGAACTTTATTAGCCCTTCCTTGCACCTTTCATCGCATGTCAACATGAACTTATCCTTGCGCCTTGGCGCACCTTTCAGCATGTCAACAAGAACTTCTCAATGCCTTCGCACGCCGTCGTGCACGAACTGGCGCACTTTCAAAGATGTCGACAGGAACTCAACACCTTTTGGCACACCTTTAAAGCATGTCAACAGGAACTTATCAGCGCCCTTGGTGCACCTTTCGCCGTGTCAACATGAACTTCCCTTGTGTCTTGGGCGCACTTTTTCAAACATGTTAACATGAACTTCCTTGCGCCTTGGCACACTCTTTCAAGATGTGTCGACAGAACTTATCAAGACCTTTCTTGAAAAGACCGAAAAATGGCTAAGTCCTTAAAACTTGATTTTTGGAAGAGAATTTTGGGCTTCTTTCAAATGTTGTCAAACTTCTTTGGGGCCAAAACGAAATTTTAAAATGCTTCCTCCAAATTTTTATTTGATTAATTTTGTATTAGGAATAGGATAAAGTGTTGCTCTTTCTGGGACTATCTTTGAGTGAAACTTAAGGGCAGAGAATCCCTGATTTTCATGTGCCTATAATGTAGAGTATGGAAGAGTCAAAACAATAGGAATGTTGTAAAAGTGAAAAAAGAGAACACACAACAAACAAAAAGCAAACAATGACAAAAAAGGTACACAACTGGGATAAAGAAAGTAGGGTCAAAGAAGAGAGCAAGCTCTAATTAAAGATATTATATTGGTAATAAGGAAAGGAGTGAGGTTCCATCCAAATATGAGAGAGAAACTATTCTATTTGAGCTACTTGATCTTGAAAGGCCCTCCATAGAGAATCAAATTTTCCATGCATGCCCTTAAGGATCTCTTCGCTTGTCCCATAGAAGGACAAGATCTCCCACCTGAAAATATGATTTGCTTAGCCTTTTTATCTTATCCTCTTGACTAGATTCCGATGTTAAGCCTGATCTATAAATAAAGACCACTCTTACTCTCATTTAGCATAGAAGGAAGTAGATACATGAAATTTTCAAGGTGAATTGTGAAATTCTCATCTTAAAGGTGTGTCAAGCGTAGAGCCATTAAGAGTTGTAAAATGGGAAGTTTCTTCCATATATAACACTTGGAAAATGTGACATAACCAAGAGACCTCATGGGGAAGATGTAACAATTTCAAAGTTAATATTATAATGACTTTGATATTCGTTGATTTTCATCACTAGCTTATCATAGTATGATGGTTACTAAGTTTTTATTATGGATTGGCTTTTGCTGACCATTTCTCGAGGGTAATAACTGAGGCGTAAGCAGAGTTATTCCGTATTCATAAAGCATTAGTAAATAAAACCAATAACTTCCCGTGAGGAGAATTTCATAAGCGTTATCAAGAACAATCTTGTTTGGAATTCCAAACCAAAACAAATATTTTATTTGATAAAACTACAAACAACCTTGACAAGCGGCATGATAACAACCTGGTATGGCTTCTACCCTATTTTGAAATAATAGCTTATGGTAGAGACATAATTTTATGTCCGCCACTCGATTGGGATGGAGAGATTCGAAAACAATTGACTGAGGGTGAATGGAACAAAGAAACGAACACACAACAACGAGGGGAAAAGCAAACCAATTTTGTTTGCCAACAAAGAAGAGGAAAGCTCACACTTTGCTACCGAAGATTGTATCCTAGGGAAATAGCATTGGCACCATAGATATGAGGATGATCTTGTCTCCATCAGCGCTCCATATGAAGAGGAGAAATGACCTCCACAGAGAATCATGAAAAATCTCAAGTAACCTTATCTCTGTTGTGGTTTGTTAACACATCACAAGAAGATTCCATCTATTCCATGTTTATATAAACCGTCTTATCCCGAGATGACATATTTGGCTGCCCTAAGCTTTATAGCGCGTTTCTCCTTTCAAGTTAGATGAGTTGGGCATTCCTCATAGGTGAGAAAGAAAGAAATATCGAATACCAGTCATCATCTTCGATTGCTCATGCAAATAGGACCATAGGCAGTGAATCGGAGTTTCCAGCTAAATTTGAAGCTCCATGGGTGCATATCATCTTTTCATACCAAGAGACCCCTTTGGGGTAAGTGCGGGAAGTTGATGGACAAAGCAATATAGCGATTTATCCGTGGACATCATATTCTCATCAATAACAAGATAATATCAACTAGGATTATTAGCAATACACATAGACTCAAAATTAGACAAAATTATATTAATATGAATCATAGCAAGGTTATATAGTTTCTAAAATACTAATTTTTGTAAAAAATGGACAAGATTAGCTATATTAAACACTCAAAATTCAATGACTTGGTTTTTTAAAACGCCGATAAGATTATAGTCCGTTTGCCCACAATTTTGATGACCAAAAATTAATATATATTTTTTTCCTTTGGTGAGAAGTTATATACCACTATCTATCTTGGGATGGATATTATTTTGTATTTTTTGAGTAATATTTTATTTTTATGTCCGAACGTGAAAGTGGAATGAGTGCAAAATAAAGATTCCCCAGAGTACTTTCCAATGATAACCGCCCGATAACTTCATCAAAAATATTGAAATCAAATAATTTTTTTGAACATGTATATAATTTCACCACGGTTGGGATGGTATAAGTTTTATCACATTCGATAATGAAACAAATGATTTTGTGTGCTTTAAACGTAAGACATAAACATTCATAGGAAATGAAAACTCTCAAGACCTCACTATTAGTACAAACATTATAAAATGATATTTATCCTCTTCTATTCACTTTAAAATCCAGTATGACATACAAAGCTAATAGTCTCCCTATGCAATGGTACCATTTTTATGACATAGTTTTTGAGAAAGAAAGCAATATCGTAATACTTTTCGGCATGGTTCAAGTCTCGTGAAGACTAAATTTGATGTTTTGTATTTTTAATGTAAAATTCAGGATTTGATGTCCACTTAATTGTGCTCCAACGCAATCATCTTTTCCCCGAAAACTTCCGAATCTTGGTTTTCAGCCATAAGTTAACATAGGCCTCTTCCTCTTACTAACTTGGTTGGTTTTATATCTAGTCATACTCTTGGAATTTTGCAATCCAATTCCCGCAAACTCCTAACTCCCGTTGAGTTAAAATGACTTGCATCGCCGTGTCGAGACCTAGAACCACCGTATGAGAGTTTAGAATGTAATACCTGAAGTTTTTAACTACTTTGACCATGGTGAAGGCATGCTTTTCCAATCGAGACATATTTAATTTGTGAGGCTTGAGAGAAGAGCTCATAAACGCAATGGGGATTCAACATCTCGTAATTCTTTTGCATTAAGATGGCAATATCAGATGCTTAGATGCATAGCTATACATGATAAAATCCTTGGAGAAATCTGGGACATACCAGGACTGGTGCGTGAGCGACGGAGGCTTTTATATCTCCTCGAATGAATTCTTTCCTTCTTCGCTCCACTAGAAAGTTGGTGATCCTTTCATCATGTTTGATATGTGGCGAGTCTTTTCAGCAAAGTCGGGAACAAAGTGCTTGAGAAATTTCACTTTTTAAAGAAAGAGTGAACGTTGGTCTTGCTTCAGTAGGTAAAGTAAGGCTCGAATAGCCTTAACTCTTTCGACATCAATCTTCATCCCTTCTTTCTAACAACATGTCCCAGTTATTTTCCCTCCGTGACTCTAAAAACAGACTTTTTCAGATTTAGGGAGATCCCATGTCTCGGGCATCTAATCAATACTTGCTCCAAATGATCACAATGATCATTTCGTTGTTTAGAGAACACAGTTAAGTCATCCAAGTAGACTATGATGACTTTTCCCATCATACTTTGAACGCAAAGTCCATTGCCCTCGGAAAGTAGTGCAGATCATTGGTTAAATTAAAAAGGCATTCTCGCTATAGGCAAATGTACCCCAAGGTAGTAGTGAATGCTGTTTTGAGTTGGTCTTGGGTGAGACTTCAATCTGATTGAGCGAGAAAAACCATCGAGCATGGACAACATTTCTGATCCATACTCGCTTGCGTTAACCCGATCCATTATGGGAAGGGGGTAGTTGTCTTTCAAGGAGGCTTGATTCAAGTTACGAAATCCACGCATATGTGTATCTCACCATTCTTCTTACGATCGGCACATGATGTTCATGACCGTACTTGTGATGGATAGGAAAATGATCCTCACATCCAACATCTTCTCGAATTTCAGCCTGGATAGTACCTAAGATCTTAGGATTATAATGCCCTGCTTCTCAGCGAAAGGGTTTGACATCCTCTTTCAACGGGATGTCATGCTTTGGACGCCCTTGGCTTAAAAGACTTTAGATCGGCATAAGACCATGCCAATACATCCATGTATTTCTTCAACATTTGACAAACTTCCGCTTTTCTTTGGGTGTGCAACATTTTCCAATGTTCACAAACCGCGGAACTTCCATAGAACCTAGATTGACCGATTCGTCTCTCTAGAGAGGAGTTAGGATTATCTCACCTTTTCTCCCTTACAAAATGATCATGTCTATCGAACAAACATTCCAGAGAAACCAGACCTTTTGGAATTTTATTTCCTTTGAGCTGACATATGCCATCACTTCCTTTTGATTACCATCTTGATCAAGTAAATGAATCACGGCATGTGGAAGTGGATCCTTCAAAATGAATCTCACTAAAAATTCTGCCTTTTTTGAGAAAGGCAATGAGTTGATTGTCATCATTGAATACCTTCCAAAGGCTTGAGAATTGTCGCACGCTTTGGGGAAAACCACCTCAATGGTATATTTGTCTGTTTTCAAACCCGGGTGAGGGAGCATGAGGGATGCTGAGATGGCTAATGAGTCGGCCATGTCATTCGAGCTCTGGGATAGCTTCTATTGAAAAAGTGTTAAACTCCTCAATTTTTCCCATACGTGTTGCGGTAATGTCCGAGCCTTTCATTCTTCACTTGGTATATCCTTTTAACTTGATTTACGACCAGCTCTACATCACCTTGTACTTTAAGATTCTTGATTCCTCTTTCCTTTGCAGCTTGCATGCCAAGTAGAAAAGATTCATACTCAAGAAGATTATTCGTGTGAAAAAAATTGCAACTTGAAAGAGAGAGGAATAATCTCTTCTTTGGGAGATATTAGCACGGCTCCAAAGATCGCACATCCACTAGTCGCACAACCTACCATCAAACTACAAAGTCCAAATCTTATTAAGATCCCTTCTTGATGAGGACATCCATTTTGTCGACTTAGTAGACAAGAAATAGTTTTCCCATCCTCGATGATTGAAGAGAATTTGCTTTAGGGTCATCGGAGTTAGTAATCAAGTACTTATTTTGTGATTCAGTTCCAAAGTTTGCATTACACCTTGATGGGGATTCTAGCCTTAGACCAGTCCATATGAATCTCCCCACCAACTTCACTTGCAAAAGCTCCTTCTGGTAGAATTCCATATCTGCTGGAATATCACCAACAAGGACGGTCATCTTTACTCTTTTCTCCTGGAACGCCGCAAATGCGCAAACCGTGTCCTTGATTTGACCAATCAGCGGAACTTGCTTGGTTTCCAAGGAATAACATCGCCAAAAGGCTTGGTAAGGGTTGAGGCCCAGAGCATGAGCAACTTTTGCGGCATGACATTATCGAAAGCCTCGTAATCAATTATGTAGTTGCTTAGTTTGTGGCCATTGATTAGAGGGAGAGATAGAAAGGTTCAATCTTTACCTGATGCGGAAGTCGAGGAAACATTTATGTAGGATGAAGGAGGGGTGGAAAGGATTCCTTTTGGGGAAACCTGATTAGTTATGACAGCTTGACTTTGGATGTATTCATTCAACCTTACAAGTTGTTCGGGGTTTGACTGAAGGTACTTGGCTTCAGACATTTGGATCTTGGTCTTTTTAGCGTGGTCAATTATGTCAAACGCATGGCCAAGGGTTGCGTTGATGAAGGAATGAGTCCCTCATTTCATGATGGTAGGGTAGGATTACTGGTCTTGATAGGAATATGAGAGGGCTGATTTGGAGGGGAGATAGGGGAAAAAGATTTCTTCGAAAAAGACTTAATAACGGGTTGAGCAGGAAGGGGATTACCTCTTTTAGCGATGGTTGGAGGCGTGTTTGACACGGCCTTCTCTTTTTGTATCCTGGCAATAACTTCTAATTCTTTTCCTTGAGAGCGGGTGAAAATAGCATAAGACTGCCCACTCGCATACCCTTGGGTACCCTCTTCTTCATCAGACTCTTCATCTTCAAATTCCATATACCCAATTGTAGAGTCGCCAGTCGGTTCACCGACATCTTGATCATCTTCACCAAGGATGAAGATTCTTCATAAATTTGCTCCTCTTCTTCAATCGACTAGAGCATCGACCTGAGGGGCCTCAAGCGCCCAACCGCAGAGCAGCATGTCAGGAAATGCGGACTTTGTGGAACATTGTTGGAAATGAAATTCCTCCATGGGATATCCTGGTATGAGTGTCTTGGAGAAGCTTGAGCTAAGCTATTTCTTTAATGTGAGCAAGTCATTTGCCATCTTCTAGAATGCTGGATCGATGAAGTGGCCTAAGAAGGATTTCAAATCTTTAACTTAGACGGTTCTCATTTTAATTTTCCGGATATAACAAGTTGTCCTCTATCCGAATGGTAGCAGGCTTGGGTAAGAGGCAAGGTAGTTATTTGTTCATGTAGAAGCAAAAAACTTATTTTTGAGCTCATTGCATTCACAAAGAAACACTTTTGATTTTCTAGTGTTGGCAACATGGCAACAGGCACACGGTTGATTAATGCATTGAACCTGGCGATAAAATCATGCATGGTCTCATTGGCCTCCTTCTTCAGGTGAGTGATTTGTGATAACAATGCAAATGCATCTTCTGAAGGCTTGTATCTATCTTCAAATGTGGTACGCAACGTGGCCCAACTGGTGATAGATCCGGCCGGAAAATGTTGGAACCATTCTGCCGCGGGTCCTTGCAAGGTCTCTAAAAAGAGGTGAACTGACACATCTTCATGGGTCACATCTAGGATGTTGCATGACATGATGAATGCAGATATATGCGCATCCATACTTTGGTTCCCACTCCCATCAAATCTTGGGAAATTCTTTCGGTTTCCATGAGGGAGCGCGTGAACTGGATGTGGTAATGCGAGAGGGCCCATAGCATTTCCCCATGGCACTGCCATTTGGAAGGCTGGAAAAAGGATGCGAGCTGGAAGTGTGGTTCCGCCGAGTAGCAAGAGCACGCTAAGTGATGGATGTTCCTTGTGAAAACGTTCTTTCGTGGAGGTGAGACACTCCTAGATGACTAGCCAGCTGAACTTAGCGATGAGAAGCATGCCGGTGTAACACTGAAGTTGTGCCTTTGAAGTAGATCAAAAGTAGGATCGATTACTCCACGAGCCCTCCTCGCTACGAGTAAATGGTTCACCCGCAGTAGTGTACCTTCCAGATCTGCAATATTTTGGAGCAAATTTAAAACTTTTTTGGTTGTACTTGCTGATTTTCTGATTTTTTCGACAAAACCAGCAGCTTGTACTTTTCTAAATATTTAATTTTATCCTCTTTTGAAAACCGATTGTGGTTTAATGACAAATTTTAACAAGGATAAAATGATGGTAAAACTTAGTAAGCTGATTTTCAGATCTTAGATTTGAATTTTCAAGAGTTTGAAATTTTGTAAACTGTCAAAATCTCGATCTACGGAAATATATGGGTTTTTGTAAAAACTCAGCGAACTAAAGATCTCTAACTAGCCCAGATCTATGGATCTCTGAAGAAAATTTTCAGTTTGGATCACTTTTGCAAAAATTTTAGATTTTGAACAAAAGTTAAATTTTGCAAACAGGTAGTGATTTTTGATTTTTCTTGATTTTCAAACATACCACTATCATAGATCTGTTAGATCTGTTCGATCCCCAGTAGAGTCACCAAAAACTGTTGGTTTGAAAATCTTTCGTGAGAGCAGATCTATGGATAGATGAGCCAACAGTGTGCAGGGCATAGCCCCTCTTTGAGACAACAAAGCGAAACTAGTTTATTGCTATTCTACCAAGAAGAACTCGTGCAAGTCTTACAAAGATTCTCGCCTTTGGGAGTTTGGGATCTCATCCCAGAGAGTAGTTCCGACGAAGAATAGAAAGGAATGAAGGAAGGAAAGGAAGGAAGATGGATCTGAAGGGAGAAAAGAAATGAATTCCAAAGTAGAAAGGTCAGAGGGTCTATGTTTTGGGCTGGTAGAAAATGAGCCGAACCTACTTGCATAGACAAACAAAGCAATACTGATGAACAAATGACAAAAAAGTAGAGATAGATCCAATAGAATAAACGCATAGATCTGACATAAGAAAGATCAGATGCCCATAACACACATATTCAGCACAAAGTCTCAATATTTGTATTAATGTTTTCTTCTGTTACAAAAAGTACAAAGCCTTTTCTTCTCACTTCTATTTTTCATCTAAAAAATGTCCACCCCCGAATACAACAAGTATTCAAGTATTTATAGAAGAAGAGAAGAAAAGAAGACAAAAGCAAACCAACCACTTACAAAATATCTAAAATATCTAAAAAGTCAACTGTTGACTTGGGCAAGTTTTTGGATGGCAACATCCCATGGTGCAACATGGATGATGTCATTGTGTATGCCAACATGCTTTTAAATATTTTACAAAAATGATCAATGGATCCCAGGAAGAAACTACTCTTCAAAGTGTAAAAGGGCACACTTTTCAAAGATGTCGACAGACTTTTCGGCGCCTTGGTGTACTCTTTAAAGATGTCAACATGAACTTATCAGCGCCCTTTGGTGCACCTTTCAGCATGTCAACATGAACTTATCAGCACCCTTGGTGCACCTTTCATCGTGTCAGCATGAACTTCCTTGCGCCTCGCGCACTTTTCAAAGATGTCAACAAGAACTTCTCAAAGACCTTGGCGCACTTTTCGTCGTGTCAACATGAACTTCCTTGCGCCTGGCGCACTCTTCAGCATGTCGACAGGAACTTATCAGCACCTTTTGCGCACCTTTCAAAATGTCAACATGAACTTATTAGTGCCCTTGGCGCACCTTTCGTCATGTCAACACGAACTTCCTTGCGCCTTGGCGCACTCTTCAAAGATGTCAACAGAACTTCTCAAAGACCTTTGGCGCACCTTTCAAGCATGTCAACATGAAATTCCTTGCACCTTGGTGCACTCTTCAGCATGTCAACAGAACTCATCAACGCCTTTCTCGAAAAGACTGAAAAATGGCTAAGTCTGTAAAACTTGATTTTCGGAAGAGAATTTTGGGCTTCTTTCGAACGTTGTCAAACTTCCTTGGGGCCAAAACAAAATTTTGGGTATGCTTACCTGCAAATTGCCCTTGACAATTTTGTAGGATAACAAGATGGAATCTTGATGTGTCTTCTTCTGCTCTCAAGACATGAGAAGACATCACAAGAGCATGGTATGATCAAATAGTGAATTTTGTGCTTCGAGAGAAAAAAATTAAGTCTGTTGTTCCATGATGTTATCTACTTTTCCTATCCGCTTCTAGGTATGTGTACATTATTTCCTACCTCTATAAATATCCCTCCCTTGTAATATAATTTCCTTTTGTTGTGTGTTGTTTGTTTATTTTGGTGTGTTTCCCTTTCGTGTGTTTGTTCGTGTGTGTGTGTTTGGAAGAAATGACCCCATAAGCCTAATAGCTAAGGAACTGGTCCACAAAGTGTCTTGAGATTATGGGGTTTTTCTTACTTTGTCCTCATCATGCTTGATCCAGAACATGTCCCAAAGCTAGAGCCATTTGTTGTCATGTTTTTTGCAAGGGAAAAATTCAGTGATGAAACATGAAAAATTTATCGTAGTGTCAAAATTATTACTTGTAAGCCCTTCTCGAGCAAATCCTCCGATCAATTCTTCCCTAGTGTCGACCTATCCCAATCCTCCAAGTTCCCATATTTTTGTAACGACCTTTACCATGTGTTGAAATATGTAAAAATGTTCATCGAATTCTTCCAGCAAAGTGCTTCTCAAGGTGATCTCTTTAATAGACATATAAAGGCTATTTCTAGACTTTCCATGGACAAGTGTGCACCCTCCAGGTAGATGTAAATGTCAAAATCATCCAGGAGTGGTGTTAAGGAGATAATAACATATTGAAAATGATTTAGGAATTTTAAAAAATTTCATGGGTTTAGGAATAAGTTAAATGAAAGTGGGTTCTTGAAGGTGAAGGAGCTTATAGTTCAAAAAAGCACCTAAGCTTCAGAAGATGATTTCTGGATCTCTTGGATGAGTTAGAAGTAAAAAATATATACCACTGTAAATATAACTAAATGATATAAATGATGGTTTTAAAAAAATTACAAGACCAAAGTGTTTCTTTCCACTGTCTATTTTTAGAAAGCACACTCCGAGGTCCCGTTAAAAGTATATTTTGATGGAGTTTCAGGAATAATTAGATCATGGAACCCATTCCATTCTTCTCAAAATTTTATTTGGAGTTAAAATCATATAAATAAGTGCCCAAAACATCCTCTTGTAGTTGTTGGATATTTTTCATTTGCCATATTTGTTGTCATTGATGTCAAGCTACATTGATGAAAAATTCCAAGAAAAAGTATAGTGCAAGACGTGTGTAGAAAAACCTCAGACGAAGAGAAATATTTGGCAAAATAAATGTGAAGGTTGATTGGTAGTGTCATCTCTTAGAGGCTTTAGGATGATCAAGGATAAGTTATAAGGGACTTAATCTGGTTCTTATACAAGCCACAAACATAAGGAGATAGCCGTATAAGTCTTGAAGTAGACGCCAAATTTTGTAGGAAATCACGGAACTTTAGAAGAAGTTGTGGAAGCTTAGTGAAGGACATGAGTAAAAGGATGAAGCTTCCAAAGTAAATAAAAAGCTAGAGAATGATCCGTGAGTGAGAATGGTAAGGCCACGGATGTGAAGGAAGAGCCGTGAAAGTATGAATAGTCCGAAGGAATATCTGTGGGGTAAGTAAGTCTTGATAAATCTACGCATAAGGGGAAAATACATGTAGAACCAAAAAAATTCCTAAGGACAGAAGATAACTACGGATAACGATAAAATCCACAGGTAAAAGGATAAAGTCATGGACATGGAACAAATCCATGGGAAGGAAACAAACAAGAAGGAAATCCGAGAAGCAAAGAAAATATGTGGAAAATTGAAAAGACACCATGAAAGGAGAAAATCCAAGTAGATCAAAATAAACTTATGTGTTACAAAGAAAAAGTCAAAGAAGCTAAGGAAAGCTGCAGATTGAACAAGTATGAACTAGACAGGCTTGAGGACAATCAAATTGATTTAAACATGGATAAGTGAGATTTTTTTCTCTAAAATCAATGGTGATTTGATTGTCTGGTGATTACGGTTGAGTATACAACTTGAGCTCCACGAAGAATGAAGAAATCTACAGTTCTAGCTATCAACATTTAATGCTCATTGACTTTGTGGAAATATAATTGTAGTTCTCTATGTGATTCCTAATTTCAAGGAAAAATTAAATATTAGAGAAGAAAGTGGCTCACTCATCTTGATCACGTTGGAAATCCTAGAAAGATGAGAAATCTATTTTAGGTATCGACTCATAAATATTTTCTGGTAAATGCATAGAAAAAGGTGAAATCAAGCCGAATATAGCAAGAGAAAAATATAGAGTTAGTTGTATTCATTTAATGGACCATATTTTTAGGTGAAAGAGTAAGAAATATTGCATGGCATGCCAAAGGATGCATGGGGATGGGTCGATTATCTATATAGAGGAAATTCGATACCAATATGTGTGTTTCTCAAGTGAGAAGATGATGCATTCAAGCTAAAGGAGCTACAAAAATAAAAGAGAGAGGAAGGAGTAGAGCAAATAGATGAAGTGAAGAATATATATCAAATGAGAAGAACATCAATGCGGAAAATTGATTGAGAAAGAAGAGTTCGAATCAAATGAGAAGAAGAGAGTGAAAGAGAGAACATAGACATATATAGAAAAGTGATCATAATCCATTGTGTAAGAAATCTTGAAACTAGATGATCAAAGTTTGTATGTAAAATAAGTCTAAGTTGTAGTTTATCATTTTTAGGGGTTGCAGCCTCCTTGTGGGTAGGTTCCTACAAAAGATCGAAGCCATATTTGGTTAGATTAGGGTTTGGTTCTCCTAGCAAGTTTGTGCTTGAGAAATTCGTTGAGTGGGTACTCGGAAATATCCGAGTGGGTGCTTCACAGTTGAGTAAGTGGTTAACCAAAACCATAGTAAGACTTTGGAATTTGTGTTCCTAATAAATCTGTGGTTTCAAGTGGGTTTTTCTCCCAAAATGGTTTCCCACTATAAATTTTGTGTTCAATGTGTTATATTGTTTGGCATATGTTTTTTTAAATGCTTATGATTATATGATTTCACTTCTTAGTAGAAATCTGGATCAAATTGTTGAAAATTTTAATCTGCACTAATTCACCCCCTCTCAGTGTTTGTGATCTCTAACAATTGGTATCAAAGCGATGTCCTTCTAGAAAAATCTTAACATCTTCAAGGAGATCCTATTTTCACAAGCATGGCAACAAATCAGGCACAATGCAGTTTATCATTGTCTAGATCACCTCTCTTCACTGGAACGAATTATGCATTCTAGAGAATAAGGATGAAAACATATCTGATGTCACTTGGCTTTGATATCTAGGAATGTGTTGAGAAAGGATACAATCCTCCACCACGTTAATCACTTCTTCAATGAGATAAAGTAGAATATGAATGCAACTCAAGATCCATGAATTCCATCTTATGTGGCCTAATTAAAACAAAATTTGTGAAAGTTATGCACTACACAACAACAAAGGATATTTGGACCAAAATTCAAAGTATTTATGAAGGAGATGAAAAGTCAAGCTAGCAAAGTTACATACCTATAGAGCTCAAAGTTTGAGAATTTGAAGATGAAAGAAGATGAGAGTATAACAACCTACATGCAGAGAATAGATGAAGTCATCAACATGATCAGAGGCCTAGGTGAGAAACTAGAAGAATCTATTATAGTCCAAAAGATTATGAGATCTTTAACTGCCAAATTTGATGCAAAGGTTTCAATGGTGGAGGAAGCCAAATACATGAATACTCTCACAATGGATGAATTACAGAGAATTCTTTCAGCATACGAGATGAGGATGATTGGAACCAAGACTACCAAGAAAGAGGTAGCATTTAAGGTCAAGAAAGAAACCCAATCCAAGCAAGAAGAAGTAGAAGAAGAATTAGATTCAGAGGATGAATTAGATGATGAAAATATTGAAGCAATGTTTGTAAGAAGACTGAAAAGAGGTTCAGGTAAGTATAAAGGAAAATTCCTTTCAAATGCTTTGCATGTGGACAAGTAGGTCATTTTTTTGTTAAATGTCCAAAAAAAAATAAAGAAGCTTCAGTCTAAACATGAAGAGGATAATCATAAAAATAACAAGAGAGAAACTGGATATAAAAAGAAAAATAACAAGAATAAGTTCTTTAAGAACAAAAGGAACTTCTATTCAAAATAAGAATCAAGTGAATCTGATTCAAGCAACTCAGAAACTCTGAAAATGAAAATGATGAAGATCATTCTGAATGTTTTTTATGGCCATGGATGCATCTAAAGAATGCAACTCCAAAGGAAAGAATACAATTGACTTTGAAGACTCTGATGAAGAAGAAGCTGAAGTAAATCTTGAAGTTGAATTAGTATGTGCTCTTGAAGAATTGAGACTATGTAGAAGAAAGAATCAAAAGATGAGATGCACATTAAAAGATTATGAAGAAAAAATCCACATCTTTGAGGAAAGACAAACTCTAAGAGAAGAAGAAGAGGCTAATGAACTCAAAGAACTTGAAAATCAGCTAGAAAATATCTCAAACTCTTACAAATCAAAGGAGGATGAATGCACAAACTGAACTCAGAACTAGAGCGACTAAAATTTGAGATGGAACAAATGAGCAACAAGCTGATAGTGTATGAAAAGATAGAGAAGAGTTCTAATGTTTTGACTGGTATACTAAGTGGCCAACGTGATACAAATGATAAGTCTGGAATTGGTTTCAAGGAAGAAAGTAAGGAAAAGGAACCTGCAAAGAATGAAGGAAACAAGATTGCATCAATTCCAAGCACATCTTCTGCTACAAATAAAGAAGACATAAAAATAGTCAAGAGAAGGAAAACTACTCCTAGAATCACCTATGCAATGAGGTACACTCACTCTTTCTATGGTTATTTCTTTTCATGTAATTAGTTTGGACACAAAGCCATGAAATGTAAAAGATATACTAGAGGCTATAGAAGAAACTATAATTCATCTTACACTAGAATGAACTATAATGTTGTTCACTACAAGTATCATAAGAAGGGTCATGTAGCTTTAGAAAACAAACAAAAACAACCCAAACAAGATAAATGGGTGTATGTTGTAAAGAAAGATGCAAACAAAAGAAAAGAGTCTTTCTCAATAGTACAAACTGCATTTCATGTGTAAAATGAAGATAAAATCTAGTATCTAGATAGTGGATGCTCCAACCATATGATAGGTGACAAAAGAAAATTCATTTCATTGTCAAACAATGCATTGGGTGTTGTGAGATTTGGTGATAAAAATTCAACAAACATAGTTGGAAAAGGAACCTTGAGTCTAGATAATGGAAATACTATCACATAAAAAAATTTATACGTTGAAGGTCTCAAGCACAATTTGTTAAGTGTGAGTCAAATGTGAAAAAGGGGATACAATCTGATCTTCCATGACAAAGGTTGTGATATTATCAATGGAAAAATAGGAAAGAAAGTTGCAAAAGCCAAAAGGACAAAGAACAACATGTATGTGCTAAATGAAATAAATAATGAAAAATTCTTCACAAGTAAGGTTGATTACAATGGCTATGGCATAGGAGGCTTGGACACATGAGCTTTGAAAATCTAGTAAAACTAAGTGCTAAAGGGTGTGTGAAACATATGCCAAAAATTAAAAACCAACAGATACACTTTGCAAAGCATGCCTGCATGGTAAACAAACAAGGAGATCATTCAAGTCAAAATAATACTCTACAACTAGACCTTTGGAGTTGATTCATAGATCTTTGCGGTCCTAGAAATGAAAGTATACAAGGTGAGGTGTATTTCATGTTTTTGATAGATGATTACACTAGAATGACATGGGTAGTGTGTTTAAAGAAAAAGTTAGAAGCCTTAGACAAATTCAATAAATTCAAGGCACTAGTGGAGAATGAGAAGAAAAAAAGATCAAATGCTTAAGATCAGACAGAGGTGGAGAATTTGGTCTAATGAGTTTGATGAATTTTGTGAAGAAAATGGAATTAGAAGACAATTCTCAGTTGCTAGAACACCTCAAAAAATGGATTTGTTGAGAGGAAAAATAGAACTGTGCAAGAAATGGAAAGAACCATGTTGAATGAATCTAAACTACCAGATAGATATTGGAGTGAAGTGGTATATACAATGGTGTACATTTTAAACAGAGCTCAATTGAGAGTAAATAATGACAAAACACCATATGAATTATGGAAAAATAGGCCTGTGAATGTGAAACACATAAGATTTTTGGAAGTGCTACATCAAAAGAGATGAAGATAATTTGGGAAAATTTGACTCAAGATGTGATGAAGGCATATTTCTTGGCTACTCAAAGGCAGCCAATGTGGCTTACAAGTGCTACAATAAAAGGTTGCAGAAGATTGTAGAAAGCACAAATGTGAAGGTGGATGAGACTTCCAAGTCTAGCACTCAACATTGTAATGATCATGAAGAACAAGAAGAGGATGAAGAAATGGAAAATCCACGTGAAGAAGTAGATGAAGAGGAAGAAAGACTAGAAACTAAGACACCCTCAAGATAAGTAAAGAGGATCATCCGTTATATCGATAATTGGAAACAAAGAAGGTGACATTATCACAAGAAGAAGACTAAGAGAGCATAAAAACCATGAAGATATAACACTCTTGTCAATGATAGAACCCAATAACATTGCAGAAGTAAGTAAAGATCAGTATTGGGTGGATGCAATGAATGAAGAACTGGATCAGATAGAAAATAATGAAACCTAGGAGCTCGTGCAAGACCAAAGGATAAAAATGTAATTGGAATAAAGTGGGTTTTTGAAATAAGTTGAATGAAAAAGGAGAAGTAACAAGAAATAAGGAAAGACTTGTGTGCAAAGGCTATGCGCAAATGGAAGGAATCAAATTTGATGAAACATTTACACCAATGGAAAGGATGGAAGTAATAAGACTGTTCCTGGCATACTGACTTACAAGAAGATCAGATTGTTCTAGATGGATGTGAAATCAGCCTTCCTAAATGGTTTTATGAATGAAGAGGTATATATTGAACAACTTGATGGATTTTCACTAACTGAAGATAAATATTATGTGTGCAGGTTGAAAAAGGTGTTGTATGGACTGAAACAAGCTCCTAGAGATTGGTACAACATATTGGATTCATACCTCATTGAGCAAGGTTTTAGAAAAGGTGTTACTAATAGTAATCTCTACATCAAGGAAGAAGAAGATCATCTATTTATTGTCATTGTATATGTGGATGACATCATTTTTGGAGGAGATTATGACAAGATGACATATGAATTTGCTGATATGATGAAAGAGGAATTTGAAATGTCTATGCTTGGGGACCTCTCATTCTTTTTGGGCTTACAAATCAGTCAATCAAATCAAGGTATCTTCATATCCCAAACCAAGTATATCAAATAAATTCTAAAAAGGTTCAAGATGGAATATTGAAGACCTATAGGAACACTAATGGAAGTGGGATGCAAGTAGTAGGCCTAGTTGGAAGATCCAAGGGAAACACACCTCAAGGTAGTAAAGATAATTATGAGATATCTCATGGGAACACTTTATTATGGACTTTGGTACCTATTAGCATATGGATTTGCACGCATGCAAATGACATGCAAATATGTGGGAACGAATTCCCTCCTTAATGAAGGTGAGGCTGCCTTTATTGAAAACCAAAACAATATTTACATTTTTACATTCAAAATTGTATGTGGGGGTGTTTGGAACATCAATGGAAAGAAAAGTGAATGAAGGAGATGGAATGGAATGAAGGAAAGGGTTGAAATGGAATGAACTGAAATAACATGCAAGAGTTAGGTAAACATAGATCCTAATATTGCACGAAGAAGAAAGACGAATAACTAACACAAATAAAACAGAGTTTGAGTTAGCCAAACAAGAACGTGTAAAAGGGAACACACATGAGCAAGTAGATAATCATAGCTTTGATCAATGTGAACTTAGAACAACCGATTAATAATGTTGACAATAAGATCAAAGATAATATTTGCATGCAAGATTCAAAACACCTAACATCTAATGAACATAAGAACATAAAATGTTATAAGAGACAATGAATGAGACACAAAGTTCGTATTCCATTCACTCCAAAATGTTTTTCACAAAAGAGCACAAAGTTTCTTCCCGAAACAAAGCTTCCACAAAATTATTTTCTTCTCTCTCTCAAAGTCACCCTTTACAAATGAGCCCTCACTTCCTTTTATAACCCAAAAGTTGGTTACAAAGTAGTTAGGGTTTTACATGATCATTAAATATGGCACTTAAGTGACCTTTGACTTTTTCAACCAACTTAATTAAAAACAACCTAAAAATAGCAATTACTTAATACAACCATTGTTTCCCAAATAACAACACCTTTTAAAATATACAATAATAACCAGTTCCTTATCCATTGAAATGGGTTCAACCTATCTCAAGCATATGAGAAATGGACTTTCACACTTCATTAGATACCAAGAAAATGTACTCCTACATTGTTGGTGAAATTAGGATCTGCTTTGCTTTTGCCACAATTTAAAAGGATCTAAACCTTCCCAAAGTTTCAAACATATTTTCTTCTTCTGAAGGTTCACTTGGTCAAAGAATAGACTCACAAAATACTTGCAATTCAAGAATTCTACTTGGCATATCATTTAAATTATCAATTTTAGATTGAGCATTTTCATATAAGTTATTCAATTTGATGCACCGCTCCATGGAAACCGATGAGAAATTTTTGGCAGGAGTGTACATGTCCTTAAACAATTGTGAAAATTGTTCTTCCACCTGCTCCGATGAACACCTTTGATTATGCTCATTTACAAGGTTACAAGGAATCTCATCCATGAATTCCTGAATCAAGGAGAGTGAAGTGAATGCTTCATTGCACATGTTTTCATAATGGATCATAGAATCCTCGAGAAGCATTTTCTTTAATTTGAGATGTAGACACCAAAGAAAACGTGTCCCTCAATGTTCAAATTCAAGAATTCCTTCGATAGCTAAAACAAGATTCCATACTTGTCATCTCCTCGAAAACTAGGCAATATCTCATCCAAATTTGATATAGCAAAAACAAAAGTTTCTTTGAAAGAAATAATTGGATCAAGATACACACCGACATCTTCATGAAGCTTAACCTGCAGTCTTGATCATTCCCTGGCCTAAAACAAGAATATCCGAAAGCCAAGTTTTAGTAACATGGCCCAATGTGTTTATTTCTTTTGAAAAATTGAGAGTCTCTTCATCTAGGCAGCCACTACATCAGTGCATGGGAAGGTGGATGATATGGGATTTATCAAATGTTGAACATATTCCACCAATTGATTATTTTCGGCCTTGAGCCGAGATTTTGAGACTTGTATTTCTCAAGTCTTTTTAGCATGATATCAATTAAATCTTAAGCCATCGCCATCTCACTTTCTAATGTAGATCTTCCAAGTCCCGATCTAGAAACTTCATAGTCAAAGAAGCATCATAACATCGCACTCCTTATCCACTTGTGGAATGGCAAGGTCTGCAAATTTGTTTCCATCATTATCTACCATTATTTGAGGAAGCACCTTATGATTTTTAGGAATGACATCATTCGAAATTTTGAAAAGGGCATCAAAACGATGTCAATTGGCTTGACAACTCTCTTTCTTTTCTTTACTTGAATCAACCCAGAAGGAGTATCTTTCACTATTTCGCAATACAAAATCCTCGGAGCTCAAATCAATATTCTCATTATTTCGACATCATGATACCCTTCTTGGATCCTATCTACAACCTCGATTTGAGGAGACCCAACCTTAATATCCACTTCCCGATTATTCGGGAGATTTTGGGAAATCCCTTCATGAACTACATTCTCGAAGTGTTTGATATTTGAATTACTGCACTGATTGGATGCTTGTTTGAAGCATGGTTGGGGATCACTTACTACCGGCTTCGAAAGTGCTATTAACGATGTGGGTAGAAGAATCTCTACTCGAGGTAGAAAATCTAGACACACGCTCTCTTCCTTCTTCAAGGTTTGAATCTTTGGATCTCTCTCCTCGTGACACGTTACTTAGTGAAGTGGATTTTGGCAACCACTCTTTTCTTTCCCATTGTGTATGATTGGATGGTAATGAAGTTGATCGAGAAGAAACCTTGGTCGGATGGAGACCCCCTCGTATAGGAAATTTTGTGATCCCAAAATGTGATCTAGAATTGATTACAATTTGGCAAGTTCCCTGTCATACCAAGATATGCTTCTTTCAATAATTGGTTGGTTCTTGCCATCAAGAGAAAATTCATCTTTTTTAGTCCAGTTGATTCAAGGCAATGGGGTAAAGGAAATAACATCATAGGAGGGATCGACGACATCCTCATCATCATCTATGAATGAATCGGAAGGACTCTTGATGTGGAAGGCCTTGATCCGAGAAAGTTTTAGGTGAGAGTACTCCCGCCTTCTTACCTCATGTTCATCGAGCAAGCAGCCCGAAATCTTCCATGGTAGGATTATGTTGGTACTTCGCTCCCATAATATTTTTCATATATCCATTGATATCAAACTCGGGATCTCTTCACATATGGATGGATTGTTATGAGAGTAAAATCTTTTTCCATGATTTGTGCTTGAATATATTTGGGCATTGATATTCCCGATTTGGATTGGGAAATGGATTCCTAGAGCAAAGGCTTATCAAAAAGAAGGTAGTGAACTTGGAATAACTATTGTGCTAACTCCATTAATGCCCATTTGTCACCGATGTACTTAGGGAGTTTCCATGGGTACTAGTAAAGCCACTCACGCGAATGTAGGAAAAAGATGAAAATTGTATAAACTAGGTTCCCCATCGGGAAATGACACTCATGGCTTCTTTGGAAAACCTTTCCTCAGTATTCTGATTCAGGTTCTAGATCACATGGAAGGTGAATGCATCGTTGACTCTTTTAAAATGGGGAGAACTATTTTTGAAGCTGAGTTGAGGGTAATAGTGAAACACACTGTTTGACGACCCCATGACTCCTCTCGTTTCAAGTCTCGAAAATAGCTTTCTTCGTAGCACCGCATAGGTTAGATATGAAGTCATGTAGAAACATCCATCATCTTAACTTATATCAATTATTTGTGAATGATGTTACTCATGATGGTGGCCCAATCCACAAACTCTTTTCGCTAGGATGATACAGATAAACCGGTACATCCATGGGTGAAAAATCCTTGCAGAAGGTAGACCTAAAACTTGACTTAGAGAGTGATCATATCTCTAATTTCTTCCACGAACCGAATGCGTGTACGAGTTCTTTGGGGAGCCTATAAGTTTGAAGTCTCTGGTTACTAAATACTTGTTGTTGACCATTTTGCTCCATGTCGTGGGTTCTTCATCCTGTAACTCTTGACCGATCAAGAAAGTGATATCCAAATTCTTGGTTAAGTTGGGTATTCCAAGTAACTCCTCAATGTGTTCAGTGTGTGATTAAGAGGAAAGGCTTGCGATTATCTTTGAAAATTCCTCATCTCTCTGTGGTCATAATGCTCTGTGTAAGAAATAACCAACTCGTACACCGCACCGAGACAGGAATGTTAGTACTTGGGGTAGGCAACTATGGTAAAGCCTATATGAGAAAATAGTTTTGCCTTCGTTTTCACTGCTCACAAAATTGTTGCATGTTAATGTGACCCAAATTTGTATCGTTGATGTTTTTCATATGCTAACTTAATGGAGCTGGGAGGGATAATTCCTTGGAATTCATATTTTAGGCGATTTGTTAGATTTCCCATTGGCTTCCTCGATCTCCGCAGATTTGGATTTTTGGTCATTATGGATTTAATGAAAAGTGACTGTGCATGCTAGATATATAAACGGGCCGGGTCTCGCCTCCTAAACCTCGATGATGCAAGAGAAAAAATATTTTTCTTTAATATTATTATTATTATTATTATTTTTAAAAATAATAATAATTGATCTCAATTACAATTTTCTTTTAATATGTCAATACAAACCAATCGAGATTAAGCTCAATTCTAGATCGATCGATACAACGATAAATATACTTTAGTTAGAATCTCCCAATTTTAATATATATATTTGATAAAACAAATTCTCCTCTATGCGTGAATGGCTTGTCACAATGGATGCATGGTCTCTCCTCATGGCGTGGAAAACCTTCTCTTCTTCATTCATGCAAAAACTCAAAACATTTTTGTTTTATTTGTTGATCAATGCATGCATGGGATCCCTTCAAATGGGTGCGTGGAAAATGCTCCAAAATTTATAATCAATTTTCGTTGTTCTCCTTTTCACAATACTCGCGCATTTTTTTAAAAAAATTGTTCTTTTCGCTCGCGTGCATGCATGAGAATCAATCTTTATTTTTGTTTTTAAAATTGTTCTTATTTGCCTTCATCAATGTGCAGTGTTTGCCTCTTTTTCTTTTTTTTTTTTTTGCAAGCCGTGGAAAATCACTGCTGGTGATTGTCTTTAACTATTTTCTATGGCTTGCACTTTCTTCACTTTTCCTTTTAATATTTCTTAACCGTGTTTGACTGTCCTCTTTCTTGGGCACCGGAAAAGGATTCTTTTGTCTTCTTATCTATTTCTCGTGTGCATGAATTTACTTCTTTTTTATTTAAAAATTGCTTTATTTGTCGTGCACCTCCTTTGCAATGCTGCATGGAAAGTCCTGGTGGGTGTGTGGAAGGGCTACGTAGAAATGTCTTATACCTTCACCCGTTGCCCTCTTTCTTTCAATGCGTGAGTAATATTATTCCTTGTCTTTTTCTCGCTATTTTGACTGTTTTATAATTTAAAAACTTGTTCTTTTTTCCTTTTCCCCAGCCAGGTGGAAAGATGTTTGGGTTGTGCGCCTCTACAGAAAATGCGTGGATAGCTACTATTTCCCTTGCACATTTTTTAAAAATTGTTCTTTCTTTTTTTTTTGGTTTCCCACATGGCCTGTGGTTGCACTTTGTTGCCCCTGCGTAGAAGGATGTGTTCTTTTTCGCATGCATGGGATTCCTCCCGGGTTGGGTGGCCTACCTTAATCTTCTTGAAACTGTTCTTTCTTCTATGCATGGAAAATTCCTTCATTGGCTGTCCCAATGGCTGTGTTCTCTCTTTTTGCATAAAACCTCTTGTATTTCTTCTTCACAATGGCATTCACAGTATTGTGGAATGTGATAAAATATTACTTCCTTCAGAAGAAATAAGAAGCAAAGCTTCGCATGACTTTTTCCAATGGGTTTGAAGGAGGAAGTTATGGGATTAATCTAACTTCCTCTCTTCCCGGGTAGTGGCTTAAGTGCCAGGGGAAATAGGAAAGCAATGGACAATGCCAATGGGAATGGCAAAGCTGGTCAGTAATCCCCATTCAATTTCCCCATGTGGGAAATTGGGGGAATTTCTTGCTAGTTAGCCAATCCAAGATTTGACAATTGGTGGAGAAAATCCCACGCATGGAATATTTGAAGAAGATTGCTAAGGAAAGGGGAAATTCGGGTTCGGGAAGCCGATTGATTCTTGGTTGGAAGCGTAAGCTTACTTCCCGCATTAAAATTTGTCAAATGAACTTTTAATTTATATTTATTTAATTAAATACTTTTCAAGTGATTTAAAAATTAATTTAATCAAACAAGGAGCAATTAATTAATTAAATATTAATTAATTTTAATGTATTTTAATGTGATTTAAAGCCCGGTGAGAAGATTTATTGCGTAAAATAATGAAACGAAGATCAAACGATCACAAAATGAGACGATCGCAATGAGGGCAATGAACCACACAAAGTAACACTTTTCAAATTTTTCAAATTTTTCATTTTTATTATAATTTTGCAAAGTCAAAATTAGCTAACAACTGGCTCTGATTGGGGACAAGGACTTCATGGACGCAAAGAATAGACTCCGTGATCAAAATATTAATGAACATGATCTCAAAATGATGGGGCACAAAAATGAGGTGACACAAGAGAGGAGACCGAAAAATAGGGAAACAAACAAACCAAAATCCTAATTACCTATGTACATACAGGGAACAACCCGTTTTCAATTTTTATAATGCTTGAGATATCGTCTCCCACTATAGGAAAAGGCAAAAGAGTTCCATCAGATATGACAGTAATAGGTACTATCTCCACGTAAATGCCTTATTTTGAACAGTCCCACCACAAAGTGAGTCAAACTTCCCATGCTTTCTTTTGGCTCACATCTTTTGTCCCAAAGAAGAACTAAGTCATTGATTTGAAATTGTCTCTCCCTAGTTTTCCTATCAAACAATTTCTTTACCTTTGATTGGTGTTCCTCAATCCTATTTTCCACTTGAATTCTTTGTTCCTCGAGCTTGCTTTAGAACATGATCCTTTATCTAATGCATTGGTGAAGCATTCATCATCAATCGCCCGAGATAATTTTAATGCCGGTAACCCCAATGTGACAGAATTTGAACATCGCCCATATAAAAGTTGAAATGGAGATATTCTCGATTTCCCCTTTGGGAGTTATGTGATCAGCCCACAATGCATCATATAACTTTTGTGCCATGTTCTTTGATTTTCTTCAACTAACTTGCACACAATAGTAATGAGGTTTTTGCATGGATTCAACCCGACCTTTTCCCGAGGGTAGTGATTTGATGAATGAGACAAAGATATCCCATATCCATAACAAAAACCTATCATCTCTGCAGAAGAAAAATTTGAGGCATTTTCCATCACAATCTTGTGTGGAATTCCATAACGAACCAATATATTTTCTTTGATGAAATCACATATTACTGCAATAGATGTTTGTTTCACTGGTATAGCTTCCACCCACTTTGTAAAGTAATCATGGTGGTGAGCACGTGAGTATGACCAGCACTAGAATTAGGATTCGTAATCCCGATGAAATCTAAACCCCATTATCAAAATGGTTCTTCAATGACAATTGGCTTCAAAGGCAAAGTTGCCAACTTTGGTCTTCCAACAAATTGTTGACAAGCTTCACATTTTGTCACCCATTTTTGAGCATCGGAAAACATAGTGGGCTAGTAATAATGTGCTCTCAAAATTTTATGGGTCATTCACTGGGCCAGAGAAATGACCACCGCAAGCATGATTGTGGAAAGCTTCCAACAACCTAGGTTGTTGTTCTTTATCAACACATCTGAGGAACATGTCACAATTCCTTTCTTAAACAACGTGTTATCCCAAATGATGTACTTGACAGCTCTTAATTTGATAGCTCATTTCTCTTTAGCTTTCAGATTCTCTGGACACTTGCCATATGTGAGGAAGTAGGAAATATCATAATACCATTCATCTGTGGTACTAACAAAAACTACCAATGGTAAATTTTCTTCAACTAGTTCTTCCTCGGAGTTATCTCGTGGTTCATTCTCTGCAATGAGTTGGTAGAGTCCTCTTCCTCGAACCAACTTGGTAGGCTTGATGTCTAAATCATATTCTTGGATCTTGGAGACCCAATTACCTCTCTTAGATCCTGGTTCCTGTTGTGTCAACATTGATTTCACCGCAGTGTCCGGAACTAAGACTTTGGTGTGAGAATTCAACACGTAATACTTAAAGTGTTTCAGGGATCTTACCACCATGTACGCATGTCTCTCAAAAGGAGTGTAATTAAGTTCATGTTTCTTGAATCCCGAACTCATGAATACGATAGGAGATTCAATCTTTCTTGATTGTGTTGAGTCAAAATTGTGGAGATTGTGTGTGTTGAAGCATAGCAATAGATTATAAAATCCTTTATAAAATTGGGACATACCATGTAGGAGCTTTTGCAATAGCACCTTTAATTTTCTCAAATGCCTCTCTACCTTCCTTTGACCATTTGAAGGATTATTTTCCTTTCATCATATCAGTGATTTCTTTAGTCACCAAAGAAAATCTGGGCATGAAACTTCTCAAAAAGTTCACCTTCCCGAAGAAGGAGTGGACTCCGTGATTACTTGTATGTAAGAAAAATTCTTTATAGCTTGAACACGTCATGATCGATATTAGTTCCTTCCTTAGAAACAATATGACCTAGGAGTTTTCCTTATGTAACTCCGAACACGGAATTTTTGGATTCAAAGAGATCTTATGAAGTCCGTACCTTTGCAATATTTTCTCCAAATCCCTTAGGTGATCTTCTCATTTCTTAGAGAACACTGTCAAGTCATCTAGGTATATCATAATGATATTTTATTTATAATTCGAGAATGCCATATCCATGGCCCTTTGAAAAGTTGCACCTAAAGCATTGATCAAACCAAGGAATTATTCTATACGTGAACGTACTCCTGTGGGGTAGTGAATGTGGTTTTATGTTGATCTTCTCTAGCCACTTCAATCTGATTATAGCTAGAGAAACCATCTAGCATGAGATAGCTTTCCGATCTTGTTACTACCTATAGAATATGGTCCATGACTCGGCAAAGGTAATTGTCTTTCAAGGAAGCTTGATTAAGATTGCAAAAATCCATGCAAATCCTAATTTCTCCATTTTTATTGCGAATCGGTACAATATTAGCTATCCAGGTTGAATGTCGAATAGGAAACACTATTTATGCATCTAGCATCTTTTGAACTTCATGAAATATTGTCCCGTAATCTTGGGATTATATTGTCTTTTCTTTTACTCGAATGGAACTACACGCTAGGCTTTAAAGGTATGGCATGCTCCATTTCCCTGGGTTGGAAAGACTTCAAGTCTTCATATGAATAAGCCAAAACGTCAGAATATTTGGTAAGTAGACTTATGAATTTCCTGTGCTCCTCAGGTGAGCAACACTTACCAATATTGATTAGGCGAGGTTTATCCTTGGTACCGATATTAACTTGCTCATAGTCAACAGAATTTGCAAGTCCTGCCTGCTCTTTCTCTTTGATAAACTTGTCATGTTTGTCAAAAAGTTCTTCAAGTGAAACCAATCCTTTGGAATTTTATTTCCTTTGATTTCAATGATGTCATCACCAAGATCTTCGCTTCTCTCCTTCCCGAATGGGTGAGGTAGTTGATTTTGCAAAATGTAGAATCACTTCCTTCAAAGTACAATTGTTCAAAATTTTCTCTTTTCCAAGAAGGAAATAATTTGTTGATCATCATTAAATACTTGCCAATTTTTCATACATAAGGAACACTCACCTAAAGACCATTTTAATGGTGTATTTGACTTGATCAAATTCTCGAATGAGGAATCATTAATGAAGTTTCGAGACTGCTAGAGAATCTACTTTTTCATTCTTTTCACGAGGATAAATTTTATGGAAAAAGTGTCGAAGACTTCGATCAAGGCCCCACACTTTATTTCGTAGTGTCTCAAATGATCATTCTTTACTTAGAACTAATTTCTTACCTTTTTCACGATCAATTCCGCATCTCCAAAGACTTCCAAATTTTTGATCCCTTTCTCCTCTGCAACTTGAAGGCCAAGGATTAAAGCCTCGTACTCTCTAAGTGTTATTAGTATTTGAAAATTCAAGTTTGTAGGAAAAAGGAAATATTTTACCATTTGGAGATATGAGCACCACTCCTACACTAGAACCCGTCGAGAAACAACTTCCATCGAACTCAAGAGTCCAGATCTCATTGGAATCTTGGCAAGTGATCTCAGGGGTATGAACTTTCTGTAGTCATCATATAATTACCCATACTTGAGCCTTGGAAAAGGATCTATGTGCGAGGATCTTCGGTTTTAGTTACCGTGAACTTTGCCTGAGCTTCCGGCATAAGCTTTTTCATCTCTCCATTGATAGGAATCATGGCGTGAGACCAGTCCATTTGAATCTCACCACCCAAATCCCTACAAAATTTCCTACTCAACAACATTCCATACGAGGTGGGAATATCGCAACTAAAATAGTTACCTTAACTCGCTTTTGAGGGAATTGGGATAAAACCATTTGGGCAACTTTAATTTTCCTGATTCCATGGGAACTTGATTCGAATGTTCTCATACAAGTCAAACCAAGAGCATGTGCTACTTTTTTCGGCATCACATTATCCGAGGCTCCGAATTCTATAATGTAATTACTTAATTTACATCCATTGATCAGAAAAGACACAAAGAAAGGTTTGATCTTTTCATTTGAAGGTGTAGTGGCTGCCACAATATTTTGAGTTTTCCCATCTTTGGGAGTTTTCATAATTCCTTTGGAGGAATGAATAGTAGAGTCACCTTTGATAAACTAGACCAATTTCTCAAGCTGATCCTTGTTGGATTTCAAGTACTCTACCTGTGACATGGAGATTTTTTTTTATTGATATGATCAATGATATCAAATTTAGGCAAAGTAATCGTACTTAAAGTCTCAAATATAAGTTCTTTCGAACTTGATGATGGCACACTTTTGACCTTGGCCTCGGGCTTGGTTGACACTGATGTGGAAGAAGGAACTTTCTTCGTATTTGGTTTACCAACCGATTGATCTAACAAAGGCCCTCCTTTCTTTAAGATAGTCTTGACCTTTGAAAACCCTTGGACTCTTGGGATCCTCATTTTCTTGGATTCTTTGGGAGTTTCCTTGGAAACCTCTTTATCTCCCGCCTTAGTGGTATCCGCTCCTTTTTCTAAGAGCGTGTGAAAATGGTGAAAGATTGACTATTCATATCTTCTATAATTTCTTTGTATTCATCTTTCTCATCGGAATGATACTCAAAGAAATGATTATTACTTTCCCCCTCGTGATCTTCAACTTCAAGTTTAGATGGTAACTGCCTCTTCCTCATCAACCTCAACGACTTCAATCTCATCATCACTTTCTTCAATGACATCACATTTGGAATTAGTTGTGGGGGAGCTACTTCAATATCAAGCCTTGTTGGAGCACCCGCAAAAGCTTTGTTGGGAAATATCCTTTTCTCGGGATGTCTTTGTAAGGAAAGGGCTTACTACTTTGAGCAACTTTCTTTTCAAAGCCAAAGACATCATTAGCCAACTTAGTGAGTATAGTTTAAGCGTTGGGAGTTTCTTGACTATTTTCTTTGAGAGAATTTTTCTTGAATTTTCCTACCATGATTAAGTCATCTTCAATTTCTATGGCCAAGGATTAAGCAAGTTCCAAAGTAGCCACCCTATCCCTTCACAAGTTGATAGCACACTTTGGTTGTTGTGCGTTAATAAATAAAAAAATTTGTCCATCAAGGTTTGGACAAATCCCAAAGAGGGAACTTTGTTCACCATCTTGTTGAATTTAGCCACGAAATTCCTCATGGGTTATGTTGGCTCTTTCTTCACCCGAGATAGCTTGGGCAAGAAGATCATGTTCATCTTCTCGCCATTTTGAATCAATTTTCAAACTTGGTTTTCATATTGTTCCAATTTGTGATACATCCATTAGGTAGATGATGAAACCAATTTATAAAGAACATCACGCAATGTTTCGAATAAAATAAAATAGCAACATCTTCATATTCAACAACTTTATTAAAACAACACATATAAAAGAAAAAGGAAGAGATATGGTCATCTGCAACGCCTTCCCATCTCCGTTTGAACTTGGGAAGAATATTTCTTGATCCTCGTGGGAGTTCATGTCGATCCGTAAGGCCAACGGGCCTATGGCATTTCCCATGGTATGCGTTGGCTGCCATTTGAGAAAAGGTGGTATGTGAAGGTAAAACAACGTGAGAAAGGACAAGTGCTTGACTAGTAGGATGATTCCTTCCTTGCTTGCTCTTTCAAGACTTGATGCAAGGCTTACTTGCAGATCTACGAGGTGTGTTCTTCTTTGGAGGAGATAACTTGAAAC
Organism: Taxus wallichiana var. yunnanensis; assembly: GCA_018340775.1. Classification (NCBI taxonomy): domain Eukaryota; kingdom Viridiplantae; phylum Streptophyta; class Pinopsida; order Cupressales; family Taxaceae; genus Taxus; species Taxus wallichiana. Next base: position 818,558,911 of record CM031240.1, read on the forward strand.
CAAATTTTCCTTGAAATTCAAAAGTGGGGTCGATCAACCTTTAGATTTTTATCCTCACGTAAACCTCTTTCCTTATAGTTTGGAATCTTTATGGTGAAGGATCACTTTGGCGTGTTTCAACCAGCTCTAGACTTTTCTCTTCACTCTCTTTCTTGAGCTATTTGTGCCCGAATAACTCTGGAGAACTCTCACGGCTTTATCTTCTTCATTGTCTAGTACCGATGTGGCGAGATGAAAATGATGGTTACTTATTTACTTTTCCCAAATAGCTTGCCTCAAATCGATGATATGTCTTCTCGAGTATCTCGCAAAAACAAGATTTGGTTGCAAGATAGGTGGGTTAACCCGTAATAGTCATACAAATTTTTACCTTGGTGGAAGAGGACCACGTCGATGAAAAATGATCAAGCACGTGTCCAGAGGTCTTCTAACCACAAGTGCGGGTTCTCTTCTCCTAAGGTCTTCGATGTAGATTTGTATGTCAATGGCTCTATCAATAGCCACAAATTGCTGCAAGCTTTCACGGTTTTCCCAAGCTACTGCTCAAGGTTGGTAGCAATATCTACTTGGAAATCTTCTATCGTGCACAAGATTCGGTTGAAAACTCGGAGCTTATAGAGGGGATAATCATAAATATTTAACCAAGCACTGGTTAATGATTCCTAAATCCCTCAAATGAGTCGCCAAAAACTATTAGCATATGAATTTACATGCATGCAAATGACATGCAACAAAGGTGGGAATGAAGTCCCTCCTCAATGAAGGTGAGGCCCTTTATTGAAAACAAAACCGTATTTACATTTGAGACATTCAAAATTATATGTGGGGGTGTTTGGAACATCAATGGAAAGAAAAGTGAATGAAGGAGATGGAATGGAATGAAGGAAAGGGGTGAAATGGAATGAATTGAAAGAACATGCAATAGTTAGGTAAACACAAAGCCTAATATTATACGAAGAAGAAAGACAAATAACTAACACAAATAAAATGAGTTTGAGTTAGCCAAACAAGAACATGTAAAAGGGAACACACATGAGCAAGTAGATAATCAAAGCTTGATCACTATGAACTAGAACAAATGATTAATAATGTTGACAATAAGATCAAAGATAATATTTGCATGCAAGATTCAAAACACCTAACATCTAATGAACATAAGAACATCAAATGTTACAAGAGACAATGAATGAGACACAAAGTTCATATTCCATTAACTCCAAAATGTTTTTCACAAAAGAACACAAAGTTTCTTCTGAAACAAAGCTTGCATTAAAAAAGTCAATTTTTTCTTCCTCTCTCAAAGTCACCCTTTACAAATGAGCCCTCACTTTTTTATTAACCCAAAAGTTGGTTCAAAGTAGTTAGGGTTTTACATGATCATTAAATAAGGCACTTAAGTGACCTTTCGATCCTATCTATTTACACAACCTCAATATCCACAACCTCAATATCCACTTCCCGATTATTCGGGAGATTTTGGGAAATCCCTTCATGAACTACATGCTCTAAAGTGTTTGATATTTGAATAACCCGCACCTAAGAGGATGCTTGTTTCAAGCATGGTGGGATCATTTACTACTAGCCTTCCGAGCACTATTAATGATGTGGGTAGAAGAATCTCTACTTGAGGTAGAAAATCTAGACACACACTCTCTTCCTTCTTTCGAGGTTTAGGATCTTTAGATCTCTCTCCTCATAACACGTTACTTGGCGAAGTGGATTTTGGCAACCACTCTTTTCTTGCTTGTTGTGTATGATGGATGGTAATGAGGTTGATGAGAAGAAACCTTGGTCGGATGGAGATCCCTCCTATAGGTAATTTTTGTGATCCGAAACATGATCTGGAATTGATTGCAATTTGGTAAGTTCCTCGTCATACCAAGATATGCTTCTTTCAATAATTGGTTGGTTCTTTCCATCAAGAGAAAATTCATCTCTTTTAGTCTAGTCAGTCGATTTGAGGCAATGGGGTAAAAGCAACAACATCATAGAGGGATCGATGAAATCCTCATCATCATCTATGAATGAATCGAGAGGACTCTTGATGTGGAAGGCCTTGATCTAAGAAAGTGTTAGCGAGAGTACTCCCATCTTCTTACCTCATGTTCATCGAGAATAAGCAGCCTAGAAATATTCCATGGTAGGATTATGTTGGTACTTCACTCCCGTAATATTTTGCATATATCCATTGATATCAAATTGGGCTCTCTTCACATATGGATGGATGGTTTATGAGAGTTAACTCTTTTTCCATGAGGTGTGCACTCAAATAGATTTGGGCATTGGTATTCCCCAATTTGGATTGGGAAATGGATTCCCTGGACGATGCTTGTCATAAAGAAGGTAGTGAACTTGGAATAACTATCGTGTCACCCATTAATGTCCATCTGTCACTAACGTAATTAGGGAGTTTCCACGGGTACCAAAGCAAAGCCACTCACACGAATGTAGGAAAAAGATGAAAATTGTATAAACCAGGTTCCCCATTGGGAAATGACACTCATGGCTTCTTTGGAAAACCTTTCCTCAAGCATTCGATTCAGTTACGGATCACACGGAATTTGAATGCATCGTTGACTCTTATAAAATGGTGAGAACTAATTTTGAAGCTGAGTGAGGGTAATAGTGAAACACACTTCGACAACCCCATGACTCCTCTCGTTTCAAGTCCTAAAAATAGATTCCTTCGTGCTATCAGATAGGTCATATATGAAGTCATGTAGAAGCATCCAATCATCTTAACTTCTATCAATTGCTTTTGAATGGTGTTACCGATGATGGTGGCCCAATCCACAAACTCCTTCTTGGCTAGGATGATACATATAAACCGGTACATCCATGGGTGAAAAATCCTCAGTAAGGTAGACCAAACTCGACTTAGAGAGTGATCATGTCTCCGATTTCTTCCACGAACTCAACATGGTACATTTCTTTGGGGATCCTATCAATTCGAGGTCTCTTGGTTACTACCTAGTTGTTATTGACCATTTTTCTCCATCTAGGGGTTCTCATCCCGTAACTCTTGCTACTGATTGGTGAGTGATATCCGTATTCTCTTAAAATTTGGGTATTCTGAGAAACTCCTCAATGTGTTCAGGTGTGATTAAGAGGAAAGGCTCGTGATTATCTTTGAAAATTCCTCGTCTCTCAGGGTCATAATGCTCGCGCAAGCAATAACCAACTCTAGACACTGCACCAAGACAGGGAATGTTGTTGCTTGGGGTAGGCCACTATGGTAAAGCCTATCTGAGAAAATGGTTTTTCCTTCAGTTTTCACTCACTCACAAAATTGTTGCACGTTGATGTGACCTAGATTTGTATCAGTGATGTTGTCATATGCTAACTTAATGGAGCTAGGAGGGATAATTCCTTGGAATTCATATTTTAGGGCAGATTTGTTAGATTTCTCCACTGGCTTCCTCGATCTCCCCACAGATTTGGATTTTTCGGCCATTATGAATTTAATAGAAAAGTGACTCAAGCACGCCATACAATGCAAATGGGGCCAGGTCTCGCCTTCCAAAACCCCGATGTCAGCAAGAAAAATATTTTTTTGCTTTAATATTATATTATTATTATTATTTTTAAAATAATAATAATAATTGATCTCGAATTACAATTTTCTTTTAATATGTCAATACAAACAAATCGAGACTAAGCTCGAATTCTAGATCGAGCGATACAACGATAAATATATTTTAATTAAAATCTCCCAATTTTAATAAATATTTGATAGAACAAATTCTCCTTGCTATGCGTGAATGGCTTGTCAATGGATGTGTGGTCTCTCCTCCTTGGCATGGAAAACCTTCTCTTCCTTGTGCATGCAAAAACTCAAAACATTTTTGTTTTATTTGTTGATCAATGCATGCGTGGGATCCCTTCAAATGGGTGCATGGAAAAATGCTCCAAAATTTATAATCAATTTTCGTTGTTCTCCTTTTCATAATACTTGCGCATTTTGTTAAAAAAAAAAAACTTGTTTTTTCTGTGCATGCATGAGAATCAATCTTTATTTCTATTTTTAAAATTGTTCTTATTTTCCTTTTGTCCAATGCGCAAGCTCAAAATGCCTCTTTTTTATTTTTTTTCCAAGGCATGGAAAACTGTTGGTGGTTGTCTTTAACTATTTTCTATGGCATGCACTTTCTTCAGTCTTTTCCTTTTTAATATTTCTTAACTGTGTTTGGACTGTCCTCTTTCTTGGGCACTTGGAAAAGGATTCTTTTGTCTTCTTCTCTATTTCTCAAGTGCATGAATTTGCTTCTTTTTTATTTAAAGACTACTTTATTTTCCAGGTGCCTCTTTATGGCTACATGGAAAGTCCTGGTGGGTGCGTGGAAGGGCTACATAGAAATGTCTTATGCCTTCACCTGTTGCCCTCTTTCTTTCAATGCGTGAGTAATATTCTTCCTTGTCTTTTATGCTATTTTGGACTATTTCAGATAGTTTAAAAAACTTGTTCTTTTTTCCTTTTCCCCAGCCGCGTGGAAAGATGTTTGGGCTGCAATGCATCCTCTACTATAGGAAAATGTGTGGACAACTACTATTTCTTGCGCATTTTTAAAAATTGTTCTTTCCTTTGTTTTTGGTTTCCACATGGCCTCGTGGTTGCACTTTGCTGCCCCTACATGGAAGGATGTGCTCTTTTTGGCATGCGTGGGATTCCCTCCCGGCTAGGTGGCCTTCCTTTAATCTTTAAAATCTGTTCTTTCTTCTATGCATGGAGAATTCCTTCTTTATTTGGCTGTCCAATAGCGTGTCTCTCTTTTGCATAAGACCTCTTGTATTTCTTCTTCACAATGGTGTTCGATCAGGAATGTGACAAAATATTACTTGTTCTTCAAGAAATAAGAAGCAAAGCTTCGCATGACTTTTCCAATGGGTTTGATGGAGGAAGTTATGGGATTAATCTAACTTCCTCTCTTCCCGGGTAGTGGCTTAAGTGCCAGGGGAAATGGGGAAAGCAATGGACAATTTCCAATGGGAATGGCAAAGCGGGTTGGTAATCCTCATTCAATTTTCCCATGTGGGAAATTGGGGACTTTCTTTCCGTTAGCCAATCCATGATTTGGCAATTGGTGGAGAAAATCCCACGTGTAGGAAATTTGAAGAAGATTACCAAGGAAAGGGAAACTCCGGTTTGGGAAGCCGATTGGCTTTCGGCAATAGAAAGTGTAAGCTTACTTCCCGGCATTAAAATTTGTCAATGAACTTTTAATTTATATTTATTTAATTAAATACTTCTCAAGTGATTTAAAAATTAATTTAATCAAACAAGGAGCAATTAATTAATTAATTTTAATGTATTTTAATGTGATTTAAGTGTAATAAGTGTCTCTAAGAACCCCATGTTCCACTCAAAGACCAAAAATATTCCAATTAGATATCATTTCTTAAGGGAACAAGTGAATGACAAGAAAATCAGTCTAGAATATGTGAGCACAAAAGAAGAAATTGTAGACATTATGACCAAGCCACTGCCAAAATCTACTTTTGAGCACTTAAGGAATGAATTGGGGGTCATTCCTGATCCCACCAACAACTAGAAGGTGTGCAGAAAAAGTGAGGGATCACTCATGTAATATCAGCTCCTAATCAGTGCCAAATAGTATTTGTGACAAGGGGAGCTAGTCTGCTAGCTCAATATTATCAAAGTATACATCATCTCAAGGGGAGCATTATCACGAGCATATCATGTCATATGAATTAGAAGCATGTGCCAAGGGGGAGCTTCTTGAGGAAGGAACATGTTATATCTAGCTTACCAACATTTTCATCTTTATGCGGCATAGATGGCCCTTGTCATGACATCAAAGGGGAGCGAAGATGAAATCAAAAACCATCCGGTCTTATAGAAAGGGGAGAGACACAAAACCATACAAGTAATATCAAAAGGGGAGAGAATCTAAAACCAGAAATCTACCAAGGGAGAGTTACAGAGTGTTTTCAAAACCAAGTATGTAAGTATTTTGCCATCAAAAGTTTGTAGGTTTTTGTGGTATTAAATTTTTGAGGTGTTTCCGTCAATGACAAAGTGGAAGATTTTTGGACCTTTTTCATTTTTCATATGTGTTTTCATTGATGTAAAGCTACATTGATGGAAAAATGGAAAGAAAAATTATAGTGCAAGTGCTATGCATATCAACCTTGTATGAAGAGAAAGATTTGGCAAGAGAAATGTGAAGGTTGATTGGTAGTGTCAGCTCTCAGAGGATTCATGATGATCAAGGATAAGTTCTAAGGGAATTAATCAGTTCTTGTGGAAGTTACAGACATAAGGAGATAGCCGTTGAATTCAAGTAGTCACGCGAGGTCTATAGGAATCAGAGAACTCTAGAAGAAGTCGTGGAAGCTTAGTGAAGGATGCAAGTAAAAGGATGAAGGCCCCAAAGCAAAAAAAAAGATAGAGGATGAGCCGAGAATAAGAATGGTAAGAATGTGGATGTGAGGGAAGATTCGTGGAAGTATGAATAGTCCAAGGCAAATCCATGGGGTAAGGATGTCTTGAGAAACCGCATATAAGGGGAAAAGCCGCGAAGAAACATAAAAGTCACTAAGGATGAAAGATAGCCACGGAGAACAATAAAATCCCCAGAGTTAAAAGGATAGAGTCATGGACATGGAACAAAGTTGCAAGAAGGAAGGCATAAGAAGGAAAGACACGTAACATTAAAAATCCACGAAGCAAAGAAAATTCGTGGAAAAATGAAAATCCGCCATGAAAGGAGAAAATCCATGCAGATCAAAAGAAATCTTCCGCATTACAAAGGAAAAATTCAAAGAAGCTAAGGAAAGTCATGGATTGAACAAGTATGAACTAGATAGGGCTCGAGGACAATCAAATTGATTTAAACATGGACAAGTGAGATTTTTTTCTCCAAAATCGATGGTGATTCGATTATCTGGTGATTATGGTTGAGTATACGACTTGAGCTCCATGAAGAATGAAGAAATCTACAGTTCCAATTGTCAACATTTAATGCTCATTGACTTTATGGAAATAAAGTTGCAGTTCTCTATGTGATTCTTGATTTTAAGGAAAAATTAGATATTAGAGAAGAAAGTGGCTTGCTCATCTTGATCACGTTGGAAATCCTATAAAGATGAGAAATCTATTTTAGGTATCAATCATAAATAATTTCTTGTAAATGCATAGAAAAATGTGAAATCAAGCCAAATATAGCAAGAGAAAATTCTGGAGTTAGTTGTATTCATTTAATGGACTAGATTTTCGGGGACAAAGCAGAAAGATTACATGACACACCAAAGGATGCATGTGGATGGGTTCATTGTCTATATAGAGTAAGTTTGATACCAATATGTGAGTTACTCAAGTGAGAAGATGATGTATTCAAGCTAAAGGAGATATAAAAATAAAAGAGAGAGGAAGGATCAGAGCAGAAAAATGAAGTGAAGAAGATATATCATATGAGAAGAAAATCATGCAGAAATTGATTGAGCAAGAAGATTTCAAATCAGATGAGCAAAAGAGAGTGAAAGAGAGAACACAAACAGATACATAAAAGTGATCATAATCCATTGTGTAAGAAATCTTGAAACTAGATGATCAAAGCTTGTATGTAAAATAAGTCTAAGTTGTAGCTTATCATTTTCAAGGGGTTACAACCTCCTTGTGGGTAGGTTCCTACAAAATATCAGTTGTAGTTGATTAAATTAGGGGTTAGTGCTCCTTGCAAGTTGGTGCTTGCTAAATTCATTGAGTGGGTGCTCAATAAATCTTCAAGTGGGTGCTTGAAGTTGTGAAGTGGGTGCTTCATAGGTTGAGTGGGTGCTCAACTAAAACCATTGTAAGACTTTGGAATTGGTGTTCCTAATAAAGTCATGGTTTCAAGTGGGTTTTTCTCCCGAAAGGGTTTCCCACTATAAATTTTGTGTTCAGCTTTGTTATATTTCTTGGCATATGTTTGTTTAAATGCTTATGATTATATGATTGCACTCCTTGATAGAAATCTGGATCAAATTGTTAAAAATTTAATCTTCACTGATTCACCCCTCCTCGGTGTTTGTGATCTCTAACAGAGCTTCAAAACTTCATCTTCAAGATCCCTCTCAAGGTATGATCTGCGTAATTAGACAAAATTTTGAAGTGTCACATGTCAAACACGAGGATGAAGCACACTTTTTTGTCCCTTTTGTCCCATCCTAAGGGGAAAATGTGGACACAAAAATGCATCCCATGCCTAGATAATCCCATGAACCCATCAAATGACCATGGGAATTCTCAAGAATCCCTTTTTCCTAGTTTCTATCCCCTACCTCGTGCAACCAATTATCACCACGTTTCATCATAAGGATAAGTCACACTTTTCTATCCCATCCATCCCAAAGAAAAAGGAAAATGTAGACAAAAATTTCCCCCTCCCCAAGAGGATAAAAACTAGAAGTTGTAAATTTATCTAACTCCCATTGCTTCATCCTCCATGTGCATGTGAAACCCCAGAGATGCTATTGGAAATTTTCTAGAAAGTCATTACAATCCATATTTCTCTCATTTTTCCTCCATGACCTCATGATATCAACTGAAAAATAACCATGAAATTTGCATTTTATCCAGAGACCCTACCCATTTTTTTTTGTCTCGAAGTACTTCACGCCGGGATAAAAATGCATATCTTTCAATCCAGTAAATGGATCTCGAATGAAATTTTCACAATATTTATCTTTCCGGGCACCTTCAAGGAGAAAGTGAATGAAAAATCAGAGATGCCCCATATTTTTAATGGTAGAAAACCTTTGTTTTGTTCTTTATCTTTTAATTTTTTAATTTCCATGCATTCTAACAGGTGGATCTAAGCTCTACAATTCGAAACAAGAGATCAGAATAAGGAACCTATTCCAATGAAACCGATCTCATTTCAATACGAGGTGGGAAATAAAACTTTCTAAAAATATCAATAAATCCATTATCGGCTTCCATGATAGAGTAGCAAAAGGGAAACGAGGTACCTCTTCGCTTCCCAAGGTTCCAAAGTGAGCTAAATCCCTCGAAAATTGGAGCAGTAGATTCAAAATGAATTACGTAAACTTCGCAAGTGGTTTAATTCGAATCGACACCAAGAAGATAACTTTCCATTTTCAGTAAGCCCCTATGAGATCATCTACTAAAAATAGTGATTCCATGAAAAACATGCATTCACACTCCCCATTTCATTTCCCCATGATTAAGACACTTGCAAATTGGCAAGATTGATAAAAATGGCAAAAATGGGACAATAATGGTCAATATTCTAAAATAGTAAATGAGTGAAATGAGATAAAAGTAGTCACATTTCAATTCTTCACACATCTTACAATATTCTTGGTACTCATGGGAGTTCCTCCCTATGTTTTCAAGTCAATTTCCACATTCCCGATGTGGTAAGCAAAGAGTGTCAAAATGAGAAAAAATGCCAATTTTGTATCAAGACCATTTCAGTTCATTTCAAATTGGGTGCATGATTAAAAGATGGATGACATGAGTTTTGGTTTCATTTTTCTTCCCTTACTCCGTAATCAAAATTATTCGAGTCTCATATCGCACTCATCATCAATGCTCTTGTGGTGCGTAATCAAGATCAAGGCAGGGTGAAAAAGTGCATCCAATCTCTCCCATGTGAATGGTTGATCATAAAGATGTGACAAAGTGTCTCAAGGATCAGAAGGATTTTATCAATAAGGGGAGTCATCTTCCAGTATTCTTAGTGGTCTACTTGATGTGTTCAAGCAAAGATCACAAAGGTTCATCATTTCAAGAGTTTTCAAAAGAGGAAAGGTGTTCAAAGTGGTCTTCATTGGATCTTTACATTAGTGCATTATTATGGAGGGTCATCAAGGGTAAAATTTTCATCTTTAACTTCTTTAAAGCATATCTTCATCAACAGCAATGGAATATTCATCCATATTTTGGATAATTTCTCCTTTCTTCTTTTCTCTCATTCTTTCTCCCCTTCTCTCCCCCTTTCTAATTCTTCATTACGTATAATCATTATATTTCATCTCATTCACTTAAGTGACTTTCTAAAGTTATATTGTAAAAGTCCCTTTAATTTATAAAAAGGGAACTTAATTTTCACTTCCTAGGAAGATGTAAAGTCACAAGTGAATGAGAATGTTAAGATTCATGTGCGGAGATGAGAGGTCAATTCACATTCTTTATGAATTGGGGTGGCTTCTCCATTTCAAATGATCTTGAAAATCCTAGTACTTCGATATTAATTGTGGATTGTTGTTGTTGAACTTTTTATCATCAATGCACAAGAAATAAAATCTACATTTCTTCCATTCCCATTTTCCTATGTATTCTCTATTTTCTCTCTTTTATACACTTTACAAGCATAGTGATCAAGAAAGAGCTATGTATATTTGAAAAAAATCTAAGCGTTGCATGTCTAGGTTTGTTCTTATCACTAGATAGCTTCATTTTTTCTTTCCTCTATATTGAATGTTGAACTACTTTAGTTATTGGGTGTGAATTCTACTTATGCCTACTCACATCATTAACCTTCCTTTTTCTAATTTCTCTCATTCACCCTCATCGTTGTAATGTCATCCTTGTACCCCATATAATAACTTTGCCACATGTTCGGTGGAGTGTTCTTGTGTGATCCCCGTCCTATTTTGCAAACCAAAACATTTAGATATGAGTAGATTAGTGTACCTTCAACAATGGGAGCTACACCATTCAATGCAGAGGAGCGTAACCCCGTGAGTGTTGGTGGAAACACCTAATTTTCCATATCGAAAAATTATTTCACCAAAAAATCAATAATATAGTGTTGTGTTCTAGTCTCATGAATGTTAAATGTTGAGAGTAGTGACGTAATAGGATGTAGGTATAATATTATTCTTCATTGCGCCCCTAGTTTTGATTGCATCATATGAAATCGATGCTAATAATAATCCCGATAAAAAGGGAGAGTGCATATGTATCTCCTAACTAGTAAATGTTGTGTAGAATATGTCATATCTACATGTTAAAAAGAGTCTTTTTGAGATTTTGTTGAGGGTAAGAGTACCTATGAAGGATTGAAAATAAGATATTTTAATAATAATTTTGCATTAAGATGTGTCAAAGAAGTCTGAAAATAGGAGATGAATCAATAAATACAAATATGATAGGAATATTTTTGTATCTCATTCCTGTGAAGTGTCTATATGTGAAAACCCTAATTTTATTTAAGATAATTTTTTATGTTATTAATTTTAAATTACTTGAAAATACACAAAATTATTTAATAAATAATATAATTATAACAATACAATTATAAGAGATAAAATGAAATTTATACACAATAATAAAATATTGCAATTATTATTGAAAAGTTTAGGATGCATATCTACGCAATCCTCATGGATATCAATTTCAACCTTTACAAAGGAAGGAAAAGAGAACAAGCAAGACTTAGCACTTGCACGGTGAGGAAAAATACTTGCAAATGTAGAACACAACCACAACCAGTGGGCCTCTAGGGTGTACTTTGTACCCCAAAGTTGAATACACCCTATGCACCTCTTATCAATCACAAGGTACTTTCTTCATACTTCACTTCGAGGTTAGCCTTTAAATGATTTCATTTTGATACATTCCAATATATATATATATATATATATATATATATATATATATATACACACACACACATACACACACACACCCCTTTTTACTCATCAAGGAGACCCTTTTATAATATCCAAGGGGTGGTTGAATCGACAATCCCATGACATCCCCGAGATGAATTTATTTTATTTTCATAAATAATCAATTCACAATTATAATACGCCTCCTATTAGGTATTTACCCACATCAACATCTCTTGAATTTTAACTATGTTTTTTTACATAAATGTTTATCACTTACCTTACCCCTTTTTTGAAATTTGGTAAAAAGAGGGTTTTGGTAGGGCCTTATCCTATTACAAAAAGGATCTATAATTCATAGATAACCATATACATTTCATGGATCAAAGCTAGACCAAAAATCAAAAATAGTTGATGCTAAAAGAAAAACCATACCAAAACCCTTTTATTATTTACAAGGGTAACATTAGAATTAAATACTTTACCTCATTCATATTTATTATAGGGATTTTGGCACATAAAATTTCCACCCTATAAATTAACTATTGCCTCTGGCACGAGGTTTATCTACAAAATATTCCACAAACAAACAAATGATTAGTTAAATAAATGTGGATATTGATCATGAATATAATCATATTTTTACCAAGTTGCACTATTAATATCACAAGAAGTCTTTCACTTTTACTTCTTTAATTTCTCTATTTCTTAATTTTCTAGTTCTTTCTTCAATAATTTCTTCATGTTCAATTTTAAATTCACAACTAGGTTCAATATTTATATTTTTCCAATCAATTTTTCTAGCTCCTAAGAAACTTGGGGCCAAAGATTTTAAACACTTCCGACCTATCAATCTCAAAAATGTCCTCTATAAAATCTTCACTAAAGTTCTTACCAAGAGAATTCTACCTTTACTCCTCTTCTTATTTCCGGTCAACAGGAAGGATTTTTCAGGATGGTGTTATGATGGTGCATGAAACCATACATTCTATGGAGAAAATCAATAAGGTAGGTATGGTTTTGAAACTTGATATGAATAAAGCCTTCAATAGAGTTTCATGGGATTTCCTTGATAAGGTAATGGAAAAATTTGGGTTTGATGCTCGCTTCAGAAATATTATTAATGTTTGTATTTCAACTCCCAGATTCTCTGTAATTGTCAACAGTTCACCGGTGGGTTTTTTCTCCAGTAGCAGAGGCATCATAAAATGGGATCCCATCTCCCCACTTCTCTTCATTATCATGGAAGACAATCTTAGAAGATCCATTACCAAATTAGTTTCTTTGGGATACCTCAATGGTTTCCAACCAAATTCACTAGCTATTACTATTTCACATCAGCAATTTGTTGATGACACTATCTTGCTACTCATGACCTCCATTATGGAATCAAAGAAGACAAAAACTAATCTCAACACCTATGAAGAGGATTCAGGACACTAGATAAAATTTAATAAGAGCTCCCTCTATTTTTTCAACACTCCAACTGGAAGGAAAAGGAAAATTACTCAGATATTGGGTTGTGAAATTAACTCTCTTCCCACCACTTATCTTGGTCTTCCTTTAGGTACTAAAAAGTTCCTTGAATGTCTAGAATGCACTGTTGGACAAGTTTCAAAGGAAGCTGACTAGTTGGAAGGGAACCATTCTCTCAAGTGTAGGAAAATTCCTTCTTATCAAGAGCACACTTCAATCTTCCTATCTACATCATGTCCTTGTTTTTCATTCCGCTTCGTTTATGATAGGATTGAGAGAATCTAAAAGAGACTTATGTGGATGGGCACAAGAGAAAAGATATTCCACCTTGTGGCTTGGAACAAAGCTTGTACCAGCAAGAGTATGGGGGTTTAGGTATCAAAAATATCAAGCTCGTGAACGCTACTCGGTCTTTAAAATGAGTTGGATGGTGCTCAAGGAGAACCTCCCTTGGACTGATCTCATGAAATCCAAATATCTAAATCAAGGAAAAGCCCAAGACTTCCTTAAACTTGAGCTCCTCCACAATGGTTCCATTTTTGGAAGAATCTTATCAAGACTAGGAAAATATTGACGAGGGCTGTAAATGGACTCTTTGAAATGGTGAAGACATCCAATTATGGGATGAAAATGGGTGAATTTTCATAATATTTAAAAAAATCATCGGGAATGCTAAAAACAACTAAAAATGGCCATAGGTCAAGAGGTTAGTAGTTACATTAGCTATTATAATGGAAGACGTAAATGGAATAACTTAAGATCTATAATCTCGTGTCATGAAGAGGTTATATTGGAATTGTAAAAAACCCTTAGTCACATTCCAATCAACATCACACAAGCTAAGGATGAGTTCATCTAACCCCATTCCTTTGATGGAGATTACATATTCAAAACCGGTTATCAAGTACTTGTAGCTGAACCTCCAAGTAGCTTTCCATGGAGTACAATCTGGTTCAAAGAACTCACCCCTAAGATAAATCAGTTCCTTTGGAAGGTATTATACAAAAGCATAATTACAATTGATAATATTATCAAGAAGTGTTCCACTATGCCCAACAGATGCTATCTTTGTAAAAAATATAACGAAACCATTCATCATTTGCTCTTACATTGTTCTTGCCTTATGGAAGCTCATATTTTCTAGATTTAAATTTTCTCGAAGTTCCTAGAGGATATTGTTCAAGCATGGGAAAATTTTCAACTTCCTTCAAACACGGCTTACTCAGGAGGTTTTGGAAGCTTTTATTCCCACACACTATATGGAGAATTTGGAAGGCCCAAAATTCTCTCATATTCAGAGATGCAAACAAACCAATCAAAAGTCTCCTCAATGAAATCACAGTCACAACAAAGGAAAACATTTCAAGATTCAAGCCTCCTAAAAATGCCAAATACCCCAAAGAGGAAGAAAAATTCTTGAAGTCCTGGACTATTGATTTTCAGTAAGGACATTTGTCTACTCCCAACATTGACAGGTCTCTTATTCAATGGATTCCCCCTCAAGAAGGTTGGCACAAATTGAACTTGATGGGGACTCTAAGGGAAACCCTGGTGTTTCTAGTGGTCAAGGGCTCATTATAAACCAATAAAAGAACCCAATTTTTTCCTATGCAGGACCTATGGGGAAACAATCTAACCACTATACGTAATCCCTTATAGCCTCTCTCTGAATCCAAACTACCTGTGGATCTCAACGTCACCAATCTAATCATCAAGGAGACTCCTTGAATGTTATTAATAATCTTATTGGTTCCCATCCCCCAAGATGGACCATTAAAGACTTCATTAGTGAATCTAAGATGTTATGTAAAGGCTTTTCAAACATCAAAATTTGTCATGTCTATAGAGAAGGGAATGGGGCAGCAGATTCACTTGCTAATGATGGGGTCATCATTGATACCTCTCAAAATTTCCCCTCTTTTGAAAGTTAGAATTTTGAAAATTTTTGAGTTGACACCCTTTAGTAATGTTCTAGTGAGGTGAAAGTTTGAAGAGATGTTTTTGGAGTCATTTTGGTGACTTGTGGGTCTGTCAGACATTTTTGTCCCTCATGTCCCAAGTACTTCATGCCTTCTATTCACCGATCGGCCACTTTCCCCACAAATCCTTGATTGACAGCTTTATCGAATTTTTTGGCCCATTTGTCCCAAGTTCACCCAGACTTCCTTTTCCCGATCACCGCATCGCCCGCATCGGGTTCTTCACGTACTTTTGTCCCATCTGTCCCAAATGCATCTGTGCTTTTTGTTCATGGATTCCCCACACCACGTGCATCAACTAAATCACATCTTCGCATCCCTCATGTCCTTTGTGTTCTTGAGTCCCTGGACTACCCATGCTCATTTGGCCCGCATTCCCCACATCACCCGTGATCGGCCGGATCACGTCTTCACGTCCCTCATGTCCCAAATGTACCAAAGACCATTCGAGCCATTTTTTTGCTTTTCCCACTTTTCATCTTTTTGAGTCAGTGCAAGGTGAATTTAATGTGCATTTAATGACCTTCTCTCTCTTAAATGACTATTTAATTGAGACTATCCCCTATGCATTTGTCACATTGCTCGCTTGCCATCTCTTGCTTGAATCCTTGCCATTAAAGTCGTTTT
This sequence comes from Taxus wallichiana var. yunnanensis, assembly GCA_018340775.1. Classification (NCBI taxonomy): domain Eukaryota; kingdom Viridiplantae; phylum Streptophyta; class Pinopsida; order Cupressales; family Taxaceae; genus Taxus; species Taxus wallichiana. The sequence goes on from CM031240.1 coordinate 818,574,573, forward strand.
TGCTCATGCCCTGTATCCCTTTGCATTTTCATCATGATTTTGATCTTGGAAGGCTATTCCCTACGCATTGCAAAAATGAAGATCAAGTTTCAAGGTCAAGAACATGTGTCACCTCTTGAGACCTCTGTACCAGATATTGGAGATAGTGAGGTTCGACACTTAGATTTTGGAGATTTTTGGGGTAGACTAACATGCTCTAATCCTGCTCCCATGGCACAAATGATCAGTGACAGTGGAATTGATACACGGCTGGTTTTCCTATATCTATGCACAGTGTGCCGACACCGTGCTTTCCTATGGAGCCCATTTTAACCGGATACCAAGGAACTTACTAATGTGCATGGGGAATTAATTGCTAAACTGGATGCTGCCACCATTGTTGCTGCCCTACGCATTCCAAAGACTAAAGATTCCATAGTTCTCACTCGTGCTCAAGCTCAAACCCCTGTTTCGATCAAGATAGTGAGAAATACAAGGCCCGAATATACAAAATCATGGTTAAAGAACCCTAAGAAGGGAGCGTCTCGACTCTCCAAGGCATTATTCAGAGTTGATTTTAATGAGGAGCTGTCTGATTTTATTATTTTTCTCACCCGTATCATGGGGTTGCCTTCCACCAATGAATTTCACTTTTGGATGTGCCCCTTTATAAATATCATCTGCGAGGGAAAGTAGAACATTAATTGGGCTGAAATTGTTTGCATGAATTTGACTGAGCAATTGTCTAGTGTTCAGTAGACTAAGAAGTTCTATATGACTTCTTATCTCATGTATACCTTGGCAACATCCCGACAAAGTGGTTCGGTTTCACCTACATGGAGGGCTAGAAGAATGAGCCTATTTATGCATACTGCCCTCAGTTTACCCTTGAAGCTAGCAATCACAATTTTAGAAGAGTCAATGATGCTTTCACCATGTATATTGTAAGACTCTTAGAGGGTGACACTGCTAGGAGAGATTTTTCGATGAAGCTATGAACCTGATAGCCAAGTATGGGGCTTTCTTCATCCAATTCAGGAGGTTTTCATACATCAGGTTGGCTGGCTATGAAAATACACCCCTCAAGCTCCCCATGTTTTGCAATGATAAAATGGCTCTAGTTGAAGTGTGTGCAGCAACTTGATAAACTCCATAGAACCTGCAGGGACAAGAAGATCACTGGCCTGCATTTCCCTATCTCTTTGGGAAACTATACATGTAAAACAACTTTGGATGCCCAAAATGTAGAAAGGGCTATCGCTCCTCTCACTATCCATTTCTTCAAACCTAGGAACTTGTTTTGATCTAAAGAATTTTATTGATCAGAACCTTAGGATAAACTATCATCACAAGCCAGATACTGAGGATTACTGGGCTGATTGTGCAGATGATTTTGAAGCTGATGGAGGCACTATGGCAGACTCTCTCTACAAAAAATTAGAGATCTCAATCTCTACCAAGTTCCTGAAGGATTTAAGGATGATGATGAGGACTTACAATCCTTTGAATATGAAACAACAATCAAACACACTCCTTTAGAAGATCTGGATTGGTACAAAAAGAGAGAGATGATTTGGTTGAGATTATTGTCCCCTGTTCTTGTAAGAACTAAAGTTTGGGTTGACAGGAAGGTTCATGAGCTCAAGAAGAATCAGGGTGGATCTCTTCCAGAGATACCTCTACACCAGGGAAGGAAGCACATACAACCAGTACCGAGGTACTTGAGCAAACCCCTCATTCTTCCTCAATGAAGGAGCCTGAGTCATCTACTCCTTCTTCTACTCAAGTATATCAAAAGAAGATCAAAGAGGTTAAACAGGAACCAATTGAGGAAGAATCTCTTCTTGAGCATTTAGAATTACCTTCAGGACTAGAGAACATTATTGTTCTTAGTGAGAGTGATGATGGTGAAGTGCCAAATCCTGCAGGAGCTCCTGAAGTCACTATTGAAGAAGAAAAGGAAATGTCTAGTACTAAACCTCCTAATACCATAGACTCCTCTGCAAAGGAAGCTCCTGATGCTCCATCCACTTATTTTCTAGAGGCAACAGTGGTTAATACTCTAAGTGCCATGAGTTCACTTGCTCTTGGGCCCCTTGTTCCTTCCTCTTCTTCTTCTACCTTTTCTTGGGTGCAACCCATGGTTGATAGCAAGAAGAGAAAATCTTCTTCTCATCTAACAGGGCCAAATTTTGATGTTGTGGCAGCTTTGTTGAGTACTTTCCTCCCCTCCAGCAAAGAAAGCCAAGATCACTTCAAGGTTAGTAACTGATGCTCAGGGCCAATAGTTCCTGGAAGTTGCAAAGCCCAAGGCTGATAAGGCAAGAGCAGGATCTTTTGGTTTCGATTTAGAGCTTTCAAGGATCCCAATGGGAGAATCCACTCCTGAGAGTGAGGTTCATAACCTTCAAGAAATAGTAACAAAGGTTATTGAATGAGTGGAGAAGGGAAAGCAGACCATAGAACAGTTGGAAGAACAAAACCAAGTTCTTTCCAACTTTATCAAGTCATTGTTGGCCAAAGATAAGGTTTTGGATCCTACCCCACTGGCTGCTCTTCCACCCCCCATGATTCTCAGCCAAGATGAAGTTCAGAGCATCAAAGACATACATAAGTATTCTACTTATGGGAAGGTTGTTGAGGCCATGGTGGATGACATGATTATAGCAGGCTTGAATTTCATTGAGGAAGCCTTCAAGGCCAACGAGAAGGTGGCCAACTTGTAGCAGAAACTCTCCTCCTTGATCAAAGCTATGGATAAAGAGCTAAAGCTCTGGAGTAGTTGTATTACAGACCTCCACCTAATGGGCCAAACTGATGAGAAGATTTTGTTGGTCAACAATGTGTTGATGATGCCAAGAATAACTTGTCAAAGGCATGGATTTTCAGTGTCGAATGGAAGATGAAGGTTTTGGAAGAAGCACTGGGAGAATTAAAGAACGTATGGCGAAGGGAGAGTCTTTTAAAACTTGTGTTTCATCTACCTTTAAAGATATCCACTACCAACTTCAAGATGAAATTTTAGGCATTCCCTTCTCTCTTCAAGAAATCAAAGCTCAGTTCAAAACATTTGTCAAGGATGACTTGTTTAGAGAGGAGTCAATTACCAAAGAGAAGATAAAGGACATTTGCTTCCTTCAATCTGCAATTGCTGAGGCCAATAAAGAATACATGGAGCATACCGAGTTCGATAAAGATATGGAGAAATGTCTAGGCACTTGGACTCATGCCACTGCCAACACCACAATTCCAAGAGGCATGGAAATAGTAGAAGCATTGAAGAAATTCAGATATCGGATCCTCAAATCGGTGGGCCCACCTCAGCCATAATCGGATGTCTCTTCTTCTAACTTCTCTTTTTCTTCTTCTATTTTTAGTGTTGAGCTCCTTGTAAATTGATTAAGGACATTGTTTTGTGCATTTCCTTAATTAATATTTTAGTTAAAAGAAATGGTTACCAAATGTAACCAATTTGTAAGATATATAATGAGCTCTCCATGCCATTCTAAGGGGCTGGAACTCTGATTATTTTTGAAAGTGTAAAAGAGTCAAAAGCTATCAATACAAGAAGATTTCCCTTTCTATTTCTATCTGTGCTTATTCATTCTTTCCTATCTATTAAAATTATTGAATCATTAATCTATTTTGCATCAAGAAGCTTTGTATTCTTGTGGATGTCATCTCTAGAACTTTGTGTCTATGAAATAACATCTTATGGTTTTAACACAAATGATTTTGTTCTATATGATCCTAGTTCGGCATTTATAAGGAATTATTTTGCTATCTATATTTCCCGAGAATGCTATTCTACCTTTTCCCATTCCTTAGTTCTTCTGTCCTTTTGTATTGATAATCGGTCATTTAAAACACTTTCATGATATCAGAGTTCCTCTTTAAAACTAAATGTTGTACATTTGTAAATAGGTTTTTTGCCTTTAAATAAGGGAACCTCTCCCATTAAAGAGGAGGGAATTTCTGTCCCCTGACTGTTGCTTTCATTAAAGTCCTTATTTGATAACCAACAATTTTTGGCAACTCTACTGGGGATTCATTTTTGATGGATTCCAGTTTTAAGAACATTTCTTGATCATTTTTTGATCTGGCGACTCTAAGGTTTACCCATGGTAAGAAGGGCTTTTGGAATCAAAGATTCTTAGTTTCAACTCTTGGAGCAGCAAGGTTTTCCTCTTCCTTCGAATAGGGAGAAATAGAAGAGGTCATTCTACAAGAACACCCCCTGTTGAAGAAAGAACCCTTGGTAGTGGTATCCTCAAGAGAAACTCAGCCCTAATCTCCATGCTTTGATTCTCGCTGGTGTTTGTTCCTCTTCAAGCATTTTTTCTAAGGATGGCTATTCCATTACCTTGGGGCCACCATGTTGGGCCTCTTGCCCTTCCTCAACCTTTGCATGAGTTACCCAAGGGTAACAGAAAGAACTTTCCCAAGTTTAGAGGTGATGGTAAAGTGCATCCTGATGAACATATTGCAGCCTTCATAGTTACATGTGGATTCCTCGGAGTTGAGCATGAGGATGTCTCGGTGAGGATTTTTATAGAGACTTTGCAAGATAATGCGGTAGATTGTTTTATCACCTTCCTGCTGGGGCCATTACCAATTGGACCACAATGAGAACAAGATTTGAGAATCATTTCAAGCCCATGGAGGATGTGCATGCCTTGCTGGCCTAGATTTCTCAAATAAAGAAAGAACCACATGAGCCCATGAGAGAATTTGTGGCCAGGTTCAATAAGCTGATTAACAAAATCCCACCAGATACCCACTGTAGATCAAATTCAAAAATGTTTCTTCCTGAATGCTCAATTTCTGAAGTAAGCTATGCATTGAGAAGAGCCAACCTTGCAACATTGGATGAGGACCAGAGATTAGCCATTAGTGTTGAAGATGACTTAATCATGTCTGGTAAGTTGAAAAGAGATCCTTCCAAATCTAAAGCTTCTTCTTCCTCTTCCTCTACTCCTAGAGCTAATGTAGATCAATTAGTACAAAAGCTTGCTAATGACCTTATTGCCATCAAGAAATAATTGGCTCAACATGCTCCTTATATAGATGTTCCAAGGAGGAATTTTCAGCCTAGAAATCATTTTCCTTCCTCTCAGACAAGGTTGGCAATTGAGGGACCACCCATCAAGGTCCCTGTTAATGCAACTTGTGAGGTTGAAGAACCTGATGATGAAGAGGTTAATGAAGATTTTGAAGAACCTGAAGAAGAGGATGATGAAGAGTTGGAAGAACTTGAGGGGTCTCGGGTTAATTTCTTCACCACTGAAGGTGTAGATGAAGAAGATGATTATGATGAAGTAGTAGTAGAAATGAATAGTGAGTCATATGTTGTTATGACTCAGGAACAGAAAAATAAGAAGGAGAAAGTGATGCAGCCTGCTAAGAGGTCCAAGGAGCATCCCACGACTATCCCCGTAATTACAAAAAGAGGATCTCCTATTCCCACTGCATCCACATAGAAGGTGAGTTCTGCTAATTCTTCTTTTCCTAATCCTACTGTTAAAACTTCTTTTTCTCCTATTCTAAACCTGATAAACCTAGGATTCCTAGTGATGATAGCCCATCCACCTCTGGATCTTTTGATATCATCGATCACCTTAAGAAGACAAAATCCAAATTTCAGAGGTTGAGTACTATCAAACTCATCCAAAAATCCTTTTCCAAAATGGTCCACTTTGTCAATTCCCATTCCAAAACTTCACCCAATACTTCTAAAGGTATTTTGCCTACTCCATCTTCCACACCCCAACCAAATCTTGTGGTCTAGCATCACCTCACCTAATGAGAAAATCAAACCATTTTATGTGACCCTCCTTATAGCAGGCCATAGACTTAGTAACTGTGTCATAGACTCAGGAGCATCGGATAATGTAATGCCCGCCAAAGTGGCCCATGCTCTGGGTCTTACCCTCACACACACTATTGGTTCTTGTTATTCTATGGAGAGTAGGGAGGTACCTTTGGTTGGAAGGATTAAAGATGCACAGGTATCTTTCACTACTTTCCCGAGAAAAAGGTTTTAGCTACTATTCTGGTAGCTGATATCCCTCCTTCATATGGTATGTTGTTGAGTAGGAACTTCTATAAGGATGTGGGAGGAGAAATTCAAATGGATTGGTCACATGCCCTTATACCAGTCAACAACAAGATGAAGAAGTTGTTTCCTGAGAAGCAATCTGAGTATATTGTGTAAAAGATAGATGATCCTAAAGCACAAATACTTTATGAAGATATTGGGCATGACAACTATATGATTATGTCTCAGATGAAATAGAACATCCCAAAGAATTATTTCATGATCCTAATGGCATTTGGAATTTGGAATTTGATGGAAGTTGTTCCTCGGCTGGTTCTAGGGCTGGTGTGGTACTGATATCTCTAGGAAGGAAAGGTTCATCCTTTCTCATTCAAACTATAGTTTGAAAATACAAATAACACACAAGAGAATATGAAGCTCTCATCCTTGGGCTTAATGTGGAAAAGGAGAAAGGTGTGAAGAATCTTCTGGCTCGGGGAGATGCAGAACTAGTTGTTAAACAAGTCAAAGACCTTTTCCAAGTAAAGAATAGAAGATTAAAGCATTATAGGAATATGGTTTGGGATTCTATTGAATTCTTGATGCCTTCTCCATCGAAGCAGTGCTAAGGGAAAAGAATGCTAGGGCTGATTCTCTAGTTGTTTCAGGATCATTGTTGATACCTCACCCTGATTTCTCTCAGGATAAATTCACCATTGAAATGATCCATAGACCAAGTGTACCAGATAATGCAAGAAACTGGAAAGTTTTCAATGATGATCAGAATTTTCTCTTTCCCGAACTCGTGGATAACTTTGAACAATTGTATTTCAAAGGAAGTGACAATTTTCCACGAGCTCCCAATTTCATTCATGAGTTATATTCTTAAAAATCATGAGTTGAAGTACACTATGATGGAAAAACATGCTTTTGTAGTGGTTAAAGTTGTTAAAGCGTTTTGATTCTATATCCTTAACTCTCATTCTGTGGTATGTTGCGATACAACCATCAAGTTTATTCTTACACAACAAGAATTTGGAACTAAGAGAGGAAACTGGGTAGCAAAGGTTCGGGAATATGATATTGACATAAGACCAACCAAATTAGTTTGGGGTAAAGGCCTGTGTGAACTCATTGTTGAAGGAGCTGGTCATGAGTTGCCTAAGGATGAGGTTGATGTTCCTATTGTTCTATTTCTCATCTCAACAGATGAATGGTATGCTGACATTGCTCACTTCCTCACCTATGGTGAATGCCCATCTCATTTTAATCGCCAAGGAGAAGAGGGCTATCAAACTAAGATCAGCATAGTACGTGTTGTGGGAGAATGCTTTGTTCAAATGAGGAGTGGATGGAAGATTCTTGAAATGTGTTGACAAAGAGCAATAGAAGAATATTTTCTCAGCCTTCCATGATCAAGCCTATGGGGGACATTTCTCATCTGTCGTAACTGCCCACAAAATTCTTCATGCAGGGTACTATTGGCCTACTTTGTTTAAGGATGCATCAAGGTGGGTTGACAAATGTGAAGCTTGTCAAACCTTTGTGGGAAGACCAAAGTTGGTTGCTTTACCGCTTAAACCAGTTGTGATTGAAGAACCCTTTCAATAGTGGGGTTTGGAATTCATTGGAACACTCAACCCATCTTCAAGTGTAGGACATACTCATGTGTTGACTGCCACAGATTATTTCACTAAGTGGGTAGAATCCATTCCAGTTAAGAGTACTACTTCTGAGGTGGTATGTAATTTCATCAAAGAAAACATCTTGATAAGGTTTGGAGTACCAAACAAGATTGTAACTGATAATGCTTCAAATTTTTCTTCTACTGAGATGATGGATTTCTATTATGGATATGGCATTTCCCTTGCTCACTCTTCAAATTACTACCCTCAAGGGAATGGACAGGCAGAATCAACCAACAAGAATCTGGTGGCTATTGTAAGGAAACTCGTTAATGAATCTCAGAGAAACTGGCACAAGAAGCTCTATGATGCTCTCAGGGAGATAGGATTACACCTAAAAGAGCAATTGGGATGTCACCTTTTCAAGTGGTGTATGGTGTGGAAGCCCAACTACCGGTGACAGTGGAGCTACCAGCTTTGTATTTGATGAAGGCCATTGAAGACACTAGTTTTAGTGATTCTTTAGATAAAAGGATCATGTATCTTCATAAGTTGAATGAAGACAAAGCTACAGGTTTTGATAGAATATCTACCCATCAGCAGAAGGTGAAATATTTGTTTGACAAGAAAACCAAATCTAGAGATTTCAAAGTTGGAGATATTGTTTTGTTGTGGGATAAAAGACATGAGCCCCAGGAAGCCATGGTAAGTTTGATTCTCTTTGGCTTGGTCCTTTCAGAATTAGGCACTTTGCTGGTGAAAATTATTTCTATCTTGATTACATGGATGGATCCTCTCTCCCACTTCCATATAGTGGGCAGTACCTGAAATTGTTCAAGTCCTAGGTGAATAGGAAGTCCTATGTATATTATGTACAGTGTGTGTTTGCTTTCCCTTGCCTTTGTTTTGTTGTTTTCCTTTCCTTGTTTTTGGTGTGTTGTCTTCGTATTGTCTTGCCTTTGACTCTATTTTCCCAATGGATAAGGCACTGGTCTTCTTTCCAGAGTTTTTCTTGATTCTTGTCTTGCCTTGTTCCTATGATCTAGTCAAGTCATCCCAAAAAGAGATAACCATTGTCCTCTCAAAATTTCCCCTCTTTTGAAAGTTAGAATTTTGAAATTTTTTGAGTTGGCACCGCTTAGTAATGCTCTAGTGAGGTGAAAGCTCAAAGAGATGGTGAAAATTCATGTTTTTGGAGTCATTTTGGTGACTTTGGATCATCGAGACATTTTTTTTTCCCTCATGTCCTGCAAATCTTTGCATGCCTTCATGCTTTTTCTTGATGCTTTGCCTTTCCCGCAAATCCTTAATCGATGGCTTTATGGAAATTTTGGCCCATTTTTCCCAAGTTCAACTGGACTTCCTTTTCCCGATCGCCCGCATCATCCGCATTGGGTTCTTCGTGTACTTTTGTCCCATTTGTCCCAAATTATATGCATTCATGAATTCCATGCACCACATGCATCGCCCGAATCGTGTCTTTGTGTCCCTCACATCCTTCACGCCTTCGAGTCCCTAGACTACCTGTGCTCATTTGGCCTACATTCCTCGCAACGCCCACCACGCCCTAGATCGCATCTTCGCATCCTCATGTCCCAAATGTACCAAAGACCATCTAAGCCAGTTTTTCCGCTTTTCCCACTTTTTCATCTTTTGAGTCGGTGCAAGGTGAATTTAATGCACATTTAATTACCTCCTCTCTCCTGAACGACTATTTAATGAGACTATACCCTATGCATTTGTCATATTGCTCACTTGCCATCTCTTGCTTGAATCCTTGCCATTAAATTCATTTTCTCGTGCCCTTGTATCCCTTTGCATTTTCATCATGATTCTAATCTTGGAAGGCTATTCCCCTACACATTGCAAAAATGAAGATCAAGTTTCAAGGTCAAGAACATGTGTCACCTCTTGAGACCTCTGTACCAGATATTAGAGATAGTGAGGTTCGACACTTGGATTTTGGAGATTTTTGGGGTAGACTAACATGCTCTAATCCTGCTCCCATGGCACAAATGATTAGTGATAGTGGAATTACATATACAGCTGGTTTTCCTATCTCTATATAGTGTGTCGACACCGTGCTTTCCTGCGGAGCCCATTTCAACCCAGATACCAAGGAACTTACTAATGTGCATGGGGAATTAATTGCTAAACTAGATGCTATCGCCATTACTACTGTCCTACGCATTCCAGAGACTAAAGATTCCATAATTCTCACTCATGCTCAAGCTCAAACCTTGTTCGATCAAGAAAGTGAGAAATACAAGGCCCGAATAGCAAAATCATGGTTAAAGAACCCTAAGAAGGGAGCGTCCCAACTCTCCAAGGCATTATTCAAAGTTGATTTTAATGAGGAACTATATGATTTTATTATTTTGCTCGCCCGTATAATGGGGTTTCCTTCCTCCAATGAATTTCACTTGGATGTGCCCCTTTATAAATATCATCTACGAGGGAAATCGTAACATTAATTAGGTGAAATTGTTTCCATGAATTTGAATGAGCAATTGTCTAGTGTCAACAAACTAAGAAGTTATATATGACTTCTTATCTCATGTATACCCTGGCGAAGATCCTAGCAAAGTGGTTGGTTTCACCTATATGGAGGGCCATAAGAATGAGCCTATTTATGCATATTGGCCTCATTTTACCCTGAAGCTAACTATCACAATTTCGAAGATTCAATAATGCTTTCACCATGTATATTGTAAGACTCTTAGAGGGTGACACTGCTAGGATATTTTCTGATGAAGCTATGAACCTGATAGCCAAATATGGGGCTTTCTTCATTCAATTCAAGAGGTTTTCATACATCAGGTTGGCTGGCTATGAAAATACACCCCTCAAGCTCCCCATTTTTAATCAATGATAAAATGGCTCACGATAGCAACTTTATAAACTCCATGAACTCGCAGGGACAAGAAGATCACTGGCCTGCATTTCCCTATCTCTTTGGGAAACTATACATGTAAAACAACTTTGGATGCCCAAAATGTAGAAAGGGCTATTGCTCCTCTCACTATCCATTTCTTCAAACCCAAAACTTGTTTTGATTTGAAGAAGTTTATTGATCAAAATCTCAGATTAACTTTCATCACAAGCCGATCTTCGAGGATTACTAGGCAAATTGTGCAGATGATTTTGAAGCCGCGACGGAGGCACTATGGCAGAATCTCTACAACAAATTAGAGATCTCAATCTCTACCAAGTTCTTAAAGGATTTAAGGATGATGATGAGGAATTACAATCCTTTGAATATGAAACAACAATCAGACACACTCCTTTAGACGATTTGGATTGGTACAAAAGAGAGAGAGAGATGATTTGATTGAGATCATTTCCCATGTTCTTGTAAGGACTAAAGTTTAGCTTGACAGGAAGGTTCGTGAGCTCAAGAATAATCAGGGTAGATCCTCTTCTAGAGATACCTCTACACCAGTGGGAAGGAAGTACATACAACCAAAGATCGAGGTACTTGAGTAAACCCCTCATTCTTCCTCAATGAAGGAACCTGAGTCATCTACTCCTTCTACTCAAGTATATCAAAAGAAGATCAAAGAGGTTAAACAAGAACTAATTGAGGAGGAATCTCTTCTTGAGCACTCGAGAATTACCTTCAGGACCAGAGAACATTATTGTTCTTAGTGAGAGTGATGATGGTGAAGTGCCAAATCGTAGGAGCTCCCAAGTAGCTGTTGAAGGAGAAAAGGAAATGTCTAGTATCTTGAACCCCCTAATACCACAGACTCCTCTCGCAAAGGAAGCTCTTACTACCCCATCCACTTCTTTGCTAGAGGCAATATTGGTTAATACTCTAAGTACCATGAGTTCACTTGCTCTTGGGCCCCTTGTTCCTTCCTATTCTCCTTCTACCATTGCTTGGGTGTAACCCACGGTTGGATGGAAGAGAAAATATTCTTCTCGTCTAACAGGCCAAATTTTGATTTTTGTGGCAAATCATTAAGTACTTTCCCTTCCTCCAACAAAGAAAGCCAAGATCACTTCAAGGTTAGTAATTGATGCTCAGGGCCAGCAGTTCCTAGAAGTTGCAAAGCCCAAGGCTGATAAGGAAGAGCAGGATCTTTTGGTTTCAGATTTAGAGCTTTCAAGGATTCTAATGGGAGAATCCACTCCTGAGAGTGAGGTTCATAACCTTCAAGAAACAGTAACAAAGGTTATTGAATAATTGGAAAAGGGCAAGCAGACCATAGAACAGTTGGAAGAATAGAACCAAGTTCTTTCCAACTTTATCAAGTCATTGTTGGCCAAAGATAAGGTTTATGATCCCGCCCCCTGTTGGCTGCTCTTCGCCCCCATGATTCTCAAACTGGGATGAAGTTCATATCATCAAATACATACATAAGTATTCTACTTATGGGAAGGCATTGAGGCCATGGTGGATGAAATGATCATAGTCGGCTTGAGATTCATTGAGGAAGCCTTCAAGGCCAACAAGAAGGTGGCCAACTTGTAGCAGAAACTCTCCTCCTTGATCAAAGCTATGGTTAAAGAGATAAAGCTCTAGAGTAGTTGTACATGACCTCGCCTAATGGGCCAAACTGATAAGAAGATTCAACTAGTCAATAATGTGTTCGATGATGCCAAGAATAACTTGTCAAAGGAAAGTATTTTCGAGTGTCGAATGGAAGATTAAGGTTGGAAGAGGCATTGGGATTATTAAAGAACGTATGGAAGAATGGAGAGTATTTCAAAACTTGTGTTTCATCGCCTTTAAAGATATCCACCGCCAACTTCAAGATGAAATTTTAGGCATTCCCTTCTCTCTTCAAGAAATAAAAGCTTAGTTCGAACATTTGTCAAGTATTAGTTGTTCGAGAGAGAAGTCGATTACCAAAGAGAAGATTAAGGACATTTGCTTCCTTCAATCTGCAATTCTTGAGGCCAATAAAGAATACATGGAGCATACCGAGTTCGATAAAGATATGGAGAAATGTCTAGGTACTTGGACTCATGCCACTACCAAATGGAAATAGTAGAAGCATTGAAGAAATTCAGATATCGGATCCTCAAATCGGTGGGCCCACCTCAGCCATAATCGGATATCTCTTCTTCTAATTTCTCTCTTCTTCTATTTTTAGTGCTAATTTACTTGTAAATTGATTAAGGACATTGTTTTGTGCATTTCCTTAATTAATCTATTAGTTAAAAGAAACGGTTACCAAATGTAACCAATTTGTAAGATATATAATGAGCTCTCCACGCCATTCTAAAATTTGGAACTCGATTATTTTGAAAGTGTAAAGAGTCAAAATCTATCAATACAAGAAGATTTCCCTTTCGTTTCTATTTGTACTTATTCATTCTCTCTTATCTGTTAAAATTATTGAATCATTAATCTATTTTGCATCAAAGAAGCTTTGTATTCTTGTGGACATCATCTCTAGAACTTTGTGTCTATGAAATAACATCTTATGGTTTTAATGCAAATGATTTTGTTCGATATGATCTGGTTCGAATTTATATGGAATTATTTTTTTGTCTATATTTCCGAGAATGTTATTCTACCTTTTCCCATTCTTGAGTTCTTCCATCCTTTTCTATCAATGATCGATCATTTAAAACACTTTCATGATATCAAATTTCCTCTTTAAAACTAAACATTGTACATTTGTAAATAGTTTTTTTCCTTTAAATAAGGGAACCTCTCCCATTAAAGAGGTGGGAATTTCGTCCCCGATGTTGCTTTCATTAAAGTCCTTATTTGACAAACCAAAGTGTCTGAAAGCTTTATCACTTACATGTGCCATCAAATTTTTGTTAGGTTGTCTCATAGCCATGTTTGGGCGAGATACTACTTTGTTTACTAAGACCGACTGCATAATAGGGGTCCATCATACAAAGTGGAGCCCATCTGCGATCCCTCTTGGTAGAATAATGTGGAACTTTGGAATATTTTAAGCTTTAAAGGGTTCACCGACTTTATGTAGAGGATTAAGGGTAATAACATCCACATATCCCGTGCTTTTTCTAGGAAATGGAAAGACAGAGTCATTTATTTCAAGGACAAGGAATTTTCCATTACAGAAGAGATATTTTCATTCATCACAGGCATGAGCATGGAGGGGGTGAATTTTTTTTGAAATAAATTTGAAAAAGATGCCAAGGAACAATGGTTTCGATAGGGGACGAGACTCTTCAAATTGGAAAATATGGAATCCTTTGCTCTTCCATCCCTCAGCCCTACAATGAAGTGGAAAAAATGGTGGTCCGTTATGTCACCTTGGAAGGAAGATTCTTGACACTACCCCTACATCATCTTATCCTACTGAATCACTTCCGCCATGCATACAAGGTGAGTTTCCCTTTTTACATCCTGCACTCACTTAAAAATTCTATTAAGGAGGTTCAATCCCACATGCATGTCCTTCCCCTGCATCAAGGGATTATCTTCCTACTACATCAATATTTCCTTGATGTCATTTTTAATGATCTTTCCCCCTCTCTTCCCCCTCCCCCTTAAACCGAGAATTAGGTCCAAGAACCTTAATGTTTGTGAACCCCTTTCTGATACCCATGTTAAACACATTCTCCGCAACATCTCCAAAGCCAAAGATACCATTGAAGTGGAGAGCCTGCTAAAATTTAGCCAAGATCCTCATCCCCCCTTCTAGCTCGGGTCTATCGGTGCAAGTCAAACATCATGTTGAGATCCTTAAATAAATTAAAGAGAATGTGGATCTTTTGATCAAGGAAGGTCTTGAAACCAATGTGGATCCTTATATTCTCTCTAACTTGCGAAGAATATGGACAACCTCTCTACTCACGTGCGGGAACTAGAGGATAGAGTTGTTCATATGGAATAAATGTAGTCTAACCATATTTCTATACACAGGGAAGTGTTGGATTATATTCTGGTCAATGTAAAATAGTTATGTGATGCATGCAAAATTCTAGAGACCGCTTGGAATAATGGTAAGCTTAAGAAGAAAACACTCACAGAGGGCAACCAAGACCCTGTCATGTAAACTGTAACTATTCTCTACAAAATCATGAAGATTGCTCCAACATTTTATGATGAATCCACGAGTTAGTTTAGTTTATTGTCCTTTAGCTATTTTTATGTTGTTGTTTTGCTATTTTTATGCTCTTGTTTTGTTGTTTTGTGCTAGTTTTGGGATTCTTGTAGGTAGTTGGCCCCTGCCTTAGTTTACTATATGTTTATCTTGCTTTTGGCTTTTTGTTAGGTGTGTCCCACACGTATCAAAAAAACCACTTTCTTTGTCATTATATCATCTCACGGATTTTGAGGATTTTTGTACTATAGGGTATGGTCCCTTCAAAACCATTTACCAATAGTAAAAATCATATTTTTCAATCAATTGAATGTTTAAAATAATACACATAATTTTAAAGAAAAATAACATGGAAAATGTTATGAACCCTAGATAATTGAGGAGGTGAAATGATTTAATATGCTAATTCCCTACTTTTCCCAAAATTTCAAATGGTCTAAAAATGGAAAAGATATTTTTGCGTATTTTCTAATTTTAACAAGCTACGCTTGGGTTTTACTCTAAGAAAGACTTAGTCACCAATTTCAAATGTTTAAATAGATCTTTTATAATCACCCCAACTGACTTTGTGTTGATCTTGTAAAAATTCATGTTTTGTTTTTCCCTTTTAATTATTTCTTCAATTTATTTTAAATCTAAATTTTCATACCAAGCTCATTGGATGAGTGGTCGAGATAAGGAAATAAGTGTATTACAATTTCTACCATACATTGCTTCAAAAGGTGACATTTTAATGGTAGAATGGTACCCATGGTTATAAGAAAATTCAATCAAGTGTAAATAATCTTCCCATATCTCGTGTCTTTTAGTAGTATACATCTTTAACATGCCTTTAATTATTCCATTTATTCTCTTAGTTTAACCATCAGATTAAGGCGATAGACAATACTAAAACTTAAATTAGTACCTAATTCACCAAAGAGATATTTCCAAAAAGATGAATTCAATCTAGGGTTGTGATCGGACACCAAATTCTTGGGAATTCCACATAAGTGAAAAACTTCATTTACAAATATATGGGTGATATCGTTATAGATGACTTCATTTTCACCAGTAAGAAATGAACCTGCTTTTTTCAACCTACCCACTACAACTAGGATAATTTCATGAAATTTACGCATTTGTGGTAATCTGTAATACATTCCATACTTACATATTCCTATTTCCAATTTTGGCTAGTGGATGGAGATATCCTAGTTGTTTGTAATGTTATTCCTCGACCTTTTGAAAATTTAGGCATTATTGTATATATTTACAAATGTCTTGTTTCATCTCGGGCCAAAAATATTTTTTCTTGATTGAAAGATATTTTTTTGAAAACTTGGATGACCAACTATAGGTATATCTTAAGAGTCTCTCAAAATCTATTGTTTTATACCACGTAGATGTAGAATACAAATTTTTCCTTTAAAATACAAGATTTCATTAGTTCGATAATATAATAAGTAAGGCGGTCATTCAAGTGTACATTAGATGAGTTGTGTAGAACTTGAAAGGTCATGAAAGTGGTGTTTTATAGGTAATTTATATTTGATAGTTTTTCAAGCTCACTTCTTTCAAATGATACAACATTTGTATATATGCATTTTCTACTTAAAGCATTGGCTATACCATTTTCCTTACCCAAAACATATTGGATATCAAAATCCTACTCAATTAGTAGATCTATGCATCGAGTAAATTTTAGGGACGAATATTCGTGAAAATGTGAATATAAGGGATTTTGAATTTTGAATCTAGCAAATTTTGTACTACTGTACGATAGTGCATTTGCCAAAATTTTACGAGACCTAAAAACATTTGAATATAATTTCACCTATGTATTTCCACCAAGGGCCGACTGAAGTTAGTAAATTCACCTTCATGTTATAACATTATAATATATATAGGATTAATTTGCCATAGTATAGTCTATTTTTACATTATAAGCATGTGATAACTAAATAATCCAAAATTATAAGACCAGGCCGAAGGATTTAGGAAAAAGTGAGAGACTCAAGAGGTAAGTGAAATGTATCAGTGTTATAAGCCGACAAGTCAAATGTGTAAGTGTTACCTACCGACAACATGTATCATTGTTATAGGTTGCTAATAGATATATGTGTTACTAAATGGAAACTAATATAGATGTTATCGAGCGGTAATAAATATACATGTTACCAACCGATAATGAGATATACATGTTGTTGGCGGTAATAGATATATGTTGATGATTGATAACATATATATGTGTCTCCATTCGGTAACAAATATATGTTTCCGGAAAATAATACATATATGTGTTTCGATCGATATGAGATATATGTGTTACTGACTAGTACCATTTATCTGTATTGTCAACCAGTAACTCTATGTTCTGCATCCTTCCTATATATTCCTTTGTGTTCGAGTGCTCGGTTGTGTTGTCATCTGTCATTCTTAAGTAAATATTTATTGTCGTTGGTATTTGAAAGTTCTATGTTTTTGTCACATGTACAAACTTCAAAATCATCCATTCGACGGCCCCTCGCCATTACAAATGGGAAAATAACTCAACTTCAAGGAAAAAAACACAATATGGACATTTCAAAATATTTGATCAGTGAAGTACCCCATTGGTGAGAGGTAACAAAAAAATTTCTACTATGATAATGTTACTTTATTTTTTTATTTACTTAGGGAAGTTATTGTCACCCAGTAAGAATATTGAAAATTTTTGTCAACCGGTACCACTTGCCAATGTTTCCATCCGTGACACTTTTTCTTTATTCTTGGTAGCCAATCTTGAAAGTGTTACCACGGCTAGTAGACAAACATTGTTTTTGCTATTAGCATTGAGACTTTTAATTTAAAAACTGAAGTCGATCATCTTTTGGAAAATGAATTCCTTTCTTGTCATCGCGAAACCCATTTTGCACTTTCACCTACGGTGTGAATGACTTTTGTTAGATTTGCCACCCATTATATAATATTTTTTGGGAGGGGGGTCTTAAAATGAACCTTGCTATCCATATCTATTGCCTCTTATTTAATAGGGTTAAGTGAAAATATTTTGGAGACTTCTATGGTTAGTTTTTAATATGAATTTATTTCCCAACAAATAATGTCTCCATATTTTGAGGGCATGAACAATCCCAAGTAATTCCAAATCACGAGTTGGATATTTTTTCTCATTCGAAAGTAATTTTGAGACGCATAGTAGATAACCTTATTATCTTGTATAATTACTCCTCATATATCTAACCCACAAGTGTCAATAATTACGATAAAGAGTTTCATGAAATTGGGAATACACAATATAGGATCCATAAAAAAAAAATCTTTAATTTATTAAAATTTTTATCACAAAATAAGGTCAATTTTATGGTTTATATTTCTTGGTTAAATTTGCACTTATTATTTATTTATTAGGTGAATTTCCCTCACCCATGGTGATTCATCTCACTTAGGTGAGTCATAGGTCTTAGATGAGTCATTAGGAGTTATGATAAATGAAAAATGAATGAAGAATTTTTCATAGAAATATCATATGTCATCATATGTCATTTTCATTGTCATATGGGAGTTACATGCCATTATTGCATTGTAACTCCCTCTCCTATTTTGGGGGTATGAAAAGTCCAGGCATGGGAGTTACACAACACTCCTTTATGTACTTTTCTTTTTTTTATCTATGAGCATGAGTAGACCATTTTTTTGTATGCACAAGTTCCTTGAGATATTTCTTTCTAATTACTTGGAGTTCTTTCATGTTTTCATTAAGAGTGCAACTCATCAATGTGCACGCATTTCGGATGATATTCATGCCCTATTTCATGGTATTATAGCTCATATCTTGATAATCATGTCACTCACTTTCATTTTGATTACTCTCGATTTCATGATTTTTTAACTCTTAGTGCAATTTTTATCCATATTTTTTTGTGCAATATTGGCATTATCTGGTTAACACTTGTGTTTTGTGGAGTTTTTTGGTTTGTGGGTTTTAGTGTGTGTGAAATTTTAGGTTTTTTTAGCTAAATTTGGTTAGTTATAACTAAATTTGGAGGATTCTAAATTTGGGGTCCTCCTACCCTACTGCCTCATCTTCCTCTCACTACCCAACTCACTCTCTGACTCCACCCATCTCAACTCACTCCCCATTCTCACTCTCTACAATCTAATCTCTCTTCCTCACTTCTACAACCGATCAAGCTCAGTTTTTCATAACTCATCCCACCAAGCTAAACCCTTGATTTCTAACCTTGAATTTTTAGCTTCATCCCAATGATCGACCCTCACCATGCCTACTCGATCTCTGATGCTCTCCTTGGATCGCTTCCCCTCCCTTATAACCCAATTCAGCTATGATCCTGACCACCTTTCATCTCAAACCATCGAACCTCACTTGGCCTCATCAACTTCCCTTCTTAATCGGACTCTCACTCTTGACTTACTTCCTCATAACTGTCTCCAACTAACCTGAGAAAATATGTGTTTACTCAACTTCCAGACTGAGTTTTGATCTGTCAACCTCTCTTATTACTTGGAATTCCCTTGCCTATCGACTTAGATCCCACTCACTGACAATATCACCTCGATCCCCTATCTTCCTCCTTACGATGTGTTCCCATGTGATACCCCATTGAACTCAACTCCTCCTCAAGAACTCTGAATAACCTTGAGCTCAAATTTTACCTTGACAAAACTCGAAGTGTCCTCCCACTCGCTCACCCATCCTCAAGTCCATCTTGGAGGTTACTTCTGCATCATCTCTTCGAATTCATGTTAAATTTTCACAGTCCATCTTACCATAACTTGCCACTTGAGTGGTAATCTCAGCCACTCCTTATCACATGTTCTCTCCTTAACATCATCTTGAGTCTCGAACCTGAACATTTTGGTTCCCATTTAACTTAAATCTTTTTTTTAAACTTAGTTTTAATATTTTTAACTATTTTTTTAAAACTTAGTTTAATTAGGAAATTTTAATTAAATTAAGTGTTAATTAATTTAAGGGGTCTATTTTTTTCTTTTGGTTATTTTAAGGGTATTGGATTTTTTTATTATAACTAGAATGATCATTGTAATTTTGATCTCTTTTTTTTCTTTGGGGTTAGTGAGTGCATCACCAAAACCTTGTATAAAAGGAGTTCATTTTTGTGATGTGAGATGACTTTTTTCTCACATAGGACCTTAGTTTTTTCTCTTCTTCCATTTTCATCCTTTATTGTGCTTATTCTAGTGTTGTTTCACTTTATGTGTCAAAACACATTATGGTCTCCACTCTTGCATGGATTCCACTAATTGCAAGGTGAGTGGCCAATCATTTCACACCACATGAACACACACGCTTGATTATAATCAACACACTAATTATAAAGTTTCATAAACAAGGGGGTGATACTATTGTTTTGGGGTGTGTGTTTCTTTCCTTTTCTTTTTTTTCTCTTTCTCTTTCTTATGATGGATTTGGTATGTTATTTTCTCATGCCATTTAATTTTTCATGAATGGAAATCCAAAATGATAATTACACTAAGGGTAAAGGGTTGTATCACATCACTATGGGAGTGGAGAAAGAACCAACAAAAACCTGAGAAATCTAAATGGTTCAACAATAGATGTGATGAAGCCTTAGGTATTCTTTGTATGTTCATTTCTCCTAACCTTCTCTTTCACATTGAGTCTTCCACAACACTTGATGGAGCCTAGAAAAATCTAGATGACATGTTTGGAAAACAAGATGACATGAGAGCTCACATGAGTTAGAGAATGAACTCCTAGGTTTGACCCTAGTAACTTTGATAACCTACATGCCTTCTTTCTCAAATTTATTCATACATGACTATTTATTGTTGAAATAATGTGGAGTTGATAAGAAGGATGCCCAATTAATTTTCTGTTATTTCTAAGCTTGGACCTTGAATACTCTTCTTCTTCATTTCACCTTCCATGCCACAAAAGAAGCTTTAGGGACCACTTGGAAGATGCCCTCATTTGACAAATTTTCTTCCCAACTCATTTGAGAATAAGACAAGTTAATCCAAATGGGTGTAATCAAAGTCCAAGTCACATGCCTAATAGAAAGTAATGGTAAAGGGAAGGGGAACAAGGAGAAGAAATTAGAGAAAAAGGACCAACCTAAAAAGGAAGCTAAGACTACCCAATCCAAATCCAACATGAGTACTTCTACTTCTACCTCTACTTTATGAGTCTAAACCAAAGAAGGAAAAGTGCAAGTGTTCCTATTGTAAGAAGTCTAGGACATGAAGAGAATCAATGCATGAGAAAAAAATTAACCACCTAACTCATTTACTTGAGAAAAAAAATAGGTGTTCCTGAGTCTATCAAGAAAATGCTCGAAACTTGAGTCTTCTAAAGAAAAGGAAAACAAGTCTAGAGAAGAATAAAGGAAAATCCCTCGTAGCAAGAGTAGCCTCCTTCATCAACATGGGTTATAGATTTCAGTGCTTCACACCACATGGGTTCCTCTCACATTAATTTTTTGACATGTGGAACCTTGTAGCATGTCCCAAATCACCTTGGGTGATGACACATCCGTCGTAGTGGCTAGTAGTGGATTAGTGGAAGTTGATGGTGGAACCTTCAATGATGTCCTTAGTGTTCCCCAAATTTCTACCAACCTATTATTAGTCTACCAAATCACCCATATTGGTCGAGGGATGCATGTGGAATTCAACCCTAATTTGGTGATCATTAGAGAGCTACACAATGAGTCTCTATGGCGGGCAGAGGGAAAGGTAGACCACTAGGCTAGGTTGTACACCTTTTCCACTTTTCTCTCCAACATCTTCTCCCCATTGCCTTGCTAACTCATGTTGATGAAGTTAGTAAGCTATGACACAAATGGTTTGGCCATTTAAACTACCATTACCTTGAGAAATTGAGCCAACATGAGATGGTAAATGGATTTCCTGAGTCAATTTTTAAAGGGACTTTGTGAGGGTTGTGCCCTTAGGAAGCACCCCAAAGAGAAATTTGGAAAGGAAAATCCTGGAGAGCTTCTCAAGCCTTGGAATTAGTCCACTATGATATATTTGGGCCCCTTCCATCTCCTTCATTCACTAGAGATATCAATATCTCCTTACCTTTATTGATGAATTTTCATGCTTCACATGGTTTACTTTCTCAAATAGAAATATGATTTTTTGACCACTTTCGAAACTTCAAGGCTCTAGCTGAGAAACAAGCTTGAAAAGTCCATTAAGGTTTTTAGAACTGACAATGGTGGGGAGTACATTTAGAAATAAGTTTGATGATTTTTACACCTTGAAGGAATTTCCTTGTAATGTACAATTGCTTACATTCCTTCAAAAAATGGAGTTGTGGAAAGAAAGAACAAAACCCTTAAGGAGATGGCCAAGTGTATGATTTAATCCAAATCCCTTCCATCGTAGTATTAGGAAGAATCAATGAAATTGTGCTTTTTACATTCATAATATGATTCACATAAAAAATAAGTAAAGGGATGACCCCTTTGAGGCTTGGTATGGATGCAAACCTGATGTTGAGAAACTTTTGTGTCTTTGGTTCAACTACCATAACTCAAATACCCAAGAAGAAAATGTAAGGCCTTAGAACCACAATCTAAACCTTATATCTTTTTAGGGTATCCCGAAGGTGTGAAGGGTTATAGAATTTTGAACCCCACCACTCATGATATCTATATCAAGAGAAGTGTGAAATTCCAAGAGACATCTCCTACTTCCACTTTTCCACCCATAGAGGTCACTTCTTCCCTTCTTTGACCATGATTAGACTCTTGATGATCTTTTGATCTTGGCCTCCCCTCCTGATCCTCCTCTCCTCCTACTCCTCATCTATCGATTATGAAAGTAATGATGATGAGGACTATGTCCCTCTCTCTCACAGTGATGACTCGTGGTTTTGAGCTTGAATCTCTCCTCTTGGTCCTCATTGGGCTAGGAAGACCTTGTAGAGTGTTGGTGATTGGATAGGGATCCTTCAGATGAGAGATGAACTTGATTAAGTTTTTTAATCCCCATGCCTTTTTTCCTCTTCTTTTGATCCTTCAATATTTTCGGGAGGCTAATGGGATTCCTGAGTGGGATTTTTCTATGGAGGAGGAATATTCCTCTCTCATAAAGAATCATACTTAGGATCTCACCCCTCTTCCTAAGGGAAGAAAAATGGTTCAAGTGTAGGTGGATATATCGAACCAAGTATGGTGCTAATGGGAACATCAAAAAGTATAAAGGCATGACTCATAGCTAAGGGTTTCTCCCAAGTTCCGGGGTTGATTATTTTGAGACCTTTTCTCCCATCATCAAGATGAATTCTATTCGACTGACCCTATCCATATTCACTAACGGATGGGATGTCCACCAAATGGATGTTAAGAGTTCCTTCCTTCATGGTGACCTAGAGGAATAAATCTATATGGAACAACCACCAAGTTATGTCAAGATTCCTCCCTTGTTTGCAGACTTAGGAAGTCTATTTACGACCTCAAACAATCCCCTTAGGTTTGGTATGCCAAGATGGAATCCTTCCTTCTCACTTTTGGGTTCACTAGGTGTCACTCTGACCCAAATGTTTACATTTTTGTGACAAGAAAGTCCATCTTATCTTAGTTTGTACGCATCGATGAATCATTGATTACTATGAGAAGCTCTTCATCCATCATTGATTTTTCAAGATGCCTTAGCCAAAAAGTTATCCATGAATGACTTGGGTTTGCTTCATTACTTCTTGGGATTTAGATCACTCATTGACTCAGGGATCATCATTTCTCAACCCAAGTATGACCTTGATTTTATTTATATAGGTTTAACATGGATGATTGTAATCCATCCCCACTCCCTTCCTTTCTAGAGTCAAGTTAGTAGTGATTTCTCCAATCCCTTAGTCGATGGTACCCTTTATCGCCAATTGGTTGGGATCTTGATCTACTTAACCCATCAGACCAAGATTTATCATTTTTTTGAAATTGTGTCTATATTTATGTAGGAACCTCATGAGCTGCATTGGAAAGTAACTAAGTGGATTCTTCATTATGTTAGAGGAACCTACACTAATGGCATACACTACTTGGGGGAAAAGAGATAGAATTGGTTGGATACTCATATTCTGATTAGGATAGTGATCTTGATCATCAGAAATATTCCTCTAGATACTTTTTCTCTTGGTTCAGGTCCTGTTAGTTGGTCAAGAAAGAAGCAAAATGAGATTTTTATATCTTCTATAGAGGTAGAATATAGGGGATTAGTCAATGTTGTCATGGAATATATTTGGTTACAGGAATTTGAGAAAGAGTTTGGTATTCATTTTAGGCATCCTACCATCATCTATTATGATAACCTTAGCACTATCTCCATCTGTAGAAACTCAGTTCAACGTCAACGAATGAAGCACATTGAGATCTATATGCACTTCTTGAGGAGTTGATTCTTGATGTTATCATTAATTTTGATACTTGCAAGACATTATATTAGATTACATATATATTTACCAAACCCTTCACTAAAGCCAAGTTTCTTCACTTATGCTCTCTACTTGGGGTGAGGTATACCGTTGCTTCACATCTACTTCAGAATTTTTAGTCCTCTTCTCATCTTTTTATTATTCTATAAATATTACAATTTATACATGGGTACCTCATCAGGCCTTATTATTGGGACCGATATGACGCATATTTATTAGTTTTTTTAGGGGATAATTATATCTCTTGTAAGTGGATGTTTTTCCCTTTGGGTTTTCTTCCATTACTTGAGATCTTTATTGTACATGGGTACATCCCAGGCATAGCTTCCAAGATCCATTTCTATTTATGTCATTACATGCCTCTACCTAAGCTATGTTGAAGGGGGGTGTTAGTGTGAGGGGGTATTGTTAATGTGAAATCACAGCACCCCCAAATGATTTCTATAGATCTAATTTTCTAAGG
Source organism: Taxus wallichiana var. yunnanensis (assembly GCA_018340775.1). Classification (NCBI taxonomy): domain Eukaryota; kingdom Viridiplantae; phylum Streptophyta; class Pinopsida; order Cupressales; family Taxaceae; genus Taxus; species Taxus wallichiana. Next base: position 818,599,138 of record CM031240.1, read on the forward strand.
TAGAGTCATTTGGTGTGATTGCATAACATTGAACTTTCCCCAAGGTGTGGGACCTTGCAGAATGGAAAATCTCTCTAGATTAAAGGCTGGTTCCTATTCCTCTGTTTAGGTGCATACATGAGAACTTGCAGAGGATCTATCTCTATACCTAATCTAAAACTTGCCAAGGAGATAGGGATAAAAGGGATATAAGAAATAAGAAATAACTAAACTACAAGGTGATGCACCAAAGGAATGATGAACACTAGTTTTGTTGATAGACACAAACCAACAAAATACATACAATAATCAAGCACAGATAACCATATTTATAATGAAAGACCAGATGCGAGAAAAAGAGACAGAAAGGATCTAGAATCAATCACAAACATGTTTTATTTCTCTATAGATTGATACAATGCATTACAAAATAGCCAGGAGGCAAGGAACATATTGCAATTTTAATGGAATGCTTGAACTCCATGAATTCTTTTTTTGCTAGAAGGAAAGGGAGCCTATAAAATAGAGAATGTCCAACCTTTTACATTGAATCCCACCCCTGCATTTTGAGATTCAATCAGGAGAGAGAGAGAGAGAGAGAGGTGGGAAAAGAAGGTCAAAACTCAACCACTTTGTTGTTAACACTCTCGAAAAATCTACCCCCAAATCCATCTTTACTACATCAATCTTTGGTTTGACGCCTTGCCTTGAAGGAAGAGGAAACGGTGGAACAGATCGAATCCAATCTGGTTATTGAGGCAAGGAGATCCTGCATTAAAGGCCTGAATACGTTTCTCCATTTTTCACCTACCATGACTTGAGAAAAATGAATTTTCATCTTTTCATGGTGTGGAAGACGTTGAGATGCTTCCAACGGTGTCAGATTTGCAATATTTCGAGCCCCGAGTTGAAATATATGCCCCTTCGAAGTTTGTATCGAGTCCATACAAATGGGTGGGAAACAGTTTGAAAAATGGGTCCCCTTTTTTATATGGGACACGTGGCAACCAAATTAGAACAAAAATCAGGTTTGCGGGTCCGTAATTTATCTTTTCCCTTTTTTCAAAATGCAAAACTCGAAACCCCCACGGCCCCGAAGCTCGACACAGACACGTGGCACCCTTTGGTTGGCTAGGGAGATGCGCTTCAATTTTTTTCCTTTGTGCCTTTTGTCAAAGAAATTTTCACCTTTTCTTCGACTCTTCGCTTTGGCTTGAGGGCTCAAATGTTGACTTTTTCCCTTGGCGGAGTTGCGGCCCATTTGCAACTTTTACACCTTTGGAATAACAAGGCCAAAAAACCCAACTTTCCCCAATGGCCCCGAAGCTCTGCTGGACACGTGGCACCCTTTGGTTGGCTGGGGAGATGCACTTCAATTTTTTTCCGTTGTGCCTTTTGTCAAAAGGAAAGTTTTCCAACCTCGACTCCCGCTTTGGCTCGACTCGAGCTCAAACACGAATTTTTCCTTTGGGCGAGTTGCGGCCCAATTTTTACTTTGTGCCTTTTGTCAAAAGGAAAATTTTCACCTTTTCCCCGACTCTCCACTTTGGCTTAACTCGGGCCATGTGGAGATCTCACGCTTCATTGGGTCTCCGCCTTTGGACCACTTTTGGAGAAGTGCCACACCGACACTTGGCATTCTCCGCTTTCACTTTTATAATTAGCCAATTTTGAGGCCCACCCTATCTACTTTTTGACCTTGTTTGACCATTTGACCCTACCTCCCTTTTGGCCCAAGACACGTGGAGATGCAGCACTTGTTTGAGCCTCCCTTTATGGATTCATATTTGGAGAAGCTTCGTTCTTACACGTGGCTCTCTCTCGCCTTCTCCATACTTAGTTGATTTTGGACTTTTCCCAAATGGTTTCGACCTACGAAAGCCTTCGAAAATTCACCATTTTTACCCTCTGCTCCCTGGTTCCACTATGGCACTACCCCTTCTTTTTTGACCTTGCTATTCCATTGTTGAGTCTACCTGTAACTTGAAAAATGGATTTAAGACATAGAAACTTGACTTTGACAGAGTCGTTCCTTTTGCATAATGTCCTTTATTTCTCTCTCAGCCCCCGCTACTCCATTTTTGAGTCCTCATGTGACCTATTTATAGATATGAATGAGTTCTCTCAAGTTCTCTCTATGCGGAGTTCTTGCTTAGCTGATCTAATATCTTTCCCGGGGAAAAATATGGATAACAATTTGGTGACTCATAGGGGTATCTGCCTACTAGATGAAAAGACTAATTGCCTTATCATATCCATTGGGAATGGAGTCAAAGAATGACAGGTTTGATCTTTGATTCTTCCTTTGATTCATGCCAGGCTGTTTGCACTCTCAATTTTCATAAGAAATCTCGAAATGAAGGTTTCTGAGAGTAGAAAATTGTTTTGACCTGGGGCTTCATCTATCTCTTTGAATGGACTGCATAAGAGCAACAAAACAACACCACAACTATATACAAAAATTGAAATCATACATGCTCCAAATAGAACATGTAGAGCGTGCAAAGCACTTAGGAGAAAAGCAACCTAAACTACAACAAGAAAATGTGCACAAGAACTTAGAGGAAAAAGAAACTAAACTAATATGTATAGGGTGAGAACTTCCCTTTTAGTAGCAGTGCTTAAGATAGATTCCATTCACTAAAATCTGCAACTCTTCACCCTCCAATGTAGACAATTGGAAAGCATTACTACTTTTACATTTTATGACCATGTAAGGGCCACTCTAAATGGCATCAAACTTGGAATGCCTTCCTGGCTTTGCTCGATCTGCATCCCATTTCAAGACTAGGTATCCTTCCAAGAAGGTCCTAGCTCTTACCTTCTTGTCGAAGCATCTCTTGATTGTGGCCTGATCTTTCTCTATTGCTTGGAGTGCATGCTCTCTAGTTTCTTCCAATTCTATCAGCTCCACATATCTCGGCCTTCATTGGTTCAAATTCAAACATTTCTAGTTGTTTCACGAGCTCTAATGTCGATAACCCAAGTGATATATGCAAACTGCCTCTTTCCCATAGACAAGTTTGAATGGAGAGCTGCCTGTAGATCTCTTGGGTGTTATCCTATCAGCCCATAAGGCCAATTTGAGCTTTGAAATTTAAATCCAAAAATGGAGTCTTCCTACAGACCTTCTTGGATGGATGGGTTGTCTACAATTTGATTTTCTTCTTCTTGCACATCTACAGACAACTGAAACTCTGCCCTAATGACTAATTTGGAATGGATGTCATCCTTGTTCTCTTTCTCCTCCTTATCCAATATGAAGTTTGGAAGATCAAACTCCTCCAATTCTGATTCAAGAGGATTGTTTTGAGGTGCAAGTTGCTCTTGCACGTTCCCTCCCATGGCAGCAGTCTCTTGTTGTTGAAGGATGAATGATGGAGCAGCAAATGTTGTGATTTCCATGGGTTCTTCTCCATCAAAACACTCTTCTAAGTCTGATAGGCAATCAAACTCTTCAATGTCTTTGTGCCAAAGCTTCTCTCTCTTGTATGATGACTTTTAAATCTGAAATTTTCTCATCATGTATAACTTCATCATCAAACATGAAGCTTGTCAGCTCGAATTTATCCAAAAGTTAGATTTTTGGAGAGATGAAGTGGGAGAGAAAACTGCAACTTCTTGTGCAACCTGCTCATGGTTCAGTGCCTCTGAATTTATCTTGTTCACCCCCACAGCTAGAATGCACTCCTCCTCTTTTGGATTTGGAGTAGCTTCTTCTTCCCTTTCTTGGACTGATTGTGTGGCTTGAATTGGGTCAGTATTCTCTTGAAATAAAGTGCCAACATGGATACTGCATTCAGAACACACAAATTGTTGATCTTCTTGTTCCACTGTTGCAACAAAATCAGCCTTGGCCACCATTGGCTCTTCAACTTTGACCTCCTCAGAAGGTTTCACCATCAAGGGGATTTTTATCCCAAATTTGAGAGCCAAGCTCACTAAGCTTTTAATTTTTTCTTCTCTGTTTGACTCTTCTTTTACTATCTCGCTTGGTAGCTTTTGTATTTTCATCTTCCCAACATGGATTTGGGGATGCAAGAGGAGGGATGAATTGGGTTACAACATATTTTGCAATTTTTGTAGTGGTGGGGAAGGTATTGCTTTAGGATCTTGTGGAGGGGAATTGGATTTGGAAGGAAATTGGATATGGAAGGGAAAAGGGTAGAGAAATTGAGGTGGGATGGAAGACTAGGGGATGGAGAAGTGAAATTGACATTTAGGGCAGTAGGTGGGAAGCTTGGAAATTGAATCTCGAGGTTGAGATGTTGATGCTTAAGGAATGGAGAGAAAGTTACCAGATGAAGGTGTAGAACTTACCCATTGACAAGGCTCCCTAACACCAAGTTCATAGGCCTCTATTTCCTCTATCCATTGTGCAAGTTGGGGAAACATTTCAACCATAAATTCTAGCTTCTCCCGAGGGCCATAAGTGTCTTGGAAAAGGCCCTTCCCATGGAAAATGTGCCCTGTAACCAATTTTGAATGCCTTAATTTGTATTATATCCCTTGACTGCACCATGTTAGCCTCAATTTTTTGAATCTTCTCTAGTAGATCTGCATTCTCCACATAGCTGTTATCATTATATGCAAACCCTTGTTCTTGATAAGCTCCATATCCAAACTAGTTTTGGCATTGTTCATGTGGGAAAGCATAATGATTTTGGATTTGATTAAAATGCTGATCTGGGGGAGTTGAGGAATACATCGGAGGTTATTTTCGCAGTGCTGTTGCTGAAAGTGTGAATTACATGATGAAAATGAAGTCATGATTGCACAACTTCATGGAATGGAAGAAGATGAAATATGTGGAAATAAGATGAATGAAAAAAGGATGAAAAATGAATAGAAAGAAGGTCTCGAAACTTGAGAGATGGGTTGTTGACCAAATGGAGTCACCGGATGTGTTTGCATATACATCAAAGGATGAAACTTTAATAGGAATACACCAATCTACTAAAAATGAAAATGAAGACCTCTTGGTCCCACCGGATCATGCCAAAAGCTGTTAGTGCGAAATCACATCACCCCCAAATGATTTCTATAGATTTACTTTTCTAAGGTAGAGTCATTTGGTGTGATTGAATAACATTGAACTTTCCCAAGGTGTGGGACCGTGCGAGAATGGAAAAGCTATCCACATTAAAGGCTGGTTTCTATTCCTCTATTTGGGTGCATACGTGAGAACTTGTAGAGGATCTATCTCTATACCTAATCTAAAACTTTCGAGGAGACACGGATAAAAGAGATATAAGAAATAAGAAATAACTAAACTACAAGATGATGCACTTTGAAGGAATGATGAACACTAGTTTTTCCAATAGACACAAACCAACCAAATGCATACAATAATCAAGCACGAGATAACCATATTTATAATGAAAGACTAGATGAGATAAAAAAAGAGACAAAAAGGATCTAGAATCGATCACAAATGTGTTTTATTGCTCTGCAGATTTATACAATGCATTATAAAACATCCAGGAGGCAAGGAACATATTGAAATTTTAATGGAAGGCACGAACACCACGAATTCCTTTGCTAGAAGGAAGGGGATCTGCAAAATAGAGAATGTCAACCCTTTACAATGAATCCCACCCCTACATATATAGATTGATCGAGAGAAGAAATAGAGAGAGGCGGGAAAAGCGAGGTCGAAAATCAACCCTTGTTGTTAATTCCTTTAACAAAATCTACCCCAAATCCATCTTTTTGCATCAATATTTGGTTCGGCACCTTGAAGGAAGAGGAAACGAAGGAATAGATCGAATCCGATCTAATTCTTGAGGGAAGGATATCTGAATTAAAGGCTGAATACGTTTCTCCATTTTTTCACCTACTACATGACACGAGAAAAATGAATTTTTATCTTTTCATGGTGTGGAAGATGTTGAGATGCTTCTAACGGTGTCGATTTGCAATATTTGAGCCCACGATTGAAAGATATGCCCCTTCGAAGTTTGTATTGAGTCCATACAAATGGGCGGGAAAATATTTTGAAAAATGGGTCCCCTTTTTATATGGGACATGTGGAGCTAGATTAGAGCAAAAATTAGGTTTCAGTGCATTATTTATCTTTTTCCCTTTTTCACAAAACACAAAACTCAAAAAACCCCGTGGCCCCGAAGCTCCGCCTGGACACATGGCACCCTTTGGTTGGTGGGAGATGCACTTCATTTTTTCCTTTGTGCCTTTTTTTCAAAAGGAAAATTTTCACCTTTTTCTCAATTCTCTGCTTTGGCTTGAATCAAGCTCAAGCTGACTTTTCCCTTGGCGAGTTGTGGCCTATTTTGCAACTTTACACCTTTGAAATAACGAGGCGCAAAAAACCAACTTTCCCCCATGGCCCCAAAGCTCCATCTAGACACGTGGCACCCTTTGGTTGGCTAGGGAGATTCGCTTCAATTTTTCCTTTGTGCCTTTTGTCAAAAGGAAAAATTTCACCTTTTCCTCCGACTCCCCACTTTGGCTTGACTCGGGCTCAAACGCTGACTTTTTCCTTTGGGCAGAGTTACGGCCCATTTTTTTCCTTTGTGCCTTTTGTCAAAAGGAAAATTTTCACCTTTTCCCCAACTCTCCACTTTGGCTTGACTCAGGGCCACGTGGAGAGCTCGTGCTCATTTGGGTCTCCGCCTTTGGACCACTTTTGGAGAAGCGCCACACCGACACTTGGCATTCTCCACTTTCAATTTTATACTTAGCCAATTTTGAGGCCCGCCCTATCCACCTTTTGACCTTTTTGACCATTTGACCACCGCCTCCCTTTCGGCCGGGACACATGGAGATGCGGCGCTTGTTTGAGCCTCCTTTTATGGATTCATCTTTGGAGAAGCGTCGTTCTGACATGTGGCTCTCTCCGCTGCCTTCTCCATACTTAGTTGATTTTGGACTTTTCCCGAACGGTTTCCAGCTTGAAAGACTTTGAAACTTCACCATTTTTTACCCTCGCCCCTGGTTCCTCTACGGTTCCTCTTGCCCCTTCTTTTCTTACCCTTCTATTCCATTGTTGATTCTACCGTAACTTGAAAATGGATTTAAGACATGGAAAGCTTGACTCAACAGATCGTTCCTTTTGCATAGGGTCATTTAGTATCTCTTAGGCCCCGCCTACTCCATTGTTGAGTCCTCCTATGACCTATTTACATATCTAAATGAGTTATCTCAAGTTATCTCTATGCATGGTCGTAGTCGATCCAATATCTTTCCCAGGGGGAAAAATATGGATAACGAGTATTACTAACTTATTATTTTTTTATTAGGTGAAGTTCCCTCACCCATGGTGAACATATCACTTAGATGATTCATAGGTCTTAGATTAGTCATTAGGAGTTATATGAAAAATGACGGATTCTGTTATAAAATCTATTATATGATTCATTGTGTCATATGTCATATGGGAATTACATTCCATTTTAAAATTGTAACTCATCTCTTCTATTTTGAAGGTATTACAAGTCCATGCATGGGATTTACACATCACTCCTTTATGTAATTCTCCATTTTTATGCATGAGAATGAGTAGGCCATTTTTGTATGAACAAGTTCCTTGAGATGTATTATTGCTAATTACTTTGATTTCTTCACACGGGCATGGGATTCACACATCACTCCTTTATGTATTTCTCCATTTTGATCCATGAGAATGAGTAGACCATTTTGTATGAACAAGTTCCTTGAGATGTATTCTTGTTAATTACTTGGAGTTCTTCACATTTTGTTAAGAGTGCTTGACTTCGTCATGTGCACGCATGCCATATGATCCTTGTGCCCTCTTTTAAGTATGATCCTTATGCTTTACAAATTATACTAGAACAACCTATGGAGAGATGTTAGGTCGTATTTTCCTTGCTTAAGTAATTTTTAGTTGATTTTTTAATTTGGCTAATTTAGGGATAGTTTTATGATAAGAGGATTTAGATAATAGTCATACTCCTTGAACTAAGTCTACGATATACTCAAATACCATTCTAGGAGGTAGGTCATTTATTTCATTGATAAACATGCCTATAAATTCATGTACTATGTGTTTAATATTATTATCCAACTTCAGGTTATCAACTTTTAGAGTTACTATGACACAACAAAGTTTGTAATTTTTCTTTACACTACATTTTAATTTCATGACGAAAAAAATTTATAATACCTATGGGTCATTTATCCTCATATAGGATTTTAAATGTCCCCATTTGATTATTGGGAAAAAAATTCTTGTTTTCACACCTGATGTATGTGTTATTCTTTTCTAAGCTGTCCCACTCCTCTTACCGCATCATATTTACCCAAGTTTAAGATATGGAAGTGGCTATTTTTTCAAAGTCATCCAACTAAAAAATTAAGTTATCAATAATTTCACATGTTTGTTTCATAATTCTTCCATATGTCATTTCAATTTTTATGGGTTTTATGGTCCTAGAAGACAACTTGAGTTTAGAAACAACTTTTGGGGAGACAAAACTATTACTACAACCAGGAATCGATGATGAAAACAAATTCTTGTCCATTAATTGTTCCTTTTAGTTCTACTAATGAATTTTGGAAATGTGTCGTACTGTATCATTTGTGGCATATATTTTTATATTAGATTGTGAATCAAATTTTATTTGGTTTATTGGAAGGTTGAGATTGTTTTTAGTATTTTATGGGAAGTCTTAATCATAGTGACTTTCTTCACAAGTCCAACATTTTAACATTGGTGGAGTTTTTCTTCAAAATTCTTGAGTTTGACCTTTTTGGAGTGAGTTGGCCTATTAGTATCTTTACATTGAGCGTGTTTACGATCTTGATTATTTTTATCTCTTTGATTGAAATTATGGTTTCTACCTTGATTGTTTAAGTCCTACATGGTAACTAGCCAATTAGTTATAAAATCATCCATCCACCATATAAGATATTAGAAACCATGATAATCATCCATGACATATTTCACAATTCAAATATGATACATGATAATATCAAAATCAATAATATCCATAAACATCACATCAAAGTCAAATAATAATGATAATAATTGTGAATTGGCCTCATGTGCCAAATACAACATCCTACTAAGACAAGTTAGCATATAAAAGATAATGTGACGAAAAAATAATATATATCCTAATCAAATAACCATGATAATAATGTGTCCAATGTCTCAACACAAATAAGTACAATGAGTCAACATAATCAAAATAGAGAGAGAGAAATTGGTGGGCACTACACTAACCATGAGAGGTTTTGTAGAAAAATAGTCTTCTTAAGAGTTTTAGAGAGTAATACCTATACAAGATTGAAAATAAGATATTTAAGAAATAATTTTGTGCTAAGATGCCTCAAATAAGATTGAAAATATGAGATGGAGTAGCAAGATTACAACTATGGTAGGAAGATTATTGTATCTCATTCCCAACATGTGTATATATGTGAAAAACCTAGTTTGATTTATGATAATTTTATATCTTATTACTTTTAAATTAAGTTATAAATACACAAAATGGTTTAATAAATAATATGATTATAAAAATACAATTATATGATATATAATGATAACTATACATAGAAATAAAATATCACATTTATTATAGATTTAGGTTACATATCTACATAATCCTTGTTGGTATCAATTTGAACCTTCACAATGGAAAAAAAAAGTGCATATTTAGCACTTTCCCAGAGAGGAAAACACTACTTGTAAATGTAGAACACAACCACGACCAAGGAAATTTTGGGTGTACCATGTACCCCTAGTTAGATGCACCCTATGCATCCCTTCTCAATCACAAGTTACATGTTTCTACTTCTGCTTTGAAGGTTTGCGTTTCAATGATTTCCTTTTAATCCATTCCAAAATATATCAATATCCCCCATTATACCCATCGAGAGCCCCTTTTATAATATTCACGGGTTGGTTGTAACCGACACACATGTTACATACCTTAAATGAATTTTATTTATTTTTTACATAATTAATTCACAATTACAATACACCCCTTATCAAGTCTTTACCCACATCAGTGTCTCTTGAATTTTTACTATGTTTTTTTACATAAATATTTATCACTCACTTTACCATTTTATTATTATTTGCAAGGGTAACTTTAGAATTAAATACTTTACCCCATTAATATTTATTGTTGGGGGGATTTTGGAACATAAAAATGTTTTAGAAATGTTGAGTGTTTAAGGTGGATGATTAGATAAAAATGGACTAAGTAGTATATAGATAGTTAATCTAAGCTATGAACAACTATAAATAAAGTAAATAAATGCAATAAAGAAGTGTGCAAGCAAGATAAACAACTATGCAAAAGGAAATGCTAACCCTAATGTGCTAAAGAGAGTGAGGAAAGAACTCAGCTGATAATAGATGAATATCGGAGAGTGTCACAGAGGTAACTGGAAAAATAGGAGTAGGAATGACTTTGCAGAAGTCCCAAAAAAGAGTGGATCTAGACTATTTCTCTGGACTGGGGCACCTAGAAGAGAACTGGGGTGCCTAAGGGTGCTCTGGTATGTAATCTAGGTGCATTGGTCTACACAAAAGCTCTAAAACTGGTTTTTACGAGGTCAAAAGTGGTGATCCAAAACACTCGTTGTGTGTCGTATCAACTTCAGCGTCTCATGTGTTGAATGTTTTCAATACTCAAGATGAATAAAAGACCTGCAAGACCCCAAAACAAGCATCAAACCCTAAAAAATAATAATGCACATGAAGGGGATGGGTTGTCCTCAGTGGCCACAATGGTGGACTTATTAAGTGGGCATTATACTACATATCGAGACTTGATGTAGTTCTATGTGCAAGTGTGTGTGAAAATGCCCTAGTTTTCTCTTGTTCCAGTCACACTTTTTGAAGTAGCAAGCAATAACTATGTGTATAAAATGTAATAGAATATCTGCATGGAATAGAATAGAATCCCTCCCCTATGAAGTGTGATGCAAATGTCTTGGTCTTGATGATGGAGCTACGTGGATGCAAGTGATCTCTAATGAAATAGATGGATGCAACTCTAGATGGAGTGATAATAGTAAGTGATGCTAGGTCCCTCATTATGGTCTCATAAATTTATATTTATAGGGTTCTCTTGATCTAATTTCATAATTAACCCCGAAAATGTCGACCAAAAGAAAAATAAAGATGTCAAACGGATAGAAAGAGCCCAAAAAGTGTCGGGGAAGGTGTGAAAAGGACCGAGGCACCTGGTGGGACCAAAGCGCCCATGGGAACCCCAATTGAGGCTAAAATGACAAGAAATGGCTGAAATAAAGACTGGGCATGTGGTGAAAAGGGGACGGTAATGACAAAATAAAATAAAACAATATGGCCAAAAGACGGGGTTAATTAGTAATTTCTTCACTCAAGAACCTTCTAAATAGTAGTATGAAACCAAGATAAATAAATGTCTAAAGTGTGTGATTTTTTACTACATTTTACCCCCACTTTATGTTGGTGAGTTGAAAGCTTGGTAACATAAAGTAGATAGAGATGTGTACCTGATGTCCATGAAGAGTGTAGTAGAAACATTTCTTAGGAATAAACAAGTCATGGAATGACAAAAACATGGAGGAACATGGAAACTAAATATGAAAAATGTGCAAAAAAAAGTGATGAGATTGAACCTAGGGTGGAACGCGTCTGTGTAGTTGTTACAGTGTGTAATGTACCTACATGGTTAGTAAAACATGTGTTATCACAAATTGTTTTTTTGCCCCAATTTAACTTCTTATTTCTCATACAATCGGACCTGCAAGGAGAAAATGATCAAGTAGTCAAATATGTATGTATGTATGTGTAAAAATGCTATATAAAAGATGCATGCAAATGTAAAATATGTGAATGTAAATGGAACATGGCACCGATCCATGTTGAGAGAAGAGAGTGTAGAAAGATATCTGTGTCTTCTGTGAGTTTTTGGGTGATCTCATGCCACCACTGGCCGAAGAAGTGTAGGGAGGAAATTCTCTGTGTCCTCTAAGCTCTAACTACTTCCCTAAATGTGTGTGAAGAGATCTCTATATCATCCTTGTTTTTAGGTGATCCGACGCCACTGGCTGAAGTAGTGTAGAGAGGCACACCCATTGTAACCTCCAAGCATGTAACTACTTCCCAGAATGCTAAGGACACCATGTCCTATAAAATCCGTTGTGTATGGGGTTTGTAGATTGGTCTGAACCCACTCGTTGTGTGTGGTGACCCAAACCGGTGTAGAATCTCTGTGTTAGTATGTAGAAAACCCCAAATGATGCCCCCTCTTTAGGGGCATATGCGACATCGACTGATAGAGAATACGGCCCCAAAAGAGGACCAACCACATGTAATTTGTAACTATACCCTGTAGGGGGAAGGGAATGCGCTTGGTAGAAACCAAGGCATGCACAAATAAGGATGGCTAGCCAAAACAAGTGTTAGTACGAAAACACATGCATGTAGAAAACAAGTGTAAAGTACGTAGGCAATGCAAAAACTACAAAGCATAGTAGTGTAAACATGTTAGACAAGTAAGCCACACAAAGTGGGTCACAAACATGGGACATCACTCACGATGTTGCAAGACATGCAAGGCATCATCATGTCCGTAAATAAAAAATAAGTGTGCATATAAAACATAGGAAAAGCCCGCATACAAAAGTAAAAAATGGCAGAACAATGTAACAAACAAGTAAAATAATATAGTCATGGAAACATGTAACCCTATAAAACAAGTGCTACACATGGAACACCCATTAGCATGTTAGAGAAATAACCAAGTATTTCAAAAGTGAATAACCAAGTAATGTAGAGTGCTAAGTACAAAATGAAAGAATAGCACTTTGTGAGAATTGAATGTGGATGACCCCAGTGACCAGTGTAGGAAGGGTAGAAGGAAAGCATCCATGTTGCATGTGTAAAATATATGTATTTGCGATCAAAACTAGAAAAGGGAATGAACACCCATGTGTGGATGGTATAAATAATGACATATAAGAAATAAATATAACATGTGTAGTAAATCGATTATGTAAAATACTAGTAAACAATAGTAAATGCCCCAAGACAATGCAATATGTTGTGGATGGATGGAATGCAAGATGAAATGATAGGATACATACCCCCGAGTGAATGGAAGTGTATGCAATGAGGTTCATTTTTTTCCCCCTCATACAATCAATAATGAACCGTAAATGAGAGTGCGTCATCGAGAAATGGTCAAGTAGGAGGTTGCGTCTAAGCAGCATTGATGATGAATGTGTAGGTGTAGTGGTGATATGTGACCTAGAAATGATGTGTGTGTGAACCCTATAGCTGAAGCATATATCACGACTAGATGAACATATAAGTGATGATTTAGCATAAGTATATATCACTATAAGATGAATGGATGAGTGATGATTTATCCCTAAGCATATATCACTACAAAATGATAGAATAGGTGACGATTTAGCTTTGAATCGTATGTTACTAGAAGATGAAAAGAGAGAGTGGTGATGTAATCTAAAGTGTATGCCACTACAAAATGATCGAATAGGTGATGATTTAGCCCAAAGTGTATGTCACTATAAGATGTAAGGAGGGATTGGTGATGTAACCTAAGTTGTATACCACTACATGAAATGACGAGAACATGTGACGATTTATCCTAAAGTGTATTTCACAAACCTAGGATTTGTCGCATGGTGATGAGTATAAGGTCCATTTGATTAATAAACCCTTTAAAATTGATTGTTGACCAAGGAACTAAAGTGTGTCATAGGGTGGTGAGTGTAGCACATAGAAAATAATGCAATGATGAAAATAAATGACCATGTGATGAGTAGAATATGTAAATGCGATGTAAATGCTATATGTGTCGAATACCATGCAAGGTGTTTAGAAATGTGTAAAATGTAATGTATATTGCGATGAAGACTAGTATATTATCAAGGCACATATAATGTATGATGTGTGGTATATGAATATGTGAAGTAATACGCGTAAATAATCCTAATGGTGTATTATGTAAAACACATAAGGTGAGGACTAGTATAATGTATGATGTATGAATGTGGAAATGGCACAATGTTGTAGATGACGCATGGAGAATGTATGGTGTATGGTGTATGATGCGTGATGTGTGATGAAACACAATGTACAATACCTATAGTGCAGTATGTGGGGTTCAATGTAGTAGTAATCCCTCAACAATCAAGTGTGAACTGGAGCATAAGAGTGTGTCATCGGGTAATGGCGCTAGAATATATGATGAATGTGACTATACTAAGACAATGTGGGGGTAAGATAGGGTATAACTATGTAAATATTCTAGAACAAATGGGGGAAATTAGATGCTATGCCCCCGAATGTGTGTAAGAAGATCATGTAAAGTCATCAAGAAGATCGTCGTCCTCTGGGTCATAATCAAATGGATAAACATTAGTAACTTGATAAGTAATAGTGTCTGGTTGATCACGCAATGAACCATTGAGGTGCAAGTTGTACATACCCATGGCATATTCCTCATCAATGAATGGAGGAAGAGGAAATATGTGCACATACCAATGAGTAATATTCGTGTATAACCTAGGAAAGAACTATTGCAGATGAAAATGCGTCCAAAAGGCATGGGGAAATATATATCTATGTGATCAGGATCTAAAGTGGCTGATATAGTCAATCCATGATTGTCATAATATGATTGGAGAAGTAGTAGGAGTGCGTGTAAGAAATACATCAAGGTGAAATACATGAAGACCATAGGCAGTCGTAACATGAACCAACCCATGATATAAATGAGGGTCATATGGTGGAGGATGGATGTCATCAATAGAAAATCCTAATCAAGCTAATCCCGCGTGTATACATATGGTTTCTAGTGAAGTAGGGTCAAATGGAATGTGTTCCCAATATGAATTATTGATGAAAAGTGTGCAAGTGAATGGTGGGCGTGCTTAAAGTAGGGAATGTATGTGGAGGTGGATGTGATAGATCAATGTCCATAGACTGGACATGCCCCTAATAAGGAATCATAGCAGTAGTAATAATAGGTGGCATAGGAGAAACTACATCTATCATACAAATGGTACTTTCAAGTGGTGGCAAGTGAGGTGGTTTGTCCATAGGTTGGGGATCATTTGTAGTATTTATGCGTGGGATAGGAAGACTAGTGTTAGGAACCCGGTCACAATACTGAAATGGGTCACGGTCACGAAAAATGAGTATACTCCATCCCCTCATGTAATAATTTAAAACAATTATGGATAGTAGAAGTGATAGCTTGCATGGAATGAAGCCATGGCATGTCAAGTAGATAGTTATAGGAAACTAGAAAATCAATAACAAAAAAGACCGTATGGACAGTCTTAGGACCAACAATGATGGGTAATGTGATGTGATCGAAACATGGATGAATGAAACCATCATAAGCACGTGTGAAATATTAGCGGACTAATGTCATGAGAAGTAAGACCGAAAACTTTGAGAAATGACATGGGACATAAGATTAATCTCATATCCATCAATCGATCATAATACGCTTAACAATGACATTATAAATGCGAGAGATAATATGCAAAGCAGATCATTGTCAAAAGTAACGAGGTCATTATGAGGAGCAGATGGGAAAGAAATATGCTGAGAGAATGCATCTGCAAAGGTATTATAGACTACATCTGGATGAGTGTTGTTAGGAATATGAGTAGTGAGTAAAATATTAATGATTTTAGCTCATAATTCAGGATGAAGAAGTAAAAAGTCATGAATGGAGATAGCCATGATGAAGGAACCCTAATAAGAATGAGGATCCTAGGAGTATGTAGGTCGATTCGGGTTCACCAAAATGATTAACTAAAAATGGACTAACTAAGTAGTATATATAGATAGTTAATCTAAGCTATGAAAAATTGTAAATAAAGTAAATAAATGCAGTAAAGAAGTGTGCAAGAAAGCTAAATAACTATGCAAAAAGGAAATGTTAACCCTAATGTGCTAAAGAGAGTGAGGAAAAACCACTTGATAATAAATGTCACGTGAAGAGTCTTTGCAGAGGTAACTAGACTAGAAAAACCGGGGAGCAGGAATGATGTGCAAAAGTCTCGAAAAGAGTGGATTTGGACTATTTCTCTAGACTAGGGCACCTGGAAGAGGACTGGGGCACCTACGGGCACTCTGGTATGCAATATGGGCACCCTGGTATGTGTGAAAGCTTTGAAACTGGTTTTTACAGGGTCAGAAGGTGGTCTGAAACCCTCATTGTGTGTCGCATCAACTTTGTTGTCCTGCGTTGAATGTCACCAATACTCCAAGCTAAATAAAAGACCTGCAAGACCCCAAAACAAGCATCAAACCCTAAAAACAAATCATATGAAGGGGTTGAACTTTCCTCAGTGGATATCTGATGGTGGACTTACTAATTGAGATTTGCACTACATATCGGACCCGATGTAGTTCTATGTGCAAGTGTGTATTAACATGCCCTAGTTTTCTCTTGTGTCAGTTGCACTTTGTCAAGTAATGAGCAATAACTATGTGTACAAAATCTAATAGAATGTGTGCATGGAATAGATAGAATACCTCCCCTATAAATTATGATGTAGATGTATTAGCCTTGATGATGGAGCTATGTGGATCCAAGTGATATCCAACGATAGATGGATGTAATTCTAGATGTAGTAATAGTAGTAAGTGATGATAGGTCCCTCATTATGGTCTCATAAATTTATATTTATAGGGTTATCTTGATCTAATTTTGTAATTAACCCTAAAAATGCGACCACAAGAAAAATAAAGATGTCAAATGGATAGAAAGATCCCAAAAAGTGGTGAGAAAGTGAAAAAAGGACCAGGGCGCCCTTGGTAGGACAAGGTGCCCATGGGCACCCAATATTGGCCATTGCACCCTAGTTGAGGCTAAAATGATGGGAAATGTCTAAAGCAGTGGGCATGTGGCTAAAAATTTGTGGTAATGACAAAATAAAATAAAACAAGATTACCAAAATACGAGGGTTAATTAGTACTTTCTTCACTCAAGAACCTTCTAAATAGTAGTATGAAACCAAGATAAATAAATGTCTAAAGTGCATGATTTTGTGACTATAATGGATTTCGGTTGATTAATTATGTAACAAGACATAAAAATCTTAGAGGAGAGCAGGGTTTAATGATACCTATGTTAATAACAAAATGTCGAGATGTGTGAATGCAAAATGGGTGTGAGACTCCTATTTCCAGCATATGAGAGCAACCTACACATAAAGATAGATGAATAAGATAGATATTGGAAAAAGATGTCTATTTTCTGGCAAAGGATAATCCCATGAACCAAAGGGATTCCTTGAAGGGTTTCAACTCATTTTACAATCAAGTGATAATGATAGAAAGATAATAGACAATAAAAGGATGATTAGAAATCCAGAGGGATAGAGAGATACTTACTCTACACGATAGGCATCCCAAGAAAGAGATATGACAAGATCAAAATCCTCAAAGTATTAAAACCAAGCCTATTCAATAATGTCTCCTTCTTCTTTTATGAATTCAAGATGATATTCGATGTCATCGATGTTGGTGTTAAGGAGATGGAATAGAGACTCAACTCACATGTAATTTGAATTTCTCCTTGTGAAAGGGCTATTGAACTATAGAAAGGTCGTATATTATAGTAATCTAATATACCCGACATGGTACAATCATCTACAAAAATAAAGAACTTGAAAGCAGGGAACATCGAGATAGAAAATAGGTTGATATATTGATTGTAAATATGAGAAATGTGATTAAAGTGATAAAAAGGCATGAACAACTAACGATTTGAGGTCATTGATGACAATTCAGATGAATCACTTGCGATTAATGTGGCAAAGATTGATTCTTTGATAGGATGCAAATTTGATAGACAACGAGTAATTTATGAATTAATATGGTCTTTAATGTGACTTATTGACAAACTGAATACAAAAATAGAAGACAGAAGCTTACCTTTGCTGAGAAATGTTAGAACACAATGTGGTGGGAATCTTACAGAGTTTGCAGAGATTTCAAGGACGTGACATGGATGTTGGAGGTGCCAAGATGTGTGAAATGCAATCATCTAAGTCTTCAGAGTAATAGAGCTTCGTTGTAATACCCAAGGATCCATAGTCATGGAGTTTGATGTTGCTTATATAATCATCGACAATTAGTTAGAATTCGACGACCCAAAAAAGTGGGGAAACCTGCTTGGGAGTGGTTTCAACCACTTCCAAAAGGGTTAATTTAGGTATGGGAAAAGTTGAATATGGTTAGGAATGTGTTGAGGAGTTTGGAGGTGTTAGCTAGATTTTATGCATAGCTTAAAACCTAGGAAGTCATGAGATAAATCTCCCTCATTTAACGGTGAGGCTCCTGTGTAAGATGTTTATCAATTTGGTAAGGGTGAATCCTAATAACTATTTCTAGGGTTTTACTTTAATTTCCACAACTCGTGAACCACATCTAGGTAATTTTACAGCAAGTCAAAGAATCGTGTTGAGGATTATTTGCGAGAAGGAAACAAAAGTAAGGAAAGAAGAAAGGAAGATATGTTGAATTTAACCAATAGCTATCAAATTTGGTCTCATCCATATAAATTAAATAAATAGAGAAAAATCACAACATTCAAGCAATAAGGAAAGAAACAACTTCTAACCTAGATCTAAGATAACACAAATTTTATCTAAAACCTTAAATAGAAGTGATGAGCAAAGCACCGTAGACACAAAGTTCTCTAGAAATCCACCTTTTATTCAATCCCCCAGCTTTCACAAAAATCACACCAAGGGTTTCAGCACAAAGTCTGAAAACTCAAGAATGCTCTGCTAAAAAAATTCTGATAAACAAATTGTGATGATTTAACCCATAGGTTCTTCCTCTATTTATAGTGCATAGAGGGAAATTACAAATAGGAAAATCTCAATGAACTGCCACATGTGGAAGTCGTAAAGGAAATAGTTGGCAGTATTTCCCCTAGAATTCCTCTTTGCATGACATGCATGCCTTACAACTGAAAATAGAACCTTCTATTTTGCATGTCTAGCCACCTATTTCCAAGTAATTGAATTCTTCTAGTAACTTGAAGTAACGGATTTTAAACCAATCACTTAAGTTTTACAATTTAATTGATTACTCAATTACTTTGTCAGAGAAAATAAGAGAAAGAAGAAGAAAGAGGAGAAGAAATTAGAAATTAATCCGCTGCAACACTCTCAGTCTTGTTCTCCTTCCATACTCTGCATGTTGATCCAACTTGTATTGCACCTCTGCCTCATGAATGATATGAATGATCTCTCTGTCCTAAACCTGAGAAGCTCTCTCTCCCACATGTGGTTGACTCTTTTCTTTTGATTCTCACCAAACTGGATCTGGGATCATTGTAGATTTTACCAACTTCTTCGACTAGATTACCCATGAGAGGAGTAATAATTCCATCTATTTCCCCTAAGCAGCTAACTGTGATTTTCTTGTGGGTGTTGCCTCGACCTATCTTCCCCTCTTGTTCTTGAAGCTTTTGCAGTTCTTCTCAAGTATGTGCACTAGTGAAATGTTTGTCGAAATTTAGACAAAACTCATCACCCTTTTATTTTAATTGCATATGAGTAATTTTTAATTATGGAAAGAATTCTAGGTGAAGGAAAATATAAATAGATTCAATGTGGGCTTCAACTAGAAGATTGGGAGCACATGCAAGTGATTTTTAAAGGATTTTTCATGCAATTTACATGAGTTGCATTGAAACTCAAGGAAGAGGATTTTGCCTTAAATGATTCCACTTTAGCCTTCTAAAAACTACGTGCATTTTGATAAGACAAGGAAACTCTCATTCATGCTTTATCTTGCAAATTCATTTTTCTAATTTTTCATGTGAAAAGTGTAAAGGAAGGGCAACGTAAAAATAAGACATGGAGGGTAGCTGATTTGCATTTGAGTTTTGCATAAAAGTTGTTGTTGGAAGGAAACAAAACTTCATGACTTATTTTACAAACTTCATCAAATATTTGTGTGAAAACACAAAGGAGAAGGCAAAATGAAAAATAGAAGTGGAGGGCAATTCCAAAAATCACGACTTGCATGAGTTTTTTCTCTAACATTTTCGTGGAAATCCATAAGTCATGGCAGCGTAAAAATTGAAGATGGAGGGCAGTTATCATTTCCACTTTTTGACTTAAACTTGTGTGAAATTTGGATTGGAAGGGCAGTGTGAAAATAAGACATGGAGGGTAACTATCATTTCCATGTTTTGACTTAAACTTGCATGAATGTTGGATTGGAAGGGTAGCATAAAAATAAGACATGAAAGGAAGCTATCATTTCCATGTTTTGACTTAAAATTTCAAACTTCCTCAATACTTGTGTGAAAACATAAAGAAGAAGGCACCTTAGAAATTAGAAGTGTAAGGAAGCTTCAAAAATCATGACTTGCATTAAGTAATTGCCCCTTGGAAAATTGCACTAAAATAAGAAGCATTTGCTTCTAATTTCCACAATAACTTTAAGTTATTGTCCCTCCTTTAAAATGGCACTAAAACATGAAAGAATGACTGTTTCAAATCCACAATTTACCTTGGGTATCTTTGCCTCGTATTTCTAATACACAAAATTGCATTGAAATTAGAATACTTTGGCTGTCGACACCATGGCTTAGCTTTGAAAAACCACAATTTGCAGCAAAGAGACTACGATTTGTTCCTTGACACCATTGCACGAGTGACTTTACCCTTTGAATGATCTCTTCCGAATGTTACTTTTTCTTCCCGACCATGACGCCTGCAAAAGGAAGAAAAATTCTCCATGTCCATGATCTCGCTTTCAATCATTTATCTTGAATTTAACCTTATACAAGGCACAAATCTTGAGCTCTGGTCACCTTCAAAAACAACCCTTAATAGACAAATTAATCAACAATTAAAAACACTAGATATATTTTCAAAACCCTAGGCACAGGAAGAGATCTATGATTGGAAGAATGAATAGGCTACGGGATTTCCAAATGAAAAATGGAGAAATACGAACACCGAGAACACAAAATAAATAAAATAAAAACAACACCCAAAAGAAGTTGCGGGAAATTGCTCGAAAATTTTCTCCAATTAGCTAGTTTGCAAAAACTCTTCCCCGGGTGAATGCTCTATGGTAATAATGATGGGGTGAGGTGCTTATATAACCCAAATTTCTTAATTTTAGCTCAACCTATTTTAAAATAATTTTATTTATTTAATATAAAAATAAATAAAACGCTTTCAGGCTAAGTCTGGGAAAGGAATGAGTGAGCTTTAACATGTGGGTATTTGACGGACGAGACTTTATGACTTCTTGAAGGTATCTTTGAACAATGCGAGCAATTGCAGGCAAAAACAAACAAAAACATGACCCTTCACTTAAAAAGAATGAAAAAAATTAAAAGGGGTAGTCCAAGATTTCAGGGTGAAATCTTGGGGACACCAGGAGGTTAAAATTTTAGGGATAAAATAGGTTAGGATGAGTTTTAAGTGGTTTGGGTGGTTTAAGTCATTTAGGGTGAGTGAAATAGATTTTTACTATGGGTAAAGTGTGATTTAATGAGGGTGAGTGTATTTTTAGGAATAATAAGATGAGTTTAATATTTTGAGTGTGAATGTGAGGAGTGTGGATAAACAATGTAGGTACTGAAAACATGTGTCTACATTTTCCCCTTTTTGTTAAGTGGTTTGTGATGGACAAGCCACTGGAAAATAATGAGTGGAATGATCGAATTTGTGTTGGATAGGTGGCACCCCCTCAAATTGGTGGTCATTGGTTTGAATAGGTTTCTGGATGAGATAGGATTGTGCAGTGTGTTTCAATTTAATATGTCCCAAGACCGACATGAAATAGATCGCCACAAAGGTGGGATTGTGTGACCAAAATTTAAGTGATAGGGAACCAATGTGTTCTTAACCTATAGACATGTGACTTTTAGGAAGTAGCGGGAAAAGGTTCCTAAAAGTGTATAATATCCACAATGTATCGGGAGGAGCGGGTTCAATATAAAGGATGTTGCCACAAAGGTGGGATTATGCGGCTAGGAAAAGTGATAGGGGAACCAATGGGTTATATGCTTATAGATGTATGAATTAATGCCAACAGAGGAAAAGTTTCTCTAAAGTCCAAAAAATCCAAAATGGATTTGATAAATGTAGGCTTCATAGAGATTGATTCAATTTAAGATTTTGAGAGGGTCTTTGGCCCCAAAAAAAAATCACACTTTGAAATTTGTAAATTTGGTGAGGAATGATGATTTGATAAGGTTCATCTTGGGTATGAGTAATTTGTACAACAAAAATAATATTCTATATATTATATTCAAACCATTTACAAAGGCTATTATATAGCCATCGTAATAGAAAACAAACACCTACAAAATAGGAATCCATACAAACAAATAACATGTTAATAGATTTACGGGGATAACAATATAACCACTAAACTATATGAATATATTGTTTATAACAATATATTTAATAATATAACCTACTAATCATTTACCACACCATAATTTACAATTTAGTAAATACCCATGTAAATACTAAATTCTAACATTCCCCCTTAGTGTTTACATGGTAAAACATATCTCGTTCTTTGATTGTAGTGTGCCACCTCTATGTGCTCATGATCAACTTCTCAACTGTGTAACATCGGGCATGCACAAAACTCGCACATGTGCCAATGCACATTTCTTCCTCCATTGATGGTTTTCTCCAGACTTCTACCAACAACCTTACCCAATTGGTTTTGCAGGTGTACCAATAACCTTTCACAATTGGTTTTATAGGTTCACCAAAAACCTTACACAATTGGTTTTATAGGTTTACCAAAACCTTACACAATTGGTTTTCCTAGTTTACCAATAACCTTCACATCATGATTACTACAATACATTTTGATCAATATTCTACAATGTTTCTACAAAAGGGGTTACATGAGGAATACTCACAAGTGAACAGTGAATTTACATCATTTGTTCTTATTTTTCACGCCACATTGAAAAACTGAAATCCTCACAACACAACTGAAACAAATGTCATCATACTAGAAGTGCGTCCCCGTCATTGATGACTAACGAGAGGTTTTTTTCTAACCTCCGGCCCCATTGCCTCTTTCCTCCATCGAATGATGTTGCTAACTCAGTCGGATTTGGATATGAAGCTCAATGATTCTCACATTGTTTATTATTCCCCAAAATGTGAAATCATTTATTTTCCGGACGTCGAGTAATCTTTTGAAAATGCATCCATAAGGTAATTTTTTTATTTTCGGACTTTTTGACTACAATCACAATGAACTTTTAACAAGACACTCACTTGATTATACGTGTAGGCAAGGCGACAATGACTTAAATTTAATTAGATGACACTTGGTTTTGACTCATGATGACAACTAAATAACTACAAGACTTATAACTTTGACACAAATATATTACAAGACTTGATTTTGATAGGTAATAAACCACACTAGAGACTCTTGATTTAATTAATGATAATGGACACAATATAACCTCAATGACAAATTGATTTAATAATGACAAGACTGAGTCCCCACTATCAAAACAAAATATATAATCTATTTATTGACAACATGCATTTACTATGACCATAGGAGGACTCATTAAAACTTTATTAAATTGACAAGAAACAACTTATAATATTTTGACCAATGCTAAATTAACAAAACTATGAAACTTAATCCACTCTTGATACGGTAAAGACAAAATAGACTCACAATGGTGAAGATGTCCACATGGAAATGGAGGATTAATGCAACGCGGTTGTGAAGAAAATGCAGTTGGGGAAATTGCAAAGACCATTCAATGGCATCAAATCCAATGCAAACATTGTCAAGTAAGCATCCATCTCGAACTTGGACAAGTGTTGGAATAAATTGGGGGATAGGTATATCAAATGCATCTTTGGCTGCAGTTCACTCATTGATTTGTTTGTGAATCAAAAGTGGATGGATTTGCATGGAAGAGTCCCCAAGGGACGTGTCTTTTGAGCAGGCTGTGAGATGTAGACAGCAAACCCCAAACACCAATTTCCAAACACCAAGTTGATGAATGAGTCATTCTCCAATGAAATGCATGTAAATGTAGAATTTTGGGCAACCCTTTCAAGTATGATTGAGTGCAGATTTGCATGTGAACGAATGTATTGTGCAGACTGAATGCAATTTTTATCTTATATTACAGCTGTGAATCCACAAATGACTATCGAGCCGTGGATGGAGAGACTGAATCTGTTCAAATTGCCAATGTTCCAGCATACAACTCCAATGGCGATCCAACGCTAATGCCAGTGGACTGTCACGTAGAAGAAAATGTGGGAATGTCAATGTGTTGTTACAGATACACACTGGGAATCCTGTAAGGCTCACAACGAGGCCGAATCTTTAATATAACCTGCAGACGTGATATTGTTCTGAGTACACACACGAGCAACAATTGACTACATCGACCTTCAATGATCACTGTATTATCAAAGCATAAATCTCCACATGGAAATATCACACTATACAAAATTATATACATTGGACGCTTATTATTCTATGGAACTATATAACTGACCAGACCGTGAGTGCAGAATGCAACCACAAACAAACACAAATGGAATACTAACCAATCTTAAATACTCTATGTAAAAATACTTCTCATATAACAATTTCACCATTAGCAGGGCAATGAAGAAGTCCAAATGTTATATAAGCTATATGGAACATGATCCTGCTCTAATACCAAATCTTGGGTATGAGCAATTTTTTACAACAAAAATAATATTATGTATATTGTATTCAGACCATTTACAAAGGCTATTATATAGCCATCGTAATTGAAAACCAACACCCTACAAAATAGGAACCCATACAAACAAATAACCTGTTAATAGATTTACGGGTGTAACAATATAACCACTAAACTATATAAATATATTGTTTATAACAATATATTTAATAATCTAAACTACTAATTTTTTACCACACCGTAATTTATAACTTAGTAAATACCCATGTAAATACTAAATTCCTAACTGATTCGTAGGTCAATAATGATATTTTGGATAAAGGTGAGGTAATCGTTGGCGATTACCCTAGGTCGTGTGCAACTTAACAAAAATTGTCGACGCATTATCCCAATCACCGACGATTAGTACTGGGAAATTTTTTTCATATAAAAGGCAGTTTGGGCGCTCATTTGTAACCATCATGATTGAAGAGTTTAAACAACCAAATAAACCCTAATTTTTGAATTTTTGATATTTTTAGTGAGATGGAGGTAGCTGGAGGTGTGCACATGTGAGGAAGGCCCACACATGCAGAGGTTGGTGGTGTTTTTTTAGATTTTGGGGTTTTTTTTACGAAAATTTGGAATCACTATGAAACCGCTAGTGATTTTGTATGAAATCACTACTTCGATTTATGGTTTGTTGGAAATTTTAATGGGGTTTCCAATGATTCAAGTGGAATCGCTAGCGACTCATGTGTTTTGATAAAAAGTTGTGATTTTTAAAGTTTATTTGATTTTTTTATTAATTTGTGATGGATTATTTCTAATAGTGTGTTGTTGGTTGGACGTGGATGCGGGATAGAGAGAGATTGACGAAACATGATAGGATCCGAGAAAGATATTGGTGTAGATACCCTAAAAATACATGTGTATTTCTAGTTCGCTTCTACCCAATTAGAATTAATTAAATTAATTCTATTCCACCGCAATATACCCCCTTGGAATTAATTAAATTAATTCCTTCATTTAAATACACCATTTTAGAATTAATTAAACTAATTCTATTATCTAATTCATATTCCTACACTTTGGAATTGAATAATTTAATTCCATCATGCCTTTGGAATTAATTAATTAAATTCTACACCATCGTAGCTAATATAATTAAACATTTAATTAAGTAAATAGTTAATTGTCTCATCACAATTAAATACTAATTAAATTAGTTATTTAATTGATTCTTTCCTTAGTCAACTCAACTTAGAACTTCACTTCTAGATTCCTATAAATGAGGGGGCTCTAAAAGTTTGCGTATAACCAAATTTCCGGATGTAACCTCGCTCCACATTTGTCTATTGACCCCCGTAAATCTCTGACCACCAATCGCCAAGTCTACTTTCTAACCCAGATTGATTCAACCATTAACATGGAGCTTAGTCAATCTTCTATCCAACTTCCATGTCTCTACCCGCAGATTATAAAAACAAGTCATTTCCTTTATAAATCTATCCTGGAGCTTTAATTAAATTGCATCCAACTTTGTCAATTTGACATCCGCATCCTTGTGAAATCTTCTCGTAGCATCGAAAATCCCTTTGGAAAAGTAATATAAAATAGCATCCACAATCCAAACAATAACAAGATCAAACCATCTTAAATCTTCTAAGTTCTTATCTTGAGGTTTGCAAGAAGTCTACAATGAAGGTATAATTTGTATTTATTTATTTATCGTCTTTTGTCTATGAATTTCCTTGTTTACATTCGACACACGTGGTGGGACTCCCGTTTCTTTTTATCATTTTGGTTTATCATTTCATTATTTAAATTTGTCTATGTGTTTCTTGTCTTCATTTAACCTTTCTATCAAAATTTTAGGTTCTCAGGTGAAGTATAGAAGCTAAAAAAAAAAAACAGATGTTGGGCCATTTTTCTCACGTTTAAACTTTTCACTAAGAGCACTAGCGTAACCCATCTTCCGAAAAGATATAAATTTTATTCCACGAACTCAAAAGCGATTCCATTTTTACGGAAGGTCTCAGAATATATATGCAATGGAAAATTAATTTTCTAATTTGATCTTATATAAAATTTATGGTTTCATTTCTCCTAACACTTGTCATTATAAAATTGTATTATTTTATAAATTTTTATTTAATTTTTTAAAAATGTAACAACCTCATCACGCATACTCTTTCCTTGCACTTTTCTGAAAGTGATCTTGGAAATCAAAAACATGATTGTTTCTTGTGTGTTTTTGGAATTAACCCTTTTCTTTTATTAATAAAGATTGTTAGCTATGTATGCTCTTCTCATCGTGCTTTCTTTGTAGCCATCTTGAAATAAAAATGTAGGCTTATTTCTTCATAGTCTTTAAAAAAATCTACCACCTCAAACATATAAGGGGGAATTTTTTGTTTGTAGGACCCACTCTCCCGAAAGTTGATGTGCATAAAACTACTGAAACTGCATGAAATGCGTATTTGATCGTGAGCTAAAAAATCATCTAATACTTTATGTGTGTGACCTCTTCATGAATATATTGGCTCATTTTAATAAATTCTGGGAGTTTTCTTTCTGAGCAGCTAGTGTGAAATGGATTTTATGCAATGAGATGTAATGGCATACCTCGTGCTTAAGAGGAGTTGGCACGACTTCATACCTCCTCTGTCAAGGGAAGGTAAAACAAAATAAAAGTAATAAAGAAAATCACAATGGAGGATTAGGGTTTCATATACCTCCTCTTGGAATACCTAACATCTATCTCTTTTCATGAGTTGGTAGGTGAGATTAAAACAATCTAGTCGCTCTAATTTAATCATCACAACTTAAGAGTTTGGGGAAAATTATTTAATGGGTCTTGGGGAAAATTTTATTAAGTGGGAACCTAAGGGAGTTATTTAATTAAGGGCCATGGTAGGTATAATATAATAATGTGACATTTAAGAAATTAGTAAAATAAACAAATATTTTAGTATGGGTGCATTTGATTTATTTAAGGGCCATGATGGGTTAGCATGGTAGGCCAATGGGACCCTTTCCAAAAATTAAATTAATATGAAAAAATAGGGGGTCTTTAACTCGATAATAATTATGGAAAATAAAATAGTATTAATTAATTTTTGGTTATAGTCCAACCATACTTAAATTATTAATAAAATAATATGTTTAAAAAAAATTGATGGGATTTTTAATAGTGTTGTTTGGTTTAGGGTTGTGTAAAAGATGGGGTGCTGAGAACATTTGGTATCATGTTGAAAAGGAAATAGCAGCAAATCTAGTAGGAAAGCTTTTATAACACCGGATGCTCTGGGATTGTAAATTAAATTAATCATGATAAAATTAATAAAATTAACCCATTTGATCATTTTTATCTACCAAATTTGTTATATTAAAATTATAAACTTTCCCTTTCCTTTTGCTCACAGGATTCATTGATATGGTATGAGGTGTCGTATTTGTCGAGTGGGTCTATTCTATTATGTGTGTGTGGGTACATAGGAGTCACCTATGCTCAAGGGTATGAGATGCCACGTGCTACCAAAATAGGACCACGCAGATCTTAGAGGCATTACATCAGATGATGGGAGTTTTATAACAAAGTCTTCCTATGCAACATGAGCCAATAAATGAGGTTGTCATTGGGAGGCGGATTACACCGCCATCCAAGGAAAAATCTGGTGCCACATCGAACTTAGAAAAAAACTCGAGGAGATGAGAAAGGTCCCATTGTTCTACGGCCCCTTGGAGTTCACTTCAAGAGGGTGATCTCTCTTAATCGGATCCACTCTCATAGCATTGAGGGACCACTATAGGAGGATGACCACATTCGCCAGATGTGGAGTTGGTTGGGCATCATCATCATGATCACGAAATAGGAAGTGTTATCAGAGATCTTCTTCATCTACATCCGCCAACTTACAGTGGAACCACGGATGGATTTGGGGTTGATTCATAGCTCCTAAGCCTCGATAGTTACTTTGGACTTCACTCATATGAAAGCAACGTCAAGGATAGGTTTTTTATTCACCTCTTTCAGACGCTGCAGCAAGCTGTATGGTGGAGGAATGAGGAGTGAAAACTCCATTTGACTAGAGACATGGTGATGTGGGAGTTGTTTGAGGAACATTTTATATCCTCAAGTACATTTAAGACGAGGATAGGTTTTTTACACTTTGTTTGTCACCACATCGTAGAGATAAATGAGTTTCATGACCTCCGACGGGGCTCAAGCACGGTGGCACGCAGAGACGAGAGCCAATTTAGGGATTTATTGTAATATGTTGATTATCTTCAGGACAAGAAATTACAAGTCAACAGCATTTATTCAGGGGACTAAATGTAGACTTGAGTAAGGTTGTTGAGATGTTATCTCCTCCAACACTTGAAAAGGTCGTGGAAAAGGCATACTTAGTTGAGGAGAACATGGGCAAGGCCAAAGAGTGTCGAGACATGACTAGGCATAAGTTTTAGGAGAGGTTACATTATTTCCATGATTAGAGGTCATGAGGTACAACCCCATCACCTAGATGAGGATTCAAGCCTCCACATTCGGTTATGATACCTTTCTACACACCCAAAGTAGCATTCCCAGTACCATGTACATCAAAAGTAGAGGACTAAACAAATATAGGATATGTAGAGAGGAAGAGTTCGAGGATAGGTTTTGATTGGGTAAAGACATAGATGGGAATTCTAAAAGTATAGCTTAGCTCGTACACAACCTTCGCCAAATTGCTCCAATTTGGTTTGGTACACCAAAGCACAGCAGTGTAGGACCCTACGTAAAGAGGACTATTAGGTTGGTTTATTTGTGGGTCCCCTAACCACTACGCTCATTTGTGTCCACACAAACCCACCACCACCGATAGAAGAGATCCCCTATATTAGAGAAGATAGTGGCAAAGGGCGTGGGACACACTCATTATGTCTACGTAGGTAGTGGATAACCATTAGGATGATCATCAGGCCATGGTTATCAAGACTATAGGTACTATCAAGGGGTATTTATGTCTAGGAGTACTTTTTTATTTAGGAGAATTACATTCCTTTATATCACCATCTATAATGGACTAGTTTGGGCTATGGGGGTAGAAACAACCAGCATGGTGGTAGGTGGAGTTGGCCTCTGGGGAAAACTCGCAGCGGATACCTACGTGGAGATTTTTGTACTCAATTTGGGAGTATACTCTACTACCTTGGACCTTCGGTTGTTACCTTTAGGATCCTATGAGGTTGTTTACAGGCATGGATTGGATTGAGTCTCATCAGGACAAAGTAGACTATAGAAGTAAGATCATTAAGTGTTAGGATGACCTTGGGAATTCAATTGTTATTTATGGGATGTAGAGGCCTATTTATTTGTGTATGATCTTGGGTAAGAAACTCAGGTGCACAAGGGTTGTTAGATGTTTGTGATTACGATTAGTGATCGATCAGAGGGTACTCAGATCATTCACCTCTAGATGAGTATGTTGTATTGAGAGAGTATGCAAATGTGTTTCTAAGTGATCTTCTTGGATTACCACCCCATAGAGAGGTAGATTTCACTATAGACCTAGTACCCAAATTAGCAAGCACTAGTTTCTTGGGAACCTTATTAGATAATGACTCTAGAGCTCCATGAGCTCAAGATTAAACTAGAGGAGTTATTGGAGAAGGACCTCATTTTCCATAGCCTGTGTCTCCTTGGGGAATCAATTATTTTTGTGAAGAAGGATAGATCTCTTAGACTTTGTGTTGATTTCAAGAAGTTTAATAAGGTCATAGTGGAGAACCATTATCCACTTCCAAGGATTGATGACTTTTCTTGATCGAGATTAGAGGTTCATAGTGTTTTCAAGATTTATCTCAAGTTAAGATACCACTAGTTACACATTGTTGATGCAGACATTCACAAAACAAATTTCTACACTCGATATGGGCATTATGAGTTCATTGTTGTACCTTTTGGTTTGACCAATGCCCCAGTTGTTTTCATGAGCCTCATGAATGTGGTTTTCAGGACCTTTTTGGACCAATTTGTCTTAGTTTTTTGGATGATATATTGATTTATTCTCGTTCGAGGAGGAGCACGAGGAACATTTGAGACAAGTGTTATAAGTTTTGAGAGATCGAAGTTTTTGGGAACCTAGAGAAGTGTAGTTTCTTCCAATCATTAGATTCAGTACTTGGGTCACATTATTTCCGTTGAGGGTATCTTAGTAGATCCCTCAAAGATAAAATCCATTCTTGATTGAATAAGCACCCACATCGAGTGACA
This sequence comes from Taxus wallichiana var. yunnanensis, assembly GCA_018340775.1. Lineage (NCBI taxonomy): Eukaryota > Viridiplantae > Streptophyta > Pinopsida > Cupressales > Taxaceae > Taxus > Taxus wallichiana. The sequence continues at coordinate 818,630,053 of CM031240.1, forward strand.
GGAGGCGAGGAGTTTTATGCGATTATCAAGCTATTACCGCAGAGTTTGTTTAGAATTTTCTAGGATTTCTCATCCTATTACTTCTCTTCAGCGTAAAGGGAAGAAATTTGTGTGGTCAAAAAATGTGAGCAAGATTTTTAGTTACTTAAGGAGAGACTAACCACGAAACCTATCTTAGTAGTTTTGAATTTGATCCGGAGAGTTTTTTTGCATTGATGCTTCCTTAGAGGGTCTTGGAGCAGTTCTCATGTAGGAGTGTTGGGTCATTGCATTTGAGTCACGTAAGCTCAAGGACTATGAGCTTAACTACCCTACCCATGACCTAGATCTTACAACAATATTTCACGCTTCACTAGTGCGTTAGAGACATTTCCTTTTGAGTAGGCCTTTTATCTTGAGGACCGATCATCGGAACCTTCAGCACATCTTTTCTTAGCCGAACCTCAACACTTGTCAATGGAATTGGATGGAGTTCCTATATGAGTATGATATGGAGGTTCAGTATATTAAGGGAAAGGATAATGTCATCACATAATCCTTGAGTAGACAAAAACATGTGATTTCTACTATGACGGTTCATTCATACCTTTGGGTCAATATTCTTCAACACCTTTAGGGGAAAATTTTTATGAAGACGCAAAATATATCTTTGAGTCTCGTGGCTCTTTAGAAGGTAGGTATACATGATGTATTTTAGAGGAAAACAATCTTTTTCATTTTTAGAGGTGCATTTATGTGCCTAAGGCAGATGATATTCACATTTTTATTCTTTCATAGGCTCATTGAGCCCCATATGCAGACATCTAGAAGTGAAGAAGATACACATTGATCTTAGAGAGTTCTATTATTGGTCGGGCTTACGACGTGATATTACAAAACTATCTAGCTCTGCTTCCTTGAGTGTCAGAGGGTCAAGGCAAAACATTCCCATCCCACGGGACTTTTGTATCCCCACGATATTCTTGAGAGGAAATGGGATGTAATTTCTATGGATTTCATTATCGGTCTTCCCATATCATCTTATCATCGTAACATTATTATGGCCAAATTAGACAAGTTGACCAAGGTTGCTCACTTTTCTCCAACTAAGGTCTCTTATAATACAATCGCCTTTGCCAAGGTATTTCTTGATGATATTGTCAGGTTGCATGGGATTCCAAAGACTATTAGTAATGAAAGAGATACCATCAACAATTCAAATTTTTGGACATCTTTTCAAACCACTCTAGGAACTCAGATCAATTTCAGTTTGTCTTACCACCCAGAGACATATGGTTACATAGAGAGAGTTAATTAGGTGCTAGAGGATATGTTATAGATGTATGTGATGGATCAATAGAATAAGTGGGAGGACTACTTGCACCTCTTCAAGTTTTCCTATGACAAACGTTACCACAACTCCATTGGTATGGCTCATTATCAGGCCTTATATGGGTGATCAGATAGATGAAAATTGACATTCAACCTTCAACAAGACTCGATCCCCAAGGTTGTGCTGCAGAGTAGCCAATGTTGAATGTGTGTGGCTAACTATAGGAGGATCAATGACTAAAATCTAGTAGTGTGATCTCCTAGGAAGTCGAGTTGGCAAAGGGGAGATTTTAGGCTATTAACGGGTAGCATAAATTCTCTATGGTTTGTTTTCCTATCTTGGATCTAAGTGTTGAACTAGTTTGAAGTGGTTAAATTAACTAAGATGAAACTAACAATCTATGTTCGCTGAAAGAGAAACTAATCTAAAAAATCACAAAACGAAACATTACAATCATAAATAACAATTTTCTTCTATTCTAAATAATCAAAATATTTCTACACTAAAACTAAACAAGAGAGATAACTTGGTGTGGTTATTCACCATGTATGACTGTATTGAAACTAAACTAACTTAAAAAAGAACTTTTACAAATGATTCATGACATGTAGAAAACCTCCTACATATATTCTCTCGCTTCGAGATCCACAGGATAGGAAGAAGGGGATCCATCACCGGGGGTTGCTATGAAAGATTCAAACCCTCTTGGAAATTAACTAATAACTTGTAAATGAAAGGAAATTGATTTCTACTCTATTTGATATGATGTAATAATGATAAATTGTAAGAATGAAGGAAATCAAACAACAAATCCAACTTGGAATTCACATAACAAAGGTAAATCTAGCTGTGTAGTAATTTTTCCCCTCACTTTGTCCTTTCTTTCTCTAGTGTGTCCATATGAGTCCAAGGAATTGGGAATGTAAAGGTAACAACAGAAAAAGGTGCTTAAGCAATTACAACTTGAAGGCATTCTGGATGTAATGCAAGTAGAAGAGAGATAGCACAAGAGATCCAAGCTTGGCTATGCAATTCCTAGCAGGATTGTGGTAGCAATACAATGCAAGATACATCAAAATTCTCAGGCCCTTTTCTTGAATACAAGCATGGAATATATAGGAATGGAAGATGGGAGGTACCTTCATGCACAAGGCAAGAAGGAGAAGTTCCAACCAATTAAATCTATTTTAAAATAGAAGAAGGAGAACCAAGTAAACAAAGTTGTTTTTAAACAATTTGGCTCACTGATGCATGCAAAAAGTGAAATTAAGTGAACCGTCGCATGTTAAAATACTCATGAAAAATCTGGAAAAAGTGGGTAAGACTGCCACAGTGGTTTTGCTTTGGATGGCGGTGGTTCAAAATGTTGCCAAGCAGGTGGCGGTCCTAGCATCGAAGGCAAAATATGCGTAGAAAGAGGCAGGAAGCTAGAAAAAGCACAGAAGGCTAAGTAAAGATGTCTAGGTGAAAAATATATACTGCAAAAGGAATTGGAGCTCGAACACCTTCTTGAAAGGACCTGAATCATCATTGGGGACTTTTGTAACCATTTTCCGACAATGTAGCACATGTAATTTTGGGTGCGTACATATTTCCCCCTCGGAGAAGTGTCTTAGCCATGAAAAGGTGTAAAACATAGATTCCGAGTATGGCGTTCCCAAAATGGGGAGTTAGAAGCTATACCTAACATGCTCGTGTGTCAAAATATCACCACCAAAACTCCCGCTACCTGCAAGATGAAAAGAAGACTCAAGTGTAGATAGATAAAATATCAAAAAATAAACATTAAATCAAAACGACAAGAGGACTTACCATCTGTGGGGATATAGAAATATACATGTGCCAATGCTCCAGCCCTGTGAACACATACACTCAAAATGAGGTTAAAACATATATATATATATATATATATATATAAAAAAATCATATTCTAATTCATTTGTGCTATTCGATTTGGTGAATTTGGAGCTCTGGACCCATGGTGACCATTTCGATGAGATATAATTTGAACCGTGACGAGATCGTGACCATGCCTCCATGAGTGGGAGATTGACCAGCACGGTCTAAGGTTGGTTATTTCCACTTTTTTCTTTTAATACCTAAAATGTAAAATTTTTTGAAAAGTTCACCTAGGAGGGATCATTTCTTCAAAAACCTTGTCTTAAATGAGTCTCTAGGGGGTGCCCATAAGGCATTATTTTATTTGGTCAAAAGTGTTCTTTTTTTGTCTTTTTGAGCTTTTTGAGCATTTTTAGGGTAAAAGACACGTTTGGAAAATCGGTCAGTAACCGCTGCCCAAAGTAAGGTGGTAGTCACAGGACCGCCGCCCGCACTGGTGGCATTCTAAATAGAATGACCAAAATGTGTCTTTAACTTGAATTTTTTTAGATTTTGATGTTTTGTAATGTTTTTGGTGAGCTTATTATTTGGTATATGTTACTAACTTGCTCTTTTTCCATGTTTTGGTGAATGCATAAGAAGGAGGAATACATCAGATGGAGTTGGGAGAGGGAGTGTGATTGGCTCCCTGGTATCCTAGATCAGCTGACTCAAATGAGATGGATCTTCTCCAGAGGGCCGGTATTTGGAGGATTGCATGGGTTCCCCATTTCTCCTACTAGTCATATTCTATGTGACTTATTTTCCTATTGGGATGTGGACCGAAACACCTTCCAGTTGCCAAGTGTCTGGGGTGAGTGGACCATCACCCTAGAGGATGTGTACCACATTCTTGGGCTCTCGATACTTGGGAGGAGGCTAATTTGGAGACAGCGGGGTCCAGGGAAAAGATGACACAGTGGGCTACATACATGGGAGACATCATTGTCTCATCTAGTTCAAAGAAGGGGATGAGGGTTTGGTCCATTGCCACCACTCCCATTCCTATCATACGCAGAGCCATCATGGGCATCTTGTCTCTCCGAATAATCAGGGAAAAGGGTGGTGACACCCTTTTATATTGTTGGGCTCCTATCATTGCATAAATCGAGGGGCATGACCGTAAATATGCCTGGGGCAAAGATATCTTGGGGACTACCTACCATGATTTATACATGGTAGTCAGATAGGGGTAGTCATTGAGCCATCCCACTCTTTTTATGAGTTGGGTTTATGAGTGTTTCATCCCCTATGGTAGGGGAGTACCAATGTCAGATCTAGGGGTTGTTTAGGTAGCTAGATGGATAGGTATGTCAATCGGTGCTTAAGGACGCCACATCAGCCAATGGCTTCCCGACTATGGAAGACATGACATGCCATGCACTACTCTACCTAGGACATGGCAAGGATATGGGGATAGGAGGTGACTACGATGGTAGCTTGCTCTTCGATAGGTCAGCTGGTTGATAGAGTAGGGAGACTTGAGGTCCACCCATTTGATGGGTCCCCTAGTAGTTTGGCCTTCCATACATTAATATGCTCCTCCATTACACCAATTTATATGACTATTCAGGAGGCTCAGAGGGGCCCTAGAGGGGATCCCTGGTAGGGAAGTGGTCATTCCAGGTGTGCCTATTGCAGTTAGATGGGTGGTCCACACTGACGGAAGCCGGTGCCCCTCGAGCACCCTTACTTTAGATGATGTAGTAACTCCCGCTCATGGGGGGAGCAGGATGAGCCCATTGATCTAGGCTCTGACTCTGAGGAGGATGCGGGGGATGAGACAGAGGTGGATTTAGTTAGAGAGGACACAGAGGATGAGGGAGTTGGTGTTGGGACCAGTGAGGTAGCCCATATGGAGGAGGAGGAGAGTGACCCTGAGTGGCATGATACTCAAGAGATGTTGAGAGTAGTATATGAGGAGGCCAATGCTGAGAGAGAGACCTTAGTCTCTAGAGTCAAAAATTCCTCATGGTGGAGAGGGGGATGATGAGTCCATCATAGGACAGTGATTCACTTCTAGCTTTGGGGAAGCCTGACCACCAATGACATCGGCAAGCAGTGAAAGCTACCGACCCTACTTGGATGCTGGAGACCCAAGTAAGTCTAATACTTTTCTCTCAACTTTTTTAATTAGGAATGTTGACTTGTATCTCTTTCTTTATTTTATTTTTCTAACTATTAGCTTGTTATTATTATTCTTTATAGTGATGGCATAGGAGTGGCGGGAGCTCATCCGATGGGTGTACATGGACACTCTACTAATCCCCTCGGGAAACCCGAGCTGAGCTAACTATTGATTCAGGCCAGCTATTAGCCATTGGTAGATATATCGATGTGTTTTCCCCTGTGTGGAAGGTAGCAGAGATAGTGTCTTCCCTTCATACCCAAGTGGCCGGATATGAGACTGTCGAGAACTTGATGAGACGGATCCATTCTCATAGTGAGGCCACCATGAGCACCACATCATCTTGTTCATCATTTGAGTTCACCCAACATCATCGTAGTGGAGCGTAGTAGGATCCCTATACATGGGTGGGCACCATCCGAGGGATCCCATGGGACCGACATGCAATGGGGCTTTATTGCTTTGATGACATTTTTAGGCATTTATATGATTTTTTTGAATATTTCAAGCTCATTATGAGCATTTTGACCATGCCTAGCACATGGTGACACATTATACAAACTTGATTCACCAAGATATATACAAATCTCATTTTGGTTTGGTATTCCATTATATCTAAGTTGACTTTCTTTTGTTCCTTTCACATGTGCACTCTATATTTTTAGAATTTCCACTTTTCTATGCTTTTCAGAATGTATGCAGTGGATGTGAAATGATAACAGAATGATTTCTTTTGTATTTCATAATGCTGATATATGATAATGCGAACACAATGTGATGTTTGAATTTTAGTTTCTTTAAGCAATATTTGATACTTCATATTGTCTTGCAAAATGTGGTGAAAAATGATATGATAAGAGAAGATATTCTTCCCCACCCTAACTCCATGCAACTAGTAAGATACGAGGGCTCAACACCAAGAATCAGAAGGGGCACAAGTTATGAAAATTTGTTGAATGATAGTGATGAGAGAAATAAAAAGGTTTGGCAGAACCAAATTGAGATACTACAACCTATCCTACTCAAGCTACCTCATAGTTTAGAATGTGAATTACTTTGCAGTTTATCTAGACTTGGATCCGTAGATGGCCACTTGGTTGACAAAATCTAGATTTGGGGTTTTAAGTTCTTTTGGAATTTTAGACATCTAGCTCACTTTATTTTTGACTTATGATTTCACAATATTTGAAAGAATTATTTGTAACTTTCAAGTTTATCAATGAGACCCCCTACTCCTTGCCCCATGCTACCAAGAGAAAGCATGGGCTCATCACTATGGATAAGGAATAGGTGAGTAAGGGAATTTCTCTCCTTTCCCAACCCTACATCACCAGTAAGAGATGCAAGCTCAACACCAAAGGTTGGTAGGGAAAAGAAATGTGTAAAATAAAAATTTTTTTTTGTGGATTTGCATTTGACTTACTTATCTAGGAAAAATGTTTAGTATGTTCTTATTTCCAAAGAGATTTTTATGGGATAGATGTGACACCATGAAGCTTCTAGAACATACTATAGGAAAATACACCTAATCTAGAAAGATACTATAAGCGTAAACCAAGTATGCAGGCCTTGGTATGATCATGGTCAAAACTTTGTCTTATCTTGTTTGAATTGATGAAATGATTCAGAAACAATTGATGATACTATGAAGATTGAAGAGATATGATTTGAATGTTTTGTCAATGTTTTTCAGAAGTTTTTAGGATTTTCTATGAGAATATATCCCTTAATAATTTACAAAATGAACTGGAAAATGAAAATGCAATGTGAGATGTAGTAATGTACATATGGAAATGCAAGTGAAACTACATGTCATGATAGCCTAAGGTGAAGAAATTTGACGAATATCAAATTATTCACCCCTAAAAGTACACAGTGGAGAACCATGATCCTCAAAATTTCCGTTCTCTTGACAAGGGCCTAACATTCTGGGTTTAAACTTACAACCCTTTCCCAGAAGTGTATATGTCCAATCATTAAAATCTTTAGTCTGAAAAGAGATTCGTGAACCTATTTTTCACATTCTTGAGACAAGGTGTGTGGGTGAGCATGACTATGCCACTCAGCCTTATTTCCTATGTAGAGAATTGTGTTTAATTGTGACACTTTCTGAATGATGAGGCCTTGCCCCATGGATATGGAAAGCTTAGTTCATACGCACATGGGTTGAAATCGGGTTTAAAATAGAATAACCCTTAGAGATGGTTTTGATGGGCATAGTTCCAATATCAAATTTCCCTTCTTTTTTGTTAATTCTATCATGTTTACACCTAGACCTAGGTTGTCAAAGGGAAGAGATTATAAAGTGAGAAGACTACCCATTCCCTGTGGTTCAAATGGGAGGAATATCAGATCATCACTATCTAAGAGTTTCATAATTCATGTTGTGGTTTTAGTGGACATTGTTTCCATAGATATTGATTTACCCTTATCTATTTTTGCCACCTCAAATGTTTTTGGGTCAATGAATTCAACCTTTGGAATGTCTAGGGTGATCGGGACTAACTCTTTTTTTGGAGGTGGTTTGTTCATTGATTTGTAGGAAGTTCATACTCTGTATGGACTCTTTCTTCTTCTTGAGGTTTTCTAAGTGTATATCGAAGGGCTTAGGATCCCCTTGAGCAATGAAGACCTTCCCCAAATGGAGGAATCTAATCTCCTAGAATAGGGTAGAAGGGATAGCTTTCATTCAATGAATCCAAGGTCTCCCGAGGATCATGTTATAACTTGTTTCCCTATCGATAATGTAAAACTCCTTCAAGATGGTTTTTGGACCAAGCGTGACTGGAAGAACTATGGTTCCAATCGAGGTCACTTTAAGACTATCATACCCCGTAATGTGTTTCTTGTAGAGGAAAAATTTGTCTCTCCATATCCCAACTTCTGCAAGAAAGAGAAAGGAACCACATTTACAGCAGCCCCATCATCAATCATGGATCTCTTAATACAATTGTTATAAATCCAAACTTGTAAAAATAAGGCAAGATCACCTCTTCGGGCAATTTCAGCGTTAGATGGAATCTTGTCTATATCGAAAATAAACCCAAAGATCCCTATTGTTCTATCTTGGAGGATGTATATCAAAGTAAATATGGTTTATTTGAGCTTTAGGAGGTGGCGTAACATGGATTAGATGACCAAGACCTAGTGCATTGAGAAAGGAAGAACGATGCGCAGGTGAATTCTTTAGCAAATATAGAAACGAAATGTGAGAAAAGGTCTTGTTCAAATCGATTATTAAATCATAGGCTCCTGTTGGTTTTACGATTGTAGGAACTTCATCTTGTGGGAAGGAAGGAGTGGGAAGGGGTTGTGAAACATACTCATTTGTCTGAGTTGTTGCATTAATCTCATGCTCAACCTCTAACTCAACTAATCCCAAGATTTTTGTATTATCGTTTGAACCAAGGTTAGGAGTGACCCAAGAGTTATTGGAAGTTGAGGCTTCGTGGTCATTGTCTCCTATACGGATGCCCTTGTTTATATTTTGATGATTCACCTTGCAATTTTTAGGATGTATAGGAGTGGATCTCGAAATATTCTCACATTAGCATTATGGAGCTACAAGTCCTGTATATTTAGATTGCGAGTTTGTTTCAAGATTTTATAGAAACATGTCTACAAAGAGTTGCCTTTGGTTTTTGAGAAGTATTTGCAAAAACTTGTTGTAATCATGGAAATTCCTATCGTCATGACCTCAAAACTTATGGAAACCATAGTATAGGTTAGGGTCATAATATTTTGGTCTTTGATAAGTGTCTTGTTGTTCTTTATTATAACCTCAGTTGTAGTTTTGAAATTGGTTATTATAACCATGCTTCATTACCCCTTGGCAAGAGTTTTGATAATGGTTTGGGCCTTGGGTTTGATTTTGTTTTTGTAGAGGATGATTTATGTTCACCGTGTTGACAAGAAGACAAAGTGTTAGGGCCTCTTTGATTTCCCAATTTGTTGTTATTGTTAGTGTTTTGTTGTTGGAAAACCAACGTTCTTGGCTTGATCAAGAGTCTATTCGTGGTAGCACCATGATTGTGATTCACACCCTTAGGTCCTTGTTTTTGGCACCATTGTTTTGATAGTTTGTATTACTTTGATTTAGGGATACCAATTTCCCATTGGGACCATAGATCTTACGCCCACTATCCATAGAACTTGTTCAATCCAAAGCACACCTTCCAATACTTTCTCATAACTATGGAAAGGAAACTTTTGGACCTCTTCCTTAGTCTCTCGATTGAGCGAGTGAAGGAAAATATCGCAAAGTTCCATCTGGTCCATGTTGGGCACACTTGCAGAGGAATAGAGAACTTGGCACCATCTCTGGATGAAATGGGTGACATATTCATTTTGCTCCTATCTAATATGCAAGAACTCCCTAATCCCTGTACGTAACAACTTGTTCATATCAAATGCTTTGATGAACTCATAAACAATTTGTTTAAAGGAATGTATAGAAGCTTCCTAATACGGTAATACCAATCCAATGTGATTCCTTCGAGAGTATTTGGAAATATCTTAGCCACTACAGCATCCCAAGGAAGCAATTCCCTGATAGCAATAACATAGGCCTTGATATGAGCATTTGGGTCTCCTTCTCCCTTAAATTTTGGAAGATCTAGCAATGGGCGCAAAATCATGACACCACATATGGTAAAGTCAAGAGGCTCCTTTAAGTACTCAGCATATGTACCCATTGTGTAAGATTCCACCATTGAATATCCTTGATGAGGAGGTGGAGGAGGAGGAGTTTGGTAAGCTACATTATAAGCATTGATGGGAACGTATGGGGTCCCTTGATATGGCATGTAGGGAGAAGGAATGGTATATAGGTCCATCTGGGGAGTTTTTGAATATATATGCATGTAAGGTGGGATAGTTCCAGGATATGGACTAGTGGGCGTAAAACCAAGGAATGTCACATTTCCTATTGTGGTGGCATTCAAGAACACACTTCTGGCAATCTCTTGCATAGGATAACCTTGAGAAGGATTAGGACCCATCCCTAGTGTGTTTAACCCTGTGAGAAGATCACCTAGATTTGAATGATTTGGGTAAACATTTGACATGATATTGTGTTGTTGCTCATTTGAATGAATGTATCCTTTGTTGGTCAATGGATACAACATGTTATTCCCTACTTCATGTGTTGGTTGTAAATTTTGGGCACTTTCTAGTTCTCTAATCCTCCCCACTAAAGTAGAAATAAGATCGTTGGGAGAGGATTGAGTCCCTTGTTGGGGTACCTATGGTGTAGGGTTTGATTGAGTAGGCTCATGATACCCTGTCATGAATTTTTCAGTGTTATAATTCTTTTCTTCCTCAGAAGTAAGAATCTTAGGATAGGTATTCAAAATCTCAAATGTTGAAGCCTTCATTCTATCCAAAGACTCGTCTATCTGATAAAGAGGATTAATTATTCATGTAAATAGATCATCCTATGTTGATTACATAGAAATGTGACGTCTTGACAAAACCCTATGGTAAGAAATTGTTCCATTTGTGATAACAACGTGGTTTACATTGGGTTGACCTATTGTGTGTCTAATGGTAGATCAACCTCCTCCATCCTTACATAGCTAATAGGGTTTGAAGTGTAACTAGGGATGTTTGGATGTTGCTTGTGTAATTATCACCCCACCTTCAAAGAGAAGGGGATTGATGTGGTTGCACGTTGGTGTAATATCTATCGAGCCAAATGGCCCACCAAACTATTGAGTTGTGGAGCTCAATTACTTCATTTTAGCATGCATTGTGAAACTTGCTGGAAAACACAGTAACTGTCATTGGTTAGGGGGAACTAAAATCGCTCACCTATGACCGGAATTGGTCGACAAGGAGGAACCTAGCATCGGTTTCGGTGAACCGGCATCGATTAGGGTGAGCCGACGTCGGTTACATGTGCAAGGATGTTTTAATTAACTCTCAAGAATTAGATCTATTTTTAGCATTAAAGTATATCTATTGATTGTAATTGCATGGCTAAGTTCCCTAAGTCTATAAATGAATATATAAGCATGAAAGATAGGGTTTAGAAGTGAGAATGAACAAGAATTAAGAAGAACTTGCAAAAGTTGGTGAGAGAGAGAATTCTTGGAGATGAAGCAAAAGCTTGAGAGAAAGAAAGTACTATACATCTGAGAGGTGTGGAAGATTGTAAATATTCATTGTATATCTTGTCAAATATTTGGATAATAGATTGACTTATTTCTTAGTGGATTAGCCCACACTTTGGGTGAACCACGTTAAATCTGGTTTGATTTATGTCTCTTGTTTTGTATATTTCTTCTGGTAGAATATATACTTTTATTTGTATGTATGCTTAGATCTGATATATTATCTGTACAACCGGTGTGCTAACCCAACAAATGGTATCAGAGCTTTGTTTGAGGGTTTTTGTGTTGACATATTTACTCACAGAGGGTTTTCTGATTGAGTGGGAGCTACAACAATGGCAAGAAGAAAATAAATACAAGGTAGAGAAGTTTGACGGCCGAAATTATCAATTATGGAAGATGCAAATTGAGGATTATCTATATCAAAGATATTTTTATTTACCGTTGGATGAGAATTCTAGACCTATGAAGATGACTGATGAAGAATGGAAGATTCTTGACAGAAAGACTTTGGGATCTATAAGATTGAGTCTAGCAAAGATCTCGTGGCTTCCAATATTATATAAGTGAATTCTACAAGAGAGTTAATGAAATATCTTTCTAATTTATATGAAAACCTAGTGCTTCAAATAAAGTTTATTTGATGAAGAAACTATTTAGTTCTAAGATACATGAAGGTGGATATGCATCTAGTCATTTAAATGATTTCTAATCTATTGTAAATTAGTTAAAATTGGTTGTTATACCATTTGATGATGAAGTAAAATCACTTTTATTCTTATGTTCTTTTTCCTGATAGTTGGGATAACTTGGTAATGGTTGTTAGTAATACAACATCTACCTAATAATATTTTGAAGTTTGATGATGTGGTTAGTATAATATTGAATGAATAAATTTGCAAGAAGAGTACAAAGGAATCATCATCTGGGAATGATTTGAATGTAGAAAGTAGGGGAAGGCTAGAAGGAGAGATCCAAGAGTAAGAGTAATGGGAAATCAAAGTCAAGGGATAACAGATCTAAATGCATAAGTAAGGGAATTACTTGTTGGAAATGTGGAAAGAAAGGACATGCAAAGAAATATTGTTGGTCAAAGGATAAAGAGAACCAACAACCATACAAAGGTAAAGAAGTAAATCTTGTTATAGCAGAGGTAATGCAAGATGCTCTTATTATTTCTTTAGATAATAAAATTGAAACATGGGTTTTAAATTCAGGAGCTTCTTTCCATACAACCCCTAATAAGGGTTATTTCATAAATTATGTCCAACACAATTTTGGGCATGTTTATTTGGGTGATGATGAACCATGCAATATTATTGGTAAAGGGAAGTTCATCTAAAATTGTAGAATGGAAATACATGGGTATTGAAAGATGTGAGGCGTGTGCCAAGCCTCAGGAGGAATCTTATTTCTACAAGGCAACTAGGTGAATCTGGTTGCATGGTTATTTTACAGAGACTCTTAGAAAGTCACCAAGGGTGCTCTTATTGTGGCAAGAGGTAAGAAGGTAGAACATTATATTTATCTACCTATATTATTCGATTCTTTTTTGCATTATCTACTTTAGATTCAGATGATGCATGCATGTGGCATAACCGGTTGGGCCATATGATCAAAAAGGAATGCAGATCTTAAAGGTTAAGGGTAAGTTATCATATTTGAAAGATTTAGATCTTGATTTTTGTGAGCATTGTGTCTTTGGAAAGAAAAAGAGAGTGAGATTTCTCAAAGTTGGGAAAATAAGGAGTAGAATTGGAGCTTGTACACTTAGATGTGTGGGGACCATCTCTGTAGCTTCTCATGGAGGATCCTCAAGTATTATGTTACTTTCATTGATGATGCTACAAGAAAGGTATGGGTTTATTGTATTAAACATAAATCGGATGATGTTTTTAGACTTTTAAAAGATGGAAATCCCTTGTTGAGAATGAATCAAATTCTAAGTTAAAGTGCCTTAGATCTGACAATGGTGGTGAATATTGTAGCAAGGATTTCAATGATTATTTTTCAGTGAATGGGATACGTAGAGAAAGAATGGTTCCAAGAACACCATAAGAGAATGGTGATGCAGAAAGAATGAACATGACAATCATGGAACAAGCTAGAAGTATGAGGATAGATTCTAGGTTGCCCTTGCAGTTTTGGGCAGAAGTGGTTGATACAATGGTTTATTTGATTAACTGTGGGCCTTCAAGTTCACTAGATGGAGGAATACCAGAGGAAGCTTAGACCAGAAAAGAGGTATATCTTTATTTTCTTAAATTTTTTGATTCGTAAGCTTTTGTGCATGTTGATAAGGAAAATAGGAAAAAGTTGGATGTAAAATCCAAGAGTACACTTTCATTGGTTATGGATCCTGGTGATTTTGGTTTCCATTTTTAGGATTTAGAGAATTATAAAATTATTAGGAGTCGTGATGTTGAATGAAATGAAATGAAAATGTACAGGGATCAAATTTTGGTACCCAATGATGAACCAGATGAGAAGTTTGTGAATGAAAATGAACTCTCAGATTTAAAAGTAATACCGATAGGGTTACACAATAATCAGTGTCGGTTGACCGACTGACCGACATCACATCACGCAAGTGTGAGAACCGGTATCAGTTAGTAAGAGCCAAACCAACATCGTTAGCGTAACCGACGTTAATTAGAGGTGACCGCACCGATCATGGCATATTTGGATAAAAATGTCCAAGAGGTCCATTTTGAGCCTCCGGTACCCTAAACTCTTGTGAGAAGGTCACAAAGGGTAAGTAAACCTCTAGAAAGATTTACACCTTCTCTATTTTATTTATTATTGACTGATAATGGTGAACCAAAAAGTTTTGAAGAAGCAATGCAAGATAAGACCCACGTCCAATGGGAGCATGACATGGATGAGGAGATGGACTCCTTGGAATAGAACCAGACTTGGGATTTAGTTAAGTTTCTAGCAGGTAAGAGGACATTACAGAACAAGTGGGTTTACAGGATCAATGAAGAAGAAGGTGGACAGAAAAGGTACAAGGCAAGGCTTGTAGTAAAGGGATTTACACATAAAGCAGGTATTGACTTTGGTGAAATATTTTCTCCTATTGTTAAGATGGCTTATATTCATACTTTGTATTGAGTTTAGTTTAGTAGAGAACATTTGCATTTGGATCAACTAGATGTGAAGATGGATTTCCTTCATGGTGATTTGGATGAAGAGATTTATATATGCAGCAGAATCGCTTGGGTGTGAAGTCAAGGGCAAGGAGAAATTAATGTGCATGTTGAAAAAGAGCCTATATGGGCTCAAACAAGCTCCAAGGAAGTGATACATGAGTTTTGATGGTTTTATGCAAGAGCATGGTTACTTGAGATGTGAATATGGCCATTGTGTTTATTTCAAGAAGCTTTAAAATGGGAGTTATATTATTTTTTTATGTATGTGGATGATATGCTTATTAGATCTAGTATGCAAGACATTGGTGAGCTTAAGGGAAATCTAGCTCACACATTTTCTATGAAGGATTTAGGATCTGCAAAAAGAATCCTCGCATGCAAATAATACAGAGAAATAGGAAAAACAAGAAATTGTATGTCTCAAGAGGATTATATCTACAAGGTGTTAGAAAGGTTCAAGATGCAGAATGTAAAACCTGTTAGTACACCTATGGCTGGACACTTCAAATTGAGAAAAGATCAGTGTCCATCATCACATGAGGAGGTCAAATACATGACATGAGTGCCATATGCTTCAACAGTTGGGAGTCTCATGTATGTTATGGTTTATACCAAACTAGACATTACACAGGTAGTGGGAGTTGTGAGTAGATATATGGCCAATCCAGGTAAAGAGAATTGGAAATTAGTCCAATGGATACTCATGTATTTGAAAGGGACATCTAGCATGCAGTTATGCTATGGAGGTTCGGATATTTCATTATGTGGCTATGTTGATTGGATATGGATGGAGATTTGGATGGTAGGAGGAGCACTACTGGATATATTTTCACAATAGGTGGGATGACAAAGTTAGTTGGATTTCAAGATTGCAGAAGGTTATGGATTTGTCTACTACAGAGGTAGAGTATGTTGCAGCTACAGAGGCTAGCAAGGAGATGATATGGATGAGTAGGTTCATGAAAGAGTTAGGAAAGGAGCAAGATGATTGTAAATTGTTCAATGATAGTCAGAGTGCAATTCATTTGTAAAAGAACTCAATGTTTCATTCGAGAATGAAACACATTCAATTGAGGTATCACTTCATACGCCAGGTATTGGAGGATGGATAGTTGAATCTGGAAAATATTCATATGAGCGAGAACCCTACGGATATGCTAACGAAGCCATTAGTAAAGGAGAAGTTGGAGCTACACTCCACTTTTGTTGGTCTTCAAGTTTGAGACTTCAAGAGGAAGAAAAAAATCTAAGGAAGGATCTAATAATGATGTTGTATAGGTATGGTGTAGTAATTAATCTCCAAGTGGGAGATTGTTGAGTTGTGGAGCTCAATTACTTCATTTTAGCATGCAATGTGAAACTTGTTGAAAACACAGTAACCATCATCGGTTAGGGGAACGGCATCGGTCACCCAGACCGGCTTCAGTCAAGGTCCAGCATCGATCAAGAAAGGAGGAACTAGCATCGGTTAGGGATAACCGATGTCAGTTACCTATGTAAGGATGTTTTAATTAAATCTTGGGAATTAGATATATTTTTAGCATTAAAGTATATCTATTGATTGTAATTGCATGGCTAAGTGCCCTAAGTCTATAAACGACTATATAAGCATGAAAGCTAGGGTTTAGAAGTGAGAATGAACAAGAATTAAGAACTTGCAAAATTTGATGAGAGAGAGAATTCTTGGAGATGAAGCAAAAGCTTGAGAGAAAGAAAGTATTGTACATCTGAGAGGTGTGGAAGATTGTAAATCTTCATTTTATATCTTTTCAAAGATTTGGATAATAGATTTTCTTGTTTCTTGGTGGACGTAGCCCACACTAGGTGAACCACGTTAAATCTGGTCTTGATTTATGTCTCTTGTTTTACATATTTTTCTGGTAGAATATCCAATTTTATTTACATGTATGCTTAGATTTGATATATTATTTCTATACAATGGATGTGCTAACCCCAACACAAAATCTATTCCAGAAATATTTTAGAAAGTATAAAATACCTACCAAAATAGGGGAAGAAATGGAGTGGTGAGGTTATAGCAATGAAAGAAAAGAAACAAGAAAGAATTAATCTTTCATCTCGGGTTCACCAATTTTTATAGATGAAAATTGACATTAACCTTCAACCGCACTCAACCCCCAGGAGGTGGTGTCGAGCAGCCGATGTTGAATGTGTGTGGCTAACTATAGGAGGATCAATGACTAAGATCTCGGTAATGTGATCTCCTAGAAGTTGAGTTGGCAAAGGGAGATTTAGAGGCTATGAATGGGTAGCATAAATTATCTATGGTTTGTTTGCATATCTTGGATCTAAGTGTTGAACTAGTTTGAAGTGTCCAAATTAACTAATATGAAACTAACAATCTATGTTACTGCTGAAAGGGAAACTAATCTAAACAAATCACAAAACTAAAATATTACAATCACAAAAATAATTTTCTTCTATTCTAAATAATTAAAATATTTCTACACTAAAACTAAACAAGCGAGATAACCCTTGTGGTTATTATTGCTATATCGAGTGTATTGAAACTAGACTAACTTAAAACAAGAAATTTTCTAAATGATTTATGACATGTAGAAAACCTCCTACAAATATTCTCTCCTTCACATCCATAAGGATAAGAAGAAGGGGATCCGTCACGGAGGTTTTTATGAAAGATTCAAACCCTCTTGGAAATTAACTAATTACTTGCAAATGAAAGGAAATTGATTTCTACTCTATTTGATATGATATAACAATGATAAATTGTAAGAATGAAGGAAATCAAACAACAAATCCAACCTAGAATTCACATAATAGAGGTAAATCCAGTTGTGTAGTAATTTGTCCCCTCACTTTGTCATTTCTTTCTCTGTGTGTCTATATGATTCCAAGGAATTGGGAATGTAAAAGGCAACAATAGGAAAAGACGCTTGAGCAATGCAACTTGAGAGCGATCAGTCCAATGCAAGTAGATGAGAGATAGCACAAGAGATCGAGCTTGGCTATGCAATCCCTAGCGAGGATTGTGGCAAAAGCAATACTATGCAAGATACATAAAAATTCTCAAGCCCTTTTTTTGAATACAAGCATGGAATATATAGGAATGGAGGATGGGAGGTACCTTCATGCACAAGGCAAGAAGGAGCAATTCCAACCAATTAAATCTATTTTAAAATAGGAGGAAGAAGAACCAAGCAAATAAAGTTAATTTTAGACAATTCTGCTCACGGATGCATGCAAAAAGTGAAATTAAGTGAACCGTCGCATGTTAAAACATGCATGAAGAATCTGGAAAAGTAGGCAAGAACTCTACATTTGTTTTTGGTGGCGGTTTGAACCGCCGCCCATGCAGGAAGTGGCGTCCTGCATCAAGGCCAAAATATGTATAGAAAGAGGCAGGAAACTAAAAAAAGTGCAGGAAGGCTAAGTAAAGACATCTAGGCGAAAAATGTATACTATAAAAGGAAATTGGAGCTCGAACACCTTCTTGAAAGGATCTAAATCATCATTGGGGACTTTTGTAACCATTTTCTGATAATGTAGCACATGTAATTTTGGGTGCGTACAATGACCTTATAGGAAACCTTTGAGTTGGGATAGATTGGACAATAGGGTTGTTCTTGGGCTAGCTTTCCTTCAAGACATGGAGCAACATGTCATTCTTATTAGACAACGTCTTCAGATGAGGCTCATAAGCATGCTAGAAGGCATATGTAGATACTAAGAGGACCGAACATCACTTCGTAGTTGGTATGACAAGGTATTATTGGGATTTCACCCACATAAGAGCCCAATCCATTATTAATGGAAAGGGTTCTAAGCTTTCGCCTCACTTTTTGGGGCCATTTGAGATCTTGGAGGTCATTGGTCTTGTTTCCTACCATTTAGCCTTGCCACCATGCCTATCTTGGGCCCACGATGTATTCCATGTTTTAGTTTTACATAGTTATGTACAAGATGTTTGTCATGTATTGGATTAGTCAACATTACAAGTGCATAACAAAAGACTTAAAGTGGAGAGTGAAGCCCGTGTATATCCTAGATCATAGGAGATTGGCCCTTCGGGGAAAGACTTGGACCAGTTAAAGTTGGTGGGACCAATATGATATGACAAATACTACATGGGATGATGTGACACCATTAAGGGCTTGATATCTCTATCTCTTCTAGTGAATTCCAAGAGGAATTCTAATCGTAGGAGAGGGAGATGAAGTTCCCACCTCTTTCTAGCATCATTTCATTTGTTGACTCATTTCATTTACTAGATTATAGACATTGATTTAGCACTATTTGGACATTAAATGGTTTTGTGATGGAGTATTTTGTGATACATGTGTTGTTAGGGCATGTGGTGCCAATCTAGTGTTATGAATTTCATCTTATTTTTCTTACACTTATGTGGTTATGGACACCAAAAGGATGTGATGCAGCTAGTTTTATCTAATATATGATGGATGTATGTTAATTTTGTTGTATACTTTGGATATCATTGGTGATGATGGTAATTTGGATGTTATCATGCAATAACTTAGATGGATCTTATATCTTGATTTATTGTGGATGTATGTTGTTAAAGTATTTTATCTCATGTTAATACCAATTTTTGTTTAGTCGAATGAGTATACATGATTGATTTAGTTATCGATATATTGGATTATTTCTCTTATTTATCGTATCGAGAAGGTATGTTTGATGTGTGAATTGAGTATGCATGTTACAAGTCACTCAGAGAACATAGGTTTTAGAGTTACACCTCAAAGTTGCACAAGAAGTTTCCGGTCCGAAATATTAAGCCATGCATGACCTTTGTTTTGTTGGTGTGAGTTATCCTACGTGTCCTCCTCTCATATGGAGGGTCATCTCACATGGGTTAGGTTTAGGGTTAGCTATTGAGTCATGCACTAGGTTACTCAAAGACCCTATATGTACCCTTTCACTATTCATTTATAAGCATGCCAAGACACTTCGTTGTCTTTTCTCTATGTGCAAGATTTGTTCTGTTATGCAAGATTGTTCAGTTATTGATTGATTCTTCTTGTGATTACGTTGGAGCCCTTACGATTCAACTAGAGTGCAACTTGATCGTGGTGCACAGTTTTTGATACGATCCATCAACTCTTTCATGGTATCAGAGCTGAGATCGAGTAAACATGCACTTTTTTTGAGTTGTGATTACTCTTGTTTTTTCATTTTTTTAACTCCTCGTGCAAGTTTTTGATCATTATTTTCTAGTTTTTCCTTGCTAACATATCTAACAAGTTGTTCTTGAAAAAAATCAGTTTTTTGTGCTTTTTTCATACATGTGCAGGAATCTCCTTGAACTATCAGGGGTTTCACAGCTACATTTAGCTAGTTCGGATAAATTTAGTAGATCAACTAAAAATAGAGGTTTATTTTCTGGTTTTTTAATTTTTTTAATTAAACTAAAATTTTTTTAGATCTCTGTGTTTTTTTGGCTCTGTGTTTGCATGGTTTTTACAGGTACATGTTTAAAACTAAAGTTTTTTGGTGTTTTGGTATTTTTGCTCAAACCCTAGCAAGCTATTCATCCCTAGGCTCTTCAACCTCTTGTGGTGATGTTTTTTTTATATGGTTGTGAGTCCTGCACTCAGCTTTTTTGTTCTTTGGTGAGTTCCTTGCGTCCTTCCTTCATTGTTCGACCCTGCTTGGCCCTCATTACTATTGGAGCTTTCCCCTGCTCGTGCCCAAGCTCCTCGCCTAAGCGTTTTTCACTCGCTATTTTTTTTGCCTCGTCTCGCTCCTCCGGTTTCTTTCTGGCCGCTCCCTGCTCCGCCCGGCCGCCGCCTTTGCTCTCCCATGTTCTCGCTCTCCCATGCTTTCGACCACCCTCCTGCCACCCTCCCCTCCTCCTCCTCTCCTCCTCTCTCCCCACCTACGCACCAATCCACGTGGGTTTCCTCAAAACCTACATTTTTCCTTCTTCTTCACGATGTGTTTTCTTTGGTAAGTTCTTTTTAATCTTTTTAGTAAGTTTTTAAAATGTATTTTTTAATCAATGCTTTTTTAAAAAATCTCAAAAGCTTTTTTTTTTAATATTTCCTTCTAATTTTTAAACAAACAAAAAGCTATTAAAAAAAGTGTGGTACGTTTTTTAAAAACCTTCCTTCTAAATTAATCAAAAACAAGCTTTTTTAATTAAATACTTTCTAAAAAAATTAGTTAGATTTAATTCCTTTTAAAATTGTTTTTTAAAAAAGGGAAAGTTTTTTTAAATTTAATTAGGATTTATTTTTTAGATTTTAATTAAAGTTTTTTAGAAATTAATTAGATTTACTTAAATTAACTCTAATTTTATTCACATTAACAATTACTTAAAATTATCGTCATTTAAAATAACGTCTTTTTTCCGTTTTTCCTAAATTGCTCCAAATTAGCTAACCTGGATGTCCCAAAATGGTTTTTTTTTTAAAAAGTGTTATTGTCGCGCTCTAGTGTGCGCAGAACACCATGAGCATCGTTTACCTTCTTCGAGCATTTTTTGTGGCGCTCGAGCCTCTGAACTCCTTTGAGTTCATTGAAACATTGTTTTTTACCCTTATTTTTGCTTGCATGACTAGTGAGCGCATCGCCATACTGATGCACAAAGGGGTACTCTTTGTGACATGAGACACTTTTTCTCAAACACAAGATTGGCTTTCATCTCCTTCCTTGTTTTTTTGCTTGTGCTTGTTTACGGTGTCCTATTTGTTGCACTCCATGAAACACTATTGTGGTCTCCTCTCTTACGTGTTATTATGTTGATTGTAAGATGAGTTACCAAGTGTTTCAAATGCATGTACGAACCCGATTGTAATCAACGCACTAAACTATAAAGTGCTAAAAATAGGGGGGTTGTTATATTATCATGGGTGGTTGTGTTTCTTTTTTGCATTTCTTTCTCTCTCTCTCTATGGATGCACTTTCAATTCCTTTTCTTACATCATTCAACTTCTTCAAATGAAGATCGAAAATGATTATGAAACTAAGGGGTAAAGGGTTATATCGCATCATCATGGGAATAGAGACTGAACTAGACAACGATCCTAAAAAATCTAAGTGGTTAAACTGTAGCGATGAAGCTTTAGGTCTTCTTTGCATGTCTATTTCTCCTGACTTGCTCTTCCACATTGAGGCATCCAAACACCTAAATCTGCGTGGAAAAGTTGGATGCGATGTTTGGACAACTAGATGACATGAGAGTGCACGAGTTGGAAAACATACTAGGGTTAAATCCTAGTGACTTTGAAAACCTACAAGCTTTCTTCTCGAAATTTGTCCACATCATATTGTTGTTAAAGGGATGTCAAGTAGAGAAGAAATATTCTCAACTGATCTTGTCAATTCTCTCTAAGTTAGGTCCTGAATATTCTGTCTTCGTGTTAACTTTCTACACTACAAAAGCTACTTTGGGTGATGCTTGGACTATGCCCTCCTTTGACTGATTTTTGTCCCAACTCATTCGAGAATAGGACAAACTCATTCAAATGGGGTCTCTCAAGTCCAAGTCACATGCCCTTGTAGCAAGTACTAGCAAGGGAAAGAAGGTTGAAAAGAAGAAAGAAATAAAGGATCAACCTAAGAAAGAAACCAAGATCAAACCTAAAAATGACACAAACACTTCGACTTCTGAGCCTAAGGCACAGAAAAGTAAGTTTTTGTGTTCCTATTGTAAGAAAAATGGTCATGACAAGCACCACTATTTTCAGAAATAGATTGATCACTTATCTCATTTACTTGAGAAGAATAAAATAAGTGTTCTGAATCCATAAAATAAAATGCTCCGAAGGCCGAGTCTTCTACTACAAAAGGTTCCAAAAATGATAAGAAGAAAGGAAAGGCCCTTGTATCCAGAGTTGCTCCTTCATCGACGTGGATTATAGATTCCGGTGCCTCACACCATATGGCTTCTTCACATGTTGAGTTCTCCAACATCAAACCTTGTGGAATGTCCCAAATCACGATGGGTAATGACATGACAGTGTCAGTTTCTTGTAGTGGATCAATAGAGATGGATGGGGGAACATTTAACCAAGTGTTGAGTGTTCCTGATCTCTCTACCAATCTCCTATCGGTTTACCAAATTACTCACCTTGGTGAAGGAATGCGAGTGGAATTTGGTCCTAACTCGGTGATTATTTGTGAGCTTAACGATGACACTACAGTGGCTGAGGGAAAGGCAGATCACCATTCACGGTTGTACACCTTCTCCCACTTTACTTTTGATTCTATGCCCACTACCTTGCTCACTCATGCAAATGAGGTTAGTAAGCTATGGAATGAGCGTTTCGAACATCTAAATTATCGCTACCTTGAATAATTGAGCCAAAACAAAATGGTCAACAGGTTGCCCCACATCAAATTTTCTAAGGGTCTTTGTGAGGGTTGTACCCTTGGAAAGCATCCTGAAAAGAAATTTGACAAAGGAAAAGCCTGGAGAGCTACTCATCCTTTGGATCTTGTTCACAATGATGTTTCTGGTCCATTTCCTTCTCCTTTGTTTACTAGAGCTCTTTATGTGCTAACCTTCATTGATGACTTTTCGCGATATACTTGGGTATATTTTCTTAAGATTAAGTCTAAAGTCTTTGAACATTTTCAAGACTTTAAGGCTCTTGCTGAGAAACAGAGGAACAGTCTATCAAGGTTCTTCGAACCGACAATGGAGGTGAATATGTAAACAATAGGTTCATGGATTTCTATACTTCTGAAGGGATCTCTTTACAACATATAGTTGCTTATAGCCCTTCGAAATGGAGTCGCAGAAAGAAAGAACCATACTCTTAAGGAGATGGCCACTTATATGATTCACTCGAAGTATCTTCCTCCGTAGTATTGGGCTGAAGTAATGAATTATGAAAATTACATTCAGAACCATGCTCCACACAAGGCAGTAAGAGGGATGACACCCTTTGAAGCCTAGTTTGGATGCAAGCCTGATGTTGAGCACTTTTGAGTCTTCAGATCCAAGGCTATGGCTCGGATTCCCAAGAAGAAACACAAGGCCTTGTAACCACAATCCAAACCTTGTATCTTTGTAGGGTATCCTGATGGTGTGAAGGGATATCGATTGATGAATCCTACTTCTCATGAGCTGTATATTGAGAGAAGTGTTAATTTTGATGAGTCTTCTTCGACTTCTACTTCTCCACCTATTGAGGTTCTTTAGCTCGCTGATTTGGATTCTAACTCATCAGATGATGATATTGTTAAGTGTGCTCCTCTTTCTGATCCTCCCGACCATCAAACCTCTGAGTCTTCTGATTCTGATAGTAATGATGATGAGGACTATGTTCCTTCTCACTTAAGTGAAGAATCTTCCGACTTTGAGCCTGATCCTCCTGGTCCTCTTTGGGCAGGAAAACTTTGCAAAGTGTTGGAGATTTAGTTGGAGATACTTCGGATATGAGACGTACTCGCTTAGATTTCATTGGACCCCACTCTTTCTTCACCTCTGCTTCTTATCCACATTATTTCTAGGAGGCTTATGGTAGTCCTAAGTGGGATTCGCCATGGATGAGGAGTATTCCTCTCTCATGAATAATGATACTTAGGATCTCACCCCTCTTTCGAAAGGAAGAAAAATCATTCGATGTAAGTGGGTGTTCGAACAAAGTATGGAGTAGATGGAGACGTTGAAAATTTTAAAGTGCGATTAGTAGCTAAGGGTTTCTCCCAGATAATTGGGGTTGATTATACTAAAACCTTTGCTCTAGTTGTGAAGATGACTTTTATTCAACTAACCCTAGTCATTGCCACAACAAAAGATGGAAAGTCCATCAAATGGACGTTAAGAGTGCCTTCCTTCATGGTGACCTAGAGGAAGAGATCTATATGGAACAACCTCTGGGTTATGTCCAAGATCCCTCCCTCATTTGTAAGTTAAATAAGTCTCTTTATGGCCTTAAACAAGCCCCTCGGGCTTGGTATACCAAGATGGACTCCTTTTTACTTACATCAGGGTTTACTAGGTGTCACTCTGATCCAAATGTTTATATTCTATGGCAAGATGACTCCATACTCATTCTTGTTCTCTATGTTGATGACTTGTTGATCACGGGCGTTCTTCCTCTATTATTGATTCTATGAAGATCACCTTGGCCAACAGGTTTTCCATGACTGACTTAGGTTTGCTTCATTACTTTCTTAGGATCTAGATTTCACAATCTAACTCAGAATTATGATTTTGTAACCTAAGTATGCTCTTGATTTGCTAGCTCATTTTCAGATGTCCGATTGTAAGTCTTCTCCTACTCCTTTTCTCTCCGGGGTTAAGTTGGTTTCATATTGCTCTACTCCCTTGGTTGATGGTACTCTTTATCGATAGTTGGTGGGGAGCTTGATTTACTTGACTCACACTCGACCGAATTTATCGTATGTTGTTGGGATTGTGTCCAGATTCATGCAGGAGCCACATGAGTTGCATTGGAAAGTAGCTAAATGGATCCTTCATTATGTTCGTGGCACTTATACTGATGGCATTCACTATCATGGAGGGGTAGATATCGACTTAATTGGGTTCACATATTCTGATTGGGCCGGTGACTTAGATCATCGGAAATCTACTTATGGCTACAGTTTCTCTCTTGGTTCGGGTCCTATTAGTTGGTCTAGCAAGAAGCAGAATGCAATTGTGATATCATCTATAGAGGTAGAATACAGAGGAGTAGTTAACATTGTGACATAAGCTATTTGGCTACAGGGTATTCTAACAGAGTTTGGCATCCACTTACAATGGCCTACCATTATCTACTGTGATAACACGAGCACTATCTCTATTTATAGAAATCTCGTTCAACATCAGCAAACGAAGCACATTAAGATCCATATGCACTTCATACTGAGAGTTTATTCATGATGGTATCATCGACATTAGTACATTAAAATAATTACTGATCGATTATAGATTTATTTACCAATCCCTTCACTAAGATGAAGTTTCTTCACTTACGGTCTCTTCTTGGGGTGAGGTCTTCTACGATATTGCTCATCTTGTTTGGGCTATGTAGTCCCTTATTCTTCTTCTTCTTCTAGGAATATTGTGTTTGTATATGAGCACCTTATCAGGCCTTTAGTTTTCGGGCCCCATTGACACATCTTTCTTAGTTGTTTATGAATGTCTTCTTTTTTATGACTTCTCATAGACGCTACCCGGCCTTCGATGAAGGGGGTGTTGGTGTGAGTTATCCTATGTGTCCTCCTCTCATATTGGAGGGTCATCTCACATGGGTTAGGTTTAGGGTTTGTTATTGAG
The DNA here is from genome assembly GCA_018340775.1 of Taxus wallichiana var. yunnanensis. NCBI lineage: Eukaryota > Viridiplantae > Streptophyta > Pinopsida > Cupressales > Taxaceae > Taxus > Taxus wallichiana. The sequence continues at coordinate 818,655,872 of CM031240.1, forward strand.
TCATGCACTAGGGTTACTCAACACCCTATATGTACCCTTTCACTATTCATTTATGAGCATGCCAAGACACTTTGTTGTCTTTTCTCTATGTGTAAGCTTTGTTCTGTTATGCAAGATTGTTCAGTTATTGATTGATTCTTCTTGTGATTACGTTGGAGCCATTACGATTCAACTAGAGTGCAACTTGATCATGGTGCTGCATTTTCGATACGATCCATCAACTCTTTCATGTTTAACCTTATGCATGTGGCATATTTATGTTTGGACATCCTTAGTGATTCCTAATTGACCTATGTTATTTTGATTTGTTAAACCTTGTACTAAGCTAGTTTAAGGACCTAATGGTCCCTACATGTATTAGTGGTGTATTATGTTATGTAACCTTGTTGTTAATGGTGTGGGATCACCTAATCATCATTTGGGTGGGCCCCACCACCTCTACCTTTGAGCCACTTTACCCAAACTCGAATTTGGGCTAAATGTGGTATTTGTAAGGGTCTCTTTTCACATTGGGGGTCTCCCTTACACTAAAATGGACCCCTTGGACCCTACCTATGGGTAGGGGGCCTCTTTTCAAGGTCAAATGGGATTTTCCTCCCATTTGACCCCTCTCTTGTCCCCATCATGTAAGTGTGTTTGATATGTGAGCTTCTTAAAAGTTGAAGTAATTTGGTTTATTGTCATTTTAAGAAATTTGGGAGTTTTCTTCCTAAATGAGTGTTGTTTTATGTGTAAATGGGATTTAGGGAATCTTGTTTTGGAGAATGAGATGGGTGACACATGTCACCCTCTCATTTGTGAGGATTGGTGATTGATTCTCCTTCATATACCTCCTCTTGCTAAGGGGTATGGACTTTTGCTTCTTATTTTTCTTTTGGGAGTTGGAGAGAACTTGGAAGAGCAGCTTGGAGCTTGGGAGAGCTTGACTTGTTCTTAGAGTTAGATAGCTTAATTTTGAGGTAGGCATTCATACCTCTTATTTTGTTTTCTATAGTATAATGTGCAAAAGAAAAATGGTTGTTTTGGGTTTTGTATGCTTGCATGTTTGTTGTGGGTGTGATTGTAAATCTTGTTTGCTTCTTTTTCTCCATCCATCTCACTTGAGGTGGATTTTGGTATGTAGGGGAAGAGGGAGGAAACCCCCTCTTACACCCACATGGCTTGATGGGAAAGCCATGATGGTATTTCTATATTTCCCCCCTCATATGGTTTGAATCTCATCTTCCTTCCTTGATAAGGAAACTATTTCATGGTTTGAAAATCCTTACAAGGAGGAGGCTTGGATTTTGGGATGGAGAGATAAGGAGTAGAGTATGGTGGTTTTGGTGGTCATATTGATGGTTTACAAAATGGTTTGGCATTTGTGCTCCTTTCCACTCTTCCCCATTTGAGGAAACATGGAGTTATCCTCTTGTGATTTTGTGGTTGTTTTGGTTTGCATTCTATTGGAGTATGTGTGTGTTTGTCATCCTTTGTCTTCCCATACTTGTGAAACTTTGAGGCATGCATTCTCTCTCTCCCATGGGCTTGGAGGGAGGCTAGCATGTCCTCCATTTGTGGAGATGGCATGTAATGATGTCATTTGGTTGGGTGGAAACCAATCCTTATTCTCTTGTGCATTGATGATTCTTACTTGGAGTGGAAGTTTGCAAAGTTGTTTGAAGCATGGAAGAAAAAGTTCAAAGTTTGGCCATGTTCCCCATTTTGGGTAGGCTTGTACACTTGTATTTTAAAGTGTTTTTTTGTAATGGTTATGGATATATTGGTATGTTATCTTCTCTCTTGAGAAGAAGATTTGTAATCTTGTAAACTAGTGGTTATGGAGCCATAGAAATTATTGTTGTTTTCTCCATTTTGAGGAGGCCTTTGCACTGGTATTTTAATATTCGTGTAATCATTGTTTTAGATGAAGTCTTGTTATATACTCTTCTCTTGAAAGAGTGTTGCAAAGTTTATTCTTGGGTAAGGCAAAATGAAGTTTATTCTTGTATTGCCTTTTTGGATTTGAATGAGAAGGCTTGTAATTTACTTTAACTCCATATACATGAGATATAGCTTCTTACCTTGCAAATGAAAGGAAAGATTTTAGCCTCCTTGTTTTATCCATCTATTCTTCAAATCTATTCCTCAAATATGTTATATTGACATAGATTCATAAATGTATAAATGCATCCGAAATTTGAGTTTTGTTGCTCTAAAGAAACTATAGTTAAATTTTCACCATTTTTATAAAATGTTAGGGATGGGTATATAGTAAAATTGTAGTTGTATTAATTTTGTTTGTTTCTATTTCACAAAAAAAAAAAAAGAAAACATAAATTGTTTCCCCATCATTAGCTTATTTGTTTTATAGTATTAAATTGAGTTACACACACACACACACGAGTATATGTATATGCATATGTGTGTGTATACACACACACATAGATATATACATATGTATATACATATAGGTATGATCTCGAGTAAATGATTTTTAAATTAGAAGATTATGAGATAATGTTTACCATTTTAAAAACTTATATAGATATATATAATAATAATAATAATAATGAGTAGAAGTGATTTCATTTTCTATAATGGTTGGTTGTTTTGTTTTATATAAATAAAATTTAATCGGGGGACATGTCATAGCCGGCCATGACCTTCCCTCCTCCCCTAGCCACTATGGGTTATGGTGTGGCTCGGCCACACCACATCCCCCTTCTCCGTCTCCCCGCTCCTATGCACAACACCACGGGCACCACCACCGCTAACCATGTGCGGCATGTTTAGTTAACATATAATACATATATTATATATATATGATATATATTATAATATTATATATATATAACCAAAAAACTTGGCTCTAAATAAAAATAATAATAATAAACTTGAAACCCTAGATTAAAAATCCAACCCAAAAATAATAAGGGGATTTCTTCCTTCATTGCAATCTAGAAACAAACATGAAATGGAGCTCAACTTGCCTTCATCATCTCCCTTCTTTTTCCATCTTCTCCCTAAAAAACCTACCTATGCAAATGGAGGCAAAATAAACAAAATAAAAGTTATAAAGAAAATCACAATGGAGGATTAGGGTTTTAGGAATACCTAACATCTAGGGTGGAGATTAAAACAATCTGGTGGCTCTAATTTAATCCTCACAACTTAGGAGTTTGGAGGAAAATGATTTAATGGGTCTTGGGGAAAATTTTATTAAGTGGGAACCTAAGGGAGTTATTTAATTAAGGGCCATGGTAGGTATAAAATAATAATGTGGCATTTAAGAAATTGGTTAAATAAACAAATATTTAGCATGGGTGCATTTGATTTATTTAAGGGCCATGATGGGAATAAAATATTAAATTGGGATTTAAGAAAATATTTAAATAAATAAGCATTAGGCATGGGTTAGTATGGTTGGCCAATGGGACCCTTTCCGAAATTAATTTAATATGGACAAAGGGGGTGTTTAGCCCGGTAATAATTATGGAAAATAAAATAGTATTAATTAACTATTTGTTATAGTCTCGACCATACTTAAATTATTAATAAAATAATATGTTTGAAATAAAAATTGTCGGGATTTTTAATAGTTGTGTTTGGATAGGGTCATGTAAAATATGGGGCACTACAAGAACACAAGAAGAAAGAATCAAATTTGAAGAAAATGTTAGTATGAAGAATAAACCATGGGATCCAAGAGGTCAAGAAGAAACCAAGGAAATTGGGAGTATAGAGGCAAGAACAAGAAAATTCAAGGAAACTCAAGAATCACTTGGAAACACAAATTTTCAGACCTTAAGCAAATAAGTACAAGGTTTCTTTTCTCCACCTTAGAAGTATGATGCAGGAGCATCAGGGGAAGAAGCATCAAAATGTAAAATTATCCTTGTTGCCATAGTTATGAGGTCAAGATAGCTTGCTAAAGTGTCATGAAGACGTAGGAATAAGTTTAGGTTATAAGTCAAGGAGCTAGGTTGAGGCAAGTTGTTCAAATTTTCAAACTATAAGTTTTCTTGCCTTTCTAAATTCAAATTTTCTAAGCATGTATAGGTGGAGTCCTAATTTTTCAAGTATGGGAAAGTGGTCTAAGAGGTTTATGAGGTCATGTTAGGGGTATAGATATGATTTAAGTGACCCTTGGGGTATGAATGGATGATAGAATGTACTAGAGGAAGTTATATACATGTTTTGTATAGTTTGAGTATGAGAAAGTGAGAAAAAATAGTTAGGTTTTATGAAGATGTAAATGAGAAGAGATAAAGTTTTAAGAGGAGGTAGTTACTCTCATTCCTCAAGGTCTAAGAAGAGGAAGAGTGAAGGAGCATGCAATTTTGTAAAGAAAATACAAATTTTGATGTAAGTGATCATTTTAGCTTAATGGTATGGTTTTCTTTGTTATTAACTTAAAAAGAGTTTGGCATTTGTGTTCAAAGAATGAATGTTATTTCTTTATGAGCATGTATGAATTTGATTTTTTATCATATATCAATATTTTTAAGAAATATTTGTTTAATTGGAGACTCCTTCACAAGACTATGATTAATGTAGGACTGTACTTTTGTAAGGGTTTTGAATGTAATAGTTTGAGTTCTTAAGGTGAATCATTGTCTTTTGTTAAGTTCACGTGGTATAGATTATTGTGGTGTTATTCTAAGGTTTGGAATAATACTCTTATGACACCTTTCATTACATGCTTGAAAAATCTAGAAGAGAATGAATTGCACAAAGTGTTACAATGCCTAATTTTACTTGACTAGATAAGTATGTGATTAGAACCTTTAAGAAGAATATAAGGGGATCATTCTTAGAATTAATTTTCATTCTATGAAGATGGTAAACCAAGTAGTTTTTCCTGTGATTTTGTATCTCAATGGTGTAACCGTATATTGGCAAGATCATGATGGTTTTTACTAGTCTAAGATAACAAGCTTCTCATGGTTTTCAAACTTTTCTTGATAATAAAACCCTACTATTAGAATAGGACTATAGAGGAATCCCATATAGTCTTGAGGCCAAAATTTAGGGCTTGGAAAAAATTACAACAAATTTTATATGTTTTTAACCTCCTTTGGGCTAGGATAGAGCACAAAGAGGGTTTGATAGGAAAATCTTGGTTTGAACCCTTGTATTTGGAATTGTGACCCAAATGTTTATCGAAGTCATATTGATAACATATTCATTCATATTTGAAAATATTGAAGGTTGATGTGGGTCCATACTCCCTGAATTCTTGACGGTAGGTAGGGAGGATAGTTTACCACGTGATGACATACCGAATTAAATATGTCAACCTATCAAGAAAGGTGGTTTTCCTTGGATTCAATCTCTACAAATTTTTTAACAATGAAAATAAATAAATGGGTATTGGGAAAATTCTAGAGTATCGTATGAAACATTTTTCTTGTAAAGATATGCCTTGAAAACTATGTCAAGAGGGCTAGTAAGGACTAGTGAACTAGAAAGTGAAATTGAATATTGAGGGAGAGTTGAAGGAGATAGTCTATAAATTTTCCCTACACCTTGAGGGCCAAAAATGGTACTTGGATAATTTTATAGTTTTTTTGGGTATGCATAGATGCTACCAAGCACGAACCATGTAAAGGCATTGCTCTTAAGATCTATAAGGATAATTTTGAGAGAATTTAAAGGAAGTTGATCAATTTTCTTGTTTCTAATCAATTAGAATACTATCAAAGCATGGAATTTATATTTTGAAACATGTACAAGGTTTTAAAGAGCCATTAGATTCTAAACGTAAAAAAATTCTTGATTTGGGTTAAGAAGCCATGAATAAGAAAAGAAGGAATGTAAGGGTAAATGAAGTTTTCATGAAAATTGTTCATCTTGCAAGTTGATTTGGCATTGCATGGGGTGTTGAGACATGGTAAATTGATAGTGGGGGCAAGTTAATTATTTTAGAAGTCAAAATTATGTAGGGTTGATCCATTAGACCATTTTGACAAGACCTTGAAAACAAGGCATAAAGGGTGAGTAAGGTATTTTCTTGTCCTAACTTGTTGAGTGCATGGAATTTGTTATGAGCTATGCATCAATAAATATTTTTCACATATTGATTTCTTATACTATGTTCTTTAATATACTCATAGCTACTCATTCTTTTGACACCTAATCATAGATTGAAACCTATAAAATGCCTATGATGTACCACATTTCAAAGCTTAAATGTGATTGTTGAGGGAATCATAATTATCCAAGTCCCCATCCTTGTTTTTCTATCATCTACATTGATGTCCATAGGCCCTTAATATATTAAAATTTAGTTATATGTTCAAATATTCAAGAAAATACATTCAAATATTTGAGAAATACAAAACTAGGGCATGAATGTGATTTGTTTTGATCTTCTATAGATTGATACATATGTGTTATCATACTTTATCACTTTACTTATCTATTTCTCTATGGACTAAATTTAGTGTTATACATGAGCTAACTACCGGATAAAACATTTTCCATGGAAACATACACATATTCTTTCGCAACTCCTTGACTCTTATACCGGAAGAAACCTTCCACATTGGGGGAATCTTACAAAAAAATTGTAACATTATATCTTTTGCATCCTTATCCATTGGTGATACAAGTCCATTTACTAGATATCTTGCACCGATTTATACTTGATGACATGAACTTTATAATAAATATTATATCGTCCTACACTAGATGACTATAATGTTTGTTTCTATATATTTTTAATGCACAATCCATATTTATTGTTTCTGACTTCTACTATGTTCTAAGCTGATTTATCACATGTACTTATCTAAATACTATAGGAAAGGAGATCTTGTATATACTTCATTTCATACTTTTGGCACATAATTTCTAGTAACATACGTTTTTGACACATATTGCCTCACTATTATATTAACACATGTTCTATCTATACTATATATGTGATATAGGATACATACGAGTGTAAAATGATTATTTACTACATGCTTCATGATTTCATGCTTACCACATGATTTTTACTAACATAATGGTTGGATGATTCATCATATTGTCACGTCATTATGTCATTCATCTTGTGGTGAGCATATAATATACAAGTGCATAGAATAACTAGAGACTAGAATATCACAAGTCAAACAAGTGTATAAAGTGATCAAAGTAAATGATATCACATAGTAATCACACAACATCATGAATCGTTCAATTCAATCAATGTCATGCACCAATTAGGAAAGATAACACACACATATAAGAATCAATAAAATCAATCAATGTCACACAAAACTTAACCCATGTATCACATAATTTCATGGAGAAATCAAAGAAATTAATTTCCTAAAGTAATAAATGAATATGATAGAAAAGTACACTCGACAAGTCAAATAAATCAACGTCCTTAGAAAATTAATGAAAATAGTCATATAAGTATATGGAGAAGTCAAATCGTTAAATTTCAATCAACACACAAAGACTTTAGTCACAAAATTGTAAAGTGTGTTCAATATACTCCATGTCATGAAGAAATCAATGGTACCCAAAATAAGAGCCCAAGATCAACAATAGTGAACTGGTAAGAATAAAAATGTAAGTAAGCATGGATCATAGTCAAGTTAGTGTCTAGAATAAATCAATGTGATCATCAGATCAAGTATTATATAAAACATGTCATAAGTAGTAAAGCAATTTAAGATACACAATAATAGTATAGTACTCACAATGGAGAAGTGTAGGAAGATGTGAACATGATAAAATTAGTGGTATAGATTCCCCTGGTGTAGGTTTTCCCCTAACGTGGTGGGAATCCCTCAAATAAAAATTTGTACAAGAAGTTGTAAGGTTATAAAGATGTGGTCAAATTAGACTAAATATGTAAAATTACCCCTAGTGTAGATGTGTCCCCATGATGTTAGGATGTAGAAGCCATAAAATGTATAATTTCCACAAATTTTAACTACTTAATTTTTTATATAGAGTGTAAGTGTCATGGTAGGGAGAGGGCTAAATCCGAATAATCATGAGGATCAAAGCTAAGTAAGGACAAAGCATGTCATAGTAGATCCTAGTTTTGCATTTTTCATAATGTTATATTATTATTCTATATTCATAGTATTAGACTAGAAAATAAAATTACTATGTAGAAGAAAACTAATAGCCCCAAGGAATACACTATAATGGTGAAAAAGGAAAGGTGGGGTTATGGGTAAGTATTTTCTCTCAATAATCAAATTAGAATCATGAAATGTATTGTTGCATTTTTGGGCAACAACCTATTTTAGAAATAAGAAAGAAAATTCCAACTAGTCAATAGTAATGATATTGTGTGTGTGTGTGTGTGTGTGTGCGCGCACACGTGTGCGTGTGTGTGCATGTGTGTGTGTGTGTGCGTGTGCGTGTGTGTGTGCACGCGTGTGCGTGTGTGTGTGCGTGTGTGTGCGCGTGTGTGCGTGTGCATGTGTGCGTGTGTGTGTGTGTGTGTGTGCATGTGCGTGCGTGCGTGTGCGCGTGCGTGTGCGTGTGCGTGTGCGTGTGCGCATGTGCATGTGCGTGTGCGTGTGTGCGTGTGTGCGTGTGCGTGTGCGTGCGTGCGTGCGTGTGCGTGTGCGTGTGCGCGCGCGCGTGCGTGCGTGTGCGTGCGTGCGTGTGTGCGTGTGCGTGTGCGTGTGCGTGTGCGCGTGTGCGTGCGTGCGTGCGTGTGCGTGTGCGTGTGTGTGTGTGTGTGTGTGTGTGTGTGTGTGTGTGTGTGTGTGTGTGTGTGTGTGTGTGTGTGTGTGTGTGTGTGTGTGTGTGTGTGTGTGTGTGTGTGTGTGTGTGTGTGTGTGTGTGTGTGTGTGTGTGTGTGTGTGTGACTACGATTCATGTAATGTATTAAAATTATGATGATATCATCTTGAATCATCTAATGATGCATTTAACTTCTAGATCACGCCACATATTTCCGTATACCCCATATAGTTTATATTTATGATTAAATTTGATTCATCCACTAGAGGTATTATGGATATGTTAACTCCAATTTGATACCCTTTTATATAATAGTAGATCATCATATAGTTGACCTCTTTTGATCACTTTTGATTTGGTATTTAAGACACTTGTGTACTCATCGCTTCATATGGAACCATGCTTTTAACTCTTGATCACATGAAGTATACATTTCTTTCTCTTGAGTAGGTATATAATCATATACTAATTTTGTAATAAAATCATCTATCAGGGGCAATAATTCATCCTTTTTCACCATTGAAACTTTCTTTGCATTCTCTACTATAATGGGGGAGAAATCTCCGCTATGGGAGGCATTACTTTATCTTCTTTAACTTACTCAATTTTAATAGGAATTTCACACTTTGGTTGCTCTTTCTCAATGATAATAGGTGTTTCTTTCTTTAGTTTCTCTTTCTTATGAATAATGGAAACTAGTTGTGTGTTTGTATTTTCTTTATAGTATTAGGAACTACTTTTTATTATGTAGTTGCAATTTTTGAATTCTCCTCTTTAGTGGGAGGAGTCATTATGCTTTGAGAGTGATCTCATTTAACATTGACCATGTCATCATCATAGACAAAATTAATGTGCCTATCATTGTTATCAATTATTTTTTCAATTTGTGTTAACCAATGTTGTCCCAATATTGCATTAAAGTCTTCATTATGAGACAATATTTGAAATGTAATATGCGTATCCTTGGGGCTTACTACGACATGTAGATTTAGATGTCATATATAATTTTTATATGGCATGGAATGTTATAGCTCATTTTGTTCATATCCTAGTTTCTTTACTAGATCCAAGATACATGTGTTGCACACTTACTCCATGTCAAGTATGACCTTTGTTATCATTTTTGTGCATATGTAAAAGGGATCAACTTGTTTCTTATTATTTAATACTTTGACCAATTTATTGTCTTCAATTAGAGGTGGTGATTTACTTGCTTACTTTATCTAAGGTAAATTATGCACTTATTTATAAACTTTCTTATGTAAATGTGGTGCCTTATGCTCTTTTACTTTTTCTCTTCCTTTTGTATAATGTTCTCGTGAGTGAGATATTGGAAATGATCATGTAAATTCCAACACTTGTTTGTGTCATGCCCATTAATTTGATGATAGTTGTAAAATGTTGTTCCTTGATGTCATATTAAACAATGGTGTGGTATATAATGAGTGTTAGGTAGTGTAATGAGTCTCTTGTCAAACAACTTGCATAAGATAGTGGAAAGTGTATCAATATAAAATGTATAGTAGTATCTTGATTACACCTTTAATTAAGTGAATATTTCTATTCATATAAAGTTAAATGAATTGTGATTTTTGACATAAATTATAAGAAAATGAATATGAGGTATTGATCCCTTGCATGTGTGGACATGTATGTGACAAGTCTTTAATGTTCTTGGACATAATTGGGCCTCAACTAGCTTAGGGTGTCCATCCAATAGACCCTCATTGCAAACTACTATTTTATCTACTAATTGAGAAATAGAATCACTTGATGCTAGAGAAATGATGTGGGAAAAGGAGTTAAAACCTTGGCAAAACATGTGATGTTCCTTATTAATGTACTAAATATGTAAATTAGATTAAACTCTTATTAATGTACTAAATATGTAAATTCAGTAAAATAAGCATGAATAAAATCATCATGATGTTAATGCATTGCTTCCAAATACTCAAAACCATAACAATCTAAGGTACAAGTCCCTTGCATGTGGGGACACACATGTAAAAATTATTTAATGGTCTTGTACATAAGGGCCTCAATAAGCTTAGGATGTCTATTCAATGGACCCTCTTTGCAAGTTACTATTTTTCTACTAATTAAGCAACAAAATCACTTGATTGATTAAGAAATGATGTGGGAAAATGAGTTACCAAATATGGGAAAAACTTGCAATTTTGTTCCTTATAGCTTGGATTAGTTTCTTATTATTGTACTAAATATGAAAATCAAGAAAACTAAACATGGATATAATCATTGGGATGTTGGTGAATTACTTTTAAATGCTCAAAGTCATAATGGTTAATAGTATGTAATAAAAAATGACCAAGGAATAAGGATCATAATAACAAATATATATCAAAGGAACCACTAGGAAAACCAAAAAAAAACATATTAATGCAAAATTAGTGAGACTATGTGGAAAATCCTTAAGCAAAATTGTATCATTGTGCACATACAATTGTAGACATATAGAAAAATGGTCATTGTGTTGAGAAGGGCTGTCTTTTTAAGTGAATATAATAAACTTGGAATATGATAACTAGATGGTTATGTATCATTGTAAATGTTTTACATGATTGGTTAGTTAGGAATATAATTATTTTCAACCCAATTTGTAAATGACTTAGAAGATAAGCATAGGCTTTTAAATTCATTTTATAATTTTCCTATATCTTTCATCATAGATTGTAATTATTGTGTTGGGATACTAATAAGATTTGAAGACATGTCACATGGTGAAGTAGACCTATAAGGTTCAACACAAATCTAATGAGAAATATATGGATTTATAAAGCCTAAATTCAAAGCACTATTATTATGAAAAGATGTATTAATATTTTTGTTCAAAATGACATTATTTTGATTTAACACATTATGATGTTTTAAAATAGAAGAAAAATTATTAGTCATATTATTAGTTCATGGGAATACTATACTTTTTCAGTTGAATTGAATATTTTTGTCAATGGACCAATCATAAGTAATAATTTTTCACCTATCATTGAAATTTCTAATGTTCTTATTTAATTTAAACAATTTAACAAATATAGAAAAAAGCATTTAACTATTTTTTCGTTGACTAGTCAAGACTGATTTGACAAATTTGAAGCCTTATTATCCTACCTAGGCAGGTTTTATAGGCTTCAACAAATCAATTAATTGTTTTTATTTCTTCAATCATGTATTGACATGTGTCATTTATTTTGTTTGACCTATTGTTTTATAAAAATAAATGTATATTTAATTTTTATAATATATTTAATCGATTTTGATTGGATGAGCTTTTTTATAGTCATATTTGGAATTTATGATTAGTAAAAACTAAAAAAAAATCAGCTAACCAATATTGACGCAACATGTGGCAAATATTTGGTTTTTGTATAGTTTAAGCCTAACAAAACCATTGACATGTCATAAATTTCTTGATCTTTGGTACAAAATTTACAAGAACCTGTCATTCATCATAATACTTTTCGCACATACTCTTTTGCAGCATAAATCTTCCTTCAATGTCTTAATCAATGTAACAACTACTAGAAATAATAGATAAAGAGCAGGAAAAACGAAGTGGTATATGAAGTACAGTCTTTAGAAAACTGATTCATCTTCGAACTCGACAATATGGAGCTGTCCATTTACCTCAAGGAGATAAACCTATTCAAGACAACAAGTGTGTGGGATTGCAATTTCTAAATATTGTTGTCCAGATCTTGAGGTTCTCCAACTTAATGGAAATGACCATCTAAGCGAGATCGAAGTGTCACTCTTCTTCGACTTACAAGTAACACACAAGACAATAAATGTTGCAACTAAAACATTAAATCAATTATCATTCATCTAAATCATTCATCTCCATGGGGGAAATAAAAATAACAGCGTGAGCGGTAGTTTCCTACGGGAAACAATTGAACCCGTCGAGATATAGATACGAGATCCAGATCAATCAATTTGTATATGGTAAAATGAGGAAATATTAAGGTTCTGATTTGTGTCTGCAGGTGAAGGCCTAATTTAACCCATGATGGTGTTGATTTTAGGACGGCTCCACACGGGAGGCAAGCGTAAGGAGAGTCTTCGCCCAAACCCATAGCCCATTCGCTCTCTGTGTGACAACCCTGTTTTTGCTCTTAAGAATTATGTGCAAGTAATCCAAGCAACTTTAAACTCAATAATAATGATTCATTAAAAATGTGCAAATCCATAAACAGAATGGTTTGAATTGGTGGCTTATGTTGGGAAGGATTCGTGACCAAGCACGCAAAATGCGAAATACAGACTATGTTCATGATGTGTTTGACAAAATGTCAAAGAGAGGTGGTGTCAAGAAAATTGGAATACCATGATGTCAAGGTAAGCTCGTAATGGGTATTGTGGGCCGGCAAGCTGGGGTTATGATCTATTCTATAGAGAGCCCCAATGGCCTACGAGAGAGAGTCGGGAGCAGTGCAACCTTAAAAGTGGCTTAGTGAAATGCAAACAATCGAATGGAACTGGATGGTGAGATCTGCGGCATGTTCATTTTCACTTTGCATGTAATTTGGGGGTAGGAAAATTAGAAAGTCGTGTATTTTTGGAGATTTACCCTCTTGCCGTGTAGATGTATGGAAAATGCATGTCGGGTACTTAACAACACCGTATGAAAGATTGTATACTTTGATCAATGTCTATTTCTAATGGCAAGGTAGAGTGATTGCTATGATGATTACTCAAGTTCAAGCCCTTGGGCATGCTTCCTTCCTTTGTAATATGACTAAAGAATTCAAGGTTTGAGTTCTGGTGATTAGTTTTGACAGGATGGAAGCCAATGGACTCACTTTTCATCAAAGTGACATATTAAGCTTGATGGTGCGGTGTGTTTTGGAATGCAAATGATTGCGAGCTATGTTCATAATATATCTCGTTAATTGTTTTCCCAAATTGGTTGAAGTGAAACTCCGACTAGGTAACTCTTAGGTTTGTTTATTAATAATCGAAAGCGAAAAGGTTGTTTATTAAGTGATCGAATACTCATCATATGGCTTTCCCTACATGTATTTATTCCTAATGATTTGAGGGTGGAAAAATAATCAATAGGATCATGAATTTGCCTTCATAAACTGCTCAATAAGCATTTCATTGCTAAATCAATTTTTCTATTGTTTGAGATTGTATGTTTTGCCGAGGATAAGACTAAAGATAAATCCGGAGAATATGGGATCGCCGAAAAAAGGAGTGTGTCTTTGAAAGGTACATAAACTGAATTCTCATAAAAGATTTCAGCCTAAATCATATTTGTAATTTTTCAAATATCAAACGATTTAGTACATATGGATTTCATACGCTAGAATTCAAATCAGGTTTGTTAAAATTCTTGGGTCTCATTAAAAATCCTCTCTTGCATTGTTCTTATTGTAATTCAAACAATTTTGGTACATTTTATAAACTTAAATACACTTGCTTTGTGAACTGTCATACAAATGTAGTTTTGAAGTCTTGGTAAAGAGTGTTGGACACTTTTCCATCTTTCCATCTCCTCTCCAAAACTTGTCTAAGCCCTTCACGTTTAACATCACATAGCATTTACTCTTCATCCTTACCATCGTTTCACGCCACCTCTATTACTTATTTTCCCCTACCGGTCACCACCTCCCCATTTTCACCCACCACAATTAGCCACACATCTATATTGGTCCGATTAGGAGGCCCAACAACAATTTTCTCACCTTTATCATCTTTTCATCAGCTCTCATTCTGCTCGGATCATTATACAAATACACAGCGCTTATTTGCCAAAATTTATATGCATCTAGGAATGAGAGGTTTGGAATAGTAGACATTGCCTTTCTCTTCATTTCATAAACAGCTTCTTCTTGAGTATCCATCCAAATGCAAATGGGTCTCCTCCCCCAAATAGAGGAGTTGGACCTTGGTTTCCAATTTCGTCGAATGCACGATTCAACTTAGGCATAAAGTGTAACATTTTGTCAACGAGAACCCATGTGCAAGAACATTGTTTCTCCTTGCACATGGCCTCCACCTATCACCACATTTCCAATTATGTTAATTTATAGTCAACGTGAATACATTCTTTTTGTTTACACAAAGATAGGAGTTTAATGAGATTTACATGATTTCTTGATCATTCATGGAATTCGAGTGATCAAGATAGTATTGATAAAATTTAAATACTGTTGATAGTTGTTGAGCGAAGAGATTATGTTTCGTAGTCATCAACAACACTCTGCTCAATATTGCTCTCTCTTGGAGCCCTTAAGAGGAAACATGCCTCATGCACTTTGAGAAACATTTCAGCCCTTTTTCTTGTAAACTATCGGTGTTATAAAATACAAGTGGTTGTAAACGAAACAAAGTAAATAATTTGTCAAAGAAGGAGGATGCCCTAGAGTTATCGGGTTTGCAAGCCGGGATTGTCTTTCAACTTAGTCAATAAGGCAATCGAATGCTTTGCCAATGGATTCCAGTGCTGTATTTGAGATTTTTTTCCAATAATTCCCATATCAAGGGTTCAATGTCATGCATACTAATGATCAAGATGACAGAAATTTCTGGCGGAAGAGACGATGAGCGTAATGGATGTTGATGACTGTCAACAAGAATCCCCATCTCACTCAAGAACTTTGATATGATTGCTTTAATAACAAAGCTCTCCATGTTACCCGCAATGCACATACATAGCCTTAAAACATGGAATGGATTGAATGAAATTTCAGTATTTACTAAAAACATCCACAAAAAAAAAATTAAATATGTTCTTCATTTCTTTGTATGCATTGTGGAAAATGCAATATACGCATTTACGCCTCGAATAAGTATTAGTTGTAGACACGAATCATAACTCTACCTATGGTTTTCCTATTACAACCACCAAATGCCATTCATCCTTCTCC
Source organism: Taxus wallichiana var. yunnanensis (assembly GCA_018340775.1). Classification (NCBI taxonomy): domain Eukaryota; kingdom Viridiplantae; phylum Streptophyta; class Pinopsida; order Cupressales; family Taxaceae; genus Taxus; species Taxus wallichiana. The sequence goes on from CM031240.1 coordinate 818,671,450, forward strand.
CTTTGCATTTCCATCCACCATTGGATCATTCTTTCACTTCCTCTAACGTCTACACGCCACATGTTCTCAATAAACCCCACACTATCCATCCATTTCCCATCCAATCTCTTTACAATATGAGAGTTCCAGTCTTATCAATGATGGTTAAAAATTGTAGAAAGATGCTCCTATTGAGAGCATCTTGATAGATCTAACACTTCCAAGCAACCACGATCACGAAAGCGGTTGGGAAGTTTCAACAAACTATTACATCCGAGAGAAGTCTAACTTTCTTAATGCTCTAAGACAATGGAAGTCACTAGACAATTCCCTAATTTATCGCATCTGATGAAACTAACTCCTCCAAACATCCAAGTTTACCAAAACCTTGAGGTTGCCTTGACGAGATCCAAAGTAGTTGAACATGTTCAATTTTCTTAATGCCACTAGATGATGGAAGTTGTTTGTTATTTCTTGTAATGTTTCACATCCTGTAAGTCTAACTCTTGCAGGTAATTGAGTTCTATGAACCATGGGAAGCATCTTTAAACTAGAATACCTCTTCGGTGAAATACTTGTCATAATTGTAAGTTTACAAATTCCTTCAGTAGCTAAATTTCCAATCCTTTCATGGAGCCCAAGTAAAATGCTGCAATGTTCTAATGACAGGACCTATAGTAATGAGCACAGCTTTCAAAACTACATGGTAAACTCTCAAGACGTTAAATCAAGGTTAGTGACATCCTTCAATTCATCAAACCCTAATGGCAACTTATTCAGATTCTATAATACCTCAAATCCATTTCCTTCAAAGAGAAGAGCTTTCTATCGAATCACGGTAATAGCTTCTGCAGGTGCATATAACTAACCAAAACTCTCGGGATATTTGTGAATTGGCATCTTGAAAAATCTATCTCAATAATAACTTGCTAATATGCAAGAACACTTTTGCGTATTTTCAATTCACAAAAATGGCATATACATATTTGTAGATCCTTCGATGTTAAACAATGTTGTGATGGTGATTTCAAGTTTTGGCATCGGCTTGACTTGAAAGCTTCATTATATTCATCTAATTGTAGTTCATCTCCATTGGGGAAATAAAGAATAACATCGTGAAAGTAGTTTCCTCTCGAGACAATTGAAATACAAATATAGATCCAGATCGACCAATTTGTATAAGGTAAAATGAGGAGATATTAGGGTTATGGATTTATGCCTGTGTGTGGGCCTGATTTAACCTATAATGGTATCTGATTTTAGGATGTTTTACGGGAGGCAAGTAGAAGGAGATTTTTCATCCAGGCCCATTGCCCATTCACTCTCTGTTGAGATATAGCCCTTTTTCTCTTGAGCCACTTTGTCTAGATATCTTGTTGGAGAGATTCATTCTTGTCGATCCATTCACCGCCATCTATTTGGAGTAATACCTACTTTGAGACTCCAAATCTACTATGAAAACCATACTGCGGAAGAGATTACCAATAATTTGTTGAATTATGGGCTAAGGACATGAACGGTGATGCACCACATTTACAAAATCCTTCTCGACATTAATTGAATCATCTTCCAATGTCTTTGCCATCAATGACCTAGGTTGTCTCTTGGCAAGTAAACCGCAGGTTTTCAATGATAGTGAGTATCCTTTGGGAAGGCCTATAGATTATTCTCCTACGATGCCTTCCACTTCATACACGAGGAATCCATGTAATTCCTTGGGAAGGTCATGATACATTTGCGAGGTTTATACACCGCTTGTCCGAACAATGAGATATCTTTGTTTCTACATACTCAAACTTAATCTACACGATGGTGTATTCGATTGCGGTGGCATAAAAATTTTGTAGATCTTGAGGGCTACATTAATGACAACATTTTCCTCCTGCTTTGGCAGGATCCGCCATTCTTGGCCTTGTTACAACAATGATTTATCCACACAAAAAAAAAAACTTAAATTCTTAAATTGACAAGTGTCCTACATGCTTTAATATTAGATGTACATGTTTTAATATTAGATGTGACATTCTAAAAAGAAATTCAACACTTTAATTCCATGTGTCCTCTTTATTTTCTAAAGTCATTCAGACAACCATCCATATCAAATCATTGATTATTAAATATTATATTTTTCATATTTCAATAAAACACTTTTCCTTTTATGTAACTATCAAAAATATTTATTTACATGTAAAGAACAGTAATGACATTTATATACATTTTTTAGTCATGTCTAAATAAATCCATATAAGCATGACTGTTGCATTCTACCATTTTCTTCGCCCTTTGCTTTCATCAATTTTATACACAATGTTTTATCCTGCTCATATTTTTCTTGTGAAAATCTATCATTTTGGAAAATATTCTAGTGGATCCACATCACTTTCACGTATTAAATTTTATCGTTGTTTTGGAATCCGGAAGCCCTTCAATTCAATTTAACAAGACTATTTTTTTTTCCTTTCAAAGTTTTTAAATTCCTTGACAGAACCAGAGCATGTTTCAAGTTTGCACAAAATTCATATTTTTATCTTCACATTTCACAAAATTAGAACATATTTTTAAAATTTCACGTCAGTTTCAGTTTTAAATTTTCCATAATAAACATAGTTTTGGAAACTGTTTACCTTAAAAAATTATCTCAATTTCGGCAAAATTTAGAGCAAATTTTTGCTTGGCTCATTCTTTTAAGCTATAAACTCCTATAATAAAAATGATTTTGGAGGCTTGACACTGTTTAATCCTTTTACAAATTCAACTGTGTTTCTCAGGTAACCAAATTTCTTTGGAGTATACAAGTGTTGTTTCTTGCTGTGCATTGAGACTTAATTTATTATTATTATATTTTTTTCTATTTTTACGCAGGTCATTGTTTAATATTAATCCCTTTGCATTTGTTAGGGATGCACAAAATTATAAACAAGATATGCAAAGACTTAAGCCAATCGGAGGCATTAAAAATACTTGCAACATCAAATAGTAAGTCACTATTATAGCTACCAAAAAAACAAGTTCAAGGATGAATTTGAGGTCTACTTTTTTGTTATATTTATCGATTTCGAACACAGAAGCATTGACATTGATTGGATTGACTACTTTGTCACTTAGTTTTGATTTTTTAATTTGCCTACACTTTGGTCAACAAAAAAAATTGGAACAAGTTTCTTTGGCTTGAGTGTGTAGGAGAAAAATTATATGCTTTGTTTGGCAACAACAAGTTGGTTCAATGTTTCTCATCCCCATTAAATATTTGAACATTTTTCATGTTTTACATCTTCAATTTTTACAATCTATAATTACAATTTTAAGGCAAGAACCGGCCACTAGCTCTTGTTTTGTGCAAATTTCTATCATAATATTTTCATTATTTCTAATAGAATTATTATGGAATAATTTTCTTTTAAAAAGGTTATAAGGCATTAGCCGAGGTTTAATCTAATCGGATTATAACATTTCAAACAATTACAAGGCATCGGAAAAACAATTATCAACTAATTAAGATTGCCCCAATTTTCAAAATTAAAATTACGTTTTAACGCTTTCACTAACAAGGCTCCCAAGTTTCATTTAAATAATCTTCATTAGCTTTTCAAAACCCAATCTCCATTAATCCCTTTTAAATTAATTAATTTAAAGACCCCTAATTAAATTTAAAATTTAATTAGGCAAGACTGAAATCCTATAGCTCAAAATCATGCACCTTAATATTTAGTTTATTTCTAAAAGGTCAAGTGTGCACAACTTGTGCTAACCCCTTAGGTACCCATTTAACATTACACACACACTTTTTTATTTAAAACATTCCCACCTAAATACCCCATCACTTAAGTGATGTAGGGTTCATCCTACACCCTTAGATCCAATCTTTTTCAACACTTAGATCTAGGTTTGGAAAAAGTAACCCTAGATATCCTTATGGAAAGCCATATATTCATTTCCTCAACATATTCTCTCATTTTCTCTTTTTTGCAGGTTAAGGAAGGTGGAAGGAGAGAATGAAGGCATGGAGGCCATTAGAGACATGGAAGCTCTCATTTACTAAGTTTTTTTGTGATTAGGGCAAGGATCTACCGATTTCCTTTGTGGGTTTTGGTCCCTCTTCTTTATTTGCTTATATGCGCATTTTCTTGCGGGTTAATAGTATATACTGATGAGTATATACCCATTTGGGTAAAGAAGAATAAGGAACCCTTCTTATTTATTTTGAAAATTTTCATATATTTACACACACACACACACATTACTCATTTAAGAACTAGAATCTCCCCACACACACACACACACACACACACACACACACACACACACACACACACACACACACACACACACACACACACACACACACACACACACACATTTTTTTGTATTATATAGTGGCGGGGAGTTTGAATGCGCCAAATTTATTAGCAAGTGGGGGTTTATAGAGTGGGGGAGGGGCGGATGGGGGGGGCGCGTCGACCGCACGCCCACCCTCACCCCATATGTATCATATGGGTTGGGGGTGGGGTCAGCCCCTCCCCCAACCATTATAATCAATAACCTGAGGTTACCACACATGGCACGCGGTTAATCATTAGCCAAAAAAAAACTATATTTTATTTTTTTGCATTATTTGCTAAAACCACTTTCCTACTTGGCGGATTTCAAACTCACTTAAAACAATATTAATTAGTTGTCTTTTTTTGTTATTTATTATTACTTTTAGGTTTAACTTAGCCGATATAAGGGTTTAATTTTAATTTTGATTTATTTAGATATATTAAAACGAATATATTAATTTCTAACAATATTAATACTTTGATATTATAGATTTTGGAAGTAGTCAAAGTATATCAATTATCCATTACTTATGTATACAAGTATTTATCGATTTAGAGTTTCCATTAAGATTAGGGGATTGCAAAAGGGTGGGGAATTAAATATTGCAATTGTATAAAATTTTATGAGTAAATATTTTACGTATCCCAAGTAATTATAGAAGTGCACAAATTTATGTATTTGTCAAATTTAACTATTTATCACATTCATCTTCATTTATATAAATATTTTAAGGGTATAATTAATTGTGGATCATTCATTTACTTTAGTCAAATCCTATTGCCACAAGAAGGAGAATTTATTGATAAATCAATCCTATCTAATCCTTATATATGCAACTAGTTGGATAAGGGAAGACAAACCATTCCTAATGAAATTTATTTCAATATTCAAGTAAACAAATATTTTCAATAAAGCAATTAATCAACCTTTAACTCCCATCCAAAAACACTAGCCATTTAAAACAAACCAATTGCTATGCAATCTCCTAAACACAAATTTAGGTTTGAAAGAACTTAATATTTACAAGATCATTACAAGGTTCATATTCACATGGAGTAATGTAGATTATAGTAAACCATTTCCAAGAATGAATGAGATTACATTCAATAAACTATTGATACAATTTACAAGTTGAGGAGTATTAATATTGCAAGCTACAACTTCACATGTCTTTTCCAAGAGAGAACTTCATGCAATGAGTTCCACCATCTTCATCAAGCCATGCACACAACAAAAAGGGGAGAGGAAACACTCTCCACCCAACCAATAATCCAATGAGGATAAGAAGTTATCCTCCTCATTGGCCCCCAAGCCCCAACCACATTGCAATGAAAAATGGATCCAATCTCATAGCAACAATACAAGATTCCACATCACAATACAAAATTTTACAACAATATCAAAACACAATCAACACAACTACAATCACAAGAATGCAACTAAAATAATATACAAGGTTTCAAAAGGCAAAAGCCAAAAGAGTAAGATCTATGGGGAGGTCGCTTATGCCTCCCAATGGGAAATAGATACCCACCTTAAAACCCTCCAATAAATGTCTAAAAACCCCTACACACTCTTATTCCTCCACATAGAACCTCTTATGCCTCCCACATTCTCTTATGTCTCCCTACAATCTCTTATGTCTCCCTCATAAAAACCAAGAAATGCAAGCATTTTCTTGTCAAGTGGGGCACCCAACCCAACTCCTGCAAAACATGAAATAAAATCTTATGCCTCCCTACATGTAAGATCCCTCATAGTCCCCTCCTACACCACACTTAGGTAAACCACCCAAGCACCCAACAAGAATACAAAAACACTCAAAAACATACACATATACACAATATAAAAGAAAGCATTTGACAAGAGTGTAGCTCCTACCTTTCCATGGTAGAGCTTGATCCAAGAGACACACACCAAGCTCCTTCAAGCCCAAACTATCACCAACAAGCTCCAAAAAAATCCACAAGCACTCCAAAAATATTCCCCCTCCAAAATGCAATAGCACAAAAGGATGAAGTAACCCCCAAACAAATAAAAGAACTTGAATAAATAGAAAAGGGAGAGAGGAGGGTGAGGTGGCCCCATGTAGGATGCCACATCACTCATCCTCAACTCCACCTCACAAGTCAAACCTCAACCCCAATGCACAATTAATTGGTGGGTGAGATGAATGACAACTCTCTTACACACACAAACTAAGCCCACACCCCCTAAGGACCAACTTTAATACCTTTGTAAGAAAAGTGCAATAAATGTCACTTTTTGACTTACAAAACACATGATGGGGTCTATTTTTTACCCCCAATCCATAGGTAGGGTTGGCATAGCAATAAAAGAGGTGTGGGACAAGTTTAACTTGTCCCACAAGCTTCCAAAATTGGCCCTTAAGGCCAAATCTAAATTTCCATGAAGGGGTAGAGTGTACAACACTCAAGATCCCAAGCACTCAACTTACAACACATAACCCAAGAGCCATCAAATCTAATAAATGAAATTATTTTGTCTCATCCATAATTAGTTTAGTAAAAAGATTAATTTTCTAATCTAGACACAAATTAAATAATTAAGAAAAGGAGGATACATCACTATAAAATCACATACCAAAATTAAATAAAGGAAATTAAATAAAATAATAACACACAACCCCTTGGTCACAATTGGAGGTGATCCCCATGGGGACCCCCTAACAACAATTCAAACATACACACAACAAGATACATGTTGCCATGGTGACCCTTGTTGAATTCATCTAGCATTCCAATGTGGTTGGTCTCCAATCCCCCGTTGTTTGTTGTGATATGTTTTCCTGCAAAACACACAATACCCCTCTGGCCTCATGGCCATATTAACGATGTCGAAGTAATAAAACACTTACATCTAACTATCAATTTCAACATCAAATATCATAACTACTATTGCTAAGACCAAGTAATTTAATAATTATTCCAATTTTCAACATTTCGATTCTACTCATACATCAGTTTGCAACTAAGATCAAAACCAACTGAATCATCAAATTTAAGCAATACTTTCACTTGTTCCCAATTTCGCCAATCCTCCAATATCAAAGAGATCACAAAAAAACTTTGAACCTCATAATAAACATCAATATGAAATGATTCAAAATATCGACATATATTTATCTGACAACACATCATTTTCTTCCATATTGAATGTCTATCAAAAGTTAATCAATTCGGTTACAATAATGTATATCCTTCAATTCCCATATCACAATGTGTTAATGTCGTTCGTCTATTAATATATGTTGGTAATAATGCACAATAGTGTCTATGTGTCCAGTCACAAAGATAAACTAAATACAACAAAACAATATCGAAGAGTAATGCTATCACAATCAAATTACGACAATGCAACCATTCTAGCTAATTGTTTTATCCTTAAATACAGGGTCCACAATACAACATATAGTTAAAATAATAATAACCAAAACACAATGGAGTCATGATGCCCCGCACATCTTATTAGTGTGCTAATTATAATAAAGCAACAAGGTTCACAATTATAACAATTCAAAAAATATAATCATGGTTCATTTAGTGTTGAAGAGAAGTGGGCATTACATGATTCATCAACACAAGTTGCTTCCCATCTAGATGGATCATAATATTCATTGGGAGATTCAACATTGAGTATATGTGAGGGTGGTGTATACACTTGTACATGTTATAGGGATTCTAATTGTTCTTGTGTTTCCTTCATAAGGTTTATGAAGAAAACGTTTCCAATAGAGGTTTTCTTTAATTGTTAGGAAAGACATGATTTATCATCAAAAGATAAGAAGTATAAACCCTAATAGAATAAAGGGTGTTATCATGGTATCAAATATGAAATAAAAACCTAAACGGAAGTAAAATAAAACCCTACGGGTGAAGTAAGGAGGCTTAGGATGACATATTCGAAAAAAAAATTGCATTCACCGAAATGTAATATCAAAAGTAAGGTTTTCATAATTAGGATTAATTAGTAATGTGTAAATATGAATCTAGAATAAAAATATAGTAAATCACATACCCTAAAAACATGTATTACAATTTTTTAGATTATTCAAACTCTAGAAAGTTAGATTTAGAAGGTAGGATTAGGGTTAGAACATATTCACCCTAATGCAAGTTCATATGGTGTGAAGTGTAATGGTGTTAGGTGAGGAAGATCATGAGAGTGTCAAAAAGTTTCTTGTAAAATTTCTTGCTCTAAAATTGAGTGCAAGACAAAATTAGCATAGAGGTCAAAATTGCCAAAACGACCTTGTCCGGATGGATGATTTTGTCCTCCACTCTTCCATTTTAACTCAAATTTTGTTTGTTTTTTCACATGTGTTTATAACCCTAATTTTTGGTTTTGGATATTTGTAATGACTATGAAACATGAATATATGACTTCTCCTTTTTAGAAATACTATTTTTTCTCCTTTTCTTGAAGACCTAAAAGGGGTTAGTACGTAGTAGTCAAGCATCCTCAACCACTTGATGAGTTGAGACTTTCCTACATAACAATACTCTAAAAAGACCTTAGACAAATGTACTTATACCACTTGGTGAATGTGTGCAAAACTTCTAATAGCAATGTGTTTAGAAATGAATACCTTGTTGAGATGTGGAACTCAATTGCTTGATTTAGCATGTTATATCAACTTGATGGAAAACGCAAAGAACCAACATCGATTATGAAGGACCGACATCGGTCACCTATGACCTGCATCGGTCAAGCAAGGAGAAACTGACATCGGTTAGGGCTAATCGGAATCGGTTACTTGTGTGTGAGTGTTTTATTTAACTCACAAAAATTAGATCTAATTTTAGTATTAAAGAATATCTATTGATTGTAATTGCATGTAGAGGCGTTTCATGCCCTAGGAAACTTAGGCAGTTGCCTAGGGCACCAAATAGAGAGGGCGGTTAAATTTTGGAAAAAAATTCAAATTTTAGCAGGTCGGCTTTACCTCAGGTCGGCTTTACCAGTTGGCAATGGCAGTTTGAACCGGTGCGGATACATCATACGGGATATATTATATAAACACTGAAAGTCTCAACCAGTGAACAGGTAGTGTACTGTGTCAAGTTGAAGTGAACTGTGAGAATCGAGATCTCAGATCTGCAAGAGTAAAGACTACAGGGCAGCGTGAAATTGAAGCCTCCCGGATAATCTTTTCACAGAGCCCGATGAGATTGAGTGCAACTGTGCAGAGAAGAAGAAGGTGAAAGCACTCATATCATTAATCCTTCTCCCCATTTACACGCTCTGGACACTGCAGCTGTAAAGAAAACAAAAAGAAATCAAAGCATTTTTTTTCTGAAAAGATAAGAAAAAAACGAATGAGACAATTTCTTTCAACACTCACATCCGTACTGCCAATCCCCAATACCAAGGTACGCACTTACCACACTGGTGACTAGATAAAAGTTTCACGAATCACATTTCCTAATCACTTTCTAATCAGATGTATTATTTGACTCAGGTTGCAAGGTACTGTTTAATCAAGCAAACCATCGAATACATGATTACATCAAGAAACTGCAGCAACAAGTCCAAGACCTGAAGAAAAAGAGAGAGAAACTATTGGGCATGAAGAAAACCTGCCTGCAGGACTCTCAAGCGGCAAGCCTGACTCCTGAGCGAGCTCATGCGACGGTCCACCATTCCACTTCCACGGATAAGGATAGTGAGGAATCTTCAATCGCTATTTAATTAATTTGTAATTGATTATTGCAATTTGCTTTGCCTTTGCGGCTTTTCCAGGTTGAGGAGTGAGGCTGCACAAATTACAAATTACAATTCATTGAATCATTCACCGAATGAGAATCTTCGGTCAGTAAATGTATCACCGATAACCGATTCACTAATTCACCAAAGTTCCAAACCGTAAACGAAGTCTGAAGAAAAATTTAGCAGGGATGAATTGTTTAAAAAAACATGTGAGGTGAGTGCACGGTTCCAAAGGGGGTGGGGGGGGCGAAGGGGGCTACTCTCCGAGTAACTCTTGCCTAGGCGCTTTGAAACCTTAATTCGGCCTTGATTGCATGGTTAAGTGCCCTAAGTTTGTATAAGTTATTTATAAGCTAGAAAGCTAGGGTTATATGAGAGAGTTGATGATTATTGTGAGAATAATTATGAGAGAGAGAATTCTTAGAGAAGAAGGAGAAGCTTGAGAGAAAGAAAGTATTGTACATAGTGAGAGGTGTGGAAGATTGTAAATCTTCATTGTATATCTTCTGAAAGCTTTGGATAATAGATTGACTTGTCTCTTGGTGGATATAGCCCGCACTTGGTGAACCACGTTAAATGGGGTTGATTTATATCTCTTGTTTTGTATATTTATTATGGTAGAATATCCATTTTTATTGCATGTATGCTTATATCTGATATATTATTTGTACAACCAATGTGCTAACCCTAACAACTGGTATCAGATCTTTGTTTGAGGGTTTTGTGTGTTGATAGATTTACTCACCGAGGGTTTTCTAATTGAGTGGGAGCTACAACAATGACAGAAGAAAACAAATTCAAGGCATAAAATTTTGACGGTCAAAATTATCAATTATGGAATATGTAGATTGAGGATTATTTGTATCAAAGAGATTTGTACTTACTTTTGGATGAAAATTCTAGACCTACGAAGATGGTGATGAAGAATGGAATATTCTTGATAGAAAGGCTTTGGGATCTATAAGATTGAGCTGGCGGCGTCGGTGGCTTCCAATATTATAGGAGTGACATCTACGATAGAGTTAATGAAATATCTTGCTAATTTATATAAAAAACATAGTGCTTAAAATAAAGTTTATTTGATGAAGAAACAATTTAGTTCTAAGATTCATGAATGTGGATCTGCATCTAGTCATTTGAACTATTTCGATCTATTGTAAATCGCTTAAAATCGGTTGATATTTCATTTGATGATGAAATGAAAGCACTCTTATTCTTATGTTCTTTGCTTGATAGTTGGGATAACTTGGTAATGGTTGTTAGTAATACAACATGCTAATAATATTTTGAAGTTTGATGATGTGGTTAGTATAATCTTGAATGAAGAAATTCATAGGAAAAATACAGAGGAATCATCATCTGGGAATGCTTTGAATGTAGAAAGTAGAGGTAAGAAGAATGAGAGATCTAAGAGTAAGAATAATGGGAAATCAAAGTCAAAGGGTGGAAAATCTAAATCTAGAGGTAAGGGAATTACTGTTGGAAATGTAGAAAGAAAGGACATACAAAAAATATTGTTGGTCAAATGATAAAGAGAACCAACACCCGGATAAAGGTAAAGAGACAAATATTACAACATAGTTAATGCAAGATGTTCTTATTCTTTCTTTATATAATATAATAGAATCATGGGTTTTATATTTAGGAGCTTCTTTCCATATAGCCCCTAATAAGGGTTATTTCAGAAATTATGTCCAGAGAAAATTTTTGGCATGTTTATTTGGGTGATGATGAACCTTGTAGTATTACTAATAAAAGGGAAGTTCATCTAAAATTACATAATAGAAATACATGGGTAGTGAAAGATGTGAGGCCAAGCCTCGAGAGGAATCTTATTTTTGTAGGGCAACTAAGTGAAGTTAGTTACATGGTCACATTCACAAAAGACTCGTGGAAAGTCACCAAGAGTGTTTTGTTGTGATAATAGGTAGAAGGTAGGAACGTTATATTTATCTACCTATATTACTAATTTATTTTCTACATTATCTACTTCGGATTTAGATACATGCATGTGGCATAATTGTTTGGGCCATATGAGTCAAAAAGGAATGTAAATCTCAAAGTTTAAGGGTAAGTTATCATATTTGAAAGATTTAGATCTTGATTTCTATGAGCATTGTGTCTTTGGAAAGCAAAAGAGAGTGAGATTTCTCAAAGTTGGGGAAACTAAGAAGGAGCAGAAAGTGGATCTTGTACACTCAGATGTGTGGAGACCAACTCGGGTAGCTTCTCATGGAGGATCCCAAGTATTACATTACTTTCATTGATGATGCCACAAGAAAGGTATGTGTTTATTATATTAAACATAAATATGATGTTTTTGAGACTTTTAAAATATGGAAATCCCTTGTTGAGAATGAATCAAATTCAAAGTTAAAGTGTCTTAGATTTGACAATAGTGGTGAATATTGTAGCAATACTTTCAATGATTATTGTTCAATGAATGGAATATGTAGAGAAATGATGGTTCCAAGAACACCACAAGAGAATGGTGTCACAGAGAAAGGATGAGCAGGGAGAATCATGGAATGTGCTAGTAGTATGAGAATACATATTGGATTTCCCTTGTAGTTTTGGGTAGAAGCAGTTGATACAACGATTTATTTGATTAACCATGAGCCTACAAGTTCACTAGATGGAGGAATACCAGAGGAAGTTTGGACTAGAAAAGAGGTATATCTTTATTTTCTTAAATTTTTGGTTCGAAGCTCTTGTGCATATTGATAAGGAAAATAGGAAAAAGTTGGATGCAAAATCCAAGAGATGCACTTTCATTGGTTATGAATCTAGTGATTTCAGATTTTGTTTTTGGGATTTGGAGAATTCTAAAATTGTTAAGAGTCGTGATATTGAATAGAATGAAATGAGAATGTATATGGATCAAATTTTGGCACCCAAGGACAAACTGGTTGAGAAGTTTTTGAATGAAAATGAACTCTCAAATTTAATATTCATACCTACGGGGTTACATAGTAACCAAAGTGTTGGTTAACCCCTAACCGACATCGATCAACTAGACCAGTATCGGTTACGAAGAAAAGTCAAAGCGACTTCGATTAGCGAAATGACGTCGATTATAGGTGATGGGTGTCGGTCATTGTCAGAATTAGATACAAATGTCTAAGAGGTCCAGAATGAGCCTCGATACCCCAAACTCCTATGAGAAGGTCACAAAGGGTAAGTAAACCTCCAAAAAGATTTACACCTTTTCTATCTTATTTATTATTAACTGATAATGGTGAACCAGAAAGTTTTGAAGAAGCAATGCAGGTATGAGACCCACGTACAGTGGGAGCATGGTATGGATGAGGAGATGTACTCCTTGGAACAAAACCAGACTTGGGATTTGGTTAAGTTATCGTAAGTAAGAAGACATTACTGAGAACAAGTGGGTTTATAGGATCAAAGAAGAAGAGGGTGGACATAAAAGGTACAGGAGGAAAGAACTTGTAGCAAAGGAATTTGCACATAAAACATGTAATGAATTTGGAGAAATATTTTATCCCGTTGTAAAGATGAATTCTATTCGTACTATATTGAATTTAGCTGCAATAAAGGATTTACATTTAGAACAACTACATGTGAAGACGAATTTCCTTCATGGTGATTTGGATGAAGAGATTTATATGCAATAGTCGTTTGGGTATGAAGTCAAGGGTAAGGAGAAACTTGTGTGCATGTTGAAAAAGAGCTTATATGGGCTCAAACAAGCTCCAATGCAATGGTACATGAGGTTTGATAGTTTCATGCATAAGCATGGTTACTTAATATGTGAATCTGGTCATTGTGTTTATTTCAAGAAACTTGAAAATGACAACTATATTATTTTGTTACTATGTGTGGATGATATGCTTATTTCAAAATCTAGTATGTAGGACATTGATGAGCTTATGAGAATTCTAGCTCACACATTTTCCATGAAGGATTTAGGAGCTACAAAAAGAATCATTGGCATATAAATACACGAAACAGAAAGAACAAGAAATTGTATTTGTCTAAAAAGGATTATATCTACAAGGTGTTGTAAAGGTTTAAGATGTAGAATTCAAAATTTGTAAGTACACCTATGGTGGACACTTCAAATTGAGCAAACATCGTATCCTTCATCACATGATGAGGTAAAATACATGACACGAGTACGATATGCTTCAACAGGTTGGGATTCTCATGTATGTTATGGTTTGTACTGCAGACCATACATGCACGTATAAGCGATGGAAGTTGTGAGTAGATTTATGGCTAATCCGGGAAAATAGCATTGGAAAGCGGTTTAATGGATACTCGGGTATTTGAAAGGGAAATCTATGATATGCTTATTTCAAAATCTAGTATGTAGAAAATTTGTGAGTTTATGGGAATTCTAGCTCACACATTTTCTATGAAGGATTTAGGAGTTACAAAAAGAATCCTTGGCATGTAAATACGCATAAATAGGAAGAACAAGAAATTGTATTTTTCTAAAGAGGATTATATCTACAAGGTGTTGTAAAGGTTTAAGATGCATAATTCAAAATTTGTAAGTACACCTATGGGTGGACACTTCAAATTGAGCAAACATCATATCCTTCATCACATAATGAGGTAAAATACATGACATGAGTACGATATGCTTCAGCAGTTGGGATTCTCATGTAGGTTATGGTTTGTAGAAGACCGTACATTACACGCAGTGGAAGTTGTGAGTAGATTTATCGCTAATCCAAGAAAATAGCATTGGAAAGCAGTCCAATGGATAATCGGGTATTTGAAAGGGAAATCTATGATATGCTTATTTCAAAATCTAGTATGTAGGACATTGGTGAGCTTATGGGAATTCTAGCCCACACATTTTCTATGAAGGATTTAGGAGCTGCAAAAAGAATCCTTGGCATGTAAATACACGAAATAGGAAGAACAAGAAATTGTATTTGTCTAAAGAGGATTATATCTACAAGGTGTTGTAAAGGTTTAAGATGCGAGAATTCAAAATTTGTAAGTACACCTATGGTTGGACACTTCAAATTGAGCAAACATCGAGTATCCTTCATCACATGATGAGGTAAAATACATGACACGAGTACAATATGCTTCAAAGAGTGATTGGGATTCTCATGTATGTTATGGTTTGTACCAGACCATACATTGCATGGCAGTGGAAGTTGTGAGTGGATTTATGGCTAATCCAAGAAAATAGCATTGGAAAGAAGTCAATCGATACTCGGGTATTTGAAAGGGAAATCTAGCATGCGGTTATGCTATGGAGGTTTGGATATTTTTTATGTAGCTATGTTGATTCGGATATTGCTGGAGATCTTGATGGTAGAAGGAGCACTACTAGATATATTTTCACAAAGAGGTGGCGAGATGATAATTAGCTGGATATCGAGATTACGAGAAGGTTGTGGCTTTGTCTACTATAAACGCAGAGTATGATGCAGCTATAAAGGCTAACAAAAAATTTATATGTATGAGTAGGTTCATGGAAGAGTTGGGAAAAGAGAAAGATGATTGAAAACTATTTAATGATAGTCAAAGTGCAATTCATTTGGAAAAGAACTTGGTGTTTCATTCTAGAATGAAACACATTCGGTTGAAATATCACTTCATATGACAAGTATTAGAGGATGGGGTAGTTGAAACTGGAGAAGATTCATACGAGTGAAAACCCTACGGATATGTTAACAAAGATATTAGCAAAGAGAATTTGGAGCTACACTCCACTTCTATTGGTCTTCAAGTTTGAGACTTGAAGAGGAAAAAACAAAGCTAAGGAAAGGATCCAAGAATGACGGTGTACGTGTATATTATAACAATTTATCTCCAAGTGGGAGATTGTTGAGATGTGGATCTCAATTACTTCAATTTAGCATGTTATATCAACTTGCTGGAAAACACAGTAACCACATCAGTTATGAAGAGACCAACATCGATCAGGGCTAACCAACATCGGTTACCTGTGCGTGAATTTAACTCATGGTAATTAGATCTAATTTTGGTATTAAAGCATATCTATTGATTGTAATCGCATGGCTAAGTACCCTAAGTTTGTAAGTTATTTATAAGCTAGAAATTTGGGGTTAGATGAGAGAGTTGATGATTATTGTGAAAATAATTGTGAGAGAGAGAATTCTTGGAGAAGATGGAGAAGCTTGATAGAGCGAAAGTCTTGTACATCTTGAGAGGTGTGGAAGATTATAAATCTTCATTGTATATCTTCTAAAAGATTTGAATAATAGATTGAATTGTTTCTTGGTGGATGTAGCTCACACTGGGTGAACCACGTTAAATCTGGTGTTAATTTATATATTTTGTTTTGTATATTTCTTCTGGTATAATATTCATTTTTATTGCACGTATGCTTAGATATGATATATTATCTCATGACAACCAGTGTGCTAACCCCAACATAGCCTAATAGGACCTATAACACTTTGCAATGATCTTTAGTGTAGAATATAATATGAAAAGGTATACCTAAGATAGATATGATGTATGTATATATGATGTATGTATATGGTTTTCTTGAGATAGTGATTTAGCAATTGGGTGTTTTTGTGATCTCCTAAGTATTCCCAAAGATGTGAGACAAGAAGCCTTTTGAATAGTAGGGTGGTTGTGCTTTTATAGGTGACTGTTGTAAAATGTTTTCTTTCTTAATTAACACTAAATTGACTAGGATAACATGCACATTTGAAAAAGTGACAGTGAAGTGAGTGGAGGATAAAAATGTCAGCCTTAGGAAAAAAATGTTGACCTTAAGACAAAAATGTTTGACCAGTTCGTCCCTCACAAGTGTTTGTGTCCTATGAAGGTGAAAACTCATTTCGATAGTTGGATATGGTGATTAGATGTCTAAATATGTGTTCTACATATAGAAAATACGTTTTTAACTAGTCAAGTATGAATAACAAGTGTGACCTAGTTTCCATGTAATGCTAAATTTAATGAGATGAGTGCAAGAATTAGTCAATGAAGTACACAATGATAAATGAGCTTAGATAAATGCCAAATGCCATTGGTCCAATATCGGGTACTAAAATTTGTCAATGTGAATAATCTCAAATATTTAAACATTTACATTATGATACAAATGCTCTCATTTGAAATAATATATTTCTAGGTGTATAAGAAAAATGTTTCAAATACACACATACAAGCACATAACAATATACATACATCACATGTAAAAAATAAATATACATATACATTCGTGCATCTAACCATAATGTAATATACATATATTAAAACCATGTCTACAATATTTTCCATGTACTAAGGCAACATTTGATCCCTAGTTGCGCTCATGTCCTTGCATTCATATAAAACTTACATATTAGTCCAATAACAATAAATAGAAAATATTTGAAATAATGTAGAGTAACACACACACACACACACACACACACACACACACACACACACACACACACACACACACACACACACACACACACACACACACACACACACACACACACACACACACACACACACACACACACACACACAACAGATGCACACATGCACCGACGCACATGCACGCGCACACACACACATGCACACGCACACATGCGCACACACACATACACACACACACATCACTGTGTGTGCGCACGAGGCCTATTACTTCCCCACTATAGATCACAAGGGTGGTTTGTATTATATGTCAACCTATGTAAATTGGATCCCTATGTGCAACAAAAACACACTTTAAAGCAAAACCACACATTTAAAAAATCATGTACACAATGTAAACCAAAATGTGCCCCCACCCATTTTTATTAACTTTGTGCTCTTAAAGCATCAATATCCATGAACATTTTCCTCTCCTTATGGAATCCACTACACTTTGTTCATTGTGTGGGATGTGTATATCTTTGAATTACCACACATTACTACCACATGTTGGTAAATCCTCCCCATGCCACAGTGTATTGTTCAAGTCCATGAACTATTGTGTGGGGCTCACAAGCAACTAGTCAAGCCATGAAGGGTCCAACTATTCCACATTGCACACCCACTATATTCTATTACTTGTGTGTCATTAAATATCCTTAACTCGATCCTCATGTCTAAGTCTAAATCCACACAATGGTATGGACCTTTACTTTTCATTGAGTGTTAACCTTCCATTCCTCCTAATCATGTCATGTTTCTAACCCATAGTATGAAGTACAAAATTGTCCAAAGCCACAAATGCTTTCTAGCATTAACATCATTTCCTTTTGGCCTTGGAACACTATCAACACCCATACTCAATTGTTTTGGTCATATCTTTGGTGAAACGATGCCTCTTCCACATTATCCTACCATTTTATGATCTGTAATTTTCCTTCAATTCACAACATCCTCTCTATGTCATTGTTTTCTTACGCCTATTCCTTCACTTCTTTTATGCCATAGATTACTACCACTAGGCATTGTCCATTTGCATCAATGTCGCTGCAATGTGGTGATGGTCTTGGAGCTCAATTTTCTAACCCTTGAGTAGTTATAGAACTTAATGCCCAACCAAATGTGTGTAATCGGGGTGATATTATGGAGCTTGTGGAAAAAGAATGTTTACGGATGATACCTAATTTAGACAACTATTTTCCCTTCAAATGTGTCATTCACTAAAAGGAAATATGATTGCCTCTCAAGATAATATCTCAATTGCATTTTAGATTCCAATTTTTTTTGTGCAAGGGACGATCCGCGATTCTTCACTCATACCACCTTTACCTTTTTTAAAAATTTCCCTCATTTTTATTCTATAAAGTGTAGAGCTTGTTATCTTTTTGGATGGTTCTCCTCCTCTCTAAAATTCACTCGATTTCTCATCATTTATGTATGAAATTTTAGCCTCTATATTGATGAATGTAATGCATCTAGGGCCTATTTTATAATCTAATACAATTGTGTATATTTGAGAAATGGTTGAGTTTTTATGGCTTCTATCTACCCTACTATTTTTTGTTGTCTCCTTGATCTCTAGTAGATCATCCTTACCTATTATTAATTTTTGATATATGTGTGTGGACTATATTTTCATTTGTAATATATATTGTTATCCTCAAACACATAAAGGAATAAGGATCCTTGTTTCACTCTTGATGCATCACCCTTCCTTTTCCTCATTTCTCTCCTCACTTTTCCCCACAATTTCTTATAAGAGTAAAAGTAGATGAGAACCATAAATCTCTTTGGAGGTTTTCTTCAAGTGCAAGTCCACACTTGAGAACCAGTCACATGTCATGTTTTTAGTGAAACATATTTCACATACAAATAATTTTAACTTCCAAGAGTTCTAGAACACACAATAGGATGAAGGCTTTGTTTGTTAAAATTTTATGCAAAGCCCCTATTTTTGAGTTTCCAGACAAGTTTTGAAACACAAAGCTATCAGCTAAAGACTCCACATTATCATAAAACCCATCATCTAAACTACATACCAACCCAATCCCCTCTTAATGTTAGCACACTTTTATAGCTCTTCCCAAATCAATTCAATTTGCTTCTTGGAACTTTGGTAAGCCCCTTCATTTACAATGATGAGATGTTATTCCTATAGAAAACCTTAAGTCCTTTCCCTATTTTATGGAAATGGTTCTCTTATCCCTATTGATCATATTCAAAATGTGGCCAATCTATGTGCAATGCACAATATCATAAAGGATATCATATCTCTTGCACCGATCACCTCTTCTTTCAAAGAAAACCTCTAGGTTGGTATACAATCTTAGACACAAAATTAGTCTCTTCATGAGATCGTAGATAGTAGAAAATTTCAAAAATGGTTCATGGAGAACACAATTGTCATATCTTTATTGGAACACCTCAACATCCTAAAAAGGCCCCCATAGAGTGTGTCTCAGACTTCAACACCAAATTCATAAAGACTTGGGAAATAATTCCCTAAGAATGCGACCCCTACCAATTATGCAATTTTTATTCTACTGATAGCATTTGACACATATATTACTCTTTTTATTTACTCTCTTGTAGTTAGTGTTATTCCTTGGGTTTTTGACATAACTATTTTGGAAAATAAGATTCTCATTTAGGTTGGTGTCAGAATCCCACCCCACTTTCCCCTCCTTCCCACACATTATGACATCCCTTTAACTTTGAATGCACATGTTGAGCCCTTTTCAAATCACCTCATGTGTAAAAACCTCTTGTTGTCCTAATAATCCCTTTGTTCTTGTCAAAAACTACCTTACCACCACTAAAGTTTCGCCCCCTCAAATATTTCATAATTAAACTTTGCGAAGCCACCATAACTTGAAATATTTTTTTGTTTAGTTCTCAAACATGTTTAAAGATAGATATGAGACAAGGGTGGGTGATGGAAATGTTTTCCTTTTTAATGATGATAAGTACATATCATAGAGAAAAACATAAGAATCCAATCCAACCATGATAAATGAAAAAACATTCATCTTGGAGTTCCGCAAGCAAGAGGATATCAAGCGTAACTTCTTGATTACACTTGAGTTGTAGGAGAAAAAATAAATCAAAGAAGAACACCCACAATTATTGGAGAGGAAACTCAAGGAGATTGAACTCAAAAAGGCCTTGCTGAAGAGCTAAGATGGAAACAAATATTTTCTAGTACTTTATAACCCAATGAGACAATCCTCAAACGTGAACAAGAGGTAAGAGTATCAAATTGGAATGAATCTAATTGTGACAATGAATCTTCATTTCCTCTTTACCAAATAATTCCTTTCCATCAAGGATGATAAGATGAAGTTGTTGGATATTAAGGAAGATGATGAGCATGTCATGTTTGTTGAGTGTAATGAGATGAATTATACTACATGTTTATAACTTTCTTCCACCTTCAAGAATTGTAATGATGAGGAACCAATAGAACATGGGACTAGCTCAAAAGAAGAGGAAGCGAGACATTTTTGTAGACCCTTTCTATATGTCCGAGATTGGGGATGATATTTCCAAAGGATGTTGTAATTTTTCTTTGAGAGTTGGATATGGATGTCCATTTAGACATCAATCCAACCTCTCAATGATCAACCCGAGTTTTTCCGTCATGCTCATTACAGAGCATGAGGAAAACAATCATTATACAAAGGTTAGCTAGTACACCCTATGAAGCAAAACATTAACTAGTATACCTATCTTATAGAAATTTATGCAAAATATGCCCAGAGGTATAGTTTATTATATTAAATTTTATTGTGATAATATTAATTATTATAATAAATATATTATACTTTATAATATTATAGTTTATGTATGTGTTTTTTTATGTATGTATTTTTTTATGTAATAAATAAGAATTGTGTTTGTTTTTTTCAATGTAATTATTTAAGTGCAAAGTAAAATTACATTTGTATTTTTTTTTATTAATTATTTAAGTGCAAAAAAATTACATTTGTGAAAAAATTACATTTGTGGTGGTTTTTTTTCAATGTAATTATTTAAGTGCAACAAGTAAAATCAAAATTGTATTCTTTTCCTTATGTAATTATTTCAAAGTAAAATTACATTTGTAGCAGCAAGTAAAATTACATTTGTATTTGTTTTTCCTTATCCAATTATTTAAGTGCAAAGTAAAATTACATTTTTATTTGTTTGTATTTTCAAAAAAGTAAATGGGCCCTAGTTTTTATTTCACCGGTACAAAATTAATTTTATTTCGTGGGCACGACATCGAGTCTTTCACTCCATATATACAATTGTAGATGCCTCTCAAAGCATAATGAAGGATGTGTTTATTTTGTAAATGACAATGAAATTTCAAAGGACAATGAACAATGATACTTGGGCATGATCCTGTCAATAATTATGGATATAACAAAACTCATTGCATGGACACAAATCATTAAAAAGGAAGTTACTCATCCCATCTAGTTTGTGGCTTTGTATGAGATTTCTATGTGCATTTTTTAGAGTAGGTTTTTTCTATAGAATAAGTGCTTTGAACACCCCAAAAAATTCACGTGGAAGGTGTATGGTTTCATTATTTTTACATAAGTTTTAGAACCCTTCCGACAATGTGGGCTCAAAAAGAGTTGAAGGAAAGTGTTCTCATATCTAGACTACGCGTCAATGGAATGGGTAAGTGCATGGAGATGGGGGACAAAAGGGGGTCAAAAAGGGACACCTTTTTTTTTTAAAATAGCGAAACACGAACTTCATCAAATAATTTGTCATGCCCATGCTCAAGATTTGACAAAGTGATAAGAATAAGTACCGTAGAGCTCGGAATCTAGTTTCTAAACTACTATTTTTTTAAATGGTTGATATTAAGAGGGTCAAATGTGGTGCGCACACAAAGTATGTATATTTTTGTGTCAAAAATATAAGAACCTATTGTGTGTGCGCCCCCCAATTTTTGAGTTCTAAAATTTTATTTTAAATCCCTTCGGTAGAAAGTTGGCTAAGACCATGTACGAGGTCCTATTAATTTTTCATAATTTTAGGATGAATATATAATTTTTATTAATTTTCAAAGTGCACATATCCCAAAAATGAAATATTTGTGTGTGCACCCCCATAACTTTGAGAAAAAAAGTTGTTTTTTAGTTTTATTTTTTGAGTGTGTGTAGAATGGAGTTTTAAAAAAACCACTTTTAAAAAAAAATGGATGAAAAAATCGTAAATTGTGCACCAAAATGTATGCATAGGTTTTTGCAAGAAAACAAGGCACTAGTAAAAGAAATTATGGATGAAAGCCTTAAACTAATTGGATTTTAGAAAGAATTATATCGTCATCAAGGTAAAACCAAGCTTGACATCGTAGTATAATTTATTTTTGAATATTATGTTTTAATGCATGAGATATTGGGGTGCACACGTGAAATTTTGATGTTTTTTTGTCAAACACGGTTTTAATCACACAGAAACAGTCCAAACCTTTGGTTTGGAAATCCAAGGCAAATCCAAGCCTATGGATTGGGAATTTCAAACCCAAAAAGATGAAACGTGAGTGCGCTATAACGCACTCGCGTTTTAATGTGTTATGTGGTATATGTGTTTGTGGCATGCTTCTATTGACTAAAATAAAATATAAATAATAATAAAAGAAAAACTTATACTTTAAATTTATTTTAGTAAATATAAGATGTTAGGGTCACTCTACACCTTATAGAACTAGTCTCATAGCTCCATCTATCATGGTTTAGAAGATAGTTTTTTAGATTCTAATCTAGTCAGTACATAGGTATTTTTCAAGATTTCAACATTCAATCTTTTAGGGTTTAAATTATACAATCGATATCTGTTTTGTGAAAGAATATAGTCATTGTTTAGGTTTTGGGGCCTTTTGGATTGGTTATTGACATTTGTAGGAGTGTTTAGGAAGATTTAGGAAAGGTTTACTCATTCAAGGGAAATCTTCTCAACAACGAGTTTTCTAGGTGCAAGGAACAAACACTTTAATGGTGAAATTTGACTTCCTCGGATGATTTTGGGAGCTTTGTAAGAAGTTGGGAGAAAATAAATAGGAACTGGAAAGATATGTGAATCTTATACATGTTGGTAACATCCATTTTTCTCTAAGACTTTAATGTTTCATGAATAATTTCAAGATAATTTAGCTACCCCTTTCGGTTCCAAACAAAAATGGCCCTAAATTTGTAAGTACTAAAGATATGATCACCACATAGTGATAGGTTAATATTTGTAAACATTCAACCCATAGCCCTAAGCCCTAAACCTTGAACCATGAGCCCTAAATGCTAAACCATAAACCCTAAACCCTCAACACTCAACACTAAATCTTAAACCCTAAATCCTAAATAATAAACCCTAAACCTAAACATTAAACCCTAAACCCTAATCCTTGAATAGTTATGAGCTAATCAAACACCCTCTAGGATAGTTCAAGAAATATATTAAGCATCTGGAGGTGATGTCAGAGAATCTTGGAAGTGTTGGAGGTAATTTAGGAAGATTTAGGAATATTTTTTAGGGCTTAGGGTTTAGGGTTTAGGCTCATGGTTTAGGGTTTAGGGCTTAGTGTTTAGGGTTTATGGTTTAGGATTTAGGGTTTATGGTGGTAAAAATAGGGTTTAGGTTTTAGGGTTTAGGGTTTAGGGCTCATGGCTCAAGGTTTAGGGATCAGGGTTTAGAGTTTAGGGTTTAGGGTTTATGGTTTAGGTTTAGGGTTTAGGGTTTAGTGTTTAGGGTTTAGGGTTCAGGGTTTAGGGTTTTAGGCTTTAGGTTTAAGGTTTATTTAGGGTTTAGGGTTTAGGGAACATGATTTAGGGTTTAGGGTTTAAGGCTAAGGGTTTAGGATTTAGGGTTTAGGGTTAGGGGGGTTAGGGTTTATGGCTCAAGGTTTAGGGTTGATGGCTTAGGGTTTAAGTTTTAAGGTTTAGGGTTCATGGTTTAGGGTTTAGGGTTTAGGTTTTATGGTTTAGGGTTTAGGTTCTAGGGTTTAGTGTTTAGGTTTTATGGCTTATGGCTTAGGGTTTAGGATTTAGGGTTTAGGGTTTAGGGTTCAAGGTGCTAAAAATAGGGTTTAGGATTTAGGGTTTAGGTTTTGGGGTTCAAGGTTTAGGATTTAGGGTTTAGGGATTACGGCTTAGGGCTTAGGTGTAGGATCAAACGATACCTCTCTAGGTGTAACTCCCCTCTTGAGGATCATATTCATATTGATGTATCATCGTGAAAGAGGAAACTCCCCTATAAAATCAGTTATTCAATATGATGTGGAAGATGAGTAAAGAAAATGAAAGTTAGAGAATTATATTTCATTGGTAATTAGTACTAAGTATCAACAAGACTAATATGGATTCCAACTACTCGACTAGGAGGGCATGACAATATTAGGACCATATTTCCTAGTCTCGTGCCTAGAACCATCATTGAGTCTACTTGTGCAAAATAAGCATAGCAATAGGGGTATGACTAAGAACACAAAGGAGTTATCAATTGCCTAGTAAATATTTCTTGTTTAGTTCGAATGGGAGTCAGTTAGCCTATGACTTAGTGACCTTCCATTCATTGGTAATTCCTTCTATGATAAACCCATGGATGCTTTCAAAAGTGCCTTAAAAAAGATAGGGGTAGTCATCAAGCCTAATAAAGGGTGTGATGTGATGTGTCAAAACTATATATTCACAAGAACCTCTTCTTCCTTTAAAGTGTTTGGTTTGTCCTAGTAATGATGTCTCCCTATATCCAAGGGTCAAGAACTACTGGGGTCTGTGGCAGGATTGGACATTCAGGAATATTGAGTGTCTGAATCAGAATGTCGTTGCATCTAGAGAAACATTATCAAACATTGGAGTAATGCATCTTGGAAAATAAAATTGAACCTCAGAAATCCTCTCAAATTTCAGTCTAGGTCCTAGTCTAGGTCATGTTCCTAGTCATGTTTTTGCTTTTATTTGGTTATGGTCGTGGTCATTAAATATGGAAGTTTTAGGAAAGGCATCCACACTTGAATAATTATTCCCATTTAGATTGTTGGTAATGCCAATGGCGGTAAAGTGCTGTGGAATTTAGTTGGTGGAAGGCGGGGTTGTGCCCTTGTTGGTTTTTCCCCATGGCGTCATAGGTAGCCTTTCTGGTATTATCAGAGAGAAATCCCCATGCTTGTGTGATAAGTTTAAAAGCTCCCTGGCTCTTGGGAACTTATTTTTATCAGGATGCAATCACAAGGCTAGTTTTAGCAGGTATTAATAAAAAATAAAATAAATTTGATTGGAATTACTTATGAAATGCATTCCTTCGCTTCGAGCTTATCTTTATAAATGCAATTGGATTTCCAAGTTCTCCATATTTGCCAAATTTGGGTCAAATTGAAATTCTAGACCTATGAAGGTGTGAATAAAATGGCAAGTTCATTTCCTCCAACCTTTCTTGAAGTGAATTTAAACGAAATGAAATTTGGAATTTGGAGGTGGCATGTGGTAGACATTGATTTTCCTGCCACCGATTTTGAGTGACAAAACTTCTAACATGAACTTTAAACCCTAAACCCTAAGCCCTAAGCCCTAAACCATAAACCATAAACCATAAACTTAAACCCTAAACCTAAACCCTGAGACCTAAACCCTAAACCCTAAACCATCAACCCTTAACCCTGAGCCCTAAACCCTAAACTATGAACCCTAAACCTTGAGCCCTAAACCTAAACCCTAAACCCTCAAACCTAAACAAACACTAAACCCTAAACTATGAACCCTAAACCCTGAGCCCTAAACCTAAACCCTCAAACCTAAACACTAAACCCTAAACCCTAATTCCCAAACTTTGAGCCCTAAACCCTGAACCTTGAGGCCTAAACCCTAAACACTCAACCCTAAGCCCTAAGCCCTAAACCTTAAACCCTAAACCCTAAATCTTGAACCCTAAACCTGAACCCTAAACCCTTAACCATAAACTATAAACCGTAAACCATGAACCTTAAACCCTAAATTTTAAACCTTGAACACTAAAAATTGAGCCCTAATCCCTAGACCCTAAACCTTGAGCCTAGAGTATTGATCCCTAAACCCTAAACCCTAAATTGGTAACCTGAACATCAAACCCTCAACCATAAACCCTAAACCCTAAACCTTAAACCCTAAACCCAAAACCCTAAACTTTAAACCCTAAACACTAAACTCTAAACCATAAACCCTAAACCCCAAACCTTTTTACCCTAAACCCCAAACCCTAAACCTTAAACCATAAACCATAAAACATAAACCTTGAACCCTAAACCATGAGCCCTAAGATCTAAACCTTAAACCCTAAACCCTAAACCCTAAATCCTAAACCCTAAACATTTAGTCTTTAACCCTAAGCCCTAAACCCTAAATCCTAAACCGTAAACCATAAACCATAAACCCTAAAGCACTTGAACCTTAAACCCCGAGCCTTAAGCCCTAAGACCCCGAGCCCTAAGCGCTAAACCCTAAACCTAACCCTAAACCATGAGACCTAAATGCTAAACCCTAAACCCTAAATTGAGAATAACAAGTCTAGTGGTATTTTTGGGTTTGAAATATTAGGATACTAAGTAAATTTGATCATTTTTTACGCTTTTGAATAATTATTTCAGTTGCAAGCTATTGGGAATGAAGATTTCATTCGAAGAACATAGCTTGATATGTCCAGTGCTTGTGTAAGCTAGCAATTTGAGAGGATTTATGAGGTTCAATTTTATTTTCCAAGATGCATTACTCCCATGTTTGAAAATGTTTCTCCAAATACAACGACATTCTGATTCAGACACTCAATGATTCTTGAATGTCCAATCCTGCCACAGACCCTAGTAGTCCTCGATCCTTGGATACATGGAGACATCATTACTGAGACAAACTAGGCACTTTCAAGGAAGAAGAGGTTCTTGTGAATATATAGTTTTGACACATCTAAAACTCCTACAAATGTCAATAACCAATCGAAAAGGCCCCTAAAAGCTTGAAGGTTGAATGTTGAAATCCTGAAAAATACCTATGTATTGACCATATTAGAATCGAAAAACTATCTTCTAAACCGTGATAGATGGAGCTATGAGACTAGTTCCATAAGGTGCAGAGTGACCCTAACATCTTATATTTACTAAAATAAATTTAAAGTATAAGAAATAATAAAATATAAATAATAATAAAATAAAAACATTTATTTTAGTCAATAGAAGCATGCCACAAACACATATACCACATAACACATTGAAACGTGAGCGTGTTATAACGTGCTCGTGTTATGGCTCAAACTTACCAAACCATAACGCGCTCGGGTTATTGCGCGACCCTGATTTTTCTCTATCATGTTATAATGCATCCGAGCCATAACGTGAGCACGCTATGGCAAAAATTTCCAAAATATGGATTATCCACTTTTTGCCCCATCTTTGTGCACTTGCTTGAATATTCGAAGGTTACTAGTTCTCCACACTTAATAGGAAAGTGTCCTTATGAGTCACAAAAAAATGTTAACCAAAATGTGCCCCTACCTATTTTTGTTAACTTTGTGCTCTTAAAATATCAAGATCCCTGAGAAATTTCCTCTTGTTGTGGAATCCACCACGCTTTGTTCATTCTATAGGTCATGTATCTCTTTGTATTTTTATGCATTACTCCCACATTCCACTAAATCCTCCCCATGCCATTGATGCAGGAGCATCACTCCACTATGTAAATATGTCTTGAGTCATCATATTTTTGATTGATGCGTATGTCAATAGGACCCAAGGGTTTCTAGGAGTCATCTAGATGTGGTAGTTTGAGTCTAAGCATTTCAAAATTTGAATATTTTTGTTTCCCTCCAAAAGTACAAAATGAGTCTTAGAGGTCAATTTTGGTTTGTAATGGTTGATTTAATGGAATATTGAAGCTTACAAGCATGTAAGAGGATGAAATGAGGTATAAGAAGGTGTCTTAGGTCCTTATAGGATATAGGAATTATAATATGAGTCAAGAAGCCTAAGACTTGGTATTTTAGCTAAGCAACTTGGTGCTAGGCTAAGGTCATCCATGTGACCAATGAGTTAAGAGGGTGTATTCGGTTAGGAACAAGTGGAACTCATATAAATGTAAGAATGTAACTATTTCACGTTCATTTCCATTCGAATGGAAATCAGGAAAAGCTTTAAGGAAGAAAAATACGAGTGTATGTGAAGGTATTTGTCTCCTTGTAACTGTGTAAAACTTTTCTTGTGCATATTAATTGTTGATAGAGATTCAATGCATGTAATGGAAAAGAGAGAGTAGGACTGGTAGAAGAGTTGTGGAAACATTCTTGTAAAGTTTGTAAGGTTTCCATGAAGTGTATGTGTGTGACTTGAAGGTGTCTAGATTTGTATAAATCAGAATAATAGATTGAGAGCTCATTCCAATTCAAACTTTTCAGTTTTAAGGGAGAAGATCATTAAAATAGGTTGCAGTGTATAGTAAAAGGGAATATTGGAGCCTTTACAAGTTTATTCTTTCCAATAGATATCTCATGGATATAGAAAAGGGACATTGTTAGTATTTACTCAGTTTCAAAGGATTGATAATGCTTTGTTTAAGACAGAGAGGTGAGAGATATGCTAAGTGCTTGAAGGTCTAAGGTCATCAATAGCTTCTTATTATTATATCCATGAAGAAGGGGTTGTATACAATTTGAGATGTGATTCTTAGTGATACATCTTCGTTTAAGATCCATAACTAGACATAAACTCCCTTACCTAAACCCGTAGCATGTTGTTGAGAGGAAAATGCAAAATTAGAAGTTGAAATGTGGAAGATATTTGGATAGAGATGTTGCATGTAATAAAAGGAATTTTGGATAGATATGAACCCTCATTCAATCTACGTTATTGAGAAAAGGAGTTAGAAATCATTTTAGCACTTGAAAGGAGAGGCATTCCATGTTTTCCCAAAACTATACAATGAACTTTCTAGAAAAAACTCATGGCTAGGTGAAAATTTGGAGGCTCTTGGTAAATATTTTGTGTGAAGAATGTCATAAAAAAGTTTCGATACAAATTTCATGCTTTGAAAAAAAAAAAAAAATATGTAAGTTATTATCATTTTCTTCCTCTCAGGCTTCTAGGAGGGTTTCAGAGATCATGAGCTAGGGGTTAGTATTTTGAGGGGTCAAATCAATTCTTTTTGACTTGAAAATTTCAGAAATAATCCTAAGCACCTATAGAAAGGTATGATGAAGAAATTTGTGGTTTCTAACAGTTCAATTTCTTGATTTTTGCATGATTGGAGAGAGAAAGTGCAAAACACATGATCAAGGCTAGTGGAAAGGAGGTGAGTTACAAAGGAGGCGGGTGATGGAAGTGGAGTTAGGATCTGAAAATTTAGGGACACCTAAAACTCATTAAAGGGTGCTTGAAAATCCATTCATCTTGTATTGAAGATCTTTAGAAGGGATTTTATGCATGACAGATTGAGTAAGCAAATCTAGTGAGGGTTTTGAGTAAGAATGCAAAATGAGGGAGAGAGATTTAGAAAAATAGTGGGGTCTTGAAATTTTGTGTATACCTTGGGGATGCTAAAGAGTGATTAATGGTAGTAGTATTTCATTGTGGGTGTCTTTAGTTTGCTTTCACCATGGTTGATCCAAATGCATTGTCTTAAGGGGCTAGATGGTAATTTTGGGGCAAGTAGTAAACGATTGAGTTCTTGGTTCTTTCCCATCAAGTTTGTGGATGAATTGGTGTTTTTATGGTGCATGAACATGGTACAAGTTGATAGTAGGTGGAATAATGCTAAAAAGAGCCAAAGTTGATTGTTGGAATGAAGGTTAATTGGAGGAAGATGATGGACAAAAGTAGTGAAAGGTGAGAAGGACAAATACATGATTTATGAGCAGTATAGTAGATGAAATATCATCACTCTTAGAGTAAGATGTAGAGCATGATGAGGCAATAGAACCTTACAAGTGATGATTAATTCATTTTATTTCATTCTAGCCAAGTAAGCTCTTTGAGAAACTTATATAACCCTTCCATTTCAGGTAAGGCATATGTGAAATTTGGAACTATCTTGATAACTGAGTACATGAATGAATTAATATGCCATTAACTACATTATTAGTGGTATTAGATCCTGCAAGATCAATGAATAAGTTTGTATGAAAATATTTCTTGAAGCTAACAAGTTGATTTACAAGTGTTGATGAAGGATATGCAGGACAAGAGCATGAAGAGCCAAGGTGAGCTTTATGAATTGGCTAATGAGCATGGTTATGTGGTGCCCAAGTGGCTCAACAAGATGAATGAAGAGAAACTCAAAAAAAAGGCTAAGAGAACTAAAGAAGAAAGGTTGAAGGAGGATATGGAAGAAGGTAATGAGGAGTTATTGAAGGAGATGTTGACCTTGATCAGTAAAAAAGAAAGAAAGAAATAAAAGGAGGAAGAGAGAGAGAAAAAAAAGAGAGATGGAGAGGAAAAGAGAGAAGTGGATGGAGGAAGAAATCAATGCACTTAAGAGAGATGTGGAACAAGTATCCATGTTGATGAAACAATGGATGGAATCCAAAATCCAAGAAGAGGGATTGTGATGACAAAAGAGTCAAGTGGCCCATTAAGCTACTTATAGAGAAAAGAAAAAGGATGCAATTGAGAAGGTGGATAAAAGAGGAAGAAAGAAGGATAAGAAGAATGAGAAGAATAAAAAAGAGAAGAAGACAAGTTATCTGGAAGAGGATAAGGACAATGAAGAAGAAGTTATAGAGATATTTTTGACATCTCTTAGAGAGAGAGTGAAGAGGAAAATTTGTTGAAAAGGAAGGTGAAGAAGAGAAGAGTAAAGAAGAAGAAGAGCTCACTAAAAGAGCTACTCAAGGGGCTAGAGAGCCTCCCATTTTTAAATCTGACTTTGACTTTGAGTGTGTGACTACAGGTACATCAAGAGAAGAAAGAGAGACAAGAAAAGATGCCTTAAATGAAGAACCAAAGAACATGAGAGAAGACAAGTAAGAAGAAGTATGTGGGCCATCTCAAGCTCACTATGAATCAGATATATGTGACAATGCAATAGTTGGCATGGTGAAGAAGTCATGGAAAGCTTTCACAAATATGTGGAGTGGATTAGTGGGGAAGATAAGATAAATGCTAGAGAAAACTTGGAGCATGAAGAAGACAATGATATTGCAGACATAGACCAAGAGGTGAAGCATGAAGAAGAGAATGATGTGGATGAACCAAAGATAGTGAGTGATGAAGAACAAGAACAAAGGAAGAGAAGAATGCAAGCAAAGAAAAGCAACTACAACCTATTTTTTAAAACTAATCATGATTATGATGATGATGGAAACAAAAGACTATAAGGAAGCATACTTTATTTATGAAGACCAAACAAGATGAAAAAAGAAAAGTACATGAATGAAACACAAAAGAAGATGAAACCGGGTGAAGAAGCAAAAATGAATACCAAGTCAAGGTCAAGATGAAGAACAAAAGAAATTGAAAAAAGAAGAAGAAGATTAAGCTATGAGAACTAATCTTTTCTACCCCGGAGTATGATGCAAGAGCATCACTCCACTATGTAAATATGTCTTGAGTCATCATATTTTGGTTTGATGGGTGTGTTAATAGGACCTAGGGGTTACTAGGAGTCATTTAGATGTGGTAGTTTGAGTCTAAGCTTTTCAAAATTTGAATATTTTGTTTTCCCTCCAAAAGTACAAAATGAGTCTTAGAGGTCATTTTTGGTTTGTAATGGTTGATTTAATGGGATCTTGAAGCTTACAAGCATGTAAGAGGATGAAATGAGGTATAAGAAGGTGTCTTAGGTCCTTATAGGATATAGGAATCATAATATGAGTCAAGAAGCCTAAGACTTGGTATTTGAGCTAAGCAACTTGGTGTTAAGCTAAGGTCATCCATATGACCAATGATTTAAGAGGGTGTATTCGGTTAGGTACAAGTGGAATTCATATAAATGTAAGAATGTAACTACTTCACCTCATTCCCATTCGAATGGAAATCAAGAAAAACTTTAAGGAAGAAAAATACAATGTGTGTGAAGGTATTTGTCTTTCAGAATCGTGTAAAACTTTCTTATGCATGTTAATTATGATAGAGATTCAATGCATGTAATGAAAAGAGAGAGTAGGAATGGTAGAAGAGTCGTGGAAACATTGCAAAGTTTGCAAGGTTTTCAAAAGTGTATGTGTGTGACTTGAAGGTGTCGGGACTATATAAATGAATGATGTGATTGATAGATTGAGAGCTCATTTCAATGCAAACTTGTGATTTAAGAGAGAAGTTCATTAAAATAGGTTTTTGAGTGTATAGTAAAAGGGATTGTTGGATCCTTTACACATTTGATTCTTTCCAATAGAGATCTTATGGATAGAGAAAAGGGACATTGTTAGTTTTAACTATACTGAGGATTGATAATGCTTTGTGATTCTAAGACAAAGAGGTGAGAGATATGTTAATTGCTTGAAGGTCTAAGGTCATCAATAACTTCTTATTATTATATCCACGAAGAAGGGGTTGTATAAAATTTGAGATGTGATTCTTAGTGATACATCTTCGTTTGAGAGCCATAACTAGACATAAACTCCCTTACCTAAACATGTAGCATGCCATTTGAGAGGAAAATGCAAATTAGAAGTTGAAATGTGGAAGAGATTTGGATAGAGATGTTGCATGTAATAAAAGGAATTTTGGACAGATATGAACCCTCATTCAATCTAGGTTACTGAGAAAAGGAGTTAGAAATCATTTTAGCACTTGAAAGGAGAGGCATTCCATGTTTTCCCAAAACTATACAATGAACTTTCTTAGCAAACTCATGGCTAGGTGAAACTTTGGAGGCTACTGGTAAATATTTTGTGTAAAGAATGTCATAACAAAGTTCCGATACAAATTTCATGCTTTGAAAAAAAAAAAATATGTAAGTTATTATCATTTTCTTCCTCTCGGGCTTCTAGGAGGGTTTCAGAGATCATGAGCTAGGGTTAGTCTTTTGAGGGGTCAAATCAATTCTTTTTGACTTGAAAATTTCAAGAAATAATCCTAAGCACCTATAGAAAGGTATGATGAAGAAATTTGTGGTTTCTAATAGTTCAATTTCTTGATTTTTGTGACATTTGGAGAGAGAAAGTGCAAAACACAGTCAAGGCTAGTGGAAAGGAGGTGAGTTACAAAGGAGGCGGGTGATGGAAGTGGAGTTAGGATCTGAAAATTTAGGGACACCTATAACTCATTAAAGGGTGCTTGAAAATCCATTCATCTTGTATTTTGAAGCTCTTTAGAAGGGATTTTATACATGACAGATTCGAGTAAGCAAATCTAGTGAGGGTTTTGAGTAAGAATGCAAAATGAAGGAGAGAGAGAATTAGAAAAGAGTGGGGTCTTGAAATTTTGTGTACACCTTGGGGATGTTAAAGAGTGATTAATGGTGGTAGTATTTCATTGTGGGTGTCTTTAGTTTTCTTTCACCATGGTTGATCCAAATGCATTGTCTTAAGGGGCTAGCTAGATGGTAATTTTGGGGCAAGTAGTAAAAGATTGAGTTCTTGATTCTTTCCCATCAAGTTTGTGGATGAATTGGTGTTGCCTATGGTGCATGAACATGGTACAAGTGATAGTAGGTGGAATAATGCTAAAAAGAGTTAAAGTTGATTGTTGGAATGAAGGCTAATTGAGGAAGATGATGGAAAAAAGTAGTGAAAGGTGAGAAGGACAAATACATGACTTATGAGTAGTCTAGTAAATGAAATATCATCACTCTCAGAGTAAGAGGTAGAGCATGATGAGGCAATAGAACCTTCCAAGTGATGATTAACTCATTTTCTTGCATTCTAGCCAAGTAAGCTCATTGAGAAACTTGTATAACCCTCCCATTTCAGGTAAGGCATAGGTGAAATTTGTAACTATCTTGATAACTGAGTACATGAATGAATTAATATGCCATTGACTCATCACCATGGTGTATTGTTCAAATATGTAAAACATTTTGTGGGGCCCACGGGTAGTAGGCCAAGCCATGAATTACCCAAATCCAACGCATTCCACAACCTCTTATTTTAAGCCCGCATGTCATCGAAAATGCTTGGATCATCCACCCGTGCTAAATTTGAAGACATGCAATATTGTGAACCATTGATTTTGATCATTAAGTTCTAACACTCAACCCCCACTACCATTTCGACCCTCTCTTTCCCGACACCTTTCATTTTTCCTCATTGCATCATGTTGTCAACCCATAGTATGAAGTGGAACACTTTTTAAATCCATGGATGTTTTCCCAATAATGTCGTGATGTTCCATTTAGGTCACGTAACATTTTCAACACCATTCTTAAGAAATTTAGTCATATCTTTGGTGCAAAGATGCCTCTTCCACATTTTTCTACTTGTTGATAATGTGCAAAGGTTTTATTCATTGTGTGGCATCCTTTCTATGTCATTGTGTGTTTGGACCCATTCTTTCATTTCTTCTATGTCATAAATTACTACCATTGATCGTTTTGTCTACACTAATGTACCAAACTACCCTTGTGTCATAGGAACACTATGATGGTAATGGAGCTCCATTTTATACCCCGATAGTTGTATAATTTCATTCCCAACCTAATGTGATGCAAGTGGGGAGAAAATATGGACCTTTGAGAAAAATGATGTTTATAGTTGATTGCTTCTTTGGATAGTTGTTTTTCCTTCAAATGTACTATTCATTTTTAGGACATCAAGTTGCCTCTCAAGATTAGATATCAATGTCATTTTAGATATTAAATTTTCTATAACAAGGAGGATCCACCATTATTCATTCATGTCACCTCTACCTTGTTTTTCAAATCTTTTCCCTCTATTCTTCTTCTATAAAGAGTATTTTTTTTTCTATTCTAAGGGTCTTTTTGAATGGTTCTTCTCTTCCTCTATAGAATTCACTTGAATTGTCATCTTGTATATATGATGTTTATCATATATATATTGATGAATTTAATGCATCCGGGGCCTCTTTTATAGTTAAGTTGTGATATGTGTGTGGAATATTCTTTAATTTTTGTAATGTAATGTGTTATCCTCAAATACAAAGAGGAATAAGGATCCATGATTCACTCTCGAATGCATCACTCTTCCTTTTCCTTTTTAAGTCTTCCCTTTTCCTTGCAATTTTTAGATTATGTTGCGAGTGGTAGTTTTAGGAGTAGAAATAGATGAGAACTTGCTCTCTCTAGAGGTTTGCTTCAAGTCACAAGTACCACACTTGAAAAGCAATCCCATGTTGTGTTGTTAGTTAAACATCTTTCACTTATAGATGATTTCAACCTCCAAAACACAACAAGGTGATAAATTATATAATTAATTAATACGAAGTTATAATTTTATAGTTCTCTCTCTCTCTCTATGCATCATGATCACCTTAGACAAAATCTACAAATGGTCTTGATTTCCGCAATCCATGTTGAATGGAATTGTCTATAGTATCTACATAATGAAAAAGGTATAATGCATGAATTGAATCCTTATTCACATTTGGTAGATCATCATATGAGATATCCACAAAAAAACTTAATAAATAATGATATAATTTAAATAACTTGTAAATTATAAACATACCGAGATCAAAAGAAGGGGAACATTTGGCGCACTAGTAGAACCATTATATATGCTTGTTTTAGGTGTTGGAATGGTTTGTTTTAGATGGACGAATGAATTACTATTATGTGAATGTTTATTCTCCAAATGAATGGAAATATCTTAAAAGAGATGTTTTGGTCCTCACTAACAATCTCATATAAGAAATGAAGAACATTTCCATAACAAGAGCAAGACAACATACTTGAGACTCGTCTATACCAATATCCGTAAGTGGAGGGGACAATAAATAGGCTCAAGCATACAACTTACTACATGAAGTAATACTTCTACTCCCATCATGTGGGTTGCACCTTTGCAAAAACTCCCTTACCCTACTAGAGGATATCAACTAGGTGTGTCACGCAATGCTAGCAAAACCTTCTATTTCACCATGTTGGGCACTCTAGATCATCGGTGCCACTATATCATCAAACCTTACAATAAAGGGTCATTTCCTATAAAAAGAAGGTTTTGGTTAGGTGTTGTGTCTTTTCCCGAGTGATATATAACCCTATCTTTGGATTTACCTTTCCCTTGCTAAAAATAGTTAGGAATATTTGTATAGTTAACAATGAGGCATAGGTGGACATCAACGTATAACATCTAAATATAGTAAAGATGCATCTCATCATTGTCTATAAATTTCCCCCAAGGAAGCCACAAATATTGAATAAATAAAAAGATTTCAAAGATTATAAGTTCATCTATTCATATTGTAAGCAAGGGTCTTAGTTTTTCATTCATAGCTAAGCCAACATGCCCTTCCAAAACTTATTTCCCTAAAAACAACCGTGCCACCTACTTATACCCCAAAATCTCACTAATATTAGAATTCAATTCCTCCATAAATCTATGCAATGTTATGAGGAAAATGGGTTAAACATTTTGGGTTGGTTTGAATTTTTAGTGTTGACTAATATGTTTTCACAATTTTTTTGTATTGTTCAATAGTTGTAGGTTATTATAAAATAATTTATAATTTAATTATTTCAATTTCTTTTCATCATGCGAGTTAAAATAATCGGCGGGATTCATGATAATTATTGTTAAATTATTAAGAATAAACATGAAATGAATACATTTCCTACAAATTTTTAGAAAATTTAAAATCTCTACCCCCAATACCTATTTCTATAAAAAAACAAAAACAAAGTTGTTGATGGCTATACATGGTTTGGGAGAATGGGTGTTCGCACTAAATGCTTATAAGGGTTAGGATGAATGTTGTGGCACACATTCGATAGAGCAAAAAAATAAAGCGTAAAGTAATGATGTTATATATACAAAGGGGTTTGGGAAACGGGGTGTTCACCTAAACTCCCTTTAGGGGGCATATGTTGTAGTTTGGAAAAAGGGGTAGAGAATAGGAGCAAAAACCCTTAAGTTGTCCTCACAAAAGATAATAAA
This sequence comes from Taxus wallichiana var. yunnanensis, assembly GCA_018340775.1. Lineage (NCBI taxonomy): Eukaryota > Viridiplantae > Streptophyta > Pinopsida > Cupressales > Taxaceae > Taxus > Taxus wallichiana. The sequence continues at coordinate 818,708,848 of CM031240.1, forward strand.
ATACAATTTTGGACCGCAAGTGGGAAACATTATTATACTACAAGCCCATAGTCAATTGATAATTGTTGGTAAAAATGAGTTGGATAGATGGTGCTAAGGAAATTGGAACAAATTAATGATTTTATTAAGGGATGGAAAATAGAGCAGATAAAAATACAAGAGTACCATGAGGTAGAAATAATTGTGGCAGAGTACCCAAACTCACAAATATGGCAAGTTTAAAGAGAGATGCAATCTTGTCTTGAACTTATGAAGAAAGTGCAAAGCCAAGGTGGTGTTGTTGTAGACGACGCAAGCGATGTTGATGTCACCGAGAAGGCACCATAAATTGAATAAGAGGTTTAAGACATGATGACAAATTTATGAAATATGTTGCAATAATGTCAAGTAAATCAAACTTAGATATACTTACTTATTTTAAAGGAATGAATCTTGAAGAACTCGCTCATTGGATAGTTGAGTTAAAGTGTGTTTTGAATACGAATATTTTTAGGATCCAAGGTCATTCAAATTCATCATAGTCAAATTGAAAGGTCATGCATTTCAATTGGATGACATCAAGGTGTGATTGTCAACAATACCGATTTCAAAATCTCCTAAGGCCCCTTTGCTGACTCTTAAGCAATCCAAATTGGCAATGGCTACTTGGTGATGGGATGCACCTTTTTACCATAAGAGCCCATACCATAATGCACATCTAGGCATCAGTCAAAAAGTTGATATTAATTTCTTCCAAATAAATAGAAAGCATATTTTTATATTATCATTTGCAGCCATGCAACTCAATTGGTATATGTTTCCACTCTTAATTAGCAGATCACAAGTTCAAATCTAATTCTGAGTGTATTTTTGTGGTAAACAATGTGTTTACAACAAAAAGAAAAAGTCTAAGTCCGGAAACCAATATACATAATGATATTGTAGGTGTGTGTAAGCAGATTGTTACTTTATTGATTATGTTTTATGACAATATTAGGGTTGGTCAAATTGCTTATTCTGCTAGAGACAACAAATTACAAGTATCAAATGATCTGAATGGTCTAAGTCCGGAAACCAATATACATCATGATATTGTAGGTGTGTGTAAGCAGATTGTTACGTTATTGATTATGTTTTATGACAATATTAGGGTCGGTCAAATTGCTTATTCTGCTAGAGACAACAAATTACAAGTATCAAATGATCTGAATGGTGTTTCTAATCATTATGCCTTTGTCAGGTTCAAAACTAAGAGGTATCTTTTATTCCAATCAGAAACCATTTGATCAATCATGTTTTCAGTTCTAGATAAAACATTGAAACAACATAAAATAACAATAATAATAAAAGAAGTAAAAATTGGGAGTTCAAAATTCAAAGCGTGTCAAGAAGAAGTTAATTATATCATACCTCGTCAAATTTTGAAGGATTCATCATAGAAGGATTCAACTAAATTAAAGTTTTTGTCATCAATATTCCAGCAGTGGTGCATTTAGTTGATTGTCAATTGGTATAGCTACTAGCAAGTAACATCTGGGGCTAAAAATTAAAGAAAATATAAATTAGCTCATTATTAACTGGTTTAGCTAGATCTTACAAGGTTCTCTTCCATGCATGAGTGAATATTAACCAAATAGCAGAAGTGTTTTATCTACTGGTGTAGGTGGATTGAAAAGGCCTAGTTTAGTCATGAGCTTGATAATGAGGTCGAAACTAGAGGAGAATTTTTTTATATTAAAACGGTAATGTTTTAAAAAGTCCCCTTTGCTCACACACAGCTTACATTTACAGTTCAGGCAACTATCTGGTTCCCTGACAATATAGAAGGCTTGCATAGGCTAGCCAATATAAAAGAAAAATTATAGTTTACCGCCACTACAAATTCAAATACAAAGTCAATGGAAACAAGGTAAATTGAGGTTACTTGCACTCGATAGCTCTGATAGCAAAAACTCAATCCTCTGAATGATCCATAGTTACCAGGAAACTCCACTAATGGGATGAGGACTGCCTCCCCATCCTCGTCCCAGTACCCACATTTTCTGGTGACTACTTTTATATAAAATATAGCCATATTCTTATTCATTTATTCAAGTGAAAAAATTATAGTTTCTGCCACTATAAACTCGTATACAAAGTCAATGGAAACAATGTAAATTGAGGTTACCTGCACTCAATAGCTCTGATAGCAAAAACTCAACCCTCTGAATGATCCATAGTTACCAGGAAACTCCAGTATTGGGATGAGGACTGCCTCCCAGTCCTCGTCCCAGTACCAACATTTATATAAAATATAGCCATATTCTTATTCATTTACTCACGTGAAAAATTATAGGTACTGCCACTACAAATTCAAATACAAAGTCGATGGAAACAAGGTAAATTGAGGTTACCTGCACTCAACAGCTCTGATAGCAAAAACTCAACCCTCTGAATGATCCATGGTTACCAGGAATCTCCAGTATTGGGATGAGGACTGCCTCCCCTTCCTTGTCCCAGTACCCACATTTTCTGGTGACTACATTTATATAAAATATAGCCGTATTCTTATTCATTTACTCACGTGAAAAAAATTATAGGTACTGCCACTACAAATTCAAGTAGAATGTCAATGGAAACGAGGTAAATTGAGGGTTCCTGCACTCAACAACTCTGATAGCAAAACTCAACCCTCTGAATGATCCATAGTTACCAGGAAACTCCAGAATTGGGATGAGGACTGTGCCCCGTCCTCATCCCAGCACCTACATTTTCGGGTGACTATATTTATATTAAATATAGCCATATTCTTATTTATTTACTCACGTATCTGGATTTGAGTGGCAACCCTGTCCTTGCACCAGTAGAGAAAACCCCCATCTCCAGGTAACTATGTAGACTGTATCTTGTTTCGTAAGTTTTCTTGTTGAGAAGATCTTTCAGAAGACATGACAATGTCTTTCCAGCACTTGTCTAGTTCCCTCCTCTCACTTTTATGAGTGTATAGTTCAAGTATAGATTGTGCATTTGGATTCAAGAGGCTAAGCTTTCTCAAAGCACTGATACCTTTATGATCCACCCACAGTTTGCTATTCGACTCTTTCACTCCTATCAACTGGAAATTACAATACAATTGCATCAGATGCTTTCAAAAGAAAAAAGGAAATGATAAATTTAAAAAGTGTTTTGCTTTGGTAAGGGTAAAATTCATCAAGTCTGTTCAAAGGTCAATATCAGATTTAATGTGCCATTCATATGATGCTAAGCCTAAGACACCAATCATACATTCAGTGAACTAAGACACTCACATTACTTTTCATTCGATAAAGGGAAGGCAACAAATACCTCTGCTTGACCATCAATTTTATTTGTACTGTATAACTTAACTTGATCAACAAGTTCGCAATAATCGTAAAATGCATTGGCAAACATTTTGTGGGACAGCAACTGATCTCTAATCCGAACTGCTCGCCGTGTGAGTATTGCTCTTCTGAAACAGCCACGAACCTATTAAGTTCAGAGCTCAAGTGTTACCAAGTTCATTTAAGTTAGAAAAAAACACAAACAATGAAACCTCTTCAGTGTTGATCCAGATTCCATACACAGTACATGTCCACCACAGTAGGGGTTACATACCAATAGTTATGAGAATTATATGGCTCAACAGGAACAAAATCATCACCAATGGATGACAAGTATGAGCTAATAAATGCTAGATGGAAAATCCATTTCATCTTGTTTGGTATTGATAATATGAATATCAACCAAGAACAAAGAGAGAAGACAGTACATACCTTATTCCTCGAAAAACGGCTATGTGTGCATCACAGATAATTCCAATGAGCTCTATTCTGTATGGCTTCCTCAATTGTTTACTTTCCAACAATCTTTCTTTAGAGATAGTATATTCTTCTAAAAAGGGACTTTCTGTTGTGCTCTGTTTAAGACTCTCTGCTTCAGAAACCGAATCATATTCCTCAACTAGTTCCCAATACTTTTCATGCACATGACCATTGTTATCTACTTGATATCCTGGACCCATCCTATAACGTCTACGGTGAACTTCTCGCACCATTGCGATTGTTTGCTTTACAAAATGGCTCCCATGACATAGTCCCATCAAAGATGATATCTCGCCCGTCATTCAATGCAGCCACAAGTAGGGATGATGCTGCATCAGTGGAAGATTTATGCACCTAGTAAATGCAGAGTTTATGTCATGAACCACCATCGTCAATAACTCTCAACTTGATAGCACTTTCATGACAAATTTTCTGAGCAACAATTTCTTGACCTAATACTTACAAATTCGGCAGTCTCCACCATATCTTGATGACCACTGGAACTCAAAGCTTGATATATTAAATTTGACTCCTTAAATGCATCTGCTTCCACTACCACTGCATTTTGTGCTCTGCAAGACCAAAATGAGCTGTAAAGAAAATCAACAATGTTAACATCAATCACCATATGACTCCGTCTTAAAATAAATTCTCATAATACCACATCTGGCAGTCTCCAATACAGTACATGAGTAATCATCACATTATAAAATATATTACATTCAGTACAATGTCTGTAGACTCTAGCAATGTTTCTACGACAAGCTCAAAGTCAGCCAATGACTCTACCTGTACAGATGGTATCTTGGAGAAAATAATTATTTCCATCAATGAAATTCATCATTCAGAGCAAGGTAGCAACTTTCTTATGGAGCATTTTATTCAGTCGACCTCAAACATGAAAAAAAGAGGTCCATTCAAATATACGATAAATTACGTCTATAGAATATGTTGTTTTTCGGAAGAGTCAACACTGTATAGAAATCTGGAGCTGCTAGGAAAAAAATCTAAACAATTCCACCAAAAAAATCACAGGTTCGTGCTTTTATAAAGAGGATTCAAAAAATGGAAAAAGAAGGTAAATCTCTCTAAAACCACCATTTGGTAACCTTGACTCAGGTTATTTCTTCTAAGAAACAATTAATGGTAATAATGAGTACACGAACTTACCATTTCAGCGTATCTCTGACGATCGAACTCTTGCCAGCTCCCATCCCACCTCCAACAAGCAGCAATACAGGGTGTCTCTCATTGGTATTGCCAGGGACAACTTCAGTGCTTTCGTGAGAATGAGCTGAGTAATTACCAATAGCCCTAAGTTGTTCCACTAAAGTTGAAAAAATGTTTTTTGTTTTGAGAGTCTTAAACACCCTTTCAAGACGCTGTTTCCTGTTCCCATTATGATCATTTAATAGGTCACAAATTCCATCGCACATATCTTGATGACCACTGGATCATGAATTACATTTGACAATATCTTTCATTTGAGCTATTAATGACAAAACTGACCTTGTCGCAGTAAGTATAACAGCCCGGAGTTTCTTCTTTGATTGAGAATTGCTTTCTAGAACCTAACAAGTCAGAAAGGAGTTCATGTGTATGATAATACATTACTGAGAACTAGTTTGTTCTTAACTTCAAACGAATTGATAAGGCATCCATCATTGTAAAATTTTGATTAATTGCAAGTAGGGACAGCAACAACAATTTTCCAACTAATAACTATTTCATGGTTACTAAATATAACAACTATTGTTCTGCCATATGGAGAAAATAATCACCTGATGGATAATAACTGAAGAATGATCCCAATGAAATGCAAAATAGGTTAGCATGCAAGCCTCAAATTCTTTAATGAGTTCTAAAGAGAGAGAATCAATCTCGTCCGGAGAGCATAAACCAGTAAAAATGCAAAGATATCTTCCTGGATTTTATTAGAATCCCTTCTGCCTTCCCTTAAGTAATCATTAGCAAGCTTTGAGAGCCAACACCGCGTCTTGTCATCCTTTATTCCCAGCTGCCTTGCTGTGATAGAAGAGCTGTGAGAATTAAGTGATAGATCCCATGATCGACAGAAAAGAAACTCACACATAAATACATCAATGCACAAGAACACCAAGATATGGTGGATGCCACTAAGGCACATTAAACACAATATACTCAATATCAAATCAGAAAAGAATGAATGATACAGGATGTCACAAAATGGATATAGGTGGGGCTGAGCCCTCTATTTATACACCTATTCCTAATATTGTGCAAAGAGAGTAAACAATATAACTGCCATCAATCCCAAGGGTAGACCATGCAATACTGGTAACTCAATGGGCCTAATAATACGGATTTTATAAATCCAACATCCCAAAATCACAACTTAGAGAGCCCAAAGGAAGCTGACATTTGTTTGCCAAACCCTACCTTCAACACTATCAGCATCAGTCTTGATTTGAATCTGACATTTGCACCCCAAGTTAAAGGCAAAGAACACCCATTCCAGTTTCTTGTTTTCATTGATGTAAAAAGTAGTAGATAAACTACTTGAAAGCAACAAATCTCTATCCAAATGACACCTTCGTTACTTTCTCTTCTATAAAGAAAAAAAGTTAGCACAGGATCATGGGGAAAGAAGCTATTACTCACTATAGTGCATAATAAATGTTGGCTTTCTCTGTATTTTCCTAAGAGGGCAATGTTAATGCTCAAATCTTGCTTTTACACACATTGACACCAATTTTCTGTATTATAGTCCCCCTTGTGGGAAGGGATGTGACCTGATAACTTGGGCATGTCACTATGCCACCAATATTTTATTGGAACAGTATGTAATTCACCCAATTTTAGGAAATAAGCATTTAAGATTAATAAGTTACAGACAAGAAAAGAAGAAAAAACTGATGCCATAAAAATATTTTCTGATTTCAGATTGTTTGGTATAAGCCTAAGAAAAATATTTTGTTTAGTTTGAATGACAAAAAAATGATATGAAACTGTAATGGAAATTTAATCTTTTACAGTACACAGGATTGCATGTGCTAAGAGATGATATATGCAGAAACTCACCAACATAGTCGCCAAAGTTTTCCAGTGTTTTAACATGGCCATCTTTTGTAGACTCTAAATGGGGTATCAAATCTTTGCATACCCAACTTTTCTTATGATCCTTACGGTTCACAGCATGACCCAAAATCTTAAGAGCCAAAAGGCCGATTGCTGCCGGTCGGAAGTGCATCATCTTCTCTGCCTACAAATACAGATGATTCAAATGCAGCAAAATGATGTAACAAAATGCTGTTAAGATTGAAAATTTTAGGGTAAAAAGGAAAAGAAAAGAATAAATAGGCTGCTGGAGGATGGAATTTTTCAACTCTTAAACAATCAAGCATACAATAAGTGCGAGAACACGCAGAGAGGAAACAACACTACTCTCATGGTTAAAGATTGGATGGCATAATCACCTTGTCCTCATATGAATCAAATTATACTTTCAAGCTCAAATGCCAGAATAAGCATGCTAAACACTTGACAAATCAGAAAAGACTTTATCCCTAATTGTGAAAGATGTTTTTAGTTTTTATTTTGAGCAGATGAACTTCACAGCTCAAACACTTACTCGCACTTGTTATGATGCTCAAGTTTAAAATTCAGCTGTGTACACATTCTTCACAGAGGATATTCAGTTGTAAACTTGCACCTATCGCCAAAACCTAGGTGATCCTCATGACAAAGGCATTACACCAAACTGCATTAAAAAATCATCCCAGCCCTGTGGACAGTAAAAGCCCAATAGTTTCTACTGTACATAGCTGGCAAAATGGTTTTCCCTACCCAGATGGGTGTTGGCTCAAAACCCCAACGTAATGTAGATGTTTTAACTTTTTATGCACACAACCCTGGACCGGAAGGGATATGGAATCTGCATAATCATGCAATACATTGGTATGCCCTTGGGACCATCCCTTTCAACCCCAACCTCATAAACATACATGGAGACATGCTCAAATACGACAACATAAGGGGGAGACTTGCAAAATTAATCACAGGAATAAGTGATTAATATAAACATAAACAAGGTTTTGATTTTGAGCTACCTGTTCATCGGCCGGAGTTCAACAGAGGATACACACCAGGATCAACACCAGTCATCGCCAGCAGGTGATCCTGGTGACCTGTGGATTTCATCTACTCCCACCCTGCAATCCATAAAATCACAATTCTCACATCTGCAGACCTGGCAAAAGAGTCTGCCCGATGCAATTGAGCATAGATATTAATGTTTATACGTCAGTGGGGATGCAGTCTAGAGGTAAGATGGAACACTTATACAGATTCAAAATTACGATCTATGAAGAATTTGTGTATGTCCATAGTAAATTACAGTTCTTATTACATAGTATCTTATTCTGATTGTGGTCCATATAAAAATAAGATAATTTTTATAATTAAAAGCATAACTATACAGCAGATTCAAAATTAAGATCTACCAAGAACTTGTGTATGTCCATGACAAATTACAGTTCTTACTACATTGTTTACTACTGTGGATTGGAGAAATCGCAAAATACGGAAAATCTCACAGAATCCACAGTATTTAATAACTATGCACTGTACATGACAAAAGAGGGTCAAATTATCTAGCCCAAGAAACAAAAAGATATCCATGTCTGCATACACAGATGCAACATCAATTGCCAGTTTTGTGTAATGGGTTTTATTGTAGTTTTATTCTTCAGGATTCATCTGTGTTTAAAAGTTTTTGTAACGATAACAGGAGATACGGCTAAAAGCATGACCCATTTATACTCTAGCTTATCAAATTATGGTTCCAAAATTATGAGATACATATGAGTGCAATACATGTTTCCACAATTCATAAAGGATGTAAACAAAACAAAACAAAAAGAATGCCTGAGCCAGAAATCACCTACAAGAAATAAGTTACCATCATAAGCATCAAAAGTAAACTTTCTGAGCTAAAATATTAACAAAAATGATAAATAGAGACAGAAGTGTCAGGAGACTGGTTGTGAAAGAAACCATGAACAGTAAATTGATATAGGTTGAGGGTCTACTTACAGAATACAAAAGACATAAACCCATTTGAGAGTTATAACAGACAACCAAAACCCACTTGAGAATTATTAGAGAACACCAAACCCACATGAAATTTTAGTCTCCCAAAAAAGAAACCATTCACAGAAGGAAACCCACAGCTCACCTCTCCCATCAACATTAAATAAAATACATATGTCTAATAGTAATCATCTTCACGTCTCTAACATTTTTAATAGAACATAGAAATCCCGGGCTAGTCTAATGAATTGTAGAGACAGATAGCATACCTGTGTCTGCCTGTGTGTTATTGACAGCAGCAGCCTATCCTCTCAACACGGTTAGACGAGATTTTTGATCAGGATTTTTGACCCTTCAACTAACTTTTTGTTTTCTCTTCTCTTGGTTCCGTAGACCGTTAGTTTGGACATAACTAAAATCATTTGAGATAAATTAATTTCCTAGTGTGACAATTTTGTGGCACGTTTTCATAGTGTCAATTTCCTTTCAATCGTTGTATTATTTTATTTGGAGTAATATAACTGTCATTTCATTAATATTTTTATTATTAGTGTGTATATAAATGGATAATAAACAACACTATAAGTATGTTGTTTAATATATGTGGTTTAAATTGTGCGAGAGGCCTAAAAGAGTCTTCCAACAATTAGATAAGGTCATGTTTTCCATTCGCCAATGATTTTTGTTGTCAATAGAGATTCTTATGGATATTTCACTCCACCTACCACTTTAGTCTCATATTGATTGGCTCTTTAAATGCCCAAGCTTGAAAAGAGACAATTCTTTCTTAATACTCCACTTTTACACCATGGGCATGCCTTAGCTCAAATGGAGATTTAAAAACATTCCATGAAAAAAATCATATGTCTGAGATCAGATCTGAATTCTGAAAAATTTTCATGTTTACACCAAGTCACAATTCGGACGAGAAGTGCATTGAAAATCGTGTTTTCCAAGTATTTTGTCTTGAAGATCCCTGTTAAAATCTGCATTCAAAGCTTCCAAAAACAGGTTAAAAATCATCAAAAAAATCAAACCTTACATCGTTGGAATCATCTCGAGAATTCTCTACAATTCATCTTTTTACTCCAAGTGCCCAATCAGAGTGTACTGACCTTCAAAAATGGAGTTCTCTGCAATCTGGTCCTTAAGCTCTTTACACAGGACACTGTACCCCCTCGTATAAGTTGAAGCGCCTCATTTTATAGTGCGCCCAAGCCCCTAGGCGAGTTGGTTGGAGGATTGACCTTGGACCCATGAGGTCGAGGATCAAATCCCAGTGCCTCTATTTTTGGCGGATTTTCCTTTTAAATAGATTAGCATTTATTTTGGATGGGATAAATCCCATGTGGAGCAGCTTAGCATTTGAAATGGGATTAATCCCAAATAGGACGCATGTATATCCCACATTTTGTGGGTTGTTAATACCTTAGGCTTTAAATAGCCTTTCCACGTATGGTTTGAGAAATGTGGCGTGGAAATTTAATATATGCATGGAAAGTTTAATATAGGCGTGGAAATGAATCTTTGGTCTTATCGAGATCATATAATTTCAACCCGATTAATATAATGACATTCCAAATGAAATGTGGCAATAAAATACCACTTGTCGTCTCCCGATAGGCAAATCGATCGAAAACCAACAAACAACTCCCTTTTTCCTTTTCGCCACGTGTCGCAATGCGATTGGTCCATTATTGACCAGTTGACTAGAGTTGACTTTCGTTGACCGAACTTTGACCGAACATATCTAGAGCTCCCGATGTCCGTTTTTCACGTTCTCACAGTCGTTGGAAAGCTCTCGAGATGATCTACTGCACTGACACCATTTAGGGATGTTTAGGGAACGTTTTCAAAAATGATCCCCTGATCACACCTCCCATTTGAGAAAGGCTTTTTGTCCAAAAGGTGTGTATCAACCCATAAAAACATGCTATCTCTTCTGCATTGCACAAACACATACAAGAACCAAAAATAACATTATAGGTTAAATAAACGCAAATATTTGATTAGCTAGTCACATACCGATCGGATAATAACACCCGATTAAGCTAGTGTTGTGGTAAAACAGCTGCTGACCACATCAACTCTACGCACTGTTGTGAACTGTCATACCCCCTTTGTAATGCCATCACAAATAACTAACGAGATAATAACACCCATTCTATTACGGAAAGCTAGTGTTATTTGTCACTTTGTGATATGGCCGATTACCAAAATTACTGATTCCATAACACGGATCGGTATCAAGACATCTAACGCCCACAATTAGGCTAGTGCCCACTACCCATCGAAAGCTTGTACCTTTGCAAGTATTCACTATCGAATATAATAGACTATCGGCGCTTGAAAAAAATAGCTATAGTCGATAAGCGAGTCAACATGAATATGCGAGACAACTGTATCGCCATCACAAATAAGTCGGATAATAACACCCATCTATAACGAAGCTAGTGTTCAACTAACACTTTGTGATTATGTTGATTACTCTGCAAGTTTCAAATTTAGACATCTTCACGATGCTATCCTGCTGCATAGTGTTTTCAACATGATGGAACTACCCTGACCAATCTAAGAAAACAAAACATGAGTATGATGAACCTATCACTCAAATCTTCTCTTAAGCTGTTTCCATTCATTTTCAAAGCTTAAATATCAACTTAGGAATGAATCCTTATCAATCAGCAGGAATCCCTAAAATATAGCTCTGAAAAACAATTTGCTTGCACTACTATCAACAATTTCTTTGTAGTGTAAATATAAAGTTAAGGAGTGTTTTTCCCAACCAATCACTTGGGTTTTTCCGTTTTGGTTGTTTTACCTCCTCGGTGCCTGATGAGTTTTAGTTAGGTTTAGCAGCTTGTTGGTTTTACAATCTTGTTCTTTTTAACAACTTTCAATTTTGTTGTTTAGGAACAAACCAACAAACCTTAACATCATGACCATTCCTATTCTGGGAACAAAATTTAACTTCCCTGTGTTTAGGAATCTTACCCATTTTACCATTCTCGGAACTCTGTCTCACGAGAATGATTCCCTGTTTAGGAGAGGTAACCTTCTTGCCATTTCTCGCCTTTCCTTGGTGAGATTGGTCTTTAAAGACTGCCTTATCATTCACAAAAGGCGTTAACTTCTTAATCAAATTTTCCTCTTCCAACAATATGCAACAGAATGATTAGTACCTTCACAAAATGTGCGAGGAAAGCATATTTACATCTGCAAAGCTATATTGTTCCATTTGAAAGAGTGTATTAGAAGTTTTGGATTTGATTTTCCCTTAGTGCTATTTTTAGTGTAAGTGGAAGGAGGTGGAATCGATTACCTCTTTTACTGTTTTCTTACACCTTTCATTGTTCCTCCTAATGGCGGAATCCTGCCAATTCTAGTGGTGTAGATCCTTGGTTGTTGGAAGCTTGTCTTCCTTAATTGTTGCTTTGGAACTTTCTCAATTTCCATTTTCCCACTAGAGTAACCCAAACTCGCAAACCGAGGCGATCCTCTACTGTATTGGGTTAGCATCACCTTGTCCATTTTACCAAGGCCTATTCCGTTAAATCCCATCTTAACCATTAGCTTAGACCCAATTCCCTTAGTGTGTTTTTCAAAGTGACCCAAAGGAACATCGGCGAATGAGAGGAAGAATTAGAATGTGAACAACTTACGGTGCATTACGTCATAGTACCTACATCTGATTTGGAAGGCATTTCCTTCTTGTGTTCACCTCGTTGCAGCTTTTCCAAGAGGGCATCCTTGGTTCGTATTTCTTCTGCTGACTCTTTAACAAAGCCCATCGACTTCTTGCTCTCTTGAGCATCTTGTTGACATACTCCTCTTTCTTGGTCATAGAGGATTGTGGCTCGATTTTAACCGCACGATTTCCTCTTCTAAGGAATAAAAATTAGCTCTCAAGAAAGAGTTTTCTTCTTGGAGTTGGCGGTTTATGGCTTCAAGCTCATCCAGTTGCTCTTGTTTGGATGACTTGCCCATGATTCCCTGTTCCTGCAAACACTGACTGTACTTCCAAAACCGCACTGCTGCAAAAGAAGATTAACAAGCCCCAAAATGTCTACACACTGAAAACTGAAATCAATACTGAAACTGAAGCCAAATTTTCAAACACAATTAGAAGCTAATCCGGCAATCTAACTGCTCTGATACCAAACTTGATCTGAAAACGTGATGTGTATTTTTATCACTTTATAAGTTTCAAAGATCATGATTTTTTAACCAATTTTAAGCATTCTTGAATCCACAAATTGATTAAATTCTGATTATTTTGCATCCATAGAAGTGTGGAAAACTTGTATAGCAAATAAATAATCAGAAAAACTGAAAAGACTCGGATAACAAAAGAGATTGTTTACGGGGTTCGGAATTCCCTACGTCCGGGTTCAGATTGAACCGATCCATTAATAATATTGAAATGCAAGTACAATAACCCTTACAAACAACCAATAATGAATCAAAACCTGCAAATGAGCTGATCAATGTCCCAAGAACTCTGAAAAATAGCAGAAACTCTCCCAAGAACGATCCGTGGCTCCTACGGTGTTTTCCAATGATGTGATCTCCCCTGCAACCTGTGTTAGAAAAACACCTACAAATGGAGATTTAAAAACATTCCATGAAAACAAATCATATGTCTGAGATCAGATCTGAATTCTGAACAATTTTCATGTTTACACCAAGTCACAATTCGGACGAGAAGTGCATTGAAAATCGTGTTTTCCAACTGGCTGTCTTGAAGATCCCTGTTAAAATCTGCATTCAAAGCTTCCAAAAACAGGTTAAAAATCATCAAAAAAGATCAAACCTTACATCGTTGGAATCGTCTCAGAATTCTCTACATTTCATCTTTTTACTCCAAGTGCCCAATCTGAGTGTACGGCCTTCAAAAATGGAGTTCTCTGCAATCTGGTCCTTAAGCTCTTTACACAGACCTGTACCCTCTGTATAAGTTGAAGCGCCTCATTTTATAGTGCGCCCAAGCCCCTAGGCGAGTTGGTTGGAGGATTGACCTTGGACCCATGAGGTCAGGGGATCAAATCCCAGCGGCCTCTATTTTTGGCGGATTTTCCTTTTAAATAGATTAGCATTTATTTTGGATGGGATAAATCCCATGTGGAGCGGCCTAGCATTTGAAATGGGATTAATCCCAAATAGGGCGCATGTATATCCCTGTTTTTGTGGGCTGTTTATACCTTAGGCCTTTAATAGCATTTCCACGTATGGTTTGAGAAATGTGGCGTGGAAATTTAATATATGCATGGAAAGTTTAATATAGGCGTGGAAATGAATACTGGTCTTATCAAGATCATATAATTTCAACCCAATTAATATAATGACATTCCAAATGAAATGTGGCAATAAAATACCACTTGTCGTCTCCCGATAGGCAAATCGATCGAAAACCAACAAACAACTCCCTTTTGCCTTTTCGCCACGTGTCGCAGTGCGATTGGTCCATTATTGACCAGTTGACTAGAGTTGACTTTCCGTTGACCGAACTTTGACCGAACATATCTAGAGCTCCCGATGTCCGTTTTCACGTTCTCACAGTCGTTGGAAAGCTCTCGAGATGATCTTGCACTGACACCATTTAGGGATGTTTAGGGAACGTTTTCAAAAATGATCCCCCTGATCACTCCACCTACCACTTTAGTCTCATATTGATTGGCTCTTTAAATGCCCCAAGCTTGAAAAGAGACAATTCTTTCTTAATACTCCACTTTTACACCATGGGCATGCCTTAGCTCATTAAGTGAATCTGAAACTTGGTCCCTCGGCTAATAGGAAATTCTAGTTGGAATTATTAGTGTTTAGATGCTATCATTTGCACTAGATGATTTTTGTGTATTTATGGTGGTCAATTAGCTCACATTCGTTGGGAATCTTTTACGCCACCACCTCGAGTTGAGACACTCATTAGTCGCCTTAGAGGAAATGTCATTTCATGAGCCTCTACAATAATGAAGCGACAACTGCACCCTCTCCAAATTACAAACGCTTACTGATATGTGCAAGGTGTTTAAATAAAATGCATATTTCATTGGCTTAAAGTTGGCAATAAAGTCTCAAGAATTTTTTTCCATATGCTTACGGCTAATCTCTCTGCTTGAAAAATCAAAGCCATTGGAGAGCGCTAACCGATAACTTACTAAAGTGTCGGAAATGGTTTAGACCTTAATTCGCCATTATCAACAAGTGTTCAAAGCTTAGGAACCTTATCGTGATCAATGGCAAGCTTTATAGCAATGCCTTTCGATAGTCCCATGTAAGTTTTCTCAAACTCAAAGAGTCTCCGTGATAGGCTTATTTCCATTGAAAACTTACACAATTCGATCATGTAGATGGAAAATGATAAAGCCCCTACTTGTGATGGCTTGTTAGGTGAATTTTATAGCATTTTGTGGGACACTATCATGGAAGACCTTTTCCAAGTCTACCTTGAATCTTTGAAGTCCATATCCCTTGGTCACTTTATCAAAAAGGTCATATTAATTTCATACCCAAAATGGGGATCTTGAGATGATTTGTAACTAGTGACCCATCACTCTACTCATTATTTCTTATAAGATTATAGCCAAATCCCTCACCATGTGCATCTTCTATATCATGTCTTTAATTATCGGTCCAAAGCGAGGACCAGACTTTATTAAAAGTAGGTTTATTCTTAATAGGATCGTTACAATTTGGGAAGGCATAGATTGGGTGCTTGATGTAATCAACGAACAATGTTCATTAGGATTGATTTTTAAAAAACCGATGATTGTATTGAATGGCCCTTCATTTTGGATATATTAAAAGCCTTATCGCTTGGACCTAGCTTCTTTTAATCGGTTTAGATTTTTTTATAGATGATTTGGGTTACCTCTCGATCAATGATTTTCTCTTGAAGCATTTTGGATTGTTTCACTTGATTTGAAAAAGCTACCCTTTAGCTCCAGTGTTGTACATGTTTGTTGCAAAGGGCTTCAACTATCTCTTTACTAAAGCCAAAATGCAAGGAATGGTTAAAGGAATTTCCTTACCCTCCAATGAGCTTGCTAAGTTACTTAATAGGCATTTTGTTAGTGATTTTTTCTCTCCCTTACTAAAGATGAGAAAAATACGAAAAAATCTATGGAATGCTTTGACACCTTTTGCCTCACTTCGGGTTTAAATATTTGTGGAGGAAGACTTAATGTTACATGCAACCATTCTTACTCCCGCCTCCTTGGTTAATAAAATATGAATGAAAGTGGATCCAACATGATGAAATATTTCAATTTCTAGGAATCCATTTTACATTCCAAGCCACTACATCCCTTTTATAGTAGTATGCCATTGATCATGCGGAGAAAAATAATTCATCTTGGATCACTAAGCCTCTCCCTTTCGCAAGAAAGTTTCATTGTTTTAAAATATCACTACAACCCATGTCTATTATTCTTCTTGTTGGGTTATCAAAAGCTTGAAAAGTTTCTTAGAGACTTCGTTTAGGATAACTCTAAACATGGGAAGGAATTTCATAGAGTAGCTTGGTAATTTTGATGTTTTCCAATAGAGTCAGTGGGTTAGGAGTGTAGTAGAAGCACACATGTGGAAGTGGATTATTTGGGTTGGCAAAGGGAAATAAGCTTGGAAATACTTTTGCAAAATTACAATATTGAAGGAGCTCCATACGGTCACATGACCTAGAAGGTGTTATAATTTCCCGCCTTGTTATTCTCAAAACTCCTATCAAAGTGGTTGGATATTTTGTTAATAAGAGTATTTGCAAAGCATGGGAAAAAATCAAATTTAGAGTGGAAATCCTTTTCTTTCTTTATAAGAAGGGAATTTTATTTGCTAAATAGATTTGTTTACTATAAAGCCACAATTATTTCAAATATGTTTATGGAGATTCAAGCCTAAGCTATGAGGTAGTTATGGAGGTCACCCACCTTGAACCCTTTTTACCATTCGACGCAACACTTTGTGCATTATTTATCATGTCCTAAATTATTCTCCCTTTGGAGAAGGAACATTGGGAGGAAGAGGGAACTAACAAAATGTGTTCTTGTTGCCACTACCATGTAAAATTTGTATGGTCTTCGTCGCACCACCACTCTCCTCCACATGTTTAACATTACGGTTGGGCTTCCCTACCTCCATTGCCATAACAAGTGGGCTCCTCCACCCCACACAAACAAGTTTCCCCATTTGGATCTAACTATTTCACCGTCGTTATTTATTTTACAAGGCCAAGAGAAACCTACATATGCGACTTAGGTTGAGAACACCGCCAATACTATTTAGGACTGCATTCTTGAGGGGAAAGACCTTCAAATAGTTGTTGGGGAAAGCTGGATGATTAGGATTCACCTTCTATTGGTATTTTTGCAATGTTTGCCTAGTTTTTATTGTAATGTTTTAAAGTATGTCTATGTTAAGACTTATGGATCAAAGAATATAATTGTGTCCCATTTTTTATATACCGATTAATATTCTCTGCAACCAAACATGTATCAAATGACCTATTATGTGTTTTTAAGAGCTTAAATATACAAAGAGGCAGCGCATTCATAATGTTTCTAAATTTTTGTGTTTATTAATTATTTTTGAGGATTTTTTCAATAGTTATTTTTTTAAATGACCACTTTGTTAGACACATTATTATGGTTTTACCCTTGCTCGATTTTGTTTCCTAGGCTCTAGTTTAGCCTCATATGGCATTGATGTGGTATAATCTCATACCACCGATCCCTTTTTGTGTTTGTGAATAGTGTGTAATATTTTTATAAAGTAATATAGTTTTATTTCATAAAAAAATGTTTGAAAGCATTTAATATACTACCCTTATAAAATACATAACACATGGTGGATCAAAAATACTAGTTACGCCGAAAGGCATCTCAAATGGGAACAACGCCTCACACATCTTACAAGTGACGAGGGTAAGAATGGCGGAGAGGAGGTGAGAGACAGCGTTGATGTACGTCTCATCTACAACCGTCGCGTGGAAAACCATCTTTTGCTTTGTAATTTTTATTATCAAGTATACATATTTAATAATGGTTTTTTATCGTAAATGCTAATTACATCGAAAGGCGTGTATACAAAGGAAAGCCTCTCCCCTAACTAGCACATGTCAAATGTTCGGATCGTGATGATGAGGCATACGAGTGCATTGATGTACGTGTATCCATCTATCGATCTAATAACCATAAGGGTTGGTGCACGACACATGCAGGGAGGATGGGCGGTGGACTCTAGAGATATGGTGAGGGCGGACATTGACGTACATCTAATTTAGACTGTCGATCTCATTTCAAGTGGAACCATACTCACTTTTTTGTTTTGATATACTATGTCCACCAACATTTTATGTTCGCCAACACTTACATAGGCGTGAATGTCGTCGTCCTTACTTAGAGGTTGAATGCTTAGCATGTGAGTTGAGTGTCCGACGCAAAGGTCGTGCACTTCAAGCATGCAAACATGTTTATAATGTTTTACATGAAATATTTTATTATTGATGCACAACATGCTTTTTTGTGTGCGAGAACTTAGCATTTTAACATCGTTTATTTATAGCCATTATTTGTTGAGCTTGGTTTTCTCAAGATTTTATTGCTCTATGTTGTGTATCCAACCATTCTTTGTTTGTTTGTTTGTTAGTGGCAAAGGAGAATAATGGACAAGTGAATAAGAGGCCTACGTGATAACTAGACATTAGTTAAGCTCTTCTTTATTGCAAATCTCACTTGCATGTAAGCAACGACTTTTACCACGGTTTGAATGGTTGTCATTATATAGCCTTGTGTATTTAGGTATTTAATCGAAGTGTGATAGCCTACATTGTGTTTCCTTTTCTTTTTTAGTAAAGGAATTTGGAAAAGATCAATTGTTTATTCTTTTAGTTTTTGTGTATAGTGTTGTTTTATTACTATGGTAATTTGGCATGACTCCCATTTTGTAAAGTGAAAATTTATTTTCAGTAATTATTCCTAGTGAATGGTCGATATCTTTCATTCTATGTGTGAATTCCAAGTGGATTTTTACTTTTTAAAGTTGAAAAAAATGTTTAGGAGTAAATATTACTAAATTAGTGTGATATGGGGTAGATAAACAAATCTTTTAGGTTCCAATTAATTTAAGACAAACAATTGGGCCTTAACCCCATAAATATAATGGTGGTTTATTCAAAGTAATAGGGGAAGGGCTACTTGTATATATTTTAATTATGAAAAATATGGGAATATTTGAAAAAAAAATTAAAAAAATGTTAAGGGGGAGGAGCGAATAGTGGAGCATGGACCAATAATGATGAGGGTAGGGACTAGTACATGTCCATTTATCACTTAAAATTTGAAAAAAAAGTAGCCAATAAAATGAGTCACATCAAATCACATCAAACAATCACCCAATCAAATGATGTCACATAAGTGGAAAAAAATGTATGACATAATGCCCTTGAATGGTCCACCCTAAATTTCTTTCTATGGAAAACTACTTGATTTAAATACCTTAAAAACCCACTTTCCATACAATATAAATGCTCAAAAGAAAATATTTAGATTAAAAATAACAAAATCTTTTAAGGGTTTTTTTTTTTTTTTTTTTCAAATTTTATGGTATTTTTATGGGTGTTGTACACCCCTAAACTTAGGGTGCACACCCACTGGTTCATCTCCCTTACTTCTAAGTGAAAATTTTAAAAGTAAATATTATAAAACTAGTAATGTGCGGTAAAATTTAGTTGAAATTAATCATTGTTCGATCAAAACCTTAACACTATATTTCCAAAATCGCACCACTCAAATTAAAAAATAAATAAACTATACTAACCTATCAAATTTATTGTATTAAGAAGTGTCATAGTTCTACTTTTGTTGGAAATAACCAACCCTTGTAAACTATAGAAAGGCCACCCTATTTCTCTTTCCTCTTTTCAAGAAGAATGAGTAGCGTTTAATTACAAAGATTTGAGGGATCACTTGTTCCTTTGTTTCAAAAGTGTTATTTCCTATTTCATGTGACAATTGTTGAAGGTTCTATAATATATTTGCAAGAGTGGGCTTCAAATTTAGAGGAAGACAATTTCAAAAGCAATTGAGATAGGTGGGAAAGAAGCAAGAGCAATGGATGGAGCCAAGAAAATCCAAAAAAAACAAACACCACCCAATTTGTAGTTGAGAATGTATATAAAACAATGTAAATATATTGTCTTATATAATATTGGGTTATCTTTTACCTGAGTCTACTTTGTATTAATAATTTTGATATATACTTTACATTAATGAAGTAAATATAAATGTTTAAGAATCATTTATTGTAACTTAATCTTTTGTGCCATTTTTTTATTTTAAGGACTTGTCATCTTTCACATTTACAAAACAGATAAATTATAACAAGCAATAGTTTAGATGTTTTGTTGAAGAGGTTGTGGTGTGATGGTAATGAAGGAGACCCATAAGAGCGCAAGCTATGTACATATCTACCCATTATAATAAAATGGTCTTTAACTGCAATTAACATGTGGTAAGGTTGTGGTTTAATGATTATGACATGATACATTCCAGTGTGACCCGCGTTTAGAAATTGTAAACCCGCACCTCTCTAATGTCATCCCATAGCCTTTCCCAATATTTACCAAGCAAAAATTATTTTTATTTATTTATATTTAAAATGTGGTTTCTAAATCCTAACCACTTAGACTCAAAGTCCAAGTTATTCTAAGCATTACACAGTATATGGACTTATGTTTCATTATTTTATATTATAATTTCATTTTTGGTCAAAGATAACTATAGATTTGCCAGGAAACCTTGGTTTAAGATCCAAATTCATGTTAATTTATTTTCCTATGACAATATCTAATAATCAGTTAGTTTTGTACATAATTTTTTTGTTTATTTTGAGTGCCATGTATGAAGATTTTGTCTCATGGGGAAGTCTACTACAATGCTTCGTTGAAGTATGTAAATTGTATTTGTGGTTAAGGTTTTATTAACCTTCTAAGCAATTGTGAAGATCTTTTTTTTGTAATGGTTTGTGTGAGGATTTGGATTTGGGGAAGTGAATTCAATATTTTGTTGTGGTACGTTAATTGTGTGTCTATTTCAGATTTCACTGTTTGAATGTAATGTCAATTCATCATAAATTGAACTAGTATATTAGTTTTAGAAAATTATGCTATGAAAGATGGAAGGCCTATTATGGTCTAGAAAACAACTATATGAATTACGAGCTTTTGAATTTGGATAAAAGGGAAGCATTATTCTATAGCCTAGTGACAACAATTGTTCATGAGGTGTGGGACTTGTTGAAATTGATTTTTCATTTACATCATCATAATTATAGATTGCCTGTGAAGTAATTAGAGCATCTTCCATGGTGGAGGTCCTAAAAGGCCATACTATAATAAATTTTACATTGAAACGTACATTGCTTCATGCCATTCATGACAAATCTACAAAGAAAATTACAAGAATGAATATTTGTCAAAAGTAATGTTAGGTTTAAATGTGTGGGTTGATTCTTATATGCATAAGTAAAACCCAATCAACGAATCTCCAGTGAAAGTAACGTGAATTGCAAAAAAATGGATATTGAGGTGAAATATATATGAAACAAAATCATATATAAAGCGACTGTCACTCATAAAATCATGGAACTCCATTCACAACAACAACTGTCAATCCAATTAAATACAAATCTTGCCACCACAAAATAACATGAAAACATATCCAAGTTTTACCAGAGATATTTGTGAGAACAATATTTGTACTTTCAAATATGGCATTCCTGTAAATGCCACTAAAAGTTAAATTTCATTTTAGAATATGGATATCTGAGCTTCTATTTGATGCGGGAAATATTTAGACCAACCATATTCAAAGCTTTGGTGTAATTACAAAAAAAGGAAAATGCCTCGGGGATAATTTTAAATATAATATGGGAATATTCCATTTTTGAAAAACATTTTATCCATAGTTAGCCTAAAAATTACACTTTAATTTTTTTGGGGGTTCGCTTGCCTACCCTTGAAAAATATATATATAATAGTAGAACAACTTCATTTGTACAATATGATATTAGATTGTAGATGTACAAATATGGCATTCGGATAAATGCCACGATAAAAGTTAAATTTCATTTTTGAATGACACGAAGATGGATGCGCAATAGAGGGCGGAGGCTGAGCTTCCTATTAATGATCTGTTGATGCGTCGTGAGGGTTAATATTTAGACCAACCATATTGATGCGCGACACGGAGATTTTTCGATGAAAAGCGAGGCGAAAAAGGCAGGCGTCGATGAAGATTTTGAAATCGCGGCAAAAAAATGCATTTCCCGCCAATGCATTTTTGGGGGATAATTTTAATGGCGAATATTCCCCCAAAAAAATTTTTGAAAAATTTCGGGGAAATTTCCAAGAGGTCTCTTAAAATGAAACGATTTCCCTTTATTCATGACTAAAGTTCACATATTGCGCAATTTTATGTTTTAAATTAGTGGGAACTATCGCTCTCACTCTAAAAATTTTATGGGGATAATTTTTGTTTTATTTGTTGTTGTTTTAGTTCTTGTTGTTTTGATATGGAATGCCTACATGGCTTCCTCCATACTGAGGTTGTGAAGAATGTAACACAAATATTATTTTTGTAAAATATTTGTCTTTAAGGGCATAATGGCTTTTAGGGGCATGCGAGATATGTTTTGTTGCCCTATTGCTTCATTGGTCAAAGCTATCAACATGAAGAATAGTGAATACCCATAATCAAAATCGATATTTCTATTTTTTATTAATGAAGATCCTATGATCAGATATATGAAAATACATGCAAAGCATAGAAAAGAGATGTCAATATCAATATTTTGTATACCATGACCTTTTTGGCAATTACAACTTGACATTATTGTCTTATAATTTTATAGTGAATGCAAAAATATTGAAATGATTATGTAATATGTAATCGTATAAAAAAACTAGATGTATTAATGTATATTTGGGAGATATAGAGTAAAGTTTGGTATAGTCGAGAAATTTTTTCTTATGTAAAAACCTCAATTTTACCACTTTGAGAATCAATTAGTTTCCTCACATCATTCCCACAAAAATCCATGAAAAATTAATTGACATTAGTCAATTAATTAATTCCCATCATCCTTTAATTAAATCTTCCACCTCACCATCCACATCACATGACACATCTACTTTCCACCATGACCCACTTTTGAATTAAATATATGGGTCAAATCTTCCACTAGCCCCCATGTTCCCCACTTGAATAAAATATTCAAGTTTAATTCTCATCCATTCTCCATGTCCCCCACTCACCAAATCACAATTAATTTTTCAAAAACGTGATTAATTAGGTCTCCCTAATTAATCTTGAATTAGACGTTATAAATAGAGCCCTTCTCCCCCTTTTGGAGAAAAAGTGAGAATTAAGCCAATTAATCTCTTACCCTTTCCTCACATAGATCATTCCCATTTTCCTTGTCCTAATTCCCTCGTAGGTCCCTAAATCCTCCATCCCCAAATCCATTATCCTCCCTTAATTGGTGTAAAGCGAGAATCATCGGATTTTCCATGTGGTGAAGTTTCATTACTCGAAGAAACACCTACATTTCGATCTATTCTAAGCTATTGATAGGGTTCTTCATCAATTTTGGAACAATATGTGAAGTAGAGAAAAACTTGTGAGACAGAGAGGAAGAAGCCGTGGAAAGAATAAACATCCGAAGATGAAGAAATCCGTGGAAGACTGCAAAATCTGCTAAACATAGTGAAAATCCATAGAAGCCTATCCGAACCGCGATACGAAGAAGACCGAAGCGAGTGTGGTGTAAGCCAACAAAGTCAAAACCAAAATAAGTGTCTTTTGGCTAATTTTGTAAGAAAATATATTTATTGTACTTAATTAAAATAATATATGTGTACCATGAAGCAAGCACTATGTGGATTGTAGAAGAATATAAAGAGTATGCAATAGAAAAGAAGAGATATTGATATATGTGAGAAATATATGAGAAGTGTGTAAGAGACTAATGTAACCTATCTTGAGATATGAATAAAGATTTATGGTTGATGCAATATATATGACCTATTATGTTATACTTCATTCTTGTATTTTCTATTTGAATCGCTTTATATTTCCCTTGCACATCTTTAACGAAAGGGCGAACTTCTTAATCCTCGCGCTATTATTGAGGCTTAAGATCAACATTTTGGTGTCTGAGCCCGGGTTTGTTTTGTTAAGCGGACGTCCGAACAATTTCACCACCAGGATATTGGAAACCAACATTAACAGAGATTGAGGATTGGTGGGAAAAAGAGATTGATATATTCATTAAAGGAGAGGCAAAGAGACTTAAAGCATCTTACAAAGGAACTGAAGCTGACTTATTTGGAGAATACAGAGAAGAATTTTGGTCTCAATTTCCACACTTATTGTGGCCTTGCATTTTAGCACACACAAAAAGAGTAGAGTGGTCACGATTACATCTAAAAGAACCATTTGATTGGACTCAGGAAAAGTTACAAACACTTAGAGATCTTGTGAAACTTAGATGAGAGTAATAGACTACTAGTTTGAAACTACATTAGATTCATATATTATTACTTGGGTGATCTAGGTTGGACCAATTTTGATCACAAGAAAGATGAAGTTTTAAGTGGATCCAAAGGAAGATTTATTAAACAAGTTCCTTTCTTAATCAATATTTTACTAGTGGAAAAAGGATTAATTAGAAGCATAGAAAAGTTCCTTTAGGGGACATGCACCGTGGGATGGCGTACATGAAGGGGGAAATCCAAGAGATATAACTAATCAAATATGATGGGGTGATGGTTGGGACAAAAGAAATAAGACAACATGAAGAAAAAAAAAAGAAAACAAATTACATAATTGACAAAAAGGTAGATTAGGCGGATTAGGAGAATTACTAACTAAATAGAAAGCAATAATGATGAGGAGGTCAGAAGAGAGGGCTAGAACAACTACATAAAATAAGGAATTAAAGAAGAATACAAAAAATAGAGATTATCAAGGGAGGAAAGGATTAAGAAGTTAAATGAAAGAAAATAAAAATTAAACAAAGTTTAGCAAATAGGAAAGAAAGATAAACCCACTTCAAGTGGAGGCCGGAATTGGCTATCCTAGAAACGGAGGCAAACGTTCGAGTCTTACTATCATTCTGAACAAGGTGAAGATCGAACAAGTTTTGGTTATCTTATGGATTCCCATAGCACAATGTCCACTAGACAATAGGATTCAACATTCATTATCACAACAAGCTAGGTTAATGAAATATTTACAAGAGTTAGTAGATAGAATGGAACCAGGTTTCAAAAAATATTAGGAATAGAAGAATGGGAAAAAGCAAAGGAAGAAGCTCCCTTTCGATTAAATAAAAATGTGAAGAGGAAGAAGAAGTTATTAGATTAGAATAATTAGTTGAGGAGTTAGAAGAAAATAAAAGCATAATAGAAGAGAATGATAAAACAAAAAGTAGCTCCGAGGAACAAGATATAGAAGAAGTAAAAAACGCAATAAGAAAAGGAGAAGTGATGAAGGATTTGTAGGATTAGAATAAAATTATAGGTTAAGATATGTTAAAGGAAGAAATTTATTTGTGGAAGAAGATAATTATGAAAATTCACCAATAAAAGTTATGTCCCCCAACCATCATACTAGCCCAAAGGATATGATCCCCTCGAATCGGATTTCATTCCATGTGCCGCTTCACACACCACTTTGAAAGGTACAAGAAGAAGAAATTTTAATGGATAAATACAACAAATTGCAAGAAGAGAATAAGAAAATATAAGATATTGTAAAAGAATTTAGAGAGCTATTAGGATAAATTTATTTTGATATTGAACTTGCGAGAGATAAAGGAAGAAAAGGAAATATGCAAAAATCTAGTAACCAAAACAAGAAGGTGAAACCTCCAAAGCAGCAACCAACCATCCAAAATCAATCAAATCCTCAACCAAATCGGAAGAATGGCTCATAAAATCAAGTTTTCAAGTATTGGAAAAGATACAAAGGATGCATAGAACATCTCTTCATTTTAGATTCATACTGGAAGAACAACAATGTGACAGATTCTTGCAGCCAAATTATATGACTTCATAAGAACACCAAGAGATGATACTTTACGGTAGTACATAAAGACAAAAATCCAAAACAATAAATATTGGGATGCCATAGAGAAATAATTCAAGACATATTTTCACTTTCTGAAGCACATACATAAAGTGTTAGTAAAATGAGAGAATTAATTCAAAAAGAAGATGAACCAATGAAATAATTTAGCTATCGATTCAATAATGTTACAAGAAGGTTAGACGAACCTCTAAAAGATAAAAATAATAATTGAATGGTTCACTTCAGTGCTATTACCCTAACTTAGAGCATCTTTAGATGGAAAAACCTTTACAAGTATTTCTAGATGACATAGAGATGGATATAACATTAGAAGAAAAACCTTGGAGGAGAGAATGATAAAACTCACTTAATATATAGTTAGAAAGAGTAAAATTAGAGTTGGAAAGTTAAAATTACAATAAGAGATTCAAAGAAAAGAAGACCTTAGAACCATCTCACCACCAAGAAACAATATTAGACCTAAAATTTGGTGTACAATATGTTGTGCAAAGCGACGTGGTAAGATAGATTGTCCCCATCTAGAAAAATCCAAAAGAGCTAAATCAGTTAGAAAACATTCTTGAAAAATCTTCTTCTATTAAAATATCACTAGCAAAAAGAACTTGGTGTGGTATTTGTATATTATGGGATCAACATACACAAGATACTTATCCACTACTAGAAGTAGCACCTCCTAAAAATCAACTAATGTATTATATAACATGTGGATCATATAACCACTATCATCATACTTGTCCTATAGTTGATGCCCTTGAAGACTTAAAAGAATGAAATACATGTAGAGAAATGGTAGCCAAACAAAACACAACACCTCCCCCCACCAGCCAACACCTACAATAATAGTTCAACAACACCCACCAGTTCAAGCTCCAACAATTGTTGTCCCTCCGCCATATATCATGGATATCAAGGTGGACAACCATACTATGGAGGAGGATATCAAGGAAACAACTACAACCCCAACTATTAAGGGTATAGTGGAGGATATAGAGGAGGATACAAAGGTGGATTCAGGGGTGGATATAATAATTACCAAGGTGGCGAGGATATCAAGGATATCAAGGGAGATATAACCATAATAAATGGGGTTGCCTTTCGGGACATAAGACCAATGCATTGCTATAAATGTGGAAAGGATGGACATTTAACAAGAAATTATACAGAACCCTGACCCTTATGGATTTTACCATGAATGCGAGACATGATTATTTCAATTGTCCTAAAGCTGCATAATTTTATAAAAAAATGGGGAACAAAAACATAAGCATTAGGGAGGGATGCTCAAAATAATGTCCAACACCTCACTAAAATACCATGGGATGAGGATGAATCAGTAGAAGAGGAAAAATAAAACAAAGAAAAACCATCTAGTTCCACCAAGATTAAACCAGAGAAAGAGAATAAAGAGGAAGCAACTAAAGAGAACTACTTTAAGATAAAAACTCATCAGAAATCAAATAGTGATCAAGAAGAACCAAAATATAGAGTCACGATTACAACAAGAAGTTCTCTAAATAAATATCACACACCTACCAAAAATAAAGTCATCAGATTACCTACGAAGAAGACTCATCTAGCGGTGAAGAATAGGACCCAAAAGAGCTCAAACCCAACTACATGATAAAGAAGTAGAAAAAAGTAAGGTAGTTACAAAGAAAGCACAATCTCATGAGGATACAAAGAAAAACTATTTCATGGAAGATGAGATCACCGCACTCAAATAAATATCTAGACTAACCATTAAACGCGGGTTAGTGGTGATTAAACAAATGCCTAAATTTGATTGTTATGTAGCAAGATAAATACATAAGCAATGAAGTACATAATTGACCCAAGTAAATAAGTAATTAAGATTTGAAACCCTAAGTGAAAAGAAGGGATAAAATGACTTAGTTGATTCACAACCAAATCTAAATTGTGCCGAGGTGATGACCAAGTGAACAAAGAGGGATAAGCATCACACGAAACCTCAAAAAAATATGTGAGATGATGATCTTCCTAGTAGGGTGCACGGAAATGGGTAGGGGCACTGCGGGCACCCTATACCTATTATGGGTTCATGTGACTACTAAAACCATCATAAAACCTCCTTCACATGGTCACGAGATGTTCTATGTCCTTCACTTTTATCGCTAGTAGGTTTCATAATGATCTTCGATGTCGTTGATAACCTGTAATGAAAGATTGACTTGCAAAACCCTCAAGAGTGTATCAAATCCCAAGAAGTAAAGAGTGTAAATGAGGGGTTAGACTATCCTCATCTTTCGAACAAGTGAACTCATAATCGAGTGTTGCACTATATTTGGACCAATGTAGTTCTAGGTGTGTGTATGGAATTGTACCCTAGGTGGCTCTTGTGTGTGTCGCACTTGATAACAAGAAAATATCTAGATGTAAGAGATGTAAATAGTTGTGTGCATAGAATAGAATGAACTTCCACTCCTATGAAGTGTATGTAGAATAATGCAGCCCCTTTCCCTTGAATGAATGCTTTAATGCTCTTGATAGCCTTTGAATGTAACCTTTGGTGGTGATAACTAATACTTAGTGTTTGGTCACTATTATGATCACATAAATTTATATTTATATGATTCCCTTGCTTAAATTTCGTAATTAACCCTGATAAGATAGCCTACCAAAAAGATAAGATGCGCAAATGGCTATAAAGGGCCGAAAATATATGAAAAAAGTACAAAGAGGTCAAGCTCACCTAGAGGGGACAAGGGTACCTAGCGTTGGCGTCCTGGCTGGGTGTTGGTGTACAAGATGATAAATGTTGGGGTATGAAAATACAAACTAAGCTAGAAAGAGTATAACACCAAGAGTGACAACAGAAAGAAAGCAACGATGGCCAAAGACATGGGTTAATTAGTAATTTTCTTAATTAGGAATCATATGAATAGTATTATGCAATCAGGAATAGATAATTACCCAAAGTGCGTGATTTTGTGTCTACATTTGCCCCCACTTTATGTTTTTAAACAAATGCTCGATAACATAAAATAGATAAGAGATGTGTACACGATAACCATGTAAATCGATGGTGAAAGCATGTTGAAAGACAAGGAAAAGAGTGGAGTGGTAAAAATGTGAAGTGTGGAAACTAGAGATCAGAAAGTTTAAAAAGTGATGATGATGATGACCCCAGGCGTGAAAATTTGTGTAGATGTCACCTTTGTACCTGTTATTGATGTCGATATTGATGTGATTTATTTTTTGATGTTGTTGGTGTATGATGATGTTGGATACCGCTTCCCATAAGGATGGACCTACGAAAAGAAGAATGAACAAGTAGTCAAATACACGTGTATATGATAAAGATTTGTAAAACATATGTAAAAAAGTATGTAAAATTTGTAAAAGGAACATGTACACTTGATCCATGATGAGAAAAGGGTGTAGAAAGGATCTTGAAGATGATGTAGAAGAAATTTTTTTAGGTGATCTCACAACAGTTGCACCAGCGGTGAGTTTTCAAAGTGCGATCTCATGCCAAAAAATGGAAGAAGTGTAGGGAGAAAAGTCTAGTGTCATCCTCCAACCTTTAACTACTTCCCATAATGTATAACACCACTGCAAATGGTGTGTAAAAATCCAATCCATTTTGAATAGTTATGATCCAACACAAAAGTAGAAAATGTTGTGTAGTGCATGCATGCCAAGTGCTAAGGATTGTGTGCCCTGTAAAATCCATTGTGTGAAGTGCTGAAAACTATGTTGAAGTGGAAAATTTTGTGTAACTTCCCCTGGTCAAAGGTGCCGAGGAAGGGTCGGGGGCACCTAGGCACTCTTTTCCTAATCTAGGCGCTAGTGTCGTGTTTGTCTTTAGGGGCTCAAGTCTAATTTTGAGCCCTGTCTCGAGACTAATGAATATGTTGTATTGGTACCATGATATGTTGAACTATGATTTGTAGAATGTTGTATGGGTGGTGATTCACCCAAATGATGTCCTCCCTCATTTTGGGTATATGTGATGTCGTTGATGAGTATGCGGCCTAAAGGAGGACCGAAAATTGTGCTAAAATTGATGCCTTGCAGGGGGTGTGCTTCGTAAAAACCAAGGCACACGTAAAAAGGTGGCTAGGAAATAAGTGCTAGTACAATAAAATACAAACACACATGTAAAAGATGATATGTAAGCTAAGCGAGACATTTTGTAAGCTAAGATGCAAGAAGACAAAGTAGACCGAGAAAATCGGGTTGTAAACATGGGACATCACTCACGATGTCACAAGACAATCAAGGCTGACGAGGCCAAAATCATACAAGTGTACACACAAGACAAAGGGAAAAGCCCACAAACAATTACAAATAATGACAAGCAAAGGCAGATAATAGAAAACAATGTAATAGACATCCATGGTTGAAAATAGATCTATAAAGAAAATTTTGCACATGAAGCACCCATTAGCATGTTAGAGAGATAAAAAGCATGTCAAAGTGTGTATAATATGATAAAGTAAAGTGCAATGAAAAATGAAACAATATCACATGTAATGTACAAAATGGGATGCCCCAGGAGTTGTTATGGGACCGGTACTAAGTATTGTGCAAAGTATTCATGTTATGTGTGTGTATATGTAGAATCTGCAATCACAACTAGAAAGGAAAGTGAATGCACATGTGTATATGAAAGATAATGACATATAATATATCTATCTAGCATGTGTAATAAAGTGTACATGTAAAAGCATAAGAAATCAAGATTAAATGCGACCAAGATATGTAGTATGTTGTGGATGAGATGGAATGGAATGCAAAGTGAATGATAGGAGCATCGTGCCCCGAGTGGATGTGTATGTATGAGATGAGGTTCATTTATACATGCCTTGTCAAGTAATCAAGAATGAACCCTATAGAAAGATTGCATCATCGGAAATCACTCAAATGTGTGTGTTAGAAAGATATGATCATCAAAGTGTGAAGCAAAAAGAGTGCGTGATTGAATGAGTGAATGAGTGAGTTAGTGTGGTGAGGTTCATTTTAGATTGAAACCCTCAACATTCAAGTATAAACCGTGGAACTAGAGTGCGTTATATGGTAATGACCACGCCATGAAGAAGTAGATGTAAGATAGTTGTAGCATGAATGTGTATAGTGAGTAATGCACATAATATGTGATAAATGTTGTGAGAAAGAGGTGTAAATAATGCATGACATGTGAAGAGTGTAATTTGTAGTGAAGTATGTAGTGTGTGAGGTTAATGTATATAGTATGCCCTCAACGGTCAAGCGCTAACAAAAGTATGAGAATACGTCATCGGAAATGGTCTAAAAGTATATGCTAGATAGATATATCGATATAATGTGTAGCACAAAGATATGGTGAGGTTATTATCGTAACAGATCCCTCAACAGTCATATAAGAACCATGATAACATGAGTGCATCATCAAGTGATGAGGTGATAAAATCACCTACCAAATACCAAGCGGGCGGGGAGTGGTGGAAGCATGTGGAATAGACACGGCATGAGTATATGAACCAAAACCGAATGTCTAATGAAATAGTGCAATGATGGGAGATGAAACAAAGTGGGAAGCATATATGTGGATGGATTAGTCAACCAATGTGTAGTAGGAGCATTGTGCGGTGGATGAGATGGTGCAGCGGTGGATGGATGAGATGGAGAGCGCACATGAATAATGACTTATGGCGGTGGATGAATAATGAAATTAGAAGTAGGTGAAGGAGATAAGTGGACTGGAGTAACAACATGCTTTTATGGAAGTGGAGACATAGACCACTCACAAGAGTGAGAGCCAAAGGCAATGACACCCTTGTCTTCTAATTGTTACAATATGTCATGAAGGGCACAATAGTCATTTTCATGATGGCCATTGATGTGATGATAGTTGTAATAAGGACGATCACATTGATGTTGCAAGCGATGAGGAGGAGGATGATGATTATAAGGTAAGTGAATCAAGTGCTTATCAAGCAAAGCATGCAGCACATCATGAGGCTTAACAGCATGTGAAAAGTGCAATGGCTCATGAGTAGGAGATGCAGAAGTATTAGGTGGAGCCCGACGTGGTGGAGGAGATGAAGGATGCTTATGTGATGGAGAAGACTGAACTTTCTTACGAGGTGGAGGAGATGGAGACATTTGAGGACGTTAACAAATGGAAAAGGAGAAGAACTAGATAATGCGGTAGTAACATAAATAATAGGAGGATTTATGACATGTGTAGCAATGAGATCTTGTTCTAAATCAATGAATTTATAGCATAAGAGTGTGAATGATTTGCATGTATCATATTGCAAGTGTTGTTTTAAAGAAGGAATCAAGACACAACAAAAGATTAATTGCTTCTCTAGATCAATGGGATGAAATACTAATTGATGCATGCAAGCATTGAATCACAAAATGTAATCAACAATAAGTTCTATCTTGCCTTTATGTAAGCGAGTAAGCAAATCGTGTGTGACACTAGGGCTATTGTTGAGTCTGGTAGTGACAAAGGAAGGCCTCTTCCATCTCACAATATAAAGTACTAATAGATCTAAAAGGTGGATGTGTGTACCATTGGATAACATCATACGTAAGACTATGACGAAAAGCTTTAAGCAATAATCTATCATTAAAGTAAGAAGCCATAACAAGATGATAATCCTTAAGATGTAAATTTGGATTACCAAAGTGCCATCAAAACATGAAAAATTTTGCATAATGAAATCCTTAGGGAAAGACGAATTGTGAATCTTTTTTGGAATAGGATTGCCTTGGAAAGAATTGTTATACATAAAAACCTAATAGGCCTTGCTTTCAAGAGTGAGAGATTGGACACGAGATTGTAATTGACCAACAACATGCATGAGTGATATAATATTATTTGAAGGAATATTAGAATATGTGAATGGTGTATTGAGTTATTACAACTTTCCATTATGAGTAATCATAGGAATGTAAAAATCAGAAGTGGAGGACATCGATGTTATAGGCACACTAGATATAGGCACGAAAGAAATACTATGTGATGGAATATCAATAACATCATTAGGAATAACATCGGAAGAGGTGTTAGGAGATGAAGCAATATATGGAGATGAATAAACATGCACATTACTAGACATAATCTCATATGAAGATGAAAGCGAAGTAGAGAATTTACATTCATAAGTAGTATGCATATAAGTAAAGTTGTAACTAGTATGTGTATGATTAATATCGGATAAAGAATCGGATGTAAAGATTTCATAAAACATATCATCAATATATAATGAAGTAAGAGAGACACTAGTATGTGATGTATCCTAATAATCACTAGAAATATTTTTAGAAATGCAAGAAGTATGAGATGCAGCTATACAATCATCCTAACTAGTATTAGAAACAACATCATGTAAATTTTCATCATGTATTTTATCTGTATTATCACAATCAAGACCAAGTAGATAATCAATAATAACCTCATCTAGAGTTTTAGAAGAAATAGAAGAAGGTGGAGGAGGCCTATTGCTTACAGAATAACAAGGAGTACAACCAGAAAAATTGTTGGATCAGAAACAATACTAATGGTAGAATGATCAAAGTTACTAGGGATATTGCATTCATTGGCCAATAGTTTTCTTTGAGTATCATCTAAAAGAATAGTATTGTGATAGAGAGTGCTAAGTTCAACTATAGTTTCTTCATCATAAATAGGGTTAACACTCACATGAGGCATAACTTGCCTAGGAGGAGAAGAGTTATTCTTAGCCATTAGGGTTTTAGTGGATCCTAGGGCAAGGAGTTCTAAGCTACGAGTTCACCAAAATCATTAAGCAAATATGGAAATAAAATTCTAAATTTGATTACTATGTAGTGATAAATAAATAAACAATGAAGTACATAATTGACCCAAACAAATAGTAATTAAGATTTGAAACCCTAAGTGAAAAGAAGGGATAAAATGAATTAGTTTATTCACAATGAAATTTGAACTGTGTCGAGGTGATGACCAGGTGAACATAGAAGGAGAAGCATCGTATAGAGCCTTAGAAAAATGTGCGGGTGATGATCTTCTTCCGGACTAGGGAGCTGGAAGGTGTAGGGGCACATACGGGTGCCCTAGACTTGATATGGGTACTTGTGACTGCTAAAACCCTCAAAAACCTCCTTCATAGGGTTACGAGATGTTCATTGTCCTTCACTTTTTGTCACTAGTAGGTCACACAATGATCGTCGATGTTGTTGATAACCTGCAATGAAATATTAACCTACAAAACCCTTAAGAGCACATCAAATCCCAAAAAGAAAAGAATGCAAATGAGGGGTCGGATTGTCCTCAGCTGTCAAACAAGTGAACTTACGACTGAGTGTTGCACTACATTTTAGACCCAATGTAGTTCTAGGTGTGTGTGTGTGTGTGTGTGTGTGTGGAATTGTGCCCTAGGAGGTATTGGTGTGTTACACTTGATAAAGAAGAAAATAAATAGATGTAAGAGATGTGTGCATGGAATAAAATGAAATTCCCCTCCTATGAAGTGTATGTAGAATAATGCAGTCCCTTGCCCTTAAATGGATGCTAGAATGGATGCTTTAATGCTCTTGAATAGCCTTTGGATGCAACCTTAGGTGGTGATAGCTAATGCTTAGTGCTTGGTCCCTTATTATGATCACATAAATTTATATTTATATGATTTCCTTACTTGAATTTTGTAATTAACCCCGAAAAGTCCGACTGCTAAAAAGATAAGATGCTCAAACGGCTTGTAAGGACCCAAAAATGTGAACAAAGTACAAATAGGTTAGGGGTGCCAGAGGAGTGCACAGGGCACTGGCGCTAGCATCTTAGATGTGCGCTAGTGTCCAAGATGATAAATGTCAACGTGTGAAAAGATAGACTAGTCTAGAAAGAGTGTTATACCAAGAGTGGTAATGTAGAAAGAAAATAAATATGGCCAAATACATGGGTTAATTTGTACATTTATTGCTTAGGAATCATATGAATAGTAGTATGCAATTAGGACTAGATAATTACCCAAAGTGCATGATTTTGTGTCTACAAGTGGACAAGTTAAAACAATTCTCAGTAAATACTAGAATAAAGAAGAGAAAAGTTTCCATGTCTAGTGGATTGAGGATGGTCATAACAATAAAAATATAAATGTATTTAGAACACGAGAGAACATGGCATAAGTCCATCATATACTTGGACATAGAAATATTTGATACCACAATTACAAAGATCCTTTTAAATCTAGGTGCAGATGTTAACATCATGTCCAAAAATACTTGGGAAAAACTTGGAAGACCCCACTTAGATTTCATGAGATACCATATTGGTATGTAAGATGGATCAAATAAATCCTTGTAGGTGTATTGAAGAATGTAGAAGTAAATTTCATGGGGATCAAGAAGATTGTAAATTTTTAAGTAGTAGAAAATGTAGCGCGAAACCTACATATAATGCCATGTTGGCCTTAGAATGGTTTTTCAATTACAACGGCATGTAGTCTTTTATTTTACCAAACAACCCAAGGTGCACTTTGGCACATCACTCAGGCAGACTTGAGTGCTCACCCAAAGCATGCAAGGGTACCAAGTCCCTCTTTTATGGCAGCTTTGTCAAGGAGTTAGCATGATAAACACACATATAATCCAAATCCATAATAAACATGCAAGAAATGACCATAAACAGATCTATATCTTAACCATAGTGCTTAAAGTATCAAATAAGGACTTGTTATCCAAAATTCACCCCTCAAGGTAATTTTGATAACATGCACCAAATTCTTCAGTCCCGAGCAAGTAGATTGATTTAAGGCCCGAAATCATGTTTTTTAGGGCCCCTTCGGCTTCTCTCTAACTCTCTCATCAAAGAAAAATCCCAACGAGTTAGAAAAAATGGAAAAAATGCAAAAAATAAGGTTGCAGGATTGTTTTAAAGCATTGCGGGTCTGAAGGGTGTGGATCGTACCAGTGCGGGTCGTACCGAGGTTTGTCGTACCAAGTTCGTGGCGAAATACAAAGAAAATCGGCTAAGTCAGACATTTTTGTCCCAAGTGGTCCACGGGATAGTTGGGACATCGGTACGCGCGGGACACGAATCGGCTGATTTTCCGCAAGTCAGTCAATTGCGGGCGGTGCGGAGATTTTCGTCCGGGACAGTCGGGACAAAAGTATGCGCGGGACACGCAAAGGTGAAAAGGTTGTAAAAGGGAAAAGGAAGCCCAAATCGGCCGATGTGGAAGAATGTGTCTAGGACAGCCGGGACACGTGGACCCGATTTTGCCGCAATATCCCATAACTCAAAGGAAAAGTCAACATTTGACTCCTAAAACTTCAAACAACCATAACTTTTGACTCCGAGCTCGATTTTCACAAAATTGGACTTTCTGGAACGAGCACGACGTCCTCTATGCCACAAAAACTAGATTTATTATTTTTAATGAGGGAATATATATTTAAATAAAAGAAACATATTCGGCTCCAGTTAGTTAATGCTCATTCCTGTCAAATGACAGAAAATGCCTGCCAGACCCAAAATAGCTGCCCACACTCAGAAGGCCATAACTTTTGCATTTCTTAACAAAATCACACAAAATTGGTACCATTGGAATCGTGGCTCCGATCCTGACACACAACAATCAAGAAATTCTAGATTTGATGAGAAATAAGTGGGTATTTTTTATAAAACGTGGCCAGGTTCATAACAGTGTTTTATTTGGTAGTTGGGAGTGCAATTAAGAGGCATGGTCATCATTCTTTCTCTGCTGTAGCACCTGGGACCATATGGGGAGCCTTTTACAAGTAAAATAAATCATTTTACTCCATTTAATACCTCTTACAAGTGGTTGAAGGATAGATTTTGGGATTTCTATTTTCCTTTCTCTCTCTCTTCTCATTTTCCTATAAATTGGAGTGTTGGGCTCATTGTAAGGGGAGTTTTTTTTTTTGTAGCAAAGCTCTACCAAAATTTCTTTATGAAGCCAATGTAGCTGCAGGCCCTTGTTTTGGACTCCTTGCATGGTAATCTAGGCCCTTATCTTGTAACCGATTGAACTGTGCATATCAGGAGGCAATAAAATATAAGTTTGTGGATGCATCTTCCCCTAATGTGTTTTCTTGCATTCTTCTTGCCCCTTCAACCTTGATTACAAGAATATTGTGTCTATTTTGATGCTCTTGTAGGAATCCATTATCATTTTGTATGTTTGAAATGTTGTTGTGAATGTATTTTACTAGATTACGGAGAACTGTCATCCCCTTCTAGTGTGCACTTTCTTCCGTATCTCACGCATTGGAAGACTACTCTCACACCCTCCTTTTACGGTGTATCACCGCTTTAGTGTAGGCTTTCATTTTATGCATTCTCTCTCCTTGGTCCTTGGAAAGTTAGATTAGAACAATTAGTTTACCTGCATTAGAGTAGATTGTGGCGGGTAGTTTAGGAGCAAGAACCAACTTTCTCGGAGGTCTATCTCAAGTAGCTAGTCCCACAACTTGGAGATAGTACCCATGTTATCCAATCACAACGTGAGTTCAAGGCTATGCACTTATGAAAACA
This sequence comes from Taxus wallichiana var. yunnanensis, assembly GCA_018340775.1. NCBI lineage: Eukaryota > Viridiplantae > Streptophyta > Pinopsida > Cupressales > Taxaceae > Taxus > Taxus wallichiana. Next base: position 818,746,359 of record CM031240.1, read on the forward strand.
TTGGGGTGCTATGATTCGGTGATAACGAAATAATACCAAATTTTCTATACAAGATCCATCAACAAAATATCCATAACAAGAATCCATCCACAAAGATCCATTGTATTAATCACCGAAAAACACGAAGTTGAATACATACACAAGAGTATCATCATAAGTCATGTGTGTTCATAAACCAACAACATAACTCTACTATAAAATGGGACTCCTAAGACTATGCAGATCAACACATATATATATATAGGTGGGGACTTTCCCTTCACCATATGCATCCTCAAAATAGGTTGCATGCTAAGAATAGTCATGCGGCAATACAAAAGAAACTACAGAGCATACAAGCTCACTAATAATATATTATCCTCTAATATAAAGTGTATATCTAATCCTATTAATAGCCTAAGCTATGCATGATGCTTGATCTTCCATTTTTCCAAAAACAACCTTTGATTAGTCTCCAAGTCTTCATGCTTTATTCTTATCTCCAAAACCTTACTTGGCTACTACTCCAACTCTCTATTTTCCAATCTTACTCATGGATCAAAACACATGGCTAAGTATGGAATATAATTTTTTCAGTGCGAGCCTTGAACATTATCTTAATTTCCTACTTTTGTGCCTAAATCCTCGTACATCAAAACCCTCGCACCACTTATACTTGGTATTTTCCAAGGGTCCAATATTACTCCACACTAGCTAGATTGTCTTTCCACCCCTAGACAATTCTTCATTCATTGAGTCCAAAACTTTGAAAAGGAGACCAAAAATGCCAAATTTTAAATTAGCACCATACCAAATTGTGTTAAGTGCACCGGAATATTTTGGGAACTCTACATCAACTTCCCCTACTAACTTCTTTCATTCCTCCAGCTCCCTCATGGCCTTACCCGACACTTCTCCCACAATATATGGTACTTGGTCCAGAGTAACTTCTTCAACTTTCTTTTCAATTCCTTGATCACCACCACCAACCTCGCATATGAACCTTCAAAGATGTCCATATATTATAGTATAGAATTTTGGAATTCACCAACTTTCTGCTCAAGTTTCTCATGCATTTTTCTTTAATTATGTCTTTCTATGCGTTGTGGTCTCCATGATTAACTGTGTGCGCTCAAGTTTGTTGGTTGAAGTCTTCTCTTGTATGGTTTTCAAGGTTGCCTCCTCATCCACCAACCAAATTGCTACGAAGGGCTCACACTTCTGGCATCTAGTGAAGCTGAGATCTACCTTCATACTTGCTTCCTTGAGTTGGATGAGTAATTCCTCCAGCTCAGTGACCTGGCTTCCACCGTAACCTTGTTAATCTCCTTTTCCTTCACAATTTCTTCCTCTGTAGGTCCTACACTTTTTATGTTAACCAGGAGCATTCCCACTAGATCCTCTAAATATTCCATTTCATCTCCATAATTTGTTTTGGCCTAGCTCAATAAGGAAGGGCATTGTCCTAGAATTTGTTTCGTGAGCGTGTCGATCCCTATCATATGCTTCCTTAGTCCTTTTTTCTCCCCCTTTAGACCTATCTTCAACATGTCTACCTCGCGCTCTTTCTCCTTCTTATCGGTGATCAAAGTTCAAACTATAGCACTAGCATCTAGATGTCTCCTGGTCACCTCAGAGGCCATCTTATTCAAGGCATTGCATGCCTTCTCATCTATCAATTGAGTTTGGGTCTATGGCCTTGTACTTCTTTATGAGTTTCTTCTACAATATCATTGTTTCAATTGCATGCTCGCTCACTTCAAATTTAGGCTCCTCTGAATGAGAATGTAAATTCCAACTTAGCATTTTCCTTGTTTTGGACACTCCTCCCTCTTGGTCCAATATATCCTAGGGCATGCAACTTATCTGTAGGCATTGTACTCTAGAAGTGCGTCATAACACTTTTGTTGGATCATCTACAAAATCCATGTGTGGTGACCTTGGGGTCCATCGTTTCCTCTATGCCTTCATTTTTATCATTGCTTCTTTGGGGTAGGGGTGTTGGTACCTATCCCCAACCCTTTATCTTCCTTGATAAAAAAGGTATCACCTTTGTCTTTCTCTTCTTGCTTCTATTTTTAGGATCTTATCTTGTTCTTCACTCATGGGTGCTTTATTATTCTCACACGCTTCAGCATCTGCCTTCTCCTTATCCCGCTTCTCATGTTCTTCAAATTCTTGTTCCAATTCCTCATGCAAGGAAGCACCTACCTTCTCTAGATCTTCTTCTTCTCTTGTCTCTGTCTCATAACTAGAGACCATTTGTGCTTTAGCGTTTATTTTTTTATTGACCCATGTTACCCTATTACGAGGTCCCATCACCTCCAATACTACTCCTACGAGTATAGAACTTCCATTTTATGGGAAGTGTCAAGATTCCCCTCTTTTTCATCACCTTCCTCTTCCTCTTTCACCTCTTCTTCATGTACATGTTGGATAGGTGGCACTTGTTCTCCCCTAGGTGTGGAAAAGTGGAGTCTGTAACCTCCACTTCAACTCATCCTTGAGTCTTTGGCCACAACTGCACAAACACTCTGCTAATAAACCCTTTAATGGTAATAGTTACTTGTGGGTGCAAATCAATCTGGTATGGCTCCAAGACCTCTAAATACAAGGGCCAGAATCATACCTATATATTATATGTAATGTGTGCATATCAGAATCAACCTTTTATGCCTCATAGGTTAAATGCACATCCTTAAGCCTATTAATGACAAAGCACTTAAGGTACTTTGTTGAGAATGTAAATGAAATTTTGCACCATGGACTCATTTCACCCTTAACCATTTTGAAATGAGCCAAGATAAAATGTTGCATCACTATAAACTTTACTTGTTCCCCAACCCCTATGGGTAATTCACAGAATGCATTATTCATTCTCAAAATCCCCACAAAGTCTATCATACCATTTATCAATCATGGATTTGTATGTACTTGTGATGGTGTCATCACAAGTAAACCTTATAAATTGTATTGTAGGGGATGAGTTCACTAGTGGGTAGACCCACATATTATTTCGGGCCCATATGGTACCCAAATTTCCCAAAACATGATCAACAACAAGATAACCCCACGTAATTTTTGTCCCTTCTTCATTATGCTACCTCACCTCATGAATTATACCCTTGGTGAAAAAACTGGGCCAAATTGTAATGTGCTTTCTTTGAAATTTGGTAAGCCACATAAAGGAACCTCTCTTGATATATCTCAGCACTCAAAATCACCCAATTTGCAGCTCACGAGTCGGGATGCAACCCTAAGTGTCGAGATCACCCAAATCCGTAATAGGTTGTGCCCTACCTCCCTTTTCATAGTTCAACTTCTTTGTAAGTTCTTCAATTTTTGTTGTAGCACATAAATCTAGGGCCAAGTCTTCTCCCGAGCCTTTCAAACTTGTGACTCACTCGATTAGTTATGTGGTAAGATGCATCCTCCTTCCCACGAAGTAGAAAAATTCTTCGTGAACTCACAACATTAACCACTAAAAGAGGTGTGTGGGTTTTGCAAAGAAAGGAATCTCCCACAACTACAACACACCTATTTTTTCAACTCTCACTTCACTGAATCATTAATTAGAGGGTTTCCATCCTCATCTGTACCTAGGAGGAATTTCTCTAGGTCTTCCCTCATCTTCTTCTCATTTTCCTCGGTGTGGTGGTTAAACTCATTGATTTTACATTGACTGAGCTTCAATTTCCAAATATCCACCCTTAACACACTCCAGAGGGTATTTCATTTCCAAGTAGATTTCTCTAGGGGTTATTCCTCGACCTGGGTCTATTTGTTCTCACTCTTCATTCCTTAGGTGTCATCACTATGTAAAAACATGCCCTAGGTGTTCTATTCTTCAAAATTACTTCTACCCAAGCCCTATGAAATTCTAACCACTTCTAATGTACGTAACCCTCTCTATGATCTAATGGTGACTCCAATTGCTTCTCCATAAGGATTCATGCAAAGCTCAAGAAATTATGGTTCGCACAAGTTTCGCATCACTTTTAATCTCTTCGTACTTGGCTCATAAGTTTTTTTCAAGGGTAAGGTAGCCAAATGACTACCTTAACCTCTTATTTATACTTTTCAAGGCCCATAATGGTCCAATTTTTACTTCCAACCAATGCTTTTCAAGTCACTTTTCAATCAAATATATTTTCCATTTTTGACAAATTTCGCGACTTCACTTTTACGCGTTGCATTCATAACCTTTAGCAGCACACTAATACTACTTCCTAGCTATAGTACCTCCTTCACGCACATCCCTATGATGAGTATTAAACCTCTGCACCATATCCCAAGTAGTTTCACATGCCACTTCCTACCTCACATTACACTGCATGATCACTTTTTCTACGTGGTCTTTAATCATCTCAACCTTCCTCAGAACACCTTTCACATAGCACATATAAAATATTTTCCCTTTTCCTCGCCAATTATTCCGTAAGAAACCTTCATCCAATCCAACCTGTAACAAGAGGGCACCAACCATTTTCCTCTCTGCACCTTAATCTATCTACCCCACACTAAAATTATTCACGGTCCTCTGCGCATGAATTCAATAGATAGTAATCATCTTTTGGTGCGCAAGCACAATTATTACAAAAAAACACATAACTAAATTGACAAAGCATAACAAAAATGAAGGAAAACATATAAAATAAATGTAGTAAAGGGAAACCTAATCTAAGTGGAAAAATTACCTTATTACAAACACCAAGAAGACTTATTTATAGTAGTGCTTCAACCTACTCCCATTAAAATAATTGGGAACCGAGTGCCATCCAACACCTATAACTAGAAGGCACTGAATCAAGTATATAAGTCACAACATATGGTCCCAACCAATACACTTAGAACTTTCCAAGATGGCACAAAAACTTTGAATCATACAAGAAGAACCATATGTCCAACTTCAATCTACTTATTCTTAATATGTCAATCATGTCATGCCTTCTTGCCTAACCTTTTATGTCTTCTTGATCCATCTTGCTATGGCATGTTACTCATCTAACTACATTAGTTTATCAATGTTCTCTTCAAGTGCTTTCTCATCATCTAACCCTCTTGTGCTTGCAATACATAGGGAAGGAAACATGAATTCCATTAATAAAATAACCTCTGCATCAAACACCAACTAAAAGGGTGTGGCATTATTCAACCTCTTGTAGGTTGTCGTGTATGCCCAAAGTACATCAAAACTTTATCATTGCAATCCTTTCTTCCAACATCACAAATATTTTCAATGTATGTCCCAATATCTTGTTGAAATCCTCAATAGTTCCATTAGCATGTGGGTGATAGGGTGTTGTTTTATGGTGTGCCACCATAAATTCTGCAATAGTATCCTGATGGTCTCATTAAGAAAATGAGTGCCCCTATCACTTTTCAAAATTAGTGGACATCCATACCTATTGATTATGTTCTCCCATAGAAACCTTGTTGTCATAGTTGTCATGCAATCCTTTATAGGTGTTGCTTTTGCCCACCTTGTAAGATAATATGTACAAGTTATAATGTAGTGCGATCTAGTCCTACATGCGTGGGTGGGGAAATAGGACCCACAAATTCAATTTCCCACTTTTCAAAAGGTTCTGCACTAGCAATAGGCTTCAAAGGCATCTCATCTCTATGCCCAGGATTTCCAAGGTATTGAACAATTTTCATATGCCTTATAATATTCTATACAATCCTTGTAAATCATTTCCCATTAAAGGCCTGCCAATAAAATCTTGCACATGGTAACATTTCCTACATAATATCCACCTGTAATCCCACCATGAGCTTCCTCCATAATGGCAATACACTCATGCTCAAGTACACACCGACACAAAACCTCATCCTAGGCCTAAATTTTATAAATCTCCACTAATTAACATGTAAGGCGTGGCACATATAGCAAGTTATTTATTCTCCAAAGCCTTCACTCCTTCAGGTGCCACACATGTGCACAAAAATACAACAATATCCTCTAATTTAGAGGGCATGGTTCAATCTGAACATTTTTCCATCGATATTATGTCCTTAATGCTCTACGTGTCCTCACCTAAATTAATCTTGGACAAATGATCTGGTCCTGAGTTATTCTTTCTTGGCTTCACCACAATTATAAATTCAAATTCTTGGAACAAAAAAATCCAATGACATATGTGCCCCTACAAAATGGGCTTATTCACTAAATACTTAAGTGCCATGTGATCGTATATAAAATAAAAGGATTTTCCAACAAGTATTGTCAAAACTTATGCAGTGCGTAAATCATAGAAAATTCTTCGCGCTCTATAGTTGTATAATTATGTTCAACTTGTGTTAATTTACTACTCGCAAAGAAAATAGGATGATCAATAATACCTTCTCCAGGATGGGATAACATTGTGTTAGTGGCCATGTCGAGGCGTCCACATCCACATGGAATGGTTTGGTCAAGAAGGACTAGCGTAGAATAGGTACAAAAGTAAACCTTTCTTTCAATGTCCCAAATGTGCGTATTACGCCTCACCCCAATGGAAATTTCCCTTACTCTTCAATAATTCCTCTAAGGGCATGGAAATCCTAGCATAACCTTTGATAAAATTCCTATAATAACATGTGTGCCCCAAGAATCCACACACCTCACTCTGGTTAGTAGGTTCTTCTAAGCCAAAAGAATAACACAACCTTAGTAGAATCTACCAACAAGCCTTCTTTATAGATAATATGTCCCAAAAGAGTCCCAAAGGGTGTAAAAACACACTTCTTAATGTTTAGGAGATGCTCAATTATCGGAATGTCTCAAACATAATTCTTAAATTATCATAATGATCTTTTACTAGCCCATAAATAGTCCTAATCATCCAAGTAAACCTGCAAAAATTATGAATGAAGTCCTAAAATTCTTACACAACAATGCACGAAAAGATAGTAGGCGCATTCTTCAATCCAAAAGGCATGACTATGTATGTAAAAATTCCCCACTCAGTGGTGAAATTATCTTTTCTTGATCTTATTTATCAATTTGAACCTGATGATATCTAAAAATCCATTAGTGAAGGAGTATATCTCATGCCCTGCAACACCTTCCAAAATCTCCTTTGTAAATGGTGTGGGAAAGGGATCTATTACACAAGCAACATTTAACTCCCTATAATCCACATAATCCTTATCCTTCCATCTTTCTTTATGCTTATCACCATAGGGCTAACCCACTCTGACTCCTCAATGGGCTCAATGATTCCATACTTCAACATCTTATCAATCTCTTCCTTTACCTTGATGCACAGATTAGGATTCATCCTATAAGGCCTCTTCCTAACCGAGCACGCACCTTCCTTTAAATTGATCCTCATCTCACCCAAAGAGTGATGTACCCCTTTCAACTCATGATAGCCTCTAGGAAATAATTCTGGAAGTCACACAACAACTCAATTATCTTTACAACCTCTGAGTCAAACCAATAATCACCAATGATGGCCTCCTTAGGTTCTGTATCTATCCCAATGTTGACCTTATTTGTTTTCATAGGCTCATGATATGTGTGTGCCTTCTCATCTGTGCATTGTCTAAGACCTCGTGCATACCCACAATATGATCAACATCTAGATTCTCCACTTCCTCATCATCAATCATGTAAACCATTTTACCTTTTTCTTTTTTCTAACCAGGCACGTTCCAAGTTGTTCTTCATCTATCTCTTCTTCTTCAAAGCACGCCTCCAGATCTAACTCACCTAGTAATTCCTAAATAAGCTCCTTAGCCTTTGCACTATCTCCCATAGTCAAAGTGCTTCATAATATGTAATGCCTCATTCATCGATGGTTTAGTAGAAAAATAGTCAAAGGTCTGAATCATACCTACAGTCAATTCATTCCAATTCCCTGTCTCTCAATTTAATTCCGCATAAACATACCATGTGCATGCATCCATGCAGAGTGAAGTAGAACTTTTACACCCATAGTGAAGGTGGTAAGGCCTCCTTCCCCTCTGTCCAGAGTCTCTCACACTTTTAAACGTGGTGCGAAGAAGAATCCTTCCCATGAAATTCACATGTCTTGGTAGGTGCATTTCTCCAAAGAAATCTAGTAGAGAAGGAGATTCTCACTTTTCACCACTCTAAAAGAGACTATCTCTATGTGTAAACACCGGTGCATTGTTGTCCCACACAAGGTATATACCAGCATATTTCACCTTTCCACTTGATCTACCTACTAGGATTTTATAAGCACGTAAATACACTAGGATTTCCTTCACTAGTGTACCTTGGTACTTAGTCACTCGCTTAAACACATAACATAGCATGACCTGACCTTACTTACATGAGTAAATGCACTCTTCATCTCATGCCTAACCATTTCATGTATGTCTCATATGCCCAGTTAGTCACAAGAAACGCTCATTGTATCACTCATAGACTATGAATCATCCTATTGAATAACACCTTCCTTTGATGGCTTAGGATCTAATGGTGCACCATGTTCAAATCCTCTTCACTCAAAATTTCTACATAAGGCACAAATTTTCTATTTGTTAAAGAAATGATCACACACTCTACCTTATTCTCAAAGCTCATGTAACCTTTATTAAAGTGTAGATCAACATTGTTTGCATAGCACCAAGGGAGCCCAAGTAAAGTTAGGAAACTATCTACTTTCTGCAAGCACCAAGACCTCAAAGTCCCCAATAAACTTGGTCCCTTGTATAGTAATAGTGGCATCCTTTAAGACTCCAATGGGTGTGGCTTTAGTTTATTCACCATATACAACACATTTAAAGATGGCTGTAATGGTGGCCTCCCCATATGATTCCATGCATCCAAAGTGAGTACATTTACTTCTGCACCTATATCAATCAGTATATTACTCAACAACCATCCATCAACAACTGCATTCAGAGTGATCTCTTTGTCATAATCAAGATTGTGAGGAGGTAAGTTCGCATGTAATATTTGTCTCTCATGCTCAACTCCAATGCATGTGTATCTTCTCTCTTAACCATTCCCCTAACAAAGGAATGATGTTTTCCTAGCGTAACATCTTACAAACCTCCTTTAATTCATCAACATCTGTCTCGAGGAAGTTCAACTGTCTTTTTTGATCTAGCTTCCACAACTACTCCTTTAAACATTATATCTCACCCTACAAGTTTCTAATAACCTCCATAGTTTCTTGATAAAATTCCTTCTAATGAGAAGAATACTTTACATGTAATACCTCCTATCTTGTAATAATAGGTTTATGCTTCACGATCTCACACGCATGCATGCAGCCGCAACGCGCATAGTCACCAACACAGGTATCACCTCAAGGTTAGGTGCTAACTTCGACATCCATTGATCCTACAAAATGCAATGTACTCAAACCATTCCCGTGCCCTTATCCTTCTTGTGTTACTTGCTCATGTGATCATACAAATTTGGGCATTCCTCAAACTTGTGATTCTTTCCACACTAGAGTAATTAATGTTTTGAGGGCATTCATGTCTATAATGATCGGGGATCCACATGTGTAACAAGTTCTTTGTGGGAATTCACCTCTTCCACCACCATGACCTTGGCCTCTAAATCCTCCACGGTAACCTCTACCTCTACCACCTCCATCAGAGCGCCCTTCATTGTGATTATGATTATGATGCTCACCTTGTTCCTTATAATTGTTTACAACACTGGTTTGACATACACCAGTTTTAATGGCATCATGAATATGATAAATCAATCTGTAATTATCTATATCATGAGTGGTAGACTTACAAATCTTACAATAACAAGACATGTTCTTCCTTATCGCGCACTATAATAGGGGGCACCTACTTGAATCATGATCCAAATGATAGATCTCACAATCCAACAACATGGCATGCACTAATTTACAAGGGAAAATATCCTTAATATGTCCTTTACCTCACAATTCGTACACCAAATACCACTGCGCATGTCTCATGGGTTGAATTAATTGACAACTTTTCCAACTATTTTGTCATGGATGTAATATGAGCTTCCAAAATATGCTAACTCCCTGTGTCTACACTCCCAACTACCTCATTGTGCAGTAAGTTTGCCTCAAGTTCCTTGTGTGGATCTATAAAAGTCTTGTGTGAGAGCGCCCTTTTGAAAGGTTTGATCAAACCTCCAATGAACCATTGAGCATGATGACTGGGTTAAATATCATAAGACAAATTTGATATCAAAGTTGTAAAGCGTGCATCATACTCCCTTACATTCTCGGACATTCCCCCGCTTAATGTCCTTCAGCACACTAATGCACTTTTGTTCAAACTCAGGAATATGGAACTCTACTAAGAAATCATCACACATCACGGTATAGTCTATACAAGTCTAGTTAGATCATACTTCTTGTACCAACTACGTGCACACCCTTGTAGAGTAATAACAAATTGACTTGCCTTATGCTTAGGAGTTATGATTCCCTTAGCGTGCCATAGTATCTCACACATATGCACATGCTCAACTACATCTTCAATTCCTTTGTATTCTAGTAGGTGAAGATACATCTCATAATAAACTTTACTGGGGTTGGTGCGGACTATGCCCACAAGATCTAGAAAATGTATTACCTCTTGTATTCCCTCCACCTCCATAAGCACCAGACCCACTAGATCTCGAACCACTTGATCCTCCTCTCCTAGTGGGAACCGGACCATAGGATGTCCTGCATTATGTCACCAATTTTGTGCTAAATTTAACTCCTGTGGCATGCAAAGTTTTGCTATTCCCAAACATGTTACCAATGTTCTACACACCCAAATAACACGGATGACGCCCAATGTTACCAATGTTACCAATGTTCTACACACCCAAACTCTATCTAGATGATGCGCTGAGAATATACCTCCAACCGGACCCCCAAATAACACAGATGACATTTACACCACCATAGATGAATATGCTATATGATTAACTCCTAAATTTAATGGAAAATGAAATCTATTAGTCATTACTGAAGCACCTACACTATCCTTGATTCTCAATAACTATCTCAAGAACTAGAACACCAAGTGCAAGGGTTAGGTCACTAGGTGGGATCAAATGCACCCGTGGTTCTTAGTCATTCTTCCTCAGACGCACTCTCATCTTAAGCTAAATAGGGTTCTCTATCATGCTTACCCAAATGGGGAATACTAGATGCTCATGGATTCCACTGTCTTCCACGTGAGCTCCAAATCCTTCACTAGACATCTCTTTCCGCAACATCGGGTTTCTTCGCTGCAAGTCCCTCTTATGCGCCTCATTAAATTAAGCCACCTTTCCTCTCTCTATCTTTCCGCCACCATGTTTTCCATCCTTTACCACACCCTACTCCTACCCCCATGCATGATGGGATTTAGCTAGCTATAGGTCGTGCTTCCAAATCTAGAGTTACAATCAAGATCTTAATCATTTGAAGGGATACACACAAATAATATCCTCTGGGTTTCGTGCAAGAAATGGAACTCAGTAACCTCTAGACAGGAATAAGTAGAAATAGCATACTCTAGTGTATAATTATGTAAAACACCACTCCATTAGTGATCTACAATGTGTGTCTAAGCCAAATTAGCATCATGTAGAGTCTAGTAATATTCATGTGTCCAAACAATTGTTCTATACCTCCAATTTCTCTTTGATGTGTATGCTACCAACCACTCGTACAACTCTATAGGGAAACATGAAAAGAATGTTTCATATAGCTCATGATACAGATTCTCCTTAACCCATGTGCGTGTATAAAATTTAGGTCCAGTGTTAAATATGTGAGAAAACTCTTCTTCTAAATTATCTACCCAAGTCTCAATGTTACCAAGAGTCAACCGGTATGTCTTCATCATGCAACATCCTTGCAAACAACTTGAAAAGAGGTCCTAGCAATGAAACCGGAATGTATTTTTAGAATTACCAAACACCCAAGGCGTGTGTAAGCTAGCACATCACTCAAGAAGACCTGATCACTCACTCAAAGCACGCAAGGGTACTAGGTCCCTCTTTTATGAAAACTTTATCAAGGATTTAGCATGATAAACACACATATAATCCATATCTATAATAAACATGCAAGAAATAACCATAAACAAATCTAGATCTTAACCATATTGCTTAAAGTATCAAATAAGAACTAATACCATATTTACCATAAAATATCCATCAACAGTAATATCTATAACAAGAATCCATCCACAAAGATCCATTGTATTAATCACTGCATAACACAGAAGTTGAATACATACATAAGAGTATTATCATAAGTCATGCACATTCATAAACCAACAGAATAAATCTACTACAAAGTGGACTCCTAAGACTATGTAGATCAACACACACACACACACACACACACACACACACACACACACACACACACACACACACACACACACACACACACACACACACACACACACACACACAGGCAGGTAGTGGGGACTTTCCCTTCTCTACCTATTCATCCTCAAAATAGGTTGCATGTTAAGAATAGGCATGCACCACTACAAAAACAACTACAAGAGCATGCAAGCTCGCTAATAAGATATTATCTTCTAATATAAATTGTAGATCTAATCATAATAATAGCCTAATCTATGCATGACGTTTGATCTTTCACTTGTCCAAAAATAGCCTTTTCTTAGTCTCCAAGTGTTCATGCTCTATTCTTATCTCCAAAACCTTGCTTGGCCATTATTGACGATTATCTTTGTGGATGAACCATCGAGTCGATGCATACCTTAGGTTAGTGGGACGTGTGCCCTAAGGTAACCTCCATATTTTAAAGAAGATGGCTCTTCTCTATGGTGTGAGATGAGGGTCAAAGAAAAATAAAACATAAAGCACAAAACTAACGAAGCGAGCGTCTATTTGAAAAAAGAAGTTAATCAAGAATCCAAATGCCTGAAATGGGGAAAAGGTGAGCAATGAAAAGGTGGACAAAATGCACCACATGCTAGAGATAGATTCACAAAGAACACCACTTCAAACTCATTAAGCACAACTTCCAAAACCTGTAGTGAACATTAGAAATATGCACAATATACCAACAGTGAATAAAGGCTATTAGAGACAATAAAAACATATAAAGGATGGACAAAATGCATCACATGGCATATTATATTGCTCCAAAAATGTGCACAATACAAAAACATGTAAGAGGCAAGAAAAATTCCATTACAAAGCTTAGGAAGAAGGCTTGAGCTCCATACTCATACCCTAGCAGAGAAGAAACATGGGCAGAAGGGGAAAAATGACTAACTCTTGATAATGAGACCCAAATTACAATATAAAGAATGAGAAAGAGAGAATATTCAAATCCCAAAATTGATTTTCCAACCACTTGTAATATGCAATAAATGAGTGAAATCAATGGCACCTTGCTTGTAAAAGACTCCTTCTTCTATCCCATGACTTGCATCAGAGAAAATGATGGCCATACTCATTGAATGCATTTCCAACCACTATGCCTCACTTTCTCTTTAAACTGGGATCATTTATTACACAATACATCCTTGAATCTTCATCAATCCATGAATTTCTTGATTTTTTTGTGTTGGGCTCGGAATCATGATTCCAATGACACCAATTTTGTGTAATTTCGTTAAGAAATGCTCTAGTTATGGAATTATGAGTGTAGGTGGGTAATTTGAATCTCTCAGGCATTTGGTCTTCATGGGAGTGTGCATTTAAATTTTGGTTGAGAAAAGACAACTTTAATAATTCCTCTTCCCAACATTTTACATATCTTTGAATGATTCAACATTAAATTTTGGTGGGACCCATCTCTGATTTTATATTTATGTCACGGGAGGAAGGTGTTTGGGCTTTTAATGTCTAAGTATTAAAAATATTGGCTAGCTCGGCACTAACTCACCGAGCTAGATCTTTTATTACTTTCTCGGATTTATCTCTAGCTCGGTGATTGCTTGCAAGCTGATCTGAATGTTGCTTCTCCTCTACAAACAATTTTTCTTCTTCCCACACTACCCATTCAATGATGACTGATTTGGTCATGTTGTCATCATCTTCTTCTTCCTCCTCAAACATAAAGTTTGAGAGATCAAACTCCTCCTCAAAATCAAATTCTTGCAAAGATGTAATAGAAGAAGAATCTAAAATTTTATCATTAAAAGAAAGCAAGAAGCTTCCTATGATTTCTTCTTCATTCAAGGATCCAAAATATAATTTTTTCTCCACAACACGAATCTCTCCATGGTTGGTTGCAACTGATGATGATGATTGTGATGGCTCAATGCAACCTTCCAATAGTGAAGCAAGCTCTAGGCATGTAGGACAATGAAGGTCACTGCATTCTATTGAAACATCCTGCACTTTAGGGATCTTTTCCTCTTTTGTTTGTACATGCTCCTCTTCTTATGGGTTTGGGGCTATCTCTTCTTTCACTTTGTAAGCTGAGATTAATCACCAACCTCTGAGAATATGGTGCCAACCTACACATTGTATTTAGAGAAAAGAGATCATTGGTCATCTTCTTCTTGTTCTTCTACAGAATCAAATTCTACCTGTGGCAAGGCCTCCATCTTCCTCATTGTTTTAACCAGCAAGGGGATCTTATCAATCCTGAAACTATGAGCCCATATTTTCCAATCTTTAGTTATTTATTCTTGACTGGACTCTCCTTCTAGTTTCTCTTGACTAATTTTAGTATTGTTTTCTTCCCAAGATAAACTTGAGACAACAAGAGGAGGGTTGGGTTAGGTTACCATAGGTTTTGTAACCATTTGTGGTGGAGAAGGAAATGGAAGTTATTTTTGCATGGAGGGAGTGACTGTTGTGAAGGGAAAAGGGAAGAATAATCGAGATGGGATGGAAGACTAGGAGATGGAGAAGGGAACTCAACATTTGGAGCAACATATAATGGGCTTGAATCCTGACAACGTTGAAATGGTAAAGCTTGGGAAGGAGAGAAAGAAGAATAAAGAGCTGGTGATTGACTTACCCATTGATAAGGTTGTCTCGTACTTTTATCATATGTTTCAATACCCTTAATCCATTGTGTAATTCGAGACAAAATTTCATCCGATAAATCAAGCTTTTCCTGTGGGCTATAGTGTCTTGGAAAATGTCCTTCCCATGGAAAAGGTTCCCTAAAACCAATCCTGGATGCCTTTATTTGTGTCGTAGCCCAATTTTGAATAATGACCACCTCCATGTTTTGGATCTTCTCCAAAGTATGCCAACATCCTCCATATGATCTGTTTGTTTTCATCGTATGCATACCCATGTTCTTGATAGGTTCCAAACCCAAACTAATATTGGCATTGCTCATGTGGGTAAGCATAGTGGTTCTGAATCTGATCATAGTGTTGATCTGGAGGAGTTGAGAAGCTCATTTGAGGCTGATTGTACTGCTGAAAGTGTGAATTCCACTATGGGAATGAAGCCATGATTGCACAACTTCATAAAATGAAATAAAATGAGAGGTATGGAAAGAAACATGAATGGAAATGGATGGAAGAAAGGTCTACAAAATCAAAGAATGGTTCATTCGGACCAAACGGAGTCTCTAGATGTATGTGCCTATAAAGGTTGATTCTCACCAAGAACACACCAACTTGATGAAATGAAATAGTAAGGCGCTTCAAAGTGTCCCACCAGGCGTGCTTGGAAAACTGTTGACGATTATCTTTTCGGATGAACCGTCAGAGTTGGATACCTTAGGTTAGTGGCACATGTGCCCTAAGGTAACCTCCATATTTTAAATAATCTGGCTCTTCTCAATGGTGTGAGATGAGGGTCAAATAAAAATAAAACATGGCACAAAACTAACATAAGCGATATGCCGAAAAAGAAGAAGTTAATCAAGAATCCAACTGCCTGAAATGAGGAAAAGGTGAGGAATGAAAAGGGTGGAAAAAATACACCACATAATAGAGATATATTCACATAGAACACCACTTCAAACTCATTAAGCACAGCTTCCAAAACATGTAGTGAACATTAGAAATATGCACAATATACCAACAATGAATAAAGGTTATTAGAGATAATAAAAACATACAAAGGATGGAAAAAATGCATCACATGGCATATTATATTGCTCCAAAGATGTGCACAGTACAAAAAAGTAGGTAAGAGGCATGATAAAATTCCATTACAAAGCTTAGGAAGGAGGCTTGAGCTCTATACTCATACCCTAGAGAGAAGAAATATTGGCGTAAGGGGAAAAATGACTAACTCTTGAAAATGAGACCCAGATTACAATATATAGAATGAGAAAGAGAGAAGAGTCAAATCCCAAAATTTATTTTCCAACCACTTGTAAGATGTAATAAATTAGTGTAATCAATGTCACCTTACTTTAGAAGACACCTTATGTCCCATGACTTGCATCGATAAAATGATGGCCATACTCATTGAATGCATTTCCAACCACTTTCTAGAATCTGTCACTTTGAAATAGGATCATTTATTATGAAACACATCCTTGAATCTTCATCAATCCTTGAATTTATTTATTGTTGTGTATTGGACTTGGAATTACGATTCCGATGACACCAATTTTGTGCAACTTCGTTAAGAAATTCTCCATTTATGGCCTTCTGAGTGTAGGTGGGTAATTTGAATCTCTCAAGAATTTGGTCTTCACGGGACTGTGCATTTAATCTTTGGTTGAGAAAAGACAAATTTAATAATTCCTCTTCCTAACATTCTACATATCTTTGAATGATTCAACATTAAATTTTAGTGGGACCCATCTCTGATTTGATATTTATGTCATAGAGAGGAAGGTGTTTGGTTTTTTAATGTCTGAGTATTAAAAATATTGGCCATCTCGGAACTAACTCACAGAGATGGCTCTTTTATTACTTTCTCGGGATTTATCTCTATCTCAGTCTCATTCATCTACCTACCTATCAGCTGAATCACCTCCTTATGCTCCACTCGACTCCAAGGTGTCCCCTTAAATATACAATAAGTTATCTCCATGAATGTTGAGCTATTTGTTTACATTTACCATTACTGGCTTGACATGATCACTTGTCCCTCAAACTCGGTCCCATCATGTATTGTTGAATGCCAACCCTTCCACATGCTATATCACTTCTTTAATGATGAGCTCCTCATCATCTTTGGGCTACACTTTAACTTCGCTGATCTTTCAGAGCTTTCACTTGGCGACACATTGAAACCTCCCTACATGGAATCATGGAGCTATTGTCCCAACTCGGAACCATTTGTATCATTGACCACTGACTCGTCTTTATCCCTCTAACAAACTCTTTCATCCGCCTTGACTTCCTCAGCAAAATCGACACTTACTTGTTTCATTATACCAATGAATGACATGGCAATGACGATCTATGCCATGTGGAACTCCTGCGCAATGTTGGGGTCTTCACTTCCTGTTGAACTTTCTTGGAAATGCATTGAAGTACCACATGGAAACCCCCTCATTTCTTTTTCCCTAGGCCTCTTGGCCACATTTCTCTACTATGCCTACAATGGGCTCGTCAAGGACTTGCTGATCTCTTAACAAAATTTCTTGGGTCTGCTTTAATCTTAGTCGAAGGTGAACACGACCCAATCATTCAAACAACTCGGCCCTAAATTTTTATTTGTTGGGTTGTTTTCGCCATTAAGTCTTCCAAGTGAGCTTGGCTTTCTCCTCCGACTAAATCTTTGTCTACATCGATCTCTACACATGGTTGGCATCACCTCCTCGCTTTGATCATTGTGATTTTGTGATGTGTTACTACGCGGAACCCTGCGTCCCCTTCTTCCTCCGAATGGGCTCGAACCATGATCTCAATGATTATTCTTTCAACTCACCTCTGCGACCCTTTAAAATAGCTTGGCCTCTAGTGCTCGACACTTCTTACTACGAACTCAATACCCTTATAATGGAAGCATGGCTCGGTCGGGTTTTTAGACAAGCTTAGTTTGCAAGGGAATGGGCTCGGCCCCTCTCGAATAGCTTGGCTTGGAGCTCGGAATGAATTTCATTTACTTGGACCACTAAGAAAAGGGGTTCGATCTAGTACATGAGCTCGGTCCATTTAAATGAGCAAATCACCCTTCCTTAACTAGCTCAATGAGTTATTCCAAGAGCTTCCAGGCCTTTCTTGCAAACCTAGATCTTCGTAGACATTTTATAGAGACATAGGATTCCTCGGGTATATTGCAGAAACTTGGAGATACAGGGGAGTTTTTGATGAATCTCTAGATTTGTTATTTCTCCGCAAGTGAATATTTTTTATCATAGTAATGCAAGTTTTCTTGTTGTCCCATTTTACAAGGGGATGATATGGGATAACATCCACTGCTCCAACTCTCTATCTTTCCAATCTTGCTCGTGGCTCAAAATTTGGCTAAGTATAGAATATAATTTTTACGGATGTGAGCCTTCACGTGTTGCTTGTCCTACTTTCGTGTGTTTTTTTGTGCCTAACTCCCGTGTGTCAAAACCCCTCACATCGCTTATATTTGGTATTTTCCAAGGGTCCAACATGGCACATTGAATTCAGAAGAATAATAATTTATACTAGAATCAAGTGAAATCCGATTCCATGTAACATTACAAGTAGGGATAAGTGCCGCCTAATCGAATAAGTCTAGCATGACACCGATGAGGAAGATTTTGATGAAATTAAAGGAATATATACCCTAAATCAGTTTACCAATATTGACAAGGATTTTGAACCTAATTTTGATGGAGAAATCTTGGTAAATACTGAATCTACGATTGAGAGCTTAGATAACATAGTAGAAGTAGGATTACATGGATTTCTTGAATCAAGAGTAAGGAAACTACATTATGCAAGAAGGCTACCATCCCACGTGATTACTTTAGATGATGATTACCCTGAATCCATGGATGAAGAAGAAGACATTTTTTGGCCTGCAAAAGAAAATTTTCAAGAAAAATATGGGTACCACTCCACCATATAAGAACAAGAGGACATAGTAACCTAATTAGATAAACCAATCAAAATGGTTTATAGATTAAGTCGCAGAGCGTCCCATAGTATCTTACCAAAATATTCAGGATTTGGGATCTAGAAGGATATCTAGAAAAAATGGTAAGGATATTTCCTAATGAGGTGGCTCATATGGAAACACTTGATGACACTCTCACTTGTGGACTGGAACTCTCTAGTCACATTATTCAAAATAAGATATTTAGAAAGTGAAGGATACTATGTAGCCCTACATGAGTATACAGGAGAAGGATATCCATAAAAACACATTCAGGTATGTGAAATACATTTGTAGATATGTGGAGAGAATTCCCCATAGTTTGGACTCAATTGTTTATATGGACACTAGGACCTCTACCTAGGTCATGGTATATGCATCAAGAAAATAGGAAAGAAACAAGAGCTTGGGACTAATTGGTGAAATATTTATGCCACACTTTTAATTTTTGTGATGCAGACTTAAATACACTATAGGCACTCCAAAGGATAAGAAATTTTCTATTCTTAAGTCCAGAAGATACTACGGATCAATTTTCACAACAAAAATCAGCCCAAAAAGAGGATAAAAACACCAACAATACCATGCCAAATAATAAAAATCAAAGAAATGACATATTTTTTATAGTAGAAAAGAAAGAAAGGGAAGATAAACATAAGAACTTGAAATACAAAATAGTGGAAGGAGAAAGATAAGTACTAGAAACCAAAATAGAAGAAGAAAAATACTTCTACCAACCTCAAAAATTGAGGAATGAAAACATTGGAATTAGTGGAGAAATGGGAGATTCTTGGTCAAAAGAAGAAGTAGCCAAGGTGGTAGAACTAATTCAATAATTCCAAGATATATTTCCTAAAGACTTTAAGGAATTATGTGGAATTAAATAAGAGGTTGGAACAATGAAAATATAGATCAAATATGGGATCAAATCCCTAAAGAAAATACCTTACAAACTAAACCCCAACTTAAAAACGAAGGTCAAAACTAAGATAGATAAGATGTTTGAATGTAGGAATAATTAAACATGTTGATGATGTTGAATGGATAAGCCCTATGGTAGTCCAAAACAAGAAAACATGTGAAATCATAATCTTTGTAGACTATAGAGAATTAAACAAAGCATGTGTACATGACCCATTCCCTACTCCATTCACAGAAGAGGTTTTAGAAAATGTAGTAGGAAGAGAGGTTTATTCATTCACTGATGGGTTCTCTAGTTACCATCAAGTATGGATTGCACCTGAATACCAACCCAAAACAACATTTGCTACAAAATGGGGTTTTTCATGTACATAGTGATGCCATTTTGGTGAAGAATACACCCGTTGTTTTTAACAGAATAGTGATCAATACATTTGAAGAGTTTATCCATGACTTTACGGAGGTTTATTTATATGATTCGGGATGATCTATGGCCTATTGAAAAATCATATACAAGTCCTAAGACTTATGTTTCAAATATGCAGATCCCTTCAAATATCATTGAATTTGAAGAAATGCATTTTCTTAACTCCATTTGGCACATTATTGGGTCACAATATTTTCAAAAAGGATTTTTGATAGACCCTATTAAAACTTCTTCAATTGTCACACTATTACCTCAAAAAACACAAAAATAAGTAAGAATAATTTTGGGCTATACAAAGCTACCACAAGAAATTTATAAGAAATTATGCAGAGATTAGTGCACCACTAGAAGATCTCCTCAATAAAAGGACTAATAAACAAATAGAATGGACTAAAGCATGTGTTGATGCTTTTGAGATCCTTAAAGACAAAATTCTACATACACCCATATTAATCTTCCCAGGATGGAAATTCCCCTTTCATGTGCACGTAGATTCCTCAGGAATTGTTAATGGGGTTGTATTAGCACAACCAAAAGAAAATACGGATCACCCAATAGCATTTCTGAAGCCGCATGGTGGCTAAAGATGAGAAAAAATACTCTACAACTGAAAGAGAAGCATTAAGCATGGTGTATGCATTACAAAAATTTAGACATTACCTATTAGCTACACCATTTTTCTTTTATACAGACCATGAGCCTTTGAAATATCTATTGAATAGGCTAGTACTACAAGGAATAATATGTCGGTGGTTGATGTTATTCCAAGAATTTGATTTTACTATCTCAATAAAACCAAGGAAGCTAAACAATGGGCCAAATTATTTATCCAGAATTGAAACAGGAGAAGATGCAGGACCTATTGATGATGATTTTCTAGGTGCACATCTATTTAGAATTGAGGTTATTCCTAAATAATTTGATAAGATAGCACAACTATTAACTCCTGGAGAATTTCCCACTGAGACAAAACAACAAAAGAGGAATTTGCTAAGTCGGGCCTTCCCCTTTACTCTAATTCAAGGATAATTATACAAGAAAGGACAAGATGAAGTCCTTAGAAGGGTGGTCCTAGAACATGAAAGAAATAATATTCTAATAGAATCCCATGAAGGAGTAGCAAGAGGCCACAATGGAGGAGAAGAAACAACAAGGAAGATAATGATGGCAGGATTATGGTGGCCTACATTATTCAGAGATGCACATAAGCATGCTAGATCTTGTGATATATGTGGGTAGGAAAACCAAATGCAAGAGATGAAATTCCTCTAATACCAATATTAACACTAGCCCCATTTGAGAAATGGGATATAGATTTCATTGGACCAATCAAACTAGTTGCAAGACATTCTAATGCTAGATTTATCATCATAGGTATAGAGTACTTGTAATGCCTCTCCCGAGTGGTAGGAAAAACAGGCCAAGGTAAGGCAAAAATTTAGGGTAAGTTTTTTTTAATAGTATTTTTGCAATATAAATGCTAATGCGGGACCTTTTTCGACCCCAATAATAAATTAATTTATAAAAGTCGGTTTACACAAATTAAATTTCTAAACCTAAACTCCTATTACATAAAATGATTACTCTACTAATTATTTAGTGGGATCACACTTGAAAATTCTACACACCCTTTATTAGATTTTCATCCCCTCTTTATTTACTTAACTCATCACACTCCTTTTTTTTTTAATTTATTTACCATTTCCCAATATTTCTCCTACCTAAAGTGTGTAGGATTTTATTTGAGCCCTAGGATCTAACTAATCTCAACCCTAGATCTAATTTTACCCTAAATTTCTTTATCACTTTCTTTTCTTTGCTCTCCCATGTTATTTTCTCTCATTTTAGATTTATTTCTTCTTGCAGGTTGTGTGGAGGATCCATGGGAGCTTGTCCATTTCTTGTGTCTTCCTCCTTTGGTGATAGCCGCCTCCCACCATTATTTTCTTCTTTGTTTTTGTTTTTAAAAATGAATACATGTATTTTGTTGGATGTATGGGGGGAGGCGGATCTGAGGGAAGAGCTGTGTGAAGGCAGTGTGAGGAGGGGTGGCAGATCTGGAGGGAGGGGTGGTTGGGACAGGCACGGAGGGGAGGGGGTGCAGTCGGGGACAACGTGGAGAGGGAGATCGGGGTGTTGTTGGGGGCAAGGCGCGGCTGGGACTGGGCGGTGGCGAAGGCTGCGCGCAGGATGGGGGTGAGGGGGCGCGGCCCGTGGAGTGGTGTGAGGGGGTTTGTGGGGGTGGAGCAGCCCAAAGGGCGAGAGGATATTTGTGGGGGTAGCGCCCCCATGGGAACAAAGTTGCGAGGGTGCGGGGGTTCGCCCCCCGCCATTATTTGTTTTTTTTTGTTTGCTTAACACCAATTTTTTTAATATAATTTTGTTTTAAAATAAATTCGTTATATATATATATATATACATATATATATATATATATACATACATATATATATATATATATATATACATATATATATATATATATATTGTATATGTTGTTTTACATAACATTCACATATATATGTTGTGAATGTGTATATACAACATATACAATATAAATATATATATATATATTTCAAGATTAAATTTGATAACATTTATATTGTCATTTTTTTGACAAAAATCAAGAAAACTACCATATTCCCAAGCCAAATTTCCTTTGCATAAAATAATAAAAACAATAGATTTCTAAAACCATGTTAATATACAAGGAGATGTGTATTTCAGATTTCTAAAAAAATAGTGCTCATGTATTAGTTCAGATTTCTATTGCCAAAGAGACTTTCTACAAAGTTATAGTATTTCCTTCAAATGCAATAACTGGATGAACTTTTCAGATTTATAACAAGATGAAATATTCACCTTAATGTATATATATATATATATATATATATATATATATATATATATATATATATATATATATATATATATATATATATATATATATGTTTACAAGAAGACATAAGATCAAATTTATACATTTTCTTTCAAAAGAGATTTTATTTCGGATTCTTATATTTAAGACACAACAAGTATAACATTTCCTTTTTCAAGGTTGGAAATTTTTCATATACAAAACATACACCAATACATGGCTACTCAAATTTATTACAAGGCTTCTTACAAGCTTGAGAAGAGAGGTTTGCTCAAGAGTAGCTTACACTTGTCCAAAGAAATTTACCAACACAAAGAAGAGATTTACAACAATGGAGATTCTACTCAATCCTTCCTTGCAAGTGACAAGAAGTAATGACCACAATAAGGGTAAGAGCTTGTTCAACATGAGATCCCCACATTGCCTCCAAAAGAACCAGAAAGGAGAGAGAGCTTGTTTGCCACCCAACCATAGGCATCATTACATGCCTCTCCCAAGGTTGGGATGCATGCTAGCCTCCCCCAAGCCCATGGGAAAGAGGGAAACTAACCAAAACTTGCACAAGATGGAGGGTAAACCAACAATGATACAAGCACACAAAAAAATAGGTCAAATACAAAACAAGACTCCAAATTTACAAGGAGGAGAACCCATGTTCCTCCTCAAAAGTGGGGAAGAGAGGAGAAAGTTCTCCAAAAATTATATTCCAAAATGCTTGCACAAAGAAAAAATCTCCCTACCCTCCTTATTGCTCCTAAATTCCATCAAAATCCTCCTTATTCCTCCACCCTTTCTCCAAGTCCTTCTTGGAAGGATTTTCAAACCCCAAAGGGGTTTCCTTACCAAGAATGGGGAAGGAGATTCAAGCCAAATGAATCAACTTCCCCACCTCAACCATTGAGGGGAAACACTAAGACCCTACAAGGCTTGTCCATCAAGCCTTGAGGATTGAGAGGGAAAATTCCCTCTCTCTTCCCCCACACTCCAAAACTCCATCATGCCATATGATGGAGGGAGTAAAAACAAGCAAGCAACCAAAATCTACATACAACAAATAACAATTTCAAGCAACCAATCTAACTACTAAAAAGAAAGCAACACAACAATAAGACATAAGAGCCTACCTCAAGGAAAGCTCTCCAAAAATCTTTCCAACTTCAAGTTTCTCCACTCTTGACTCAAGAAAATCACAAGCTCCAAATCACCCAAGCATCCAAGCAAGAAGTTCCAAAAAAAAAGTCCCTCTCTTTTCCCATGAATGGGAATTTGAAGAGGAGCAAGCAAGCATCCTCACAAATGAGGGGGTGACATGTGTCACCCCTCTCCTTCTACAAGGTCAAAGATTCCAAAACAAAAGAGAGAAAGGGTAAAATTGTCTTTTTGCCCTCTTCTCCCAAATTCCCCTAAATGTTAGCAAGACAAAATAAGTGAAACTTTTAATAAGCACTCCAATCCACACTACATGGATGTATTCAAGAGGTAAAAAGGGGGTAGCCTTGAAAATAAGCCCCCTACCCAGGTAGGGCTCATTTTTATGTTAGGGGAACTCCCAAGCTACAAAGGGGTCCCTAAAAATGCCCAAAATAACCTAATTTCAGGTTTTGCATTTTTGGCACAAGGGTAGAGGGTGTGGGGACCACAAAAGGGTCTCACATGTGACCTTAAACCCTTGTGATTAAGTGACTCATTAACATAATAAATTTTTTAAATGAAAGTGGGATTATTAACTCCCAAACAAGTTTACAACTCCACTAGTAACCCTAAACAAAATTAATAATTCAAAGCACAATACATTACATAAATTGGGGTCACTCATAGTGCCCAAAATAATAATATCCTACACTAAGGCTTCACACAATGAACATGGCTAGGACTCACTCGTGGGCTGCTTGTGCAAGATTGTGTAGCTAGCCCGAATTCCCATGTTCTCCTGTAAACTTGTCACACCGCACACTCATTGAAACATTAATTGTACTGTCCAATAACATATACAACAATGACACAATAAGATATCAATAAGTTCTAAACTAGGCTAACATCCTATTGAAATCAAAATGCAACAACATGCACAATTATACTCAATATTCCAAAAGTTAGACAAGATGATAAAGTGACATATAACCATGGAATTTCCACATGCAACAACTATCCATCAATATAATTATGTTCCAAACACAACATCATATCCATTAGTATCCATGACATCATAAGAAAATGTGACAACATAGAAATTAAGCTAAATTGGCGCTATACGCCTGAATGTCCACAATGTCTAATAAGATCAAATATCTGATATAATGTCCACGATAAAACAAAATTCTATCAAAACATGTCTCTGAGCAAAGAAACAACAAGCTACTGAGCTATAAAAAGTGTGGGCACTATAGTACCTCACAAGATGGGAAGATGCCACTCCTACTTAATAATGCACTACAAGAACAACATCCAAATTTATTCATGATAACATGATCACTAGATTTAGATGTCCCCTAAGCATTACAAGTGATTAGGGAAAACATTTTGTTAATGCTACTATCAAAGAACAACTCGAACATTTATTAATAAAACATAACAGAAGTACACCTTACCATCCTCAAGAAAATGGGATAGTTGAAGCATTTAAAAAGGTATTGGAAAAAGTAATAACAAATATATGTTCACTATAATAAGTAGATTGGGACCTAAAAATACTAGCATTGTTATGGGCATACCGCACTACATATAAAGGGTTGACAAAATATTCCTCATTCCAATTGGTATATGGGCTTGAAGTCATGGTACCCATGGAGTTTATACTTATAACTCTTAGGGTTGCAATATATTTTAGGTTAAATGAAGATCCTTCAAAGTGCACGGAAGACTAATTGAATTAGAAAAATTATATGTGAAAAGATTCATAGTCACATATAACCAAACTCAAGAAAAACGCATGCAGAAATCATGACATGATAGACACATAAAGAAAAATGAGTTTTATATAGGGGATCAAGTCCTATTGTATGATAGTAAATGTAAAATACCTAGAAAATTAAAATTTCAATGCTTAGGGCCATACATTATCAAATAAATTCTATCATGAGGAGTAACAAAACTCCAAACTCTACAAAATAAAGAACTACCATACTATGTCAATGGAGTGTCTTTGCTAAAGAAATATTATACCATGAACTCGATGATGCAATATAAAAAAATCCTTCCTATCTAAAAACTAGAAATTTGGCAGATAGGATGAGGAGGAGGATGAAAACCCATAAGGGTACCCTCTCTCTACCAAAAAAAAAAAACAAGGAAGCAAAGAAGAAGAATATAAGAAATGAATAAGGAGATAAAGGAACAAGAGAGGAAGGTAAAAAAGCAAAGAAAACACCAAAACATAGTTAATAAAAAAATACTAATCCATAAAACAAGGAAAATGTGAGGAAAAATTCCGTAGAAGGAAGAAATAATCAGTAGAACAAAGAAAAATCTACGGAGGAAGGGATACCGCATGCAACAAAGAAAAAAACCACAAAGGAAAGATACCCGCATAACAAAATAAAAACCCATTTGAAGGAAGATACCCATGCAACAAAGAAATAAGAAATGGATGAAATAAGATACCCATGCAACAAAAAAAAATGTAGAGGGAAGAGAATGTTCTCACAACCAAGGAAAAGCCATTGAGGGATGAAAATACCCGCACAACAAAGAAACAAGCCGCGGAAGAAAGAACGTATCCATAAAATAATGAAAAAACCGTAGAACAAATAATTCATTGCAGAACAAATTAAATACCACATTATGAAGGAAAAATACCATGGAACATAGGAAAATGAGGAAAAGACGCAAAACACTAAGGAAGGTGCAGAAAAGTAAGAAAACCTACAGATCGAAAGAATGCAAACAAAACCCACATAACAAAGAATAAACTTTCCAACCTTAAAAATAATAAATACGGTAGGTGACAACATAAAGCTATAAAATAAAAATCTAAGGAAGGCATAATTCACAAAGGAAAATACTAAGGGAAAATAAACAAAGTGAGAAATATGAATACCAAAGAAAGATAAGGCATAAAAGGTATAATAGAGTACAAATAAAAATGTCGACTCCCACCGTGGTTGAACCAAAAAGACCTCTCAAAGCCAAAATTCCATAAATATTCACTTAAATCCACCAAGTATGATCCAACAGGAGAATTTTCACACATTCCTTTCAAATTCATGCATGCATGTGACATCCAAAAATACATGCATTCGACAATCATGGAATATGATCACACTCGCCTAGATATTGATGGGCGGTTGTTACTTTGGAAAAATCCAACTACGGGGAGATGGAATATAAGAAGAATGTAAAATTTATAGATGAATTGAAATTGGACGCATGGAATAGAATTCCCTTCTTTGGTAGGGAATATAATGCAATTAGGGTTCTTCTCATTCTCCTCCATAATTAAATTTTTACCTCGATCATACCTACCAAATCAAATACAACTTGCTAGAAATAGCTACGTGGTTATTAGCAACAACGCACCCGGTATTAACAAAGAAAAATATGCCAATGAAAACCAAGGTGTGATTCTCCTTCTTTATTCTTATTGTCATGGCATGGTTTCTAATAACCCCTCTAGCTCAATTCCCCCTCCTCCTATGACACCTAATAAACTTAAATACTTAGACAACCTTCTCCCCCTTGTCAAAAGGGTTCTCGAAGAATCACTGTAAAATGGAAATACTTGGATGTGGCGGAAATCTTGCTCACCATAAGCCAATCTAATCTTCCTTTTTGCTGCCAAAACCAAGTTTTAAAGCCTACCCTCTTATATGGACATGGAGGAAAAGTTTTCAAGAGATATGTAGGACACAAAAGGATCTGGTAGCCACTCTGGAGAATATTGTCTCTAAACAAATCAATCACCTCACCATGCAACACACTTTTCTTGAGTTCTTGCATATTTAGGTAAAGCAAATATGTGATGTGATTGGTATACTAGAGGATCTTTAGAAAGGTGGAAAGCTACAAAAAGGTGTTCTCCTCCAATAAAGAAGGACCCTACGATGCAGAATGCCTTGAATCTCTTCACAGCTCTAGAAGAAGTGAAAAAAGTATTTCAAAAATGTCTCATGTAGTTAGACTAGGATCCTCCTAGTTTTTGTGTATTTTTTTTTTTTTCTTGGTCGTATAGTTGTTGTTGGGTTGTAGTTTAATCTGTCCTTGTGTTCCTTTCTACCATTCTATCTCTCTGCTTTTTTATTTTTGTAATATTTGGCAGGTAGGCCTTCTTGCTAGGGTGTGTCCCCCACATATCAAAAAATCACATTGCTTCCTTTTGTTTCATATGGTAGTTAGGCCTTTTTGTTGGGGTGTGGCCCCCACCTATAAAAAACCACGTTGTTTCTCTTGTTTATCGACCTATGGGTTTTTTTATTCTAGGGTATGGTCCCTCCCAAAACCATTTACCACTAATAAAATAAAAAAAGAAAACCATAGCGTGATTGATGGATGTAATGATTTCAAAAGAGGAGTGTGGATTGGTGACATAAATAATCATGGTTTAAGGTATACCGCTAAGGCCACCTGCTTGAAAATTTATCATACTAATAGAGAATATGGTGCCCATGAACCGAGTTCCCAAATTCACCTGACACAGTGACCTCCCATTTTGAGTATAATTTATGCAAAGTCCTAGCCCCATAATTCCATGAGAACACTAGAAAACTTAAGGATGGAAAGCATATATTATGATATGGGTCAATCTTACTATGCCTAGCTATGTTTTTTAAAAACAATCTTACAACCAAAATAGATCATATCCGGTGGAGCCAAGATCTCCCGGTTGTATAATTTAAAAAAAAAAAACATGAATACTATGAATAAGGTGTAACAAATTACATTCATTATAGGCTAGATGAATAATATAAGGAAAATAGTGGAAAATAGATCTAGAATATCATAGAAAATAGTAGCTAATTTTGAAAATGAAGTGGTCTTTATTATAGACATTTACTATATTCTCATAAGACCCTTCATTTTGTGGGTTGTACATGTAGCTCCACTACCTTATGAGGTATCAGATGAGTTGGTAGATACTACAATACAGAAATAAGAAAATTCCTTGTGGACCCTAGAAAACCAAAGTGCCTCCAAACATTGATAATGTTATTGTAGAAACATGGGAGGAATTCAAAAATATATATACGAGAGGAGCATGGACAAGGAGAAACAAGCAAGGAAGGGCCAAAAATTATACAAAGAAGAGATAAGAAAGAAAATATTCTCCAAAACTAGCCACCAAATTACAAAATACAATGGCTAAAAATAAAATGCTAAAAGAATCAGGGCTAAGTGAAGAAGAAGAAGAAGAAGAATCGAGGCACAACCAATAGATATCTTAGATTCAGGGGAGGAAGAAACTCCATCTTCCCCACTCACACCTTTAGCTATAACACAAGGACAAGAGTAATCATTCCCCAATTTCTTGAAGATGTTGAATCTTAGGAATATTCACAGATTATCCGCATTGCATATATATTCTACAAGATATGTTTAACCCACAGCGGAATTCCACAAGTATTCCAACAAAGTATGAGGTAGGCACAACCACCGAAAAATTATCTATAGAAGATTCCATAATTCACTACATGAATAATTTTTTATTTGTGATAGAAGACGTCATTCATCTCCTCCCCATGAATTGATTAAAGAAATACAAGCCCAAGTAGACATGGAGGAAGAAACAATTCTAGAATCTTTTGGGAAGGAACTCGAGACAGTTAAAACAAAAGAAGAATAAAACCATCAAAGATAAAAACCGCATGGAGGAGATAGAAGAATTAATATAGTTAATAGAAAAATAAAATTAAATAAAAGGAGGAAGATGCAACAAAGAAGAAACAAGAATACAAAAAGAAATAAGAAGAGAAGAAGAATAGGTATGAGGATGAGGAGCAAAAGGAAGTAGTATAACATAAGAAAAAGAAGCAAGAAGAGGAGGAGAAAAATAAGAAGGAAGAAGAAGAGAGGAAGAAGGAAGAAGAAGATAAGAAGGGGAAGGAAGATAAGAAGAAGAAAGAAGAATAAGATAAGAAGAAGAAGGACAAAGAAGAAAAGAAGGAGGAAGAAGACTAGAAAAAAAATAGGGGGAAGATAAGAAAAAGAGGAAGAAATGAAGCGAGAAGGAATAGGAAGAAAAGAAGCAATAAGAGGAGAAAAAGGAGGAAGAAGACAAAAACAAGAAGGATGGAGATAAAAAGAAGAAGGACAAGCAACAAAGGAAATAAGAAGAAGAAAAAAGAAAGTATAAGAAGATGAGATAAGGAAAAAGAGGAAGAAACAAAGAAAGAGGAGGATAAGAAAAAGGAGTTAGAACTACAGGTCAAAACTTAGATATAGTAATGTAAATAATTGAAGCAAAGCATGTGGGTTAGTGCCAACTCACTCTCTTGGGGTTCATTGGCTAAGATCAAATAAACACTTCAACAGAAAATAAAACAACATACCATACAACCACAACAAGGGGTAGTAGAGAAAACTCAAGAAGGGTACAAAATACACTTACATAAACTCTCACCCAAACAAAAGTCTACATGCAGCCAACTACTAGACCAAAGTTCCAAGTTTTGTTGTCACCCTCAAAATCCCCTCTCAATTTTAAGTCAAAATCAAAAATTTTGAGCTCATGCCCTCCGTATGTTCAAGTTGATCGAAAAATTTTCCAGTTGTTTAAACTCTCCAGTCTGCGTGGTTTGATAAATTTTCCGTTTCCCCATCTGGATGTGTGAAAATTCTATTATTGTCCTCATTTGAATGAAATTTTCAATCTTTCTATGGCCATGGATCATCGAACCTTGTATTGTTTTCAATTCCTTGGTTCATGAAAGAAATTTGAAAATCAAGCGCAAAATGGTGGAGTTTTCTTCTTCTCTGCATTTTTCCACAGTCGTGAATGATGGGCATTTTCTTCCCCATCAAATTTTGGCCCCATTATCCATGGGTACGTGGACATATCTAATGGAGGTGGGCTGGTGGAGCAATTTGTGTTTTTGAGCCTTTATGTAAAAAGGGCTAAAAGTCATAAAGTGACCCACAACCCGATCATGCTATGAAGGAAAAAGTCAAATGTTGAGCCCGCATTGGAAAGCCGCCATTAGAAATTCAAAAGGGGAAGGGATTCGGTGGAGAACTTTTTGTTTTTGAGCCTTTTTTAAAAAGGGCTAAAAGTCATAAAGTGACTCATGAACCCCAATCATGCTATGAAGGAAAAATTCAAATGTTGAGCCCGCATCAAAAAGTCAAAAGAGGAGAGGTAGATCGCTAGGAGATTTGAATTTGAGCCTTTTTCATTAAAGGGGCTTAAAGTTAAAAAGTGACCCGCAACCCTACCAAACACAAAGGAAAAATTCAAATCTTGAGGCCCACCATTGGAAAGTCAAAGAGGGAAGTAGGTCGTGGAGAACTTTGAGGTTTTGAGCCTTTTTAAAAGGGCTAAAAGTCATAAAGTGACCCGCAACCTCGTCATGCTATAAGGAAAAAGTCAAATGTTGAGCCCGCATTAAAAGTCAAAGCAGGGAGGCGGGCCAGTGGAGCAATTTTTGTTTTTGAGCCCACATTGAAAAAAGGTAAAATTATAAAAGTGATCCACGAATCCTTCACCAATCAAGTGAAGCCACATGTCAAGCTTATATCAAAAAAGTGAAAAGGGACCAAAAATGTAAAAAATGCCAAATCTCTATAAAGTCACAAAATGCAAAAGGCATCCTCCACGCCCACTCCAAGTAAATTTCTCCCACGTGGATGACTCTGGTTTAAAGTTTCAAAGGCAAGATGAATGGTTCAAATTCAAAGTTACAAAATGAGTGTAACGGATGCATTATGAAAAGTCTAGTTTTTTCCGCCATTGTTGTTTCTTTTCAAATCAAGAATCTGAATGGACATGAATGATTGAAAAGATTGTAAACCATTTCTTGCTAACAAAGAAGAAGTTGTAATCATTTCTTGCAAGATATTTAATGGATTCTTCATGCCATTGTAAGGGTTGGCAATTGATCTTGTAAACTCACGAGTGCATTGTACTTAGAGAAAGCAAAGGAGATAGCCATTTTCTTCTACTTTCCTCCATTCTCAAATTTCTTCCATTCCCACATTATGTACAACTCTTTGTTTAAGCATCAATACAAGAAGAAGGATTTTGTAGCCTCTTTGATGAGGATATTTTAGAAACTTTGAGTTCACAATCTTATCTCGTCTTGTTGCCATTTGTAGGGTTGTTTCTTCTCATAAATGCATGTGTTGAAGTTTCTAACTAATGTGTGTAGGAATATGATTTTCTACCTACAACATTAGTTCTCCTATCTCATTTCTCACTCCCTTTCCCACCTTTCAGAAAATTTCCCTAGTAAGATAATTGCAAGCATTTTCCATAGGGTTAGTGGAGTGCCCCTGTTGGATCCCCGACCGAAAGGCCACCACAGAAATCCACGCTTTTTCATGCATGCATACATGGTAAGCTACTGCACGGTTAAGTAGAGGGACTTAGATTCCCAGAGCGTTGGCAAGGAATTCACAAAGTTTTTCCACCGAAAAATTTCCTCGCCAACAGTTTTTGGCGCCCACCATGTGGGGCATATTTAGCAGCATCTGCACCTGAATGCGACCGCAAGGTCAGAAAATTCAAAATTCAAAAAGAAAAAAATTTCTAGAATTTGAATGGCTATATGAGCCACATGGATTCAAATCATGGCTATTTAGAAACCCTCTGTTGAAAGACCCGAATTTCTCTTCCACATCCAAGAAGATGTTGCTTCAGATTTGAGGGAAGCTATCTAGCATAATAGACAAAGTGCCAATCACTACTTCATTGCCACGAGAATTTGGACCTTGAAGAAGAATGCATTGCTGAATTGAGAGAGGCAAAGACAAATTCAGCACCGTAAAGAAGAGCATAGATTTTCAAGCTGGTGGATAGAAGATACACCCAACAATAGAGACAAGGAGGACAAACTGATCCCATTTTTGAGGAACTTCAAAGGAGACAAGAGCTACTCAGAATCCAGAGGCTTCCTTTTCAAGAAACCACCACGTTGGGAACCTGAGTGTTGCCAATCCTTTGGATGGTGAATTTCCATACATCAATGAGAACCTTGAAGATTTCACCGACGTAGAGACCGAAGAAGAAGCTAGAGAAAGAGAAGCAAGAGCCGAAGAAGAAATAAGAGCTCAACGAAGAAATCGAGAGACTTCAAGCCGAGGAGATGAAAGAGCAGCAACAAGAAGCCACAACCTTAGCAAGGTTGGAAGCTAGAAACAAAAATAGAATGGGGGATCATGATCATGATCATGAGCGTGAACATGATCATGAGGCCCGTAGGCCTAATGTACCATGGGGAGGAAAACACGGTCCACTTGGCTCTTGCTCAACCACTCCATGAGCTACCGAGAGGCTCGAGAAAAACTTCCCAAAATTTAGAGGGGATGGTTCTCAACTCCCTGAAGAGCATGTAGCAGCATTTATCACTGCTTGTGGTGTGTTGGGTGTTGAGGATGAAGATGTGTCATTCGACTCTTTGTGGAGTCACTTCAAGAGAAAGCTACCGAATGGTTCTACATGCTACCCCCGAGGTCCATCACCTGTTGGGAGGATATAAGAAGTGCATTCGAACATAGGTTCAAGAGCACATAAAGATTGTAGGATCTTTTGGTCCAATTGGTACAAATGAAGAAAGAAACCTCCGAGTCAATGAGGGACTTTGTAGCAAGATATGATAGAGTGATAAGAAGGATCCCTGAAGATGTGGTGCCTCCGAAAATAATTTGAAGAGGTTTTTCATTAGTGCTTTGCCATCAGAAGTAGGTTTCTTCCTTAGAAGATCCCAACCAAGAACATTGAGGGAAGCTCAAGGACTATGCAATAGAAACCGATGATGATCTAATCCTTTCAGAAAGGTGAAAGGCCCCAATGAAAAAAAAGGGTCAAAATTCAAACTCTGTCACCACAGATCCGATGTTCCAAAAAATGGCAAATGACTTGGTTGCCTTGAAGAAGCAGCTATCTCAGATCACAATGCGGAATGCTTCAAGGAAACCAAACCCTCCAGATAGGCCAAGGATTGCTCCACCTCCTCATTGGCTTTGCTCTTGAAGCACCACCAGTCAATGCCATCTGTGACACCAAAGAGCCGGAGGAGGAAGTAGAAATTGATGAAACTAAAGAAGAAAATATGGAAGACTATGAAAACTATCTTGAGGTCGAGGAAGTTGATATGCACAATGGCCTAATTGAGTACGTTGATGATGAAGATGAGGATGATGAAGAAGCTCCAAGTTTCTCATGTGTTGTTTTCACTCGTGCACAATCTAGGAAAGGTGCTTCATCCTCAATGGTTGTGGTAAAGGATAAGAAGAATAAAGAAGATTCTCCCCCAGAGGTCACACAAAATAAAATCATCAGCAGAGGATCACCATTACCACCTTCTATGGAGTCAGCCAAAGAAAAACCAGACTCATTGGTTGTCAGGGATCATGCTACTATGCCAAGTAAGTCATCTAATTCTTCTCCCAACTCAAAAGTTGCTAAGAACAATTCTCCTTTAAATGTTGTTCCTATAAAAACATCTAAGGTTCAATCAAAAGCTACACCCTCACCCCCTTCCAAGCCAATTTCTACACCCGAAAAGGAGAATTCAACACCCAAAGTAGCAAAGCCTCTACCATGTAAATCTTCCTCCATTTCAGAACCTCTTCCTCGCTCACCATAACCCCATTTGACTTTGTGGAACATGCAAGCAAAACCAAAGTCCAACTCTCAGAAATAGAATACCTACAAACACACCCTACCTAGTTTGACAAGTTCATTAATGTAGTTGTGGTGGTAACCCTGTATCCTCGAGTCCTAATTCTAAAGGCTTACTACCCACACCATCCACACCACCTTCCCAAAACATGCTAGCCCTCAGTGCCTCCAAAACCAACAGGGTTGAACCTTTCTACCTGTCACTCCTCATTAAAGGCTTCTAGCTAAATAATTGTATCATAGATTCGGAGCCTCAGACAATGTGATGCCAACCAAAGTTACAAATGCTCTAGGCCTCACCTTGACCCAGGTAAATGGAACACCTCTACTCAATGGAATCCAAACAAGTGCCATTGGTAGGAAGAATCAAAGATGCATAGGTAGCACTAGCTGATTTTCCAGACAAGAAGGTGCTCCTAACCATACTGGTAGTAGACATCCCAACATCCTTTGGTATGCTATTGAGTAGGAGTTTCTGTAGAGACCTGGGTGGAGAGATAAAAATGGATTGGTCATCTACAACTATCCCAGTAAAAGGTGAGATGAAGAAGTTCTACCAAGTAAGAAAGATGAAGTTCACAGTATGAAAGTCTGATGATCCGAAAGCAAACATTCTCTTTCAAGATTGTGGGCTAGGAAACTACTTCCTCACATCAAAAAAGAGGAGAACTTGCCACTTCTCATGGAGGAAGAGGAAGATCAAATTTGGACAATGGAATTTGATGGTAGTCATTCCAGTGTGGGCTCGGGAGCTGGTGTAGTATTGTACTCTCCTTCCAATGAGTTGTACCCATTTCCTACAAGCTGCAATTTGATAATACAAATAACACTGCAGAGTATGAAGCACTACTCTTAGGCATGAGTGCAAAAGAGGACATGGGAATCAAGAAAATGAGATGCCGAGGTGATGTAGAGGTTGTAGTAAAGTAGGTCCACCAACAATATCAGGTGAAGAATCCAAGACTCGGCATTACAAAAACAGAGTGTGGGACTGCATTGAATCTTTTGATGCATTTTCCATTGAAGCTATTCCAAGGGAACAAAATGAAAAGGTTGATTCTCTTGCAGTGTCAACTTCCCTAGTGACACCTCATCCTTCTTTTGGTAAAGACAAAGTGACCATTGAAATGGTATTCAGGCCTAGTGTACTAGATAATGCAAATCATTGGCAAGTCTTCAATGATGATAACCAAATTCTAGCCTTTTTAGAGAAAAGGGATAATTTCAATAATCTCTTCTTTGAAGGAGGTGAAAATCCACACCGAGAAGTAGTCCCCAAAGAAGAGAAAGAAGGAATTGAAGGGATTGATGATGAGGGAGTAATCAAATTGAAAGGGAACAAAATTCCCAAAGGCCTAGTCTCTTTAGAAGACCTCTTTGACAAACATGATAGATTCATTCAAGAGAAAGAAAAGCAATCTTCTCGGTGCCCAACTGATTTTGATAAAGAAAACATTGGTACCTCAGGAGGAGCCAAGGATGGTCAATATTGGAAAATGTTGCTTCCTAAAGAAAAAGAAGGTTTGTTGCATTACTCAAGAAATACTCAAGATGTCTTGGCCTACTCTTATGATGAACTCAAATCCTTCCAGCCAAAGGAAATGCATCACTCAATTCCTTTGAAGTAGGGTGTTAAGCCCTTTAGGAAGAAACAAAGGCCATACAACCCAAAGATTATTTGATACCATCAAGGAGGAGGTAATGAAGATGCTTAATGCAAGGATCATCTTTCCCATCCACCATTCAACGTGGGTGGCTAACATTGTGCCAGTGTGGAAGAAGAATGGTGAAATAAGGATATGTGTAGATTTTCGCAACCTGAACCAGGCATCACTAAAGGACAATTATCCTCTTCCTATCATGGACCATATCCTGCAAGTAGTCACTAGATCTGAAATGCTTTCATTACTTGATGGATTCTTAGGATATAATCAAATCAAAGTGGTAGAGGAGGACCACACCAAGACAACCTTTACAACACCTTGGGGCACTTTTTTGCCTACAACAGAATGCCTTTTGGCCTAATCAATGCAGGAGCTACATTCCAAAGGGTGATGGATTTGGCCTTCAAATATCTGAAGCATTGCATTGTCATATATCTTGATGATCTCATAGTATTTTCAAAGAAGAGGGGAGATCATATCTATCACTTGGAACATGTACTTGCAAGGTGTAGGAAACATGGCATATCACTAAATCCAAAAAAGTGCATTTTTGGAGTCACAGAAGGCAAGTTATTGGGGCACATTGTGAACAAACATGGAGCACACATTGATCTGAGAGGATTAGATCCATTCAAGCATTAGCCCTACCCACAAGCAAGAAAGGAGTTCATTCATTCTTTGGAAAGGTGAACTTTCTCATTTTTGTGCTTGAGTTTGTTGAGTTGATGAAGCACATCACTTCCATGATGAAACCACAAGAAAACTTCAAATGGAACAATGAAGGGAAGGAAACATTTGAAGAGATCAAGAAATCCATTGCCAAGGCTCGACTCTTGTATCTAGATTTTAACAAAGAATTCATCATGTATTGTTATGCATCAGAACATACACTCTCTGCCATTCTCATTCAGAAAAATGATGAAGGCGTGGAAGCACCTATTGCTTTCATGAGTTGTCCTTTGAAAAATCATGAGCTAAAATACAACCAATTGGAGAAGCATGCCTATGCAGTGGTCAAGGCTGTAAAAAACTTTAGGTTTTACATCCTCAATTCCCATACGGTGGTGATGGTCCCCGGCAAAGTGCAATCAAGTCCATCTTGACACAAGCAGGATCCCAGAGCTAAAAGAGGAAATTGGATTGCAAAGACTCAAGAATATGACTTGGAGATTTGACCCTCCAATCTGGTAAGGGGAAATGGCTTGTGTAAGTTGATTGTTGAAGATGAAACACTCAAAGTTCAACATGGTGAAGAAAATTGTGCTTGCTCAACTTGTTCAGAAGACAACCCACAGGTTCTCTTTGTCACCACTATTGATGAGTGGTATGTTGATATTGCCTATTACCTGACTTATGGAGAATGCCCTCCCCATCTTGATTACAAGCAAAGGAGAACACTCAAGCTGAAGGAAACTAAATTTGTAATCTGGAATCATCATGTGCTACAAAAGAGGCCTGGATGGTTGTTTCCTCAAGTGCGTAGATAAAGAGAAACAAGAAAAGTTTCTTAAAGCATACCATGACCAAGCATGTGGTGGACATTTTTAGCAATGGTCACTACACACAAGATCCTCTCGAGGAAGGTATTATTGGCCCACCATTTTAGACACTCAAGATTGGGTTTCTAAATGCAAAGCATGCCAACAGTTTCATTGGAAGACCACAACTCACTGCATTACCACTCAGGCCTGTGGTTATTAAAGAACCATTTCAATAGTGGGGGATGGACTTCATTGGTGTTCTGAACCCTCACTCAAGCAAGCATGGGGCACACCTATGTACTCACAACAATAAACTACTTCACCAAATGGGTGGAAGCCATTCGGCCAAACAAGCCAACATTGAAACAATATGCAACTTCATCAAGGAGAATATCATAGTCCATTTTGGAGTGCCACAGAAGATTGTAGTAGATAATGCTACCTATTTCTCTTCAAGAGAGCTGACCAAGTTTTTCTATAGCTATGGAATCTCCCTATCTCATTCTTTTGACTACTATCCACAAGGAAACAGACAGTTGAATCAAGCAACAAGAACATTGTGACCATTGTCCGCAAGCTTGTAAATGAGAATCAAAGGAATTGGCACAAAAGGTTGTATGAATGCATTGTGGGTGGATAGGATCACTCCCAAGAAGGCAATAGGTATGTCACCATTCCAACTGTTGTATGGAGTCAAAGTAGAAATTCCTCTCACGATCGAGATGCCAGCTCTCAAGTTGCTATAGGAAATAGAAGATGGTCAGTACAAGGATTCCATTGACAAGAGGATCCTCTTTCTTGAGAAGCTGGAAGAAAATAGACTCCAAGTGGTGGATCGCATTAAGGAGCACCAATTGAAAGTAAAGAATATTTTTGATAAGAAGGCCAAGGCAAGAGAATTCAAAGTTGGAGACTTCATCCTGCTATGGGACAAGAGAAGAGAACCAAAAGGCAGCCATGGAAAGTTTGATTCATTATGGCTCGGCCCATTCCAGATTCATGAAGCTTGTGGTGAGAACACTTTTCTTCTCTCATATTTGGATGGAACACCACTTGGAATTTCCTCAGAGTGGGAAATACTTGAAATTGTATCATCAAGTGAAAGTGGGTTTTTCCCCCGCCTTGTACCATAGGTGTGTTTCCCTTTCCATTGTGTGTTTTGTTTCCCTTCTTTTGTCATGTTGTGTGTTTCCTTTTCATCCTTTTGTGTGTGCTTGTGTGTTTCCTTCTTTGATCTTTCTTTCTCAAAGTTGTACATGACTCTGCAAGGCCCAATGGATAAGGCACTAGTCAATGAATTATAGAGGTCTAGAGATTGAGATTCTGGATTCCCATGTCATGTCTTCACTATGCTAGTCCATGTCATGTCCCCAAGCTAGAGCCAATTGTTGTCACCCTCAAAATCCCCCCCTCATTTTTAAGTCAAATTCAAAAATTTTGAGCTCACCTCCCTCAGAAGTGTTCAAGTAAAGTTGGAAGTCTGAAAAGATAGAGAAATTCATGCTTTGAAGTTGTTTAAACTCTCCAGTCTGTGTGGTTTGATAAATTTTTGTTTTCCTATGGACGCATGAAAATTTTATTGTTGTCCTCATTTGAATGAAATTTTCAATCTTTCTATGGCCATGGATCATCGAACCTTGTATTGTTTTCAATTCCTTGGTTTCACGAAAGAAATTTGAAAATCGGGCGTGAAATGGTGGAGTTTTCTTTCTTCTGCATTTTTCCATAGTTGTGAATGATGGGTGTTTTCTTCCCCATCAAATTTTGGCCCCATTATCCATGGGTACGTGGACATATCTAATTGGGATGGGTCGGTGGAGCAATTTGTGTTTTTGAGCCTTTTTGTAAAAAGGGCTAAAAGTCATAAAGTGACCCATAACCATGATCATGTTATGAAGGAGAAAGTAAAATCTTGAGCCCCTCATTGGAAATTCAAAGGAGAAAGTCATCGGGAAGAGAATTCAGAGAACTTTTTGTTTTTGAGTCTTTATGTAAAAAGGGCTAAAAGTCATAAAGTGACCCACAGCCCCAATCATGCTATAAAGGAAAAATTCAAATGTTGATCCCACATCAAAAGAGTCAAAGTGGGGAGGTGGATCATCGGGAGATTTGAGAATTTGAGCCTTTTTCATTAAAGGGGCTTAAAGTTAAAAAGTGACCCGCAACCCCACCAAACACAAAGGAAAAAGTCAAATCTTGAGCCCGCATGGAAAGTCAAAGTGGGGAAGTGAGTCAGTGGAGAAATTTGAGGTTTTGAGCCTTTTTGTAAAAAGGGCTAAAAGTCATAAAGTGACCCGCAACCCCGATCATGCTATAAATGAAAAAGTCAAATATTGAGCCCACATCAAAAGAGTCAAAGCGGGGAGGCGGGCCTGTGAGCAATTTGTGTTTTTGAGCCCGCATTAAAAAAGGTAAAATTATAAAAGTGCCCGTGACTCCTCTCCAATCAAGTGAAGCCACATGTCAAGATTATATCAAAAGCGGAAGGGCGGACCAAAAATGTAAAAAATGCCAAATCTCTATAAAGTCACAAAATGCAAAAGGCATCCTCCATGCCCGCTCCAGTAAATTTCTCCCATGGATGACTTTGGTTTAAAGTTTCAAAGGCAAGATGAATGGTTCAAATTCAAAGTTACAAAATGAGTGTAAAAACTGCATTATGAAAAGTCTAGTTTTTCCGCCATTGGTGTTTCTTCGCGAATCAAGAATCTGAATGAATGCGTGAATGATTGAAAAGATTGTAAACCGTTTCTTGCTAACAAAGAAGAAGTTGTAACCATTTCTTGCAAGATATTTAATGGCTTCTTCATGCCATTGTAAAGGGTTGGCAATTGATCTTGTAAACTCATGAGTGCATTGTACTTAGAGAAAGCAAAGGAGATAGCCATTTTCTTCTACTTTCCTCCATTCTCAAATTTCTTTCCATTCCCACATTATGTAAAAACTTTGTTTAAGCATCAATACAAGAAGAAGGATTTTTTAGCCTCTTTGATGAGGAGATTTTAGAAACTTTGAGTTTGTTAATCTTATCTCATCTTGAATCCACAAGTTTGTCCACCCATTTTTGCCAACAAGTTGTAAAGGTGACCACATTTTCTTCTCATAATTCCAATTCACGAAGTAGAGGAAAACCCACGTGACAAAGGAAGAAGGTGCGAGAAAGAAGAAACATCCATTGAAGACTAAAGAAATCTGTGGAAGACTGAAAATTTTTCCAAACATAGCAAAAATCCATAGAAGCCTATCTAGAACCACGATACGAAGAAGACTAGAAATAGAGTGTGGCGTAATCCAATAGAGTCATGACCAAAAGAAGTTTTTCGGCTAATTTTGTAATAAAAGATATTTATTGTACTTAATTAAAAGAATATATGTGTAGCATGAAGCATGCAACGTGTGGATTGTAGAAGAATATAGAGAGTATGTAATATAAAAGAAGAGATATTGATATATGTGAGAAATATATGAGAAGTGTGTAAGAGAGTAATGTAACCTATCTTGAGATATGGATAAATATTGATGGTTGATGCATATATATATATATATATATATATATATATATATATATATATATATATATATTGTTATGTTATACTTCATTCTTGTATTCATCTATTTGAATATGATTTCTATTTCCTTGCACATCCTTAAGGGAAGGGCAAAATTCTTAGCCCTCACATTCACGTTGATGCTTAAGGTCAACACAAGCCCATCCAATTCTTCTCCCAATCCAAGGTTTTCAAGGAGTACATGGAGGAGAAGGTTTTCTTATGATTTACTTATCTTTCCGTTACGCACTAGTTTTCAATGCTCACAACTTATACTAGATGTTGATACGTCCATTGTTTAATGTTACAAAGTGTCATTTAAGTTTTCAACGCTCACTGACTTATACTAGATGTTGATACGTCAATTGTTTAATGTTACGATTTCATTTAAGTCGTGATATGCTCCCTTCTAGATCTATACATGACTAAATTGACATAGTTTTGAAGGTGAGCAGTCTCACATGACATAGTTTATTGCATTTGAGTCTTAGAAAAGAAAGTATGGGTTTGTGTTTCATTTCATGATTTACATTAGACATTATATACATGGGAAATATTATGTATATGCATATATAGTGTTAAATCTATGCTTCTGTTTGATTTCATGATTTACATTACATTATATATATTAAATAAATAATGTATATGCATATATTCTATTCATTTGTTTTTGTAATGTCATTTACATCTCTTTGCATAAGGTTTTATAAGGCAAGTGTAACAAGTTTTCATTGGTTTTTCATCACATTATTTTATAAATGTTTATTCAATTACAAGACCTACTTTTGTGTCTTCAAATGCTTATTAAATCAATTATGAGATGTTTGAGATTATGTGCTTCACAATAAAGTAAGGATTAATTTGTGGTATTTGTGTAAAATAATAAGGTACTAGCTGTTAACGTGAAATCACAACACCCCAAATGAGTTCTACGGGTCTTCTTTTCTAAGGCGGGGTCATCTAGTGTGATTTGCATAACATGGGACCATCTCTCAAGTTGTGGGACTTGCGGACATGAGATGGCCCT
Organism: Taxus wallichiana var. yunnanensis; assembly: GCA_018340775.1. Classification (NCBI taxonomy): domain Eukaryota; kingdom Viridiplantae; phylum Streptophyta; class Pinopsida; order Cupressales; family Taxaceae; genus Taxus; species Taxus wallichiana. The sequence continues at coordinate 818,788,937 of CM031240.1, forward strand.
CCAGAAATATGGATTCTTCTTCCCGATCCTAATGCTAAACTACTCCTAATGCAAAAATGATGTCTAACTACACCTATCCTAACAACGTCAAGGAGACAGTCAGAGAGAAAGTGCATAAAGACGGAAATCCTACACTAACGAGGTGATAGCACCAAGAAAAGGGAAGCGAGATATTCTGTTAAGGGAGAAAGAAATAGAAAAAATGGAGATGAGGGAGGTCAGACAGAAGTGACACGGCCTAGATCTGCAAATCATCCATTAAACTCCATGAAACACAACATCCTGCACTTGCAAATGTGAAATACATGTACGAGAAAACCAAGAAAAAAGGGAGAGGTGTGGAGAAACAACAAAACGATGCAAAGGGTTGAAGAACACCATAAAAACACATTTTTATTGCTCTAGAAGGTGCACAGACCATTACATTTTTGGAATAGAGGCACAAATACACTATCCAGGTGTAGGAGAAGGTTCGTTGCTCAAAAATGGCATCGAGAAACAAATTTGATAGAGTTTCCCTATGCCTGGAATGTCTCTCTCTTTAAAAATGAGAAGTGTTACAATATATAGAAGAATAAGAGAGGGGGAGGAAGGAAAATTTGGATCTGCTCCAACCACCATGAGATACGCATTGAATATTGCCTTGAAATCTCAACCACTGAATATCAATGCCTTCTGTAAATCCGCCCACAATATGTCACTTCTAGTTCCCCAGCAGATCGAATCGAATCGAATCTGGTAGTTGAAGAGATTGGATTCTGCGTTAATGGCCTAGAATAATCTTCTTCATTTTTCACCTACCATGGCCACGCGGCAGCCTGACGCTCTCGTTTGGGCTTCCCTTTTGATATGGGAGACACGGCAACTAGATTAGAGAAAAAATTAGGTTTGCGGGTCCACAATTTATCTTTTTCCCTTTTCGCGAAATGCAAAACTCAAAAAACCCTAGCGGCCCAAAGCTCCTCCTTTTGACTCTACTTGACCATTTTCCCCTTGCCTCCATTTTGTCCTGAGACACGTGGAGATGCGGTGCTTGTTTGAGCTTCTCTTTTTTGGATTCACCTTTGAAGGAGCGCCATTAGGACACATGGTTCCCTCTGTTGGCTCTGCTCCTTCATTTTCGACCCTACTATTTCATTTCCAAGCCCATCTGTAACCTGTTTGATGAATTTAAGGCACGGGTTCACTTGACAGAGCCGTTTCTTCTCTTTCTTCTTGCACAGGGTCGTTTAAACTTTCGCAGGCCCCACCATTCCATTGTAGAGTCTACCGCAAATTTTTGTCATCTGGGATGTGAACTCATGAGTCTGGGTCATTTCCTTCATAATTTCCTTATGTGTAGGAGTTTTCTTGACCAAATTTGCCGAGGAATTTGGGATAACACTAAATATGTACAAATATTGTTGTGCATGAATTAGTTATATATTTGTTCAAAGTATAATAATAAGAGGAGTTTTTGTCACTCAAATTTGGTATCTCAACACAATGCTTGGGATTTTTAAAAATAAAAATCAAGAATTTTGAACTGTTGAATGAATTTAGGCAGGGCATTTTTTTGTATGTCTTGTCCGGCCAAGAAGTAAATCACGGTCATTACAATATATGATATTTGTAATTCTGATATGTTAAGGATCGAGCCTCAAATTATCATCTGCTAAATGTCCCGAGCAAAACAATAAATTTTTCTTCCCTCTTTGAATGAATTTTTTTATTACATATCCACATTACTGACCTTATAGTAGAGACAATCATTTTCCATTTTACTTGTGGCAAAAATTTCTATTAACAAGCGTATTAGCTGAGATGAGGAAGATAATGAAAATATTTCCTATTTTATGGTTTGGTTTTATGATTTCATTGTGTCTTGGGGTTAGATTTATTGAATGGAAAGAGTGAAATATTCTCTTTCTCTTAGAAAAAAATTCTTATTTCAGTAATGAAAAATAAGATCAACTATTTGCCAAAGTTTTGCTACTTGCAAATGATCTTGAGAAGGAAAATGTTGAGGTTGTGGTGCAGACCATAAAAAGTAACATGGCATGGTTAGAAGATGAAGTGATGAAAAACAATGTTGTGCTTTTAGAAAAAAAAATTGAGATTTTGGTATTGATTTCAAGGCATTCGTCAAGCTTTTGCATGGGAAAAACCTTACATAAATTTGAAACATTTACATTACTGTAAACTGTAGTTTTTGCGCCATTGTTTACAATGCAATATTCATTAATAATGACCAAGACATATCTGCATAAAATTATAAAGTCTTGGCTACAAATCCACAAGGAAAACTCTTACAAATGATACCTATTATTTCCTAGGAGAGCATGGAGAATGGCATAAGATAATGGTCTATAAAGATGACACAAAACCACATGATCGACCCTATGTTTTGTGGTTATCAAATTCAACAACTGTAATGACTTGACTTGGGATGATGAGTCCACTCCACGTATCCCTATCTCTAAAGTGTATCAAGACACAAAGAAGATAATTCACCTTAAATTGAAATGTGTTCTAACTACCCATAAATCACAAGGGAGGCCATTGTTAATAGTAACTTGTTCCACCCCCTTTTCTCCAATTTAAATGATTTCCAAAAATAGTGTGTCATTTTGTGGTCTTGGTTTTTTCGCCTAACAAAAGTGCATGGAAATTACCTTTGTATTAGTATTTAGTGGAGAGAGAGTCATACAATCACAACCACTAACAAATTTTATATTAAACCACTTTCTTGCTTTTACAAATATGTATTACTTCACATATCATATCCTTTTAAAAAAATATACCATTTCCTTTTCATATATATACAAAAGTAAACATAAATATTTTTATAAACAAGGTCTTTTTATCCAATATGAAGCTTACACATATTTCTTGGCCTTAGTTACCAAGGATTGAAGAGAATTTTTCCATCAAATTCACTCAAGGTATGATCCCGACTCTTGTTGTTGTATCATTGATGCTAGCAGATTTTTATGGCTGTTGTTGCCAAAAATGTTATTGAGAAAAACCATTATCGTTAAGATATTGCTATATATAATAAAAATTATCTTGGTAAGAATGATTTTAGACAATATAGTTTGACATGTATAAAAAATGTTCCTTGAATAATTTATCCTTCCACCATATAGCTCTCTAGACATACAAACTATTTTACAAATCCCTTTAGGGTCTTCATGTACCTCTCTAGCCAAAACATCCATCATGTGTTAACTACACTTTCCATTTGAATATCATCAACCAAATGCACTAATAGATGAGTTTGAGAATTCATGAAAGAGGTAGGTAGTTCCTTTTCTAATTTGCAAACAATATCTACAATATTTTCTTTCTCCGCTCAATCCTTGTTTTTGATATCTTTTTAAGATAACCACCTATTTTACAAACAATGGTAGTCATGCAAGTCAATATAATAATGTTTTTCATACAAATGGATGAGTTGTAGTTGAAATAAAAATCATATTACCTCAAAAAATTGAAATTTGATATATTATATTTAGTAGGTCAGGTGGAAGATTACAAAATGACCCCCTTAATGCCAAGGGAAATATATATTATATAAAATAAATAAATTTGAATATGAATATAAATATATAAATAAATATGTTCCAATATTAGGTTTTCCATCAAACTTATTTTTATTTTTAACATAGTACTCATGTTCCATCAACAAGAACCTTTGATGGCCTTCATATATAACCTTTTTGAGATCTTTGGATGACTTTCCACATAGTTGATCATCGTACCTTAGAAAAACACAATTTCCTTTTGTTGAGATACCTACATAGAAACGATCAAAAACTTAGAGTAAATGATCAAAAACACACACACACACACACACACACACACACACACAGTATAATGACAAACACAACACACACACACACACACACACACACACACACACACACACACACACACACACACACACACACACATGCGCACACACACACACATGCGCACGCGCATACGAGAGAGAAATATATATGATATTTTTTTATTTTTAACATACATAAATACCGAAGAAATAGGCATCATAGGAAAACCTTGAATAGTCCAACATAAGATATTATAACAAGTGAACTTCCTCTAACCAATGGGTTTTGAAAGGTCATACATTATAATTCCATCCCATAATTCTTACAACTCATCAATTAAAGGTTCAAGGTAGACATCCATATTTTTTGTTTTTTGTTTACCATGTACTAATAATGAAAACATTAAATGCTTCTCATGAATCATCAACCATGGACGAATATTATAGTTTATCACAAGTATTATCCAAACAGAGTATCTAGTTGGTGTACGGTAAAAGAGGTTAACACCATCCATTTCCAAACCAAAGCGTACACTACATGAACTCTATTTGAATTTTCATGCCACAATTGTTCAATGTGCATCATTGAATTTGAATACAAAGGAACATTCCAAACTCCATTGTTTTTTATTTTCTTGTGATGTCATGACATTAAATTTTTAAATAACTTAAAAAAAAATATTCTTAGGTCTAGGAATTATTGGAAAATGTCACAATACCTTATTTGAAATGGTGAGGCCTCTCACTCCTTATTGAAATCGTGGTTCCCCACAATCAAGATAATTCCATGCATTGTTATACTCATTCCTAAATAGAATTCAATATTTTGTGCATGCATCATAATTTACATAGACAACCCCTAATTTGATGATTTTTGTGCCTCTTGTATGATGAGGTAAGTGTGTCTTTTCAAGAAAGCAGACTACTTTTGAGTAAGTGACAATAATAAACAAACAGAAGTCAAATAATAGATAATGTAAAACAAATGAAATATATATTAAATGTAAAATATAGTTATGAAATTATGACCAAAACTCAATAGATAATTCACATTGATGTTTAACCATACAAACTATATACAACTAAGTTTTTATGCTTTCTATTTTCATACATGTTACTAATAATTTCTCTTTCGGGTTAGAGGTCACTAAGGTATCTTTTACGGGAATGGATTACTTAAGTGGCTCATTTTAGGATAGGGGTATGGTTATTCACGTAACCATTGGGTTAGGGATGATACATGGAAAGAGAGTAGTTTTTAGTCCCATTCATGTTTTTATTTTCTTCGCTCACCTTCTTATTTTCCTCCATTATTTCGACACCTCACTTTCTCATGACCACAATTCTTGTGTCTTGCATTATCTTTGTTTCTCATAAAAATTACTAACACCTTTTAACATTTCCCTCCCTAGTAACTCCATCGTCCATGAGATGATTACGTCATTGTTGTTTCAAATCCTTTACCGAAGCCTTCTCCTATGGGAAATGACGTCAATATAAATACCTAAAATGCACCCTAGCCACTTATCCATCATCACAAAATTATAAGGGAACTCACCATTATATTTTCCCTCTTGCATTAACTTGCATCTGCTCGCTCATCTCTTGGATTTATTACATCTTGACTCTTCACTTGGAGATCCTTCTTGATAGGTTGTCCTAACTTGTAAGGGTTACTTCCCTTTGGATATGTGATCATAGCGGCCCCTGTACCTCATTTTATTCTATTTTTTATGTGTCGGTCTTGGTGTGTCCCTTACTCATTGCCTCGATACCCTAGTTGAACAGATGATAAGAGTGCATGGTGTCTAAACATAGTTTTCCGCCATACATCCTTGGTGAACCTGATGTGAATCTTATTTTTACCTTCTGATTGATCACAACTCATTAAAAGCACCCATTTTTATTTTTGTCTTGTTTCACTCCTTAAAATTTAGAAAAACCCTAAAAATCAATCTTTCTAGATGTCTTCATCCCCTATGTCAGTCAATACATGCGAATGGTCGATCATGTTTGTTCTATCCAAAATTCATTACGAGATGCCTTCGACCCTTTGAAACCCTTTTTCGGGGCCAATTGTGTCGGTATCCTATTTTTCTAAGCTTCTTGGTTTGGATCAGCACTCCATCATGAAGTATCTTGTCCTAGGGCTCTCAAACTCGATGAATATTCATTTCTAGAAACAAATCATTCAAAGTCCTATTTTCCTTTCTATTCATATTGTTGTGTGATAGGAGCTAATAGAAAAAATTATAACACCTATAATGAAACGTCTTAGGTGATGAAGAGGAAGAGATTCAAATTGAGGACACCTTTGATCTTCCACCTAAAATCCAAAATTTCCTTGATAATTTTCCTCAATATAGGGGGAACCTGAGTCAGTAATCCATAAACATCTTCTTGAATTTGTATCTGAGAAACTTGAAAATAGGGTGGATAGTGGGAAGGCTACTATGGTAGGATCATCTGAAAAATGCCTCTAGCTCTAACCCCACTAATCTTATCCTCCATCTTATAGAAAAAATGAGTGAAACAAACTGCCACTACAACCCAACTCCTCCAAATGCAAACCAACATGGTTCAAATGGTCAACCATCCTAACCCGGGATTTGGGGGTGTAATTCCCCCTCCCTTACCTAATGGACCTAATGGGGCACCTATTTCCCAACCTCCCATTCACAACAAAGTCTTGTGGGAAGTCCAACAAGAGCCTCTAGTACCCTACATTGCTAGCATGGATATTGGAGGTATTGCCCCTTCTATTTCATATGATGGATCAACCGATCCCACTCTACACATTAAGGCCTTTGGAAATATTTATAAATAATGGATCAAATTCAACTCTTATGATGCCACTAAACTTTTAGCTAAGACTCTTACTGGGGATGCCTTGGACTAGTATCACACTTTACCCCTAACTCCATAGTGGAGCTAGAATATCTGGTAACAACCCTAGTTAATGAGTTTCAATATCATGATTTTCTTGAAAATAACATCAATGCTTTCATTAACTGTCAAAAACATGAGAATGAATCAGCTCAAAAATTTATCAAATGTTGGAAGACCCTATCTACTAAAGCAAAACATAATATTCCAAATGATAGCTTATTCCAACTCTTCCTTTGAGCTCTAAAACCTCACCTTCAATATAAGGTTAGGTATTTTCTCCTACTTCCCTGGATAAGGCTTTTGAACAAGATAAGAGATAATATTTTCTCATTAGGGAGTTCGAGAAGGTTCTTCCTAAAACTCAAGCAACCAAACAAATACAAATTCTCCAAAGAAAAAAGACCAAGAATGCAAAAGATGACAAAATCTTAGATACTATTCCTCTTATGGATTTTTCAAATAGGAATGTCTTTAACATTGATCAAAAATCTAATAATAGTAAAAACCAACTTATTATCATCCATTGACCAAAGATGAGTTGAGATGATGCATGCCTAAACCATTTAGTCAGATCCTTGATCCTTCTTGACCTATCCCTCAATGGCATGATGAGAACAAATTCTATTGGTGGCACGCCAATTGGGGTCATTCTCACAAAAAAATCACACCCTTCATACAAATGCCATCACATTATTCTTAGGCCCTCAATTTGACCATGATGCCATCACTAGAGAGATTTTTTGAAGTAGTCAAGGCTCGTGATGCTCAAAAGTAAAAATATCATTACAATGCTATCAACCAAGCCAATGAAGAACTTAAAGTTTTCTATGATCCTATGCCTAATCACAATTCAGGAAAAAGCTCTAAGAAACTAGAAAATGCCACAACAAACATGGTTGATCCTAATTATCCTCCTGAGAACATAGTTTCCATAAATTATGTGAGGCATGTTATAGCATATATAGAACCTGAATACCCTCCATCATTTCAGCATTGAACTCACAAAGTCATTTACCCTTGTGTTTCTCAAAATTAGACTCCCAAAGATAAAATTCCATATCTTATAGATGTCATCATCCCCTATGAAAAAAGCACTACTGAGGGTTGAATGCGTATGAAACTACTTCTCCAATCACAAATTCCTTCAACCAGGCCGATGGCTTTAAGCATAAACAAAATTCAATTTTTGAAGTATCTTTAATCACTCCCCCTCCTTATGAACTTGTTTTTGAGTATCCTCAGCTTTGTCCAGATTTTTCTCGGTCCAACCACGATGAGTGGGATCCTTTAGAAGCATTGTCTCAAATTCCTAGTCCAATTCCCTTCTTAGAACTCATGCACACATCACCTCACCATGGTGAGCATATTATGATTGTGATATTTTACATGAACATCCTTTTCCCTCTTACATTGGGGTAGTCTCCTACATTACATGATTTGGAAGAAAGCATCTGCCATCAATGTGAGCAACTTTCTATTTATACAGATCGTACCACTAACACTCAATCTTGTATTTTTTTCCCTGTGGCTACCATGATTCTCGATGAGCTCTTTCTTTAGGTAGATGATCCTCCACTTTTTATCTCTATACAAATTGGTCAAAACATAGTCAAGCGTGCCCTCATTGACAAAGGTTCCAACACTTGTGTGGCCTCTTTATACTTCATTAAAGCCCTTGGCTACTCAATAGACAACCTCAAAACCACATGTACTACTTGTCAGGGGTATGATTATCAGTAGATGCCTCCCATGGGTTGCATTTGGTTTCCTATCACTATTCCTCCTAGGACTATACGTGTAAAAGTCATGATCTTTAACTTCCCCTATCTTATAATATCCTCCTCGGTTGACCTTGGACCCATCGTATGTGTGTGGTCACCTCTTCTACATATCAATGTGTCAAGTTTTCACATCAAGGGGCAATCTATAAGATTCAAGGTGATCCAAATCCTTGGAATTATGAAACTCTACAACAAAAGGGGACTTATAAATTCCCAACCCTTCAAGAACTATATCCTATCATGTTCCATGAATATCAACGCTTTAACTATCTTGTTGAGTCTCTTTGTGGCAATGCGGGTCATCCAAAATTGGTTGGGAACACACCTCCCAATCTTTAAGATTTTCATGATGACGAGTGAAAAAATATTATTGTTATGATTAATACCTCGATCTACTTAATATTTTCATATCCCAACTTCCCCTAACTTTCAACTTCTCAAGAAGGAGCCATCTATCCCTGTCACCATTTCACGTACACCTCGACCTCCACTAGAAAAAAATTTCAAATAGAAACCACGGTTGATTCTTGTGTAATATACACCACTACCCCTGATTACAATGATGGTTACACCTTAGACTATCCCCATTTTTCTAGTTATGCCCAAACTCTAGAAAGAGAAATCCGCGTTACCAAAGCACCTTCCGAAGCACACTCACTCAAGATGTGAATGTAATTCTTGTACAAGAGGACACATCACAGTCAATCAAAACTCCTCCTAGTACATCAGTGCCTAAGCCTCTAATATCCCCACCGGCCTCGACCTCTCCTCATGGATCCATTACTCAACTACATGGTATACCTCCTCGAGATAGATGAAGGGGGCATATACTAGGATTTAACTATGAATTTTATGATTTTATGTATGATGAAATGAAAGATCCATCAACATCATCCATCCCAACCCATATCAGTCACTCACATCCTCCCTTACCTCTCACCTTTGTGGCCCCTCAACCTTATAGGGCAGAGCCATATTGTACACAACATGAGGCTCCAGGGCATGATGTATCTCATTGTAGAGCTTACAGAAGACACATGAAAAAGCTCAAAGATGAGGTTAGGAGAGATCAATCTCAAAATACTACAGAGGCTTCTACCTCAACCCCATTGTATTATTCACATCATGGCTATTGCTCGCATATTGATGCAGGATTTCAATTCATGCATAGTAGTCCCACATTTCTCGAGTCCTCTTCACGTGGAAACAAGCGTAGAGATGAATCATCTCAGAGCCACCCACCTTCCCCTAGACCATCTAGACCACATCCTACATATGGGCTTTGGCCTCACCCTGAGACCCACCCCACTCTTAATGACATTCGGTGTGGTATCCTCACTTGGTTGGAGGACCGAATAAACAACACTTTATTTGACACATGGTTTGATGTCCATCGATAGGTAGATATTATGCAACATGTTATTAAGGACCTCATGACTCATGCCTGAAGTCATATTTTGAACCAAGTAGATGATATCATCACCGATACTCTATAATCATTCACCCCTCATGGCTAAGAATCTCCTTTAAAATTACCTTGATTTCATCTTTGGCCTAAGCTCTCACCTTCACTTGGGCTCTCAAACCCCCTTGGGTTTTACACATCTCCAAACTATTTTACTCTAACTTGGGCTCTTCACCCCACTTAGGTTTATTATTGCATCTATTTTTCCTTGACATCTCCTACCCTTTGGAATGTTGTAGTCTTGATTATACCTATTTTGGATTTGATTCGTCATGACCTTTCCTATTTAATCGTTGCGGTCTTGTGAATCATCGTTTGGGTCCTTGAACTTACTTGGATTTATCTTCCTTCCTACCATCTTCTTCACCTTAATATCATTATTGTTCTTCCTACGCATCATTCACCAAACACCATAGTCATCATAATAATCATATATATATATATATATATATATCAAATCAATTTTTATACATCAACAAAAATAAAATCATGGTCCATCATATTACATTATCAATATCTAGGTGGTTCAACCATCCCCTTTGTCGAGGGTCTTTGTGTGCTTTATGTCGAGGGTTCCGCCCTAGATGCTTAGGTTGTGCGAGCTAGATACTTCACCCTAGATCAAGCTCAAAAGGCATATCCTTATTCTCTCACCGAGATATGCATCTAATTTATTTAATATAAATTGAATTAAATTTAATTGCGGTGTAACTACTATAGTGTATGATATAAAAATGCTAATATAGAGTAAAGATGCAAACAAACAAGCATGTACAATTATGAAACCCTAAGAAAAAGGAGATAGAGTGACTTAGCTGATTTTGAATGATCCGAATGTGATCTAGGTTATATGACTACTAAATCATTTGGAAAGAATGTCGTAGATGCTCGGTGATGGTTATGGACTCTGAAACTGCACAAGACAGAAGCACCTAGGAGAGGACAAGAGCGTTTGGCGCTAGTATCTAGATCTAGGCGTTGGTGTCTAGGTAAATGCTACATATCTGGTTCTTTCAGGGTTGGATGATGTTTGTTGTCCTTTTCCATCTATCACCTTGGATTCACTATTTGATCTGTTAATGTACCTATAACCTACAAGAAAATATTTCACCTACACATACCCACAAACTACATCAAACCTAAAAAATAAAAAATGCAAAATGGGGAATCGAAATGACCCTGTGGCCACTCGAAGAGTGAACTTATGACTAAGCATTGTACTATATCTCAGACACCATGTAGTTATGTGTGAGATTTTTTGTAATGATGCCTTAGGATTCCTTTGTGAAATTTGCACAAATGATAGCAGTCTAAATCTAGAATGTAGAAAATGTATAAAAATGTGTGAAATGGAGTAGAATAAACTTTCCCTCCTATGTTGTGTATGCATAAGTGATGAAATCCATATCCCTTGAATGAGTGTGTTAGATGGATGCTTCTAAGTACTTTTTGCCTTTGGATGCAAACTTAGATGATAGTATGTAATGTTTAGTGCTTGGTCATTTATTTTTAAAACATAACTATGTATTTATATGATTCCCTTGTTTGAATTTTGTAATTGAAAACTAAAAGGCCAACCCAAAGTAGTAAAAAGTAATTAAGAAGTAAAAGGGTTCAAAAAGGATAAGAAAAAGGTAAAGAAGGACATGAGCACCCAAGAGGACAAGATCACCTAGTGTTAGTGTCCTAACTAGGCACTAGTGTCTCGAGGCCATAGAAAGATAAAACAGTTAAATGTTGGCAAGAGTGTAATATGTATAAAGCCAATAAAAGTGTAGAAGACAAAGTAAAATGCCAAAGGGAGTTGTTAATTACTAGTTTTATTTCTTTAGAATCATGTAAATGCTAGCATGATTTTAGGACCTAGGAATGTACCCAAGTGCATATATTTTGTGTCTAAATTTTCCCCTCCTTTATGTTGTTGATCGAATACTCAAGAACATAAATTAGGTAGAAGATGTTTACCTTGTAACCTTGTCAGAGAAAGTGTGTATGATGATAGTGTACCGAGTGGACAAGTGAAGCGTAAACTGATAGCAATGTGAAGCATGAAGACTAGAAAATGGAAGTGGACTCTAGGGGTGAAGTGTATGCGTAGTAGCATGTTGTGTTTATTGATATGAGTTTATCCTTATTATGTATTAAGGATAGACATGTAAAATAAGAGCAAGAGAGTATTCAAAGTTCTATATATGAGAAATCAAAGTGATGCATGTGTATAAGTACGTAAAAGTGTGAAAGTATGTAAAAGGAAAGTGTGCACCTAATGTATAAGAGTGTAAGAGAAAGAAAAATTATCCTAATTTTCTTGCATGTGTTGGATTTATTTACGAATGGTGAGGTTTTGGGTGATCTCATGCCAAGAATGCTTTTTTTGGGAAATATCATTCCAAGAGAAGAGTGTTGGGGAAATATATCTATATTTTCTCTCCTTCCATGATGCTTCCCGAATAAGCACCACTGCAGATGGTACATATCGATTTGTTCCGATTGTAACAAAATATACTGATAAAATAAATTTTGTAACTGGAGGAAAATGCCTATTACTGTAGAACTATTCTGAAAAATTTTGGAGATTATGTTGATCGAGAAATTTGACTATGTTTTCCCAGCAACATAGGCACTCGGGGGACACAAGCACCAAGCGCTAATGTTTACTATTGGGCATTAGTTTCTTCTCGTGTTTTAGACCCAAATCAGTTTTTGGGCTGCTTTGTGACTATGTTCTTGTGTTGATTTTGTGTTGTGTTGTTTTGTAGTGTAGTTTTGAGCTTTTATAGGATGATTTTTCACCCAATAGATGCCCCTCGTTTGGGGTGTATGTGACAATTATAGGAGAATGTAATCCAAATGAAAGGATAGGAAGTTGATGTGCATATATGAATTGGATTCTCATAGGGGGTAGGGGATGTTCTTGTTAGAAACCAAGGCACATGAAAACAAGAGAGGTTATTACAAGTGTTAGTTCAAGAAAAGCTAATATGTAATAGAAAACAATGTAACAAGTAACTATAAATTCAAGATATATTACAAACAATAGGTTTTAAATATGGGATATCACTCACAATGTCACAAAATAGACAGGACCGAAGTGACCAAAGTCATATAATGATCACACAAGACATATGGCATAGCCCTCAAACAATAGCATATAATAGCAAATAAAGAGGAAGTAAAATGTGTCGAGATAACCATGGTTGTATATATTCTGCAAGGAAAATATTACACATGATTCACCCATTAGTATGTTAGAAAGATAAATAGTATGTCGAGTGTGTATATATCAATAAAAAGAAAGTTCTAGTAAGAAGAAGTAGTAAATGATGAAACAATAAAACTTGTAATGTGTGAGAGTAGTCAAGGTAGATGCCCCTAGGAGCCTTGGTGGGACTATCAAGGGATTCAATGGCAAACATCATACATCATGTAAAGAGTTATAAGATATATACATTCACTTCCAAAGGTCAAGTGAACACACATGTGTATATGATAAAGATAATGACATATTGTGTATATCTGTCAAAGCATAGAAAGAAAATTACAAGATGTAAGTAGGATAAGTTAGCAAGAATAAATGCAACCAAGATATGCAAGGTGTGTAGATGGTAGGATAATTGTTTCCCCCATTGAATGTGTATGAGATGAGGTTCATTTATAAATTCTCCTCAACAATAAAGAATGAAACATATAGCAAGACTGTGGCATTGACAAATGAGTGTAACACATGAGAGTAGATGATAGAAATATATGTCATGAAGCACAGAGTGTGAAGTGTGCATAATGTGAGGTTCATGGATGAATTAGCCCTCAACATCAAGTTTTAATTGTAGAAAAGAGTGTTTCATCGGGTTATGATGGTACAATGTGTGTACCAAAGGTGTAGGAGTGTTGAGAAAGATTAGACATAAAGCATGGAGCATGAAGTGTAGTAGTAGACACTAGAGATAGTTGATAGTGATAAAAGGGGGAGAAAGTGTGATGCCCCTAATTTTTGTGAGAGGTGGAGAATCAAGTAAACTCATCCAAGATATTTTCAAAGTGTCAAGGTTATAGCATGTAGGATTTGGATTAGAGACCTGGTATGTAATAGTGTGAGGTTAATCATATAAAGAGCCTATGTAACATAAATTATACATACCCATAACATATTATTCATCAATAAAAGGAGGTTGTGGATAATCATGTGCATACCAACAATTGATATTTTGTGTATATCCAAGGAATGAATCATTATATATAGAGACATGACCGACGGGCATAGGAAATGTGATATTAGTATGATTAGGATCAAGAGTTCCACCAATATAATCGAGCCAATATTTTACAAGTGTGAGTGGAAAGGAATGGTATGCATGTGCTAGGAATATTGATAAGCGGGAGACATGAATGCCATATGTAGCAATGATGAGGACATATCCATGATATAGATGAGGAGAGTGGGGTTAGGGAGGAGATCAGCGAGTGTGAATCCTAACTGTGCTAAGCCTTCATTTGTACAAATAGTGTCAGAGAAAGTGGGGTCAAATGGGATATGAGGCTAATAAGATTCATGTATAATTAAAGTGCAAGTGAAGGGATCAAGCTACGGTGTGGAGTGTACTGGGGAGATGAATTAAGTGGGTATGATATCCAGTGTATGGATGGTTCCCTAGAAAGGTATCATGGTAGGAGTGGAAGGAGGAGATTGTTTGAATTGATATTCACCAAGGCCGATGGCAACAAAAGTATCATAGAAGTAGGATTCATTTATTTCAAGGTGGGTAAAATTTAGGTTACTGCAAATTGTCATTATTGAGCTTTATGACATCAACTTTGTCATCGAATCATCAATGCTAGCATTATTGTGTTGGATAGAATTATCAAGGATATTAGCATGACTAGATCTAGATGTAAGGTTTGGAGGAATAATGATAGGTGATGTAGTAGTAGTGTTACAGGGGAGATGAGGTGGGTGATATAAATTCACCGGTATGTGTAGGGATGAAAGGGAGGTCCTGTGGAGGTAGCGGTAGTAGTGAGAGCACTAGGTTGGTGACATTATATGTATTGATTATATGGTATGAAAAAGGATGTAGTGGAGGTATGGGAATTGTAGTGACTGGATCTATGCAACATAACTTAAATGGGCCAGGGTTAGTAGAAACGTTATGCTTATATCCATCATGTAATAATTTGACACACCGATGAACTATAAAAGGAACATGTACCTACATGACATGAATTCATGGTCTATAAAGTAATAAATTGAATTTAAACGATGCATCGATGACATAGAATAGAGTGGGAAGGATTTTAGGTCCAACTTGTAAAGGTAAGGTGATGGTGTCAATGCATGTGTGAGTAGTGGAATCATAGTCGCGAATGAGAGTAGAGGATTTAGTGATTAAACTATGAAATTTATAATTGTGTGAGTAATTATAAAGCACATAAATTTAAAGCATAAGCATTATCAATGAGTACACGTTTGATATAAATGGACCTGATAGTGGCGGTAAGAAGTAAAGGTGCAGGAATATTGTTAGTGGCAATATGTGGGATATCTTCACCATTGAAGGATATGTTGTGTGGTAAGTTTTTTAGAGATTGAATACAATGGGTAAATGCAACATGGGAGTTCCTTCTTTAAATATGTATAGATCGTAGAGGGCAACCTCTAAGGTATGAAGACAATCTAGTGCACTTCATAAAAGATCATAAAGAGAAATTTTGGCCGATGTATTTTTGATTTTTTTTTAATGATGTCATATCCTTTATATGTCGTGGTAGGAACTAAAGAGGTAATATATGGTGGGAGAGAGACATGTGGGGCTATAGGTGGTTGATTGTGGCAAGTGGTGACTACATTGATAGTTGGATCAGACATTGGAGTAATGAAGCGGGGAGGATGTTGAATACGCATTTACATAAAATTAACAACAATGGCAACCATGCCTAAAACCTTGGTTGGAGCATAAGATGTATAAGAAGATTGATCAATAAATTCATAAGAAGGGGATAGAATCGATGCATTCTCATAAGGTAGGGTTTGAATGATGGGGTTCACCAAAATTATTTAATCTAAATTGAATTAAATCTAATTCCAGAGTAACTATTGTAGTGTATGATATACAAATGCTAATATACAGTAATTATGTAAGCAAACAAGCGTGTATAATTATGAAACCCTAAGAAAAAGGAGGAGATAGAGTTACTTAGCTTATTTTGGAGGATCTGGATGTGATTTGGTTTATGTGACTCCTGGATTTGACTAGAAAGAATTTAGTAGAGGCTTAGTGAGGGTTCTAGACTCTAAAACTACATAGTAAGAAATGCATGGGAGAGGATAGGAGTGTCTGGTGCTAGTGTCTAGATTTGGGTGTTGGTTTCCAAGTAAATGCTATGGATATGGTTCTCGAGGGTGGATGGTGTTCGTTGTCCTTTTACATATGTCTCTATATATTCACTATTTTATTTGTGAATGTACATGTAACCTACAAGAAAAGAGTTCACGTGCACATACCCACAAACCGCATCAAACCTAAAAAGGAAAATATATAATGGGGATGCGGATTGACCATGCTAATCACACCGAAGATTAAACTTACGACCGAGTGTTGCACTACATATCATACTCCATGTAGCTCTATATGTGAGATTGTATGTAATTATGTCCTAGGATCCCCTTGTACAAGTTACATAAATGATATCAAAGCTAAATCTAGAATGTAGAAAATGTATAAATGTGTGAAATGGAATAAAATAGACTTCCCCTCCTATGTTGTGTATGCGAAGTGATGCTGACCCTTGTCCCTTGAATGAGTGTGCTAGATGGATGTTTTGAAGTAATTTTGTGCCTTTGGATGCAAGCTTAGGTGATAATATGTAATGCTTAGTGTTTGGTCCTTTATTTTGAAAACATAATTATGTATTTATATGATTCCCTTGTTTGAATTTTCAGTAATTGATAACTGAAAGGCTGACCCAAAGTAGTAAAAAGTAATTAAGAAGAGAAAGGGGTCCAAAAGGATAAAAAAGGTAAATAAGGATAGGAGCACCTAGGAGGACAGGAGCACCTAGCACTAGTGTCCCAACTGGGTGCTAGTGTTTGAGGCCATAGAAATATTAAATAGTCAAATGCCGGCAAGAGTGCAAGATTTATAAAGCCAATAAAAGTGCAGAAGACAAAACAAAAGGGAAAATGGACTTATCAATTGCTAGTTTTCTTGCTTAGGAATCATGTGAATGCTAACATGGTTTTAGGACCTAGGAATGTACCCAAGTGCATATATTTTGTGTCTACACTAGTCTTGTGATCCTCTCCAAAATTCTCCCAACATTTTAAATGTGTGGTGCTGCTACTCGAGAACTAGGGTACCCCGTACCTACAATAAGCTTCACATCATCACATTTCTGTTGTCAGTGTATGTTAATTCATGTGCATCCCTCCATCTCTATAGTGTCCTGGAATCCTCTCCAACCAACTAAAATTATCCCACTAACTCACCGGTCGATGGTGTTGTATCCCATGACAAGGTATAACATCAATCGGGTCCAGGATCTCATGGTGTGCACTCTGTATGATGAGGTCTGCCAAAACAAAAATTCACTAATGAATCCATCATAAAATACTTATCAAATATAACCATCTACATAAATCATCATGGTGTGCACTCTTGATGATGGTCTATCAATGAGTTTCATCTCCTTTTTCGTCTCTCTCGCAAAACAAAAATTCACTAATTAATCCTCTCATAAAATACTTATCAAATATAACCATCTACATAAAATCATCACACTCATACCTATATTCCCATCTCTCTTGATGATGGTCTCACCATCTCCACAACTACCCAGGACTACCTCATCCTTGTCAAATCAACGAGATCTCCACACGACATATGTGCCCACTATTTCGGGAACTAAAATCACATCTCTCTCTATGGCGGGTCCTAGGCCTATCTCACAACTATAGGACCATCTCCATCCCTAATGACATCACATAACCACCTCCTAATTGTTGAGTTGTAGAGCTTAATTGCTTCACCGATATACTTTGCAGACTTGTTGGAATACAGAGTCGGCGTCATCGATGCGAACCATCATCGGTCACCCATGGACCGATATCGGTCATGCAAGGAGTGCCGACATCGTTAAGGCTGACATTAAGGCTAACTAGCATTGGTTTCCTATGTGTGACTATTATAATTAAGTTGCTATGGGAATTAGATCTATCTTTAGTTGTAAAGTGAGTCTAATGGTTGTAATTGCATAGCATAAGCTAAAGTGCTTTAAGATTGTATATGCATATATAAGCATAAAGCTAGGGTGTAGAAGATATAATTCAATTGAGAATAGAAAGAAGTTTCCTTTGAGAGGAAAAAAGAGAGATTTGTAAAGAAAGTACATGACATCTAAAAAGGTTTGGAAGATTGCAAATCTTCATTGTATTTTTCCGTGATGATAAATTGGTTGTTTCTTGGTGGAAGTAGCCAACAACCTTTGGGTGAACCACATTAAATCTTGTGTATTGTTTCTTCTTGTTTATTTATGTATTGATTATTTTATGCTTAGATATGATTAATATATATATGTACAACTAGTGTACTAACCCCAAAACCTGATAATAAAGCATATTTGTTTAAGGGTTGTGTGTGTTGATAGATTTAATCACAGAGGATTTTGATTGAGTGGGATAAAAGAAATGGGAGAAGAAGGAAAATTTAGAGTACATAAATTTGATGGCCATGACTATTTATTATGGAAGATGCATGTAGAGGATTATCTCGTATCAGAAATATTTATACTTACCATTGGATGAGAAGGCAAGACCCTACTAAGATGAATGATGAAGAAGAATGGAAAATTCATTATAGAAAGGCTCTGGGATCTATAAGATTGAGCACAGCAAAGCATCTATGGCTTTGAATATTACCGAAGCAAGATCTACGGTAGATTTGATTAAATATTTAGCAAATCTATATGAAAAACCTAGTGCTTCAAATAAAGTTTATTTGATGAAAAAATCGTTTAATTTAAAGATGCAAGAAGGTGGATCTACATCAATTCATTTAAATGATTTCCGATCTATTGTAAATCAATTAAAAACATTTAGTGTTTTATTTGAGGATAAAGTGAAAGAAATTTTATTATTATTCTCTTTTCCAGATAGTTGAGATAACTTGGTAGTGGTTAGTAATACAACATCCATTACTAATGTTTTAAAGTTTGATGATGTGGTTAGTATAATCCTAAATGAAGAAATACGTAGGAAAACTACTTGAGAATCATTATCTGGGAATTATTTGAATGTAGAAAGTTGGGGAAGGTAGAAGGAGATATCCAAGAGAAATAATAATTAGAAATCAAAGTCTAAGAATGGCATATCTAAATCCAAGAGGTAGAGGTATAATCTTTGGAATTGTGGAAAGAAACGTCATGCAAAGAAGAATTGTTGGTTTAAGGAAAACAAAGAGAATGTACCAGAGAAAGGTAAAGAGGAAAATTTTGTTACAAAAGAGGTAATTAAAGATGCCCTAATTCTCTCCTTGGATGATAAAATTGAGTCATGGGATTTAGATTCAGGAGCTTCTTTCCATGCAACCCCTAATAAGGGTTATTTCAGAAATTATGTCCAGGGAAATTTTGGGCATGTTTATTTAGGAGATGATGAACCATGCAATATTACGTAAAGGTGATGTTCATATTAAATTAAAAATGGAAATACATGGATATTAAAAGATGTGAGGCATGTTCCAAGCCTTAAAAGAAATCTAATTTTTGCAGGAAAATTGTGTGAAACTGGTTGCATGGTTACACTCACAGTCAAATCTTGGAAATTTACCAAGGGATCTCTTATTGTAGCAAGAGGCAAGAAGGTATGATCATTGTATTTGTCTACCTGTATTACTAATTCATTTTCTATTCTATCTACTTCAAATTTAGATACAAGCATGTGGCACAATCGGCTAGGCCATATGAGTGAAAAGGGAATGCAGATCTTAAAGGCAAAGGGTAAGTTATCATATATGAAATATGTAGATCTTGATTTTTGTGAGAATTGTATTTTTGGAAAGTAGAAGAGAGTGATATTTCTCAAAGTTGGGGCAACAAATAATAAGCATAAATTATATCTTGTACACTCAAATGTGTGGGGACTAGACCATGTAGCTTCTCATGGTGGATCCCAATACTATGTTACTTTCATTGATGATGCCACAAGAAAGGTATGGGTTTATTGTATTAATCATAAATCTAATGTTTTTGAAACTTTTAAAAGATGGAAAGCCCTTGTAGAAAATGAATCAAATTCAAAGTTAAAGTGCCTTAGATCTGAAAATGGTGGTGAGTACTACAACAAGAATTTCAATGATTATTGTTCAGTAAATGGAATACGCAGAGAAAGGATGGTTCCTAGAACACCATAAGAGAATGGTGCTGAGAGATAATGAACATGACAATCATGGAACGATCTAGAAGCATGAGGATACATGTTAGATTTCCCTTATAGTTTTGGGTGGAAAAAGTAGACACGACAATTTATTTGATTAACCGTGGACCTTCAAGTGCACTTGAATGGTGGAATACTAGAAGAATTTGGACTAGAAAAGAGGTAGATCTTTCTTTTCTTAGAGTATTTGGCTCAAGAAGCTTTTGTGCATATTGATAAGGAAAATAGAAATAAATTGGATGCTAAATCCAAAAGATGTACTTTCATTGGTTATGGCTCTAGTGATTTCAAATTCCAATTTTGGGATTTATAAGGTTCTAAGATAATTAGGAGTCGTGACATTGATTGGAATGAAAAGAGAATGTACAAGGATCAAGTTTTGGTACCCAAAGGTGAACCGATGGAGAATTTTGTGGATGAAAATGAACTCTCGGATTCAAAATTAACACCTATAGGTTTACACAAGAATCGAGTAGGATTGGTTTGCCCGATTGACATCGGTCCCCTATACCGATGTCGATTCTGAAGATACGAACCGATGTCGGTTAGTTGAACTGGCGTTGGCGAAGGTGAGGTGACCAAAGATCGATCAATATCGAAGTAGATACAAATCTACAGGAAGAGAAAATTGAGCCTCGGCACCCCAAATCTCAAAGTAAGAATGTCACAAAGGGTAAGTAGACCTCCAAAAATATTTTCACCTTCCTTTTCTTATTTATTATTGACTGATAGTGGTGAACCAGAAAGATTTGAAGAATCAATACAAGATAAATCCCACAAGTAGTGGGAGCATGACATGAATGAGGAGATGGACTCCTTAGAGAAGAACCAAAATGGAATTTGGTTAAGTTGCAAGCAGGTAAAAGATCATTGCAGAACAAGTGGGTTTACAAGATCAAGGAAGAAGAGGGTGGACAAAGAGATACAAGGTAAGGCTTGTAGTAAAGGGATTTGCACAAAAATTATGTATTGACTTTGGTGAAATATTTTATCCTGTTGTTAAGATGACTTCTATTTGTACTCTATTGAATTTAGTTGTAGAAGAGGATTTACATTTAGAGCAACTTGATGTCAAGATGACATTTCTTCATGGTGATTTAGAGGAAGATATTTATATGAATCAGTTGCTTGGGTATGAAGTCAAGGGTATGGAGAAACTTGTGTGCAGATTGAAAAAGAGTCTATATGGGCTCAAGCAAGCTCCAAGGAAATGGTATATGAGGTTTGATAGTTTCATGCATGAGCATAATTATTTTAGATGTGAATCTGACCATTGTGTTTATTTCAAGATGCTTGGAAATGGGAGCTATATTATTTTGTTACTATATGTGGATGATATGCTTATTGTAGGATCTAGTATGCAAGACATTAGTGAGCTTAAAGAAAAGCTATCTCACACATTTACAATGAAGGATTTGGGAGCTGCAAAGAGAATCCTTGGCATGCAAATTCACAAAGACAAGAAAAACAGGAAGTTGTATTTGTCTCAGGAGCATTATATCAATAAGGTGTTGGAAATGTTTAATTTCTAAATTCAAAACTGAAACTACACTTATAGCTAGACACTTCAAATTGAGCAAAGATTAGTGTCCTACATCACACAAAGAGGTTGAGTACATGACACAAGTTCCGTATGCTTCAACAATTGGGAGATTGATGTATGTTATGGTTTGTACCAGACCAAACATTGCACAAGTAGTGGGAGTTGTGAGCAGATTTATGGCTAATCCAAGTAAAGAGCATTGGAAAGTAGTGAAATGGATTCTCGGTGTATTTGAGAGGGACATCGGCATGCGGTTGTGCTATGGAGGGTTAGATATTTCTTTGTGGCTATGTGAGTGGCTATGTGGATGATTTGGATGGCAGGAGGAGCACCACTGGATATGTTTTCATAGTAGGTGGCATGATAGTTAGCTGGATTTCTAGATTACATAAGGTTGTGGCTATGTCTACTACAGAGGTTGAGTATGTTGCAGCTACAAAAGCTAGCAAGGAGATGATATGGATGAGCATGTTCATGGAAGACTTGGGAAAAGAGTAAGAGGATTATATATTGTACAATGATAGTCAAAGTGTGATTCATCTGGAAAAGAACTCAACATTTCATCCTAGAACGAAAAACATTCAGTTGAGATATCACTTCATACGACAGGTATTGGAGGATGGGAAGTTGAAGTTAGAGAAAATTCATACAAATAAGAACCTTGTGGATATGTTAACGAAGTTGTTGGCAAAGGAGAAGTTGAAGCTACACTCCACTTCTATTGGTCTTTGATTTTGAGACTTGAAGAGGGAGAAACATACCAAAGGAAAGGAACAGAGGATGGAGTTATACGGTACAATGCAACAATTTATCTCCAAGAGGGATATTATTGAGTTATGGAGCTTAATCGCTTCATTGGAATGATTTTGCAGACTTGCTGGAATACACAGTAATCGGCGTTAGTTGATGAACCATCGTCGGTCACCCATGGACCGGTATCGGTCAAGCAAGGAGGAACCAACATCGGTTAGGGCTAACCGACATCGATTAAGGTTAACCAACATCGGTTTCATGTGTGTGACTATTATAATTAAGTTACGGGAATTAGATCTATCTTTAGTTGTAAAGTGAATATAATGGTTGTAATTGCATAGCTAAAGTGCCCTAAGATTGTAGATGCATATATAAGCATAAAGCTAGGGTTTAGAAGGTAGAATTCAATTGAGAATAGAGAGAAGTTTCCTTTGAGAGAAAAAAGAGAAATTTGTAGAGAAGAAAGTACAGGACATCCAAGAAGGTGTGGAAGATTGCAAATCTTCATTGTATTTCCTTTGTGATAATAAATTGGATGTTTCTTGGTGGATGTAGCCCACACTAGGTGAACCATGTTAAATATTGTGTATTGTTTCTTCTTTTTTATTTCCATATTGATTGTTTTATGCTTAGATTTGATTAATATATCTGTACAACCGGTGTGATAACCCCAACACTAATCACTACATCTTGTGTTGTCTTAGTTATGGTCCTCACTATCTCTCCTCTCTAGTGCTAACACCAACTCCTACATCACCCACCTATGGGTCCTGGACGAGGAGGTCATCCATCAAATCCCTCATCTAAACTCTCTACTTCAATAATATATGGTGAGCCATGATATTCCCCACCAATTTTCTCTACCTCTAGCCATATCTACTTACGGCCCGTACTCTCTAGGGATGCAACACTGGTAATCTATCCATTGTACTAGTATCCTCCTTCATATATTACCATCAGTAGGATGGAAGTGGTTGTACCATGGTAGGCTCTGGATACCCAAATTGTTTGGGTACCCTATCCATTGGATGAGTCTTTACCTAATATAAATAGTGACCTGTCACCTCCTCAACTACCTCCAATTCCTCTGCTTTGGTCCAACCAAGACACTGAACAACATTCCCTATATAGGGCTCTCATATGACCTCATTTTGATGTACCTATTGTAGTGGTTGATTCCTTGGAATTTCTCTCACTATCGGCCCTTGTGCCCACTGGAGTACTCTGGGGGCATCTAATGATACAACTAATGGCATCCCTACAGGCCTATACATGGGAAATCTCTCATATATCTAAACTGTCAATAATATCACGAGACCTATCTTCCTTTGTGCCCTTCTCTCGGACCCTATATAAGTCGTGCACCAGCCTAGACCCATATAGTGGTCCCCCAACTGAATAAAACATCTTGCTCAATCACATCTCTACATACAACCACCAAATACAATGGAATGGTCCCATATTCCTTGTGACACAATATGTGTGCCACGATAATGCCCATAACCACCTTCCTGGATAGTCAAAATATCTACAAAATACATTATGTTTCATCTAACGCTTAAGCATCCCCTCATCATACAACTCAATTCTTATGGCCCCATATGGCTAGGATCTCCTCTATAAAATATCCATGTGTTAGTGAAATAATTTATTGATATGAAAAATTAGGCATTTTCACCAATCCTCACGGGACTACGCCCTTATGCATTGAATGGTACATCTCCCATTATTGAATTTTTTGGGTTGGAAAAATAGTTCGAGGATCATACAGAACACTTCTCCTTATAGAGAGTAGTGTAGCTTCAACTTACGGTGATAAGGGGTGAAGGAGAGAAATTAGGAAATGAAGGTTATTGTTGTGAGTAGGCCAATTACAGAGTTCACACCCAATAACCATAGTAGTTCAAAATTCAATTTGAAGAAAGCATAATGAATCCATTTAGTGAGACGAAAAAACCCAGCCACATAGTTATTAGATTCATTTATCAAAGATACAAAGATATTTCTTGATCACCATACTTACAAAGTGTATAAGAGATAAAATAGAGGAACAAATGAGAAAAGTAAATGGAATAAAAGTATCTTTCATTTCTAGTGAAGAGATGAATACAAAGCATCAATCAATCTACAACAATTCACAATTTCTACCAAGAACTAAAATTCGGGATTTCAGGATCCTTTGGAATGGAGAAGCCATCCCAATTTATAGACTTGTTAACTGACCTTTCATCTCCCTCTACATGACTCTTAGTGTTCTTATTGCACTTGTGACCTTTTAATTACCCCTAGAGAAAATTTAGTATATCTCTTATAAATTTGAGAAAATACTTTTACAAATTACAAATATTGTCACTTAAGTGAATAGGACAAGATACCATAATTATTTACAATGAAGAATTAGAAGAAAGGGAGAGAAGGGAAGAAGGAAAGGTGATTGATTGAACTTTTCGAAGAAGCTCCTTCTAATGAGGAACTTGCTAAGGATGATCACAGTCTCCTCCTTTTGCATGATGCAGACACTTTCAATTATCGAATTAGTGTTTAAAAACACTATTTTAAGACCTCCTAATGTGAGCTTGATATGAACATGAACCTCACCCATGATGATACATTCCTGATCTCACATTGAGAGTGAGGATTTCCCTCTTATTCCTTAGGAATTCACAATTTCTATTCACGAAGCTCAAACCTATTGATACTTGCATCCCTATTTTTCACACTATGCTACAAGATTGCAAACTATGTCTTTACTACTCTAAGAGATGTGAGATATTTCCTAGCTCACTCCTACCTCACTTGTTTTTGCTATCTCAATCAACTCAACCATTTCAAACCACTCATATCGTCCTCTCACCGAGCTCAAATCAACTCATCTCTTGAGATAACTCCAACAAGGGTACTAAAATATGATTATGGATCCAACTTAACTAATGAGATATATTTCCTTCTTAAATGATAAATAAATTGAGTTCTTTACATATTTTGAATGTCTTCTGACCGCACAATGTCCCTATATTTACCTATTATGCCCCTACAATGCTTTGCCTTGCTTCTGGACACAATTGAGCTCAAGATGATGTTTCCAAGACCCATATGGAAGTTTAATTTCTCTTTTTGAGCTATGAGATCATCCCATAACCCTGTGAAGAGTCCAAAAATTGAAAATATGAGTGAAAATGAATCCATCTGCAACTTTTTACACCTAAAATGAAGACTTTCTATTTTTAGCAGGTAAGACCAAGACCTCTTTATTTTGGAATGTTGTTAGGGTTAGCACACCGGTTGTACAGACAATATATCATATCTAAGCATACATGCAAATAAAAGTAGATATTATACCAAAATAAATATACAAAACAAGAGACATAAATCAACACCATATTTAATGTGGTTCACCTAATGTGGGCTATGTCCACCAAGAAACAAGCCAATATATTATCCAAAGCTTTGACAAGATATACAATGAAGATTTACAATCTTCCACACCTCTCAGATGTACAAGTACTTTCTTTCTCTCAAGATTTTGCTTCATCACCAAGAATTCTCTCTCTCACCAAATTTTGCAAGTTCTTTCTAATTCTTGTTAATCATCCCTTCTAAACCCTAGCTTTTATGCTTATATAGTCGTTTATAGACTTAGGGCACTTAGCCATGCAATTACAATCAATATATATAATTTAATGCTAAAAATAGATCTAATTCCCGAGAGTTAATTAAAACATCCTTGCACAAGTAATAGCGCTTACATTACACCTAACCGCTTCTCGGTTCCTCCCTTCTGACCTGATGCTTTAGTCTTGGGTGGTGATGCCTTTGGTTCCCCTAACCGATGATGACGATTCTTGTATTTTCCAACAAGTTTCCATTGCATGCTAAAATGAAGTAATTAAGCTCCACAACTCAACAATCTCCCACTTGGAGATTAATTCTGCATCATACATGTACAACATCCTTCTTGGATCCTTCCTAAGCTTTGTTTCTTCCTCTTCAAGTCTCAAACTCGAAGACCAAGAAGTGGAGTGTAGCTCCAACTTCTCCTTTGGTAATGGCTTTGTTAGCATATCCATAGGGTTCTTACTCATATGAATCTTTTCCGATTCAATTGTCCATCCTCAATACTGTCATATGAAGTGATACCTCAACTGAATGTTTTTTTTTTCTTGAATGAAACACTGAGTTATTTTCCAAATGAATTTAACTCTGATTGTCACTAAACAATTTACAATCACCTTGCTCCTTTCCCAAATCTTCCATGAACCTACTCATCCATATCATCTCCTTGCTAGCCTCCATAGATGCAACATACTCTACCTCTGTAGTAGACAAAGCCACAACCTTCTGCAATCTTGAAATCCAGCTAACTGTCATTCCACCTTCTGTGAAAATATATCAAGTAGTGCTCCTCCTACCATCTAGATCTCCAACAATATCCAAATCAACATAGCCACATAATGAAATATCCGAACCTCCATAGCATAACTGCATGCTATATATCCCTTTCAAATACCTGAGTATCCATTGGACTTCTTTCCAATTCTCTTTACCTAGATTAGCCATATATCTACTCACAAATCCCACTACCGTGCAATGTCTAGTATGGTACAAACCCATAGCATACATGATACTTCCAACTTCCAACTGCTGAAACATATGGCACTCGTGTTATGTATTTTACCTCATGTGATGAAGGACATTGATCTTTGCTCAATTTGAAGTGTCCAGACATAGTTGTACTAACAGGTTTTACATTCTGCATGTTGAACCTTTCTAACACCCTATAGATATAATCCTCTTGAGACAAATACAATTTCTTATTTTTCATGTCTCTATGTATTTGTATGCTAAGGATTCTTTTTTTAGATCCTAAATCCTTCATAGAAAATGTGTGAGCTAGCTTTCTCTTAAGCTCACCAATGTCTTGCATACTAGATCCTACAATAAGCATATCATCTACATATAGTAACAAAATAATATAGCTCCCATTTTTAAGCTTCTTGAAATAAACACAATGGTTAGATTCACATCTCAAGTAACTATGCTCATGCATAAAACTATCAAATCTCATGTACCATTGCCTTGGAGCTTGCTTGAGCCCATATAGGATCTTTTTCAACCAACACACTAGTTTCTCCTTACCCTTGACTTCATACCCAAGCGGTTCTTTGCATATAAATCTCTTCATCCAAATCACCATGAAGAAAGTCGTATTCACATCTAGTTTCTCTAAATGTAAAAATCTTCTACTACGACTAAGCTCAATACAAGATACGAATAGACATCATCTTAACAACAGGAGAGAAAATTTGACCAAAATCAATACCTTCTTTCTATGCAAATCCCTTTACTATAAGCCTTGCCTTATACCTTTTTTTGTCCACCCTCTTCTTCCTTAATCTGTAAACCCACTTGTTACGCAATGTTCTCTTACTGCTGAAACTTAGCCAAATCCCAAGTTCTGGTTCTATTCCAAGGAGTCCATCTCCTAATCCATGTCATGCTCCCACTGAACATGAGTCTTATCCTACATTGCTTCTTCAAATATCTTTAGTTCACCATTATCAGTCAACAATAAATAAAATAGAGAAGGTGTAAATCTTTCTAGAAGTTTACTTACCCTTTATGACCTTCTCACAAGAGTTTGGGGTACCGAGAGGCTCAATATGGACATCCTGAACATTCCTATCCAAATCTGACAATGACCGATGCCAATCACCTCTAACCGACGTCGGTTCGCTAACCAATGTCGAGGTTGGATCCTCATCAGAATCGATTGGTTCTTCTTACCAATGTCGGTCAGGGGTCAACCGACACTAGTTACTGTGTAACCCTGTCGGTAATTATTTTAAATCCGAGAGTTCATTTTCATTCACAAAATTTTTAACCGATTCATCCTTGGGTACCAAAATTTGATCCATTTACATTCTCTTTTCATTCCATTCAACATCACGACTCCTAATAATTTTAGAATTCTCTAAATCCCAAAAATGGAAACCGAAATCACCAGATCCATAACCAATGAAAGTGCACCTCTTGGATTTTACATCCAACTTCTTTCTATTTTCCCTATCAACATGCACAAAATCTTCTAAACAAAAACTTTAAGAAAAGAAAGATCTACCTCTTTTCCGGTCCAAGCTTCCTCTAGTATTCCTCCATCTAGTGAACTTGAAGGCCCATGATTAATCAAATAAACTATTGTATCTAATTGCTTCTACCCAAAATTTCAAGGGCAATTTAGAATGTATCCTCATACTTCTAGCACGTTCCATGATTGTCATGTTCATTATTTTTGCAACACCATTCTCATGTGGTGTTCTTGGAACCATTCTTTCTCTACGTATCCCATTAACTAAACAATAATCATTGAAAACCTTGCTACAGTATTCACCACCATTGTCAGATCTAAGGCACTTTAACTTAGAATTTGATTCATTCTCAGCAAGGTCTTTCCATCTTTTAAAATTCCCAAAAACATCAGATTTACGTTTAATACAATAAACCCATACCTTTCTTGTAGCATCATTAATGAAAGTAATGTAATACTGGGATTCTCCATGAGAAGCTACCTGAGCTGGTCCCCACACATCTAAGTGTACAAGCTCCAATTTCTGCTCCTTCTTAGTTGCCCCAACTTTGAGAAATCTCACTCTCTTTTTCTTTCCAAAGATACAATGCTCATAGAAATCAAGATCTAAATCTTTCAAATCTGA
The DNA here is from genome assembly GCA_018340775.1 of Taxus wallichiana var. yunnanensis. Taxonomy (NCBI): domain Eukaryota; kingdom Viridiplantae; phylum Streptophyta; class Pinopsida; order Cupressales; family Taxaceae; genus Taxus; species Taxus wallichiana. Next base: position 818,818,318 of record CM031240.1, read on the forward strand.
TAACTTACCCTTAGCCTTTAAGATCTACATTCCTTTTTTACTCATATGACCCAACCGGTTATGCCACATGCATGCATCTGAATCTAAAGTAGATAATGCAGAAAAGGAATCTAATACAGGTAGATAAATATAACGTTCCTACCTTCTTACCTCTTGCCACAACAAAAGCACACTTTGTGACTTTCAAGAGTATCTGTAAAAGTAACCATGTAACCAGATTCACCTAGTTGCCCTGCAGAAATAAGATTCCCCGAGGCTTGGCACATGCCTCACATCTTTCAATACCCATGTATTTCCATTCTACAATTTTAGATGAACTTCCCCTTTACCAGTAATACTGCAAGGTTCATCATCACCCAAATAAACATGCCCAAAATTGCCCTGGACATAATTTCTGAAATAACCCTTATTAGGGGTTACATGGAAAGAAGCACTTGAATCTAAAACCCATGATTCAATTCTACTAGCTAAAGAAATAACATGAATGTCTTTCATTACCTCTGATGTAGTAAGATTTGCTTCTTTACCTTTTTCTAGGTGTTGGTTCTCTTTGTCCTTTGACCAACAATATTTCTTTACATGTCCTTTCTTTCCACATTTCCACAAGTAATTCATTTACTTACGGATTTAGATCTGCTATCCCTTGACTTTAATTTTCCATTACTCTTACTCTTAGATCTTTCCTTTCCTCGCCCTGCTTTCTACATTCAAATCATTTCCAGATGATGATTCCTCTATACTCTTCCTGCAAATTTCTTCATTCAATATTATACTAACCACATCATCAAACTTTAAAATATTATTAGCGATGATGTATTACTAATGACCATTACCAATTCATCCCAACTATCGAGGCAAAGAACATAAGAATAAAAGTGTTTGCTTCATCATCAAACGGTATAGCAACCGATTTTAAGCTGATTTACAATAGATCGGAAATCATTCAAATGACTAGATATAGATCCACCTTCATGCATCTTAGAACTAAATAGTTTCTTCATCAAATAAACTTTATTTGAAGCACTAGGTTTTTCATATAAATTACCAAGATATTTCATTAAGTCTACCATATAAGTCGCCTGTAATATTGAAAGCCACGAGATCTTTGCCGAGCTCAATCTTATAGATCCCAAAGCCTTTTTGTCAAAAATCTTCCATTCTTCATCAGTCATCTTCATAGGTCTAGACTTCTCATCCAACGGTAAATATAAATCTCTTTGATACAGATAATCCTCAATCTGTATCTTCCATAATTGATACTTTCCACCGTCAAATTTCTCTACCTTGTATTTGTTTTCTTTTTTCATTGATGTAGCTCCCACTCAATTAGAAAACCCTCTATGAGTAAATCTGTCAACACACAAAACCCTCAAACAAAGCTCGGATACCGTTTTTGGGGTTAGCACACCGGTTATACAAACAATATATCAAATCTAAGCATACATGCAAATAAAAGTGGATATTCTACTAGAAGAAATATACAAAACAAGAGACATAAATCAACACCAGATTTAACTTTGGCTCACCCATTCAGGCTACGTCCACCAAGAAACAAGTCAATCTATTATCCAAAGCTTTGACAAGATATACAATGAAGATTTACAATCTTCCACACCTCTCAAATGTACAAGTACTTTCTTTCTCTCAAGCTTTTGCTTCATCACCAAGAATTATCTCTCTCACCAACTTTTACAAGTTCTTTCTAATTCTTATTAATCATCCCTTCTAAACCCTAGCTTTTATGCTTATATAGTCATTTATAGACTTAGGGAACTTAGCCATGTAATTACAATCAATAGATATACTTTAATGCTAAAAATAGATCTAATTCTCGAGAGTGAATTAAAACATCCTCACATGTAATTGATGCCGATTAGACCTAACATTGACGGTTCCCCCTAATCGATGATAATTATTGTATTTTCCAACAAGTTTCCATTGCATGCTAAATCGAAGTAATTGAGCTCCATAACTCAACAATATCACTTGTGTTTGAGGAATTTTTAGGTTTAATCTATGTTTTTGAAGCATTCATGGATCTCTAGAGGAAATATGAAGGAGAAATTAGTTTCAATGGATTTTATAAATTATTCCGACAATACCTTTATCGCATGCACACATGAAGGGAAGAAAACACAAACTAGAATTATTTGCAAATTTTAGTTTTTACATATTATTGGGAGGGAGTGAAATTTTGTGTCCCAACTTTTCCAAGGGGTGGGATAGATGGGGCATAAAAATCACCCTCACCTCAGCTTTTACAAGTGCTTGAGAGTTGATTTCCCAGTGGAGGAGAGAGAGAAAACAAGCAGTTAGCCCAAGGGCTGAAATTGGGTCGTATGAGGAACTTGGGAAAGGGCTTGCTATGGGGCACATTTTTTGTCCCAAATATCCAAAGGGGATGGCATAGTTTGTGTATAAAAATTCAACCTTACCTGGTGAGAGAACATGGCGAAATGTGGTTTACCGACGCAGAGAGGAGAGGGGGTTCGAAAAATGGCTTGCAGAGCCTTCCCAGGGTTACATGAAGAATTAAAAGCCAACTTGGGCATGGGATGAATTTTTGTGTCCCAAATTTCCCAAGGGGATGGGACATATGTGACAGGAAATTTTTCCCTCACCTAAGAGTGATAAGTGTCACTTCATGATTACACGATGGGAAGAGCTAAGATAAGGTGAGAAGGGGCTTAATTAAAAACTTTGGGCTTTGTTGGAGTCACATGATTATCCATGGGGATATAACATGGAAAATTTTAGTGGAAAATTTTCATAAACTTACAAAAATCGAGGATTATGGAAATTCAAAATGGTGAATAGTATGTTCTTCAGAGCCAACTTATTCGCCAAAAAATTCAATTGACATGTCCCTTATATTATTCATTTCACCTAGATTTTACACATATATAAGAGCTTATGAATGTAATTCGCCACCATTTCAAATCATTTCATGTGCATATTCACCAAAGTAAACATAAGAAAAACCTCACTGCCATTTCTTTGAAGTCTAAAATTTGAGGCGTCCAACTCTAATCCATCCATTTCGACCCGACTAACTCTACAATCTGAACCGTCTAACTCTATTTCATCCAACCCTGAGCCGTCTAACCCTTAGCCATCCAACCCCTAGCCATCCAACCCCTAGCCTTCCAACCCCTCGCCTGTCCAACCCCTCACCGTCCAACCTATAGTCATCCAACCCTTAGTTATCCAACCCTTTACCATCCATTCTCGAGCCTTGGAACATAAGAGCCGCCCTACGGGCCTAAGCGATGAAGCAATCATGGCTACTAGAAATCAAGGCAAGAAGATTACAAATTCAACTAGAAATGTGTGTGTGTGTTAGACTTCAAACAACTATTGATCCGTATATGGTTGTTATCCACTACATGGCTCACAGAATGAATCTAACCTCTACAAAACTATGAGCACATTTGAAAATGTAGCTAAAGTGGAGGAATTGATATGTGATCTCCATGCCTATTATTCTTGCAGATCCTAAGATATTTTTAGAATTTCAAAAATTTGTTATTGGACTAACGAGAGGGAAAAAAACTTCTCAAAGATGTAGAGACCAGATGGATATCTATATACGAACCTACCTATAGAATATATGATGAATATCCTTCACTCGACAAGATTTATGTTTAAATACCGCATGATGATCTAGATAAATCTAAAGATCTATTGTGCCGTCTAACCGACATATAAACTTTACTCACACTCTGCGGTATTTTTCCCATGCCGAGGAGCTTAATATTTTAATGAAGCATGTTCAAGATCGGTCTTTATACATTACAGACTTTATAAGAATCGAGAAGACATGTTTCTTGGAGTCTAGAAAGTTTATATATTTTAGATGGAATTTTCAGGTGCTGCTTTTGAAAAATGGAATGCATTGATAGATTTGAAAAATTCCAAGTGCTTCTTAAAGTACAATATAAATGATCATCTATGTATAACAACACATGGAAAAGAGATTCAACTTCATATGTACCAAAAAATAATTGATATGGCTAACTCAGAAATAGAAGAAGTAAGAGTGACACAAAATTTATATGATGCAGTATTAATGGAAACTAGGAATAAGTTGAGAAAGATCTCTGAATCGTTAGCTAAAGAGATCCGGGAAGGATTTCATTTATATAATACTGAAGAGATAAGTGGAGTTTCTATAGGAGGAATTTTGGAAAGAAAACTACTTAGTTCACAATCAATGGATTTTGCTAATACAATGATACGAAAAGTTTAGCTTCTACAAAACCCACAGGATTACAGTGCCATGAAAAGTATTTGGAAGGATATATGTTATAGTAGTATTCTAAGTGAAGATTTGAGTGAGTATATTAAGTTGTATGAGTTTAATGTCAAATAATGATTATGCGTTCTGTGGAAGATGAGAGGGTTTTTAGTGCACTATCCTTTTTAAAGTCAAAAGTTTGAAACAGATTGGATAGGAATCTAGAAAGTTGTCTCAGATTGTATGTATTGAGTTCCTCAGTGGAGTCTTTTCCTTATGATAGAGCGCTTGGCATTGTGGAATTCACTATTAGAAAGAAGAGGAGTTAATTATAAATCTACCGACCCAGGGGATCAAGACACATCCACAAATCATGCTACTGACTGATTTCAAGACACAAATGAAAGTGTTCCTCCAGGATTCGAATTCACATAGATTTCATTTCTTCTATACATTATTGAGACTACTTATGTATTTCATTCAGAGATTACAACTTTCAATAAATGCAATATTATATTTGTCATTATTTGATCCTTTGCCATTGGAACAACGTCATTATATGTTTCAATTATGCCATTTGTTTTTATGTTTGGTTTTCAAATTCATGCTTTGAAATAAGGACACATTTGTCTTTTATATATGTTAATTTATTTATTTTACATCTCTGACAATTTAGAAACATAAAGTAACAAAACAGTGTAAATTTAAGCAACATTTACATAAACAATAGAAAAGAAACATAGTTTGTATTAACAACATATAGTAACATTGTACAATTCTAACTTCCAAAGTTCTTTTGAAATCAATCTCTCATGTGGCTGATTACTTTATGAAAAAAAGTACAAACTCATAAAGCATTGTCACTAATACTGATTCAAAAAAGGGGTTGTAATAACATATCAAAGCTTCCGGACAAGTTATGTCATATAAGGACACATTACGAGGTCATCCTCTTTTCTGCCTATGATTCAAAATCATAGTTTTCCTTACATATGCCACACGGAATAAAAACTAAAAAAAAGGGCTGGCCACTATCTTTTAATTCCTATGCCAGTGTTGGAATTGTGACAACACACCTGTCACATGGTGAACTTTACTAACTTATCAAATTTTATGATACAGGTGAAGCTTTTTCTTTTTCCTACGTAAGAGATGGAGGAATCTGTTGCATCTGTACAGAGCTAGCTGCTATAACTCCTGATGCTTGAAGATCTCCTGCTATAGTGTTGATATTTTCTAGTATATTCAGCTCCTCCCTCGCTACATCTCATGTAGACAAAAGTGTTACATTTGCATCTGTCTTTTCCTTCAGTAAGACTTCTAGATCCATCTTATTCTCCTTTATTATCCTTCTCAATGTATTTTTTTATTAATAAAAATGAGTTTTTCCTTCAATTGTATAAAAGAATTCAAGATTTTGCGGGCATTCTTCAAATGTGCTTCAAAAATAGTTGCTTCTTTCTTTAAATTTTCATATTTTTCCTGCAAAATAGAAATATTAAATTTTTATTCTATCAGATAATATGAAAAAATATATTGTAGTGCTTATAATATCAAATAATTTTTAGTTTTTCATGTAAAACTAAATTCCCACTCACAATGACTTTTCTTTTTGCATTTGCTATTAAAACATTAGTCTTGTCTTTCGACCATTTGTTATAGTAAGTCTTGTGCTTGACATTGAGATTCTCTAGCATGTTTAGCATTATGTCTATAATTTCATCATTATAATCATTACTATATGAAATTTTCCCGATTGAGCTTTGTTTAGCAAAAATCTGCCATGTTGGTTGGCTCTCTATGGCAGTGAACAATGAATGCCTTTGAGCATGATTATGTTATCTTGTATTTATTTCTTTTATCAAAAATTTTGCTCTTCTCTCCTAAGACCGCACCAAATCCACATCGAGACATTACAACCTATTGAATTGTTGCCCCCATACTATACGATATCATATTTTCTAATATAAAATGTGTCTTTTCATCATCTGTTTGTGGAGCTTGACACTTGGGTGAGGAGGAGAGTCACTGGCCTGTATTACATGCACATTTTTGTTGAGGTAAGTAGATTTAATCATATCGTGGGTGTCAAAATATTTACCCTTGTCTGCATCACCACTATCAAAGCCTAAATACTCCTCATCAAGGGCAATGTTGTTAAAAAGTTATGTGGTTATTACACTTAAAACACCACCTAGTGACAGTCTAGAAAATTTGGTTGTAGCAAGATGAACTATTCTTGTTGACTCTGCAGGAATCCTAATATTCTTTCATGAAGTCCTCCTTTGTGTTTGTACTTGATGTGTTGGAGGAATTGGTAGCCTCCTTACAAGAGGAATATCTATGAAGCCATATTACTGCGTGAAAGCAAACAACAAATTGTTAGAATATAATGGTTGGGCTTTGTAAATGCTAAAAAATTGTAAGGAAACAAAACATGCAAATCAAACTACCGTACAATATACCTTGCATAGACGGAGACACAATCGTGACATTTCGATCTCCACACCTAGAATGAGTTTGATCTTCATCATCAAACTCATTAGTTTTTGAATACAATACATGTAGAAAAGATCAGTAGAAATATTAGAATACATAATCTATATTAATTGTTTGAATTTGTAATTTATTTAAAAAGATAACTTCATTATTCATACAAGTAGTTAAATGTGATGGTAAACATGATGTGCATATCGACCCCCTAGGTCACTTTTGACGAGGTCTTACTGGTGTTGATTCTGCTGAATCCATGTCAGAATTAGCACAAACCTCTGGAGGGGCTTTACCTCTAGCAATTGCCTCCTTATGCGATGTTGTAGCTATAACTTTTCTCTACAAAATAAAATCATACAATTATTATTTTACTCAAAATATTGAAATTGAAATCGTTATAACAAGTAAACAAGAAAAAGTAAGCTGTTACATGTTTTTCTTTGAGACTAAGACCAATCATCTTATCATTGATTGTAGTAGGAATCTTATGTTGTGTCAATTCGTAGTACACTTCATTATAGAAAGCAAGAATAAAATTGCAACAAGAGAATACTGATCTGGGCAGGATAATTTTAGCGGCGAATATTCGTAATATGGCGAAAATTTCATTTTAGGAAAATTTGAAAAGGTGAATTATTCGGAGTGGGTCGGTGTCCTGTTCACCTAAAATATAAAGTATATTTTTTTTGGGGGGTCGGCTTCGCCTTCATTTGAAAACATCTCCTATAAAAACCTATGTGATTCGCCGGGTAGTATACCTCAAGTAGCTTACCAAATTACCAATACTGTGAAATTTGAACTCGCATACCCTTGAGCACCAGAGATTCATATTACTGTTATCCTGTGATTGTTGACGCGTGACAAATGCAGTGTTGACGACGCGGCAAAGGGGAAATATTGACGCGCGAAAGAAAGGCATCGACGCATGACAAGAGTTGTCTTGCGTGTGACAAGAGTTGTATTGACGCGCGACAAGAGGTATACTGACGCGCGACTTGGGCTAAGAAGTGACGCGCGACAGAGGAAGCGTTGACGCACGATAGAGGAAGTGTTGACGCGCGTGACTTGGGGTAGTGTTGACGCACGCGACATCGGCAGTTCACGCGCGACAAGACCTCGAGAGGCCAGCCAGTCGCTTCTTGGTTCTTTTCTTTGATGCGGGACTCTTTCAGAATAATGGAAGGTGCCAGCTCAAATAATACGAATAACCTAAAAGTAAGTAAGAAATCTCAGAAATCACTCTTCAAGTATTTTGGAAACTCTGCGGATACAGATAATGTAAATACCAATCATATAGATGCCACCAAAAAGAATCAGAATACTGATTGTGTGGAAGGTATTATTGAGGTGGACATGCATTCTGCACAGTATCACAGTCAAACAAATGAAACCTACGATAATATGCCAGATCTTGAAGATATTGTTCCTGTTGGGGTGCAACCAGAAGTGCAGCTAGATATCACAGATACAAACACTGAGCAAAATGGAAGGCAATCAATATCAAACTCGGTCAAGAAAGAGGAAACCAGGTGATTGCGATATTGCTCAAAATTCTACTCAAAAAAGTAAAGCATTGAAAACGAACAAGAATATGTGGACCATTGGCAGGACATACAAGTTTGATTGGGCAGCTAAATTTCCATTTATTGAACCTGTACAATCATCTAATTCTGAAGAAATCCCATGTGAATGTACATGTACAATATGTACGTGGAAATTGGGAAAGCAACAAAAAATGCAATTGAAGCTGGACACAATAGAAAAACATTGTGGAAAACAATATTTAACTGTAACAGGGGCGGATGGCCAGAAAATCAAAACACATAGGTGGAAAACTGAAAAGGAGTGCATGCATGTCAGATACGCAGTGGAATATGAGGCAGAGCAGAAAAAACACAGACATCTGTTGGAAAAGGGAGGAACAATCACATCGCATATTGGTAAGATGAAAGAAACAAATCTACATGCAAAATTCATACAATTCTCTACTCTTTTTCAAATACTTAAAAAAGGAAGGGCGATGTCAGATTTCCTTGATTTCAAAGTTTTGTATCAATTTAACGGAATCTTTGAATGTACCTCGAGTCTCATTGGTCTGAGAGTAGTGGATGGGAAATGGCAAAATGCCTCTCGATGATAGAGAAGGAAGATTTGAAAGAGAATGTAAAAAAAGCAAACTTTATCTCTCTTTCAATTGATGAAGTGATAGCAGTCGACAACACCGCATGGGTATGTATCCACATATATACTTTAGAAAATCATATAAGGACTCCTCATCATCGTTGGGTGTTATGAAAATGGTTGAAAATTGCAATGCTGAAAACCTATATAAAATAGTTGTTTCTCATTTGAAAGATGTCTTTGGTATGACTGATTATGAAATTGCTACGAAGTTGGTATGCGTTGAGCGAGATGGTGCATTGTCATGCGGGGTCACCGAGCAAGTGTGTGTTAGATTACAAACAACGGTGGCCCCATATATGCTACCAATTCACCTTTGTATGGCTCTGAGAATGAATTTAGCGTATAAAATGGTAAGCAAACCACGAAAATGTTGCTAAATTAGAAGACCTCATAAGAGAACTTCATGCCTATATGTCAAGCAGCCCAAAGCGTTTTCTCGAGTTCCAAAAATTTGCAATTGGAATTACAGACGGCAAAAAACTTCTGAAGGATGTGGAGACTAGATGGATCTCTTTGTATGAACCAGCATGCAGAGTTCGTGAGGAGTATCCTTCATTGGTTGGTTTCATGCACAAATACCGTCATGAAGTTGATAGGGCAAGGGAACTGTTGTTCCGCTTAACTGATTTGGAGACTTTGCTTACATTGGTTGGTATTCTTCCAATGTTAAAGGAGATCAATACACTGATGAAGCATGCACAGGGCAGATTGATCTATATTGTGGATTTTATACGGATGAGGAAAATGGTATGTCAAAGTCTTGATATATTGTACTGTTCCCAGGATAGTTTTGATGCACCTGTTTTTGAAAATTGGAGAGATTTATTAGATCTTAAAAATCCTAACACCTTTTTGAGATTTAATATCCACGATCACCTATGCATCTCTGTTAATGGGAGGGAAATACCAATGCACATTTTGCAAAAACGTCAAGATATTATAGGATCGGAGCGAGAAGATGTTCTGTGACACGTAATTTGTTTGAGTCTGTGATAGTTGAAACAAGAATAAAGCTTAAAAAATTTGAAACCTTGTCATCGAAATTAGGAGCGTTTACGTAAAGATAAAATTTTGGAAGCCATGGGTGTGATGAATCCGAATTTTTGGAATACAGAAGGTGGCCGTGCAGACTTTGTCAGTAAGCATTTCCATAAATCAATGGGTACAATAATGGAACAATTTACAAAGACGTCAGAGCTCAAGGGTATGGAAATCAAAGGTATCTTGAATGCTGATTTATTAAAGTTTCAGTCAACCAATTTTGCAACAACAATGAGGAACCAATATAAGAATTTAGATCAACCTTCTGAAAGTGGTGCTATTACAAGGCTGTGGCGAGGAATCTATCAAAGTTCTATCTTACAAGAAGATATCAGTGAGTATTTCAGACTATATGAGTTATGCCAGACAATGATTTTGGGGTCTGTGGAGGATGAAAGAGTTTTCAGTGCATTGTCATTTATAAAATCAAAACTGAGAAACAGGTTGGATAAAAATCTGGAAAGTTGCATGAGGTGTTACGTTTCACGATACTCCCTCGAAACCTTTCCGTTGACATGAGAACAATTGCGCTTTGGAATTCCCTTTGCGAAAGAAGAGGTGTAAATAATACATGACTACAAGTACAAATATTCCCAACCTTGAGAGTGTAATTGGCTCTTCGTCACATTCTACAGAAGACAACATCGACTTTGATGAAGCTATTGATAATGGATTGTTTCAACTTTAAGTAGGTATCTTCTTTATCTATCTTTTATCTTTATCATTAAAGATGTTACAGGTCTATATACTAAAAATGTCAGGCAATTCACCCATCTATCTACTAATCCATTTCTCGTGTTGGATTTTTTTAAAACACTGATCTAGCTCATTACCAGTGGCAGTGATGATTTCAACTTTAAGCAGGTATCTTTTTCCCCTTAATCTTATTGTTTGTTACTATTCATTTTTTGACAGAGCAATTGCTCACTGGAATTCCCTTTGCGAAAAAAGAGGTGTAAATAATACAGCTACAAGTACAAATATTCCCAACCTTGAGAGTGTAATTGGCTCTTCGTCACATTCTACAGAAGACAACATCGACTTTGATGAAGCTATTGATAATGGATTGTTTCAACTTTAAGTAGGTATCTTCTTTATCTATCTTTTATCTTTATATACTAAAAATGTCAGGCAATTCACCCATCTATCTACTAATCCATTTCTCGTGTTGGATTTTTTTAAAACAAAGATCTATCTCATTACCAGTGGCAGTGATGATTTCAACTTTAAGCAGGTATCTTTTTCCCCTTAATCTTATTGTTTGTTACTATTCATTTTTTCAGCTCTGGTTATAATTAAAGATGTTACAGGTGTATGTATTTACATTTAGTTAAATACAAAATTTTTATTTTTTGAAAACGTGGGTTGACATCCGTCCGAGGAAGCTGTTACTTCTCGGGACCGTGATGTCAATCTGCAACTCACCCATCTATCTACTAATCAATTTTTGTGTTGAATTTTTAAGACAAAGATCTAGCACATTAAGTGATGATTTCAATTTTAAATAGGTATCTTCTTCAACATAATCTTATTGTTTGTTACCTTACATTTTTTCAGCTCTTGTTATTATTAAAGGCGTTACAAGTCTAATTCTTTATATCATTTACTAATCAATTTTTTGTGTTGAATTTTTTAAGACAAAGATCTAGCACATTACCGGTGATGATTTCAATTTTAAATAGGTATCTTCTTCAACATAATCTTATTGTTTGTTACCTTACATTTTTTCAGCTCTTGTTATTATTAAAGACGTTACAAGTCTAATTCTTTATATTTACATTTATTTAAAGATATTGTTGGTCTATATATTTAAAGTTGTTGCTGGCACTTCTCAGGACTGACAATGTCAGGCAACTCACCCCTCCATCTACAATGTCATGTGAAACAAAGATCTAGCACGTTACCCTTGATGATTTCACAGTAATCTAATACGCAAGAGGTAATTCTTTCCCTTGATGATTTCTTACCAGTGATGATTCTTTCTTGATTTCTTAGAATTATATTTAATTTATTTTTAAATACAAGTCCACATAAAATTCGGGATAAACAATACATTATACGATTTTAAATATAAGTCCACATAAAATTCCTCATCATCCATATATATCATATCATCACCATATCATTATCATATCCTCATTATCATCATCTATCATTAATTATCAATTATCATCATTCATCATCTACGTCCACATACAATTCATGACAATGCAAATAAACAAGAAACATACATATAATTCATGAGAACTTTATGTTGAGCTGTAAATTGTTTTTCAATATTTGAGAAACTTGATTTTATCAATTGTACTTCAAGAAGATCATGATTAATCAATTCAAGGCATAGAAATGGGGGAGCTTCAAGAAAATTGTCTTCAAACATACACTTGAACATTGTATCTTCAGCAAAGGAAAACAAAACATGGTGGTAGCAGGAATCTACTAAAGGATATGTAAACAACCTTATTGAGCTATGATCATATGCACCACCTTAAAAATTTGAAAAAAAAGAGACATTTTTTAATTCAACCACTCCAAGAAGCAGTCCCGAAGAGAATCTCAAGATGTGAATCCTATACAACATATTTTGATACTGATCCATTTTCCCCAAAACATTTTACAATATCTCAAGATGGGAATCCTATACAAATTTAACTTCTATGATTTATCTGGAGAAGGCACTGTATTTTTTCTTTAAAATAGAATTTTCCTACACCATAAGTCTATTAAGGAGAAATCCTAAATAGTAAAGATCTGTTTCAAATCTTAATTGCTATTTTTTCCCAAAGACATAATTTTCAAGATAATTAAAGTCCCACAAGATATTTAGGCACTAAATTTTACATTATACACATTAAATTGATCATCGTCTTTCATCATCATCTATCATTGATTATCAATTGTCATCATTCATCATCTACGTCCACATACTATTCATGACAATGCAAGTAAACAAGAAACATACATATAATTCATGATAATCACCATCTAATCACCATATAATTAAATTCAAATAGCATAGTACAAACTCAATAGTTGAAGTTTTCAAATTCAATATTTAAAGTTTAGTCAATAATAAAAGTTTCTAATTTTCAAAACCCTCTTTTTCTTTAGAAAATTCTGCTCTGCTCTCTTCCCCAATGGCTTCTTCCACTCTGGCTGCACCTCTTTCCCCAACAGCAGAAATAACCCCTGAACTTATAAGATCTTCTGCAGCACTGTCCAGATTTTTTATAATTCTTTCTTCTTGATTTGTTGCATCTCCATGCGACAACAAATTTGGATCAGCAGCTGCTTTGGCTTTGAACAAGATGTCAGGGTCGAGACCATGCTCTTTAATTATCCGCTTTAGTGTATTGTTTTGTTTGTTAACCAAAACAATATTTTGCTTCAAATTTTTTGCTGCGGATAAGTCATTTGTTCTTTCTTTGTTTCCAAGTGAACTTGCAAAACCTTCGCTGCGACTCTTCAAATTTTCATATTTCATTTGCACAAAAAAGAGTAACGTCAATTCAAAATATTAATGTAAATTCAAAATTTCAAATTAACGAAAATGATTGTTAGAATGTAATAGTACTTACAACCGCTCTATCTCTTTCGGCATTTGCGATTGATACCAAATCCTTGTCCTTTGACCATTTGTTAAAATATGCCTGGGCCTCGGCACTAATATTTTCCAATTTGTTTAGTGCCTTATCTAAAATGCCATCTTTATAGTCGTTGTTAAACGTGACAGTCCCACATCTTACTTGGGTAAGTAAGGAATCCATCTTCGCAGGTTGATTCTGGACTGCAGCGTATAAACTATCCCATTGCCAATAATTTTCATAACGACTAATAATCTCATTGATAAGAACTTTAGCCCTTCTCTCCCATTCTATAAGCTGTTGGATTTGAGGAATAATAAACTCACTGACATGGGATTGACAATCATTACCAATTAAGTTCTCCAAAGGAAAAGGTGGAAACTCTTCACTATCTGAATCTGATGCAGACGATCTTGCTGGAGAAGTGTGGGGGCTTTCACCATGACCAAGATCAACTGCTCCTTGTTTCTGTCTTTGGGTGGGCTGATCCTGTTTTTGAAAAAATAAATCAAGATTTAGATAAATAAATTTAAATCAGAATGTAATTAAAAATTGTAAAGCATATTAAAATTGAAATTTGAAGTATACCTGCTGGCCTTGAATCATCTCGCGGGTATCGAAAAAACCAGTTGGGTCATTGCTATCAATGCCCAAATAATCTTCATCTAAATTTATATTGTTCAAAATAGATATGCCCGTTGCGCTGGGCAAGCCACCAAGTGAGAGAGTTGGAATTCGAAACGAGGAGTCAAGGTTTAGTGTCCCACTAGGGGCCGGAGCAAAAGGCATGCGTTTACCAATGTTCTTTTTCACTGTTCCTCTGGTTGGCATTTTAAAAATTAATGGTTGAGTGGGTGTCGGTGCCGTGGTTTGATCATGACTGACATGTGCTGAAAAGTACAAGAAAAAATGAAAAATATTAAAACAATTCATAAAGTCAAAACTACGAAATTAAACGTTCTATAGAAAAGTTGTACCTTGTTGTCGAGGGGTTGTTTTTTTCGGTGCTATGGGTGGCCTTGTAGGAGTTGTACTCAGTGGCTGTTCAGAAGATATCAATGCATGCGACTGTACGGAGTGAGTTGGGGAAGAAGGTTCCATAGTCCCTGCTATTCATCAATATTAAATGTTGTCAATTCATTTTGTTAAAATTTAAATTGAAAAATAAATCTGCAACTTTGGAATTTGTAAATAATATATGAGAATGTATTACTTCTCTGGCATTTAACGAGTTCAAACTGTTGAGGGTTTGGAGAGGAGTGAGCTTCCATTTCAGATTGGGAGTCCCCCGAAGCCTCCGCGTGTAGTTGGCCTCTTCCTCTCGACATCTTTTTTTTTCGGGGAATGGCTTCAAGATATCTTCTCTGCAAAACATTAAAATTTAAGTTTTAATAACTGTGCACTGTAATGAAGAAAATTGTAATACAATTACAAACTAAATAGTTTATACCTGTTGTTCTGCAAATGGAATTGAGAATTTCTTCAAAACCTCATCAGAGCAAGTAGGAATTTCTTTAGCTTTTAAATTTAAAAGTGCCTCATAGTAGAAGCCGAGGAGATAGTTTGTTGAATAAATGAAAGGTTTATCTGAGATTTTTGAATTTGATATGTCAGCTCTTATTTTTTTGGATAGAAATGTGCACCAATCAAATTTTTGTTTTGAGATAGTGGCACAAATGTATGCAATGGCCCAATTTGGTATATCTGTTTGGCGACCCTGCATAACAATTCTGGCTTGAAAAAATGCAATAAGTGCAGCAAGAAAGTGGTGTGCAATTGATTGTGTATCTACACCACGCCTTGATTTATTGACATGGGCTGCAAATGCGAAACAGTGAAAATTACTATAAATTTATAACAGCAAATTGTATCAGAATAAAAAACAGAATAAAAAATTTGAATTAAAACGAATTATACTTACAATCAACATGGAAACCGTACGTTGATTCGAGAAATTTCTTGTTTTCTTCCACGAGTGTTGCCTTGGTTGTAACAGTTGGTAAATTTCTGATAGGAAGGCCCGTAAACCGATGTATGTCATTCGGTTCAATAGTGAATTGGAACATTTGGCCATCGTTCAGAGTCACATAAAATATACCGTCCTCTGAATTGTAGCATGACAGAAGGTAATTCAAAATATCCGGATCTGTTTCGAAATGGGGCATATTAACGAGCCCTGTAAATCCACACTCTTCCATTATAGCTTGATATTCTGAAGACATCTTTAAAGCCGTATGGATGTGAGGGCATAAGGGATTCCTGTAGGTTATCTTGGAAATCGATTGACTTGGATTCTCTTCATTTTCTTGCTGAACTTGCAATTGGGAAGCATGTGAAGTCGACATTATAGCTGTAATTGCGTCTTTGTCAAAGATTTAGACCTGCAAAAATTCAAGAACGGGAAAACGAAAACGAGAAAATGAGCGGCACAAGGGTATTTATAACCTAAATAGGGCGTCACTGTCCCCTATTGACGTGCGTCATTTGCTTCAAATGACGCGCGTCAATAGGAAGCAGAGTCGTCGCGTCAATAGAAGGCTGTGTCGCGCGTCATTTGTTTATAGTGTCGCGCGTCATTTGTTTACAGTGTCGCGCGTCATTTGATTGCAGTGTCGCGCGTCCAATAGAGGACAGTGTCGCGCGTCATTTGTTCTTACAGTGTCGCGCGTCAATAGAGGACAATGTCGCGCGTCAATAGAGGACAATGTCGCGCGTCAATAGAGGACAATGTCGCGCGTCAATAGAGGACAATGTCACGCGTCAAGGACAATGCCACGGACAATGTCGCGCGTCACAGTCGAGAGGACAATGTCGCGTCATCATAGAATCCGTGTCGCGCGTCGATAAGCAAGAAAAGCAGCAAATTGTCGCGTCATTACGATAATCAATCGACGCGTGCGTCGGTAGTGCAAGTGCGCCATTACGTGACGCGTGCGTCGGTAGGAGCAAATGCGCGCGTCATTACGATTTTGTTTTTGAATCCGTTGTCGCTCGAAACTAGTTCGCGCGATCATCGGGAGTATTTTCCGCCCGGTGGCGTGCGTCATTACGGAGTTTGATTGTGTTGCGCATGGGACGTCATTTGATGGAGCCTTGAAAAAAACTACGGTGAAAATTTTGTTTTTGAATATTGAACTACACAATATGGAATTCTGCAGATCTTTGAATACAATCTGCACGGTGGATATTCGCGGGTATTTTCCACCTTAATGAATTTATAGGGGTGTCTTAAAATGAAATGTTATATCCTTTGTGTGGTTGAGTAATTTTAAGAAAAAAAAGCATTTGAAAATAATAAACTTACCATCAACCTGTACATTGTAATGAGACTCCAAAAACTTTTTGTCTTTGTCTGTAAGGATAGCCTTTGTAGTAACAGGCAGCTTATTTTCGAAAGGTAAACCTGTTAACCGATGCACATCCTCGGGTTCAATAGAAAAAAATTGATGACATTTTGAATGCACGAGAAGAATTGTAAGAGGCGAGAAGGTAATCAAGGGGCGATGTATCGGTGTCGGGTGGGGCATGTTTACAAGCCCGAGAAAATTTTGATTTTCGAGCCAATCCTTTGGAGTGTCTTTTGCTTTTAGTAGAGCTAAAATTTGTGGGCACATGAGGTTTTGTATTGAAATTTGGGTGTAGGAATAGATGTGGTACTGGCCATTGCTGAAATTTGGGAGAAGTGAAATTTGGGTGTAAAATTGGAGAGCTCATAGCACTGGAAATTTACGTATAAAAGTGAAAAAATGAACCTTGAAAGGGTATTTATAGGGCCCAGGGGTATCATTAATGAACATTAAATTCATTGGTATCAGCACCAACCCACGCGTGTAACTACTCCAGGCTTAACCATCCAAAGACGTAAACCCTAACCGTTACCCAACCAATCCATTAGTCATCTAGACTCTAACAACTTATCCGTCCAACTCACCGACCAACCAATAGCCGTCAACCCCTCATTTGTCCAACCCACCCATCCAACTCTCCCATCCAACCAACCCATCCAACACCCCGTCCAACCCCCCACCCAACCCACCCATCCAACCCTTAGCCGACCAACCCTCATCATCCAACCCACCACGTCCAACCCTTGGCTATCCAACTCCTCACCCATCCAACCCATCCGACCAACCATTGACCTTCCAAACCACCCGTCCAACCATTGACCATCTAACCATTGACCGTCCAACCTTCGTCCAACTCACCCATTCAACCTACCTGGCCAAAATTGTGAAATGAGGGAACAATGCTCTGTGAAATCACCTTTGCCACGAAACATTTTTTCAGAAATTTTGCCAATGATTCGAAATTTGATTTATGAGATTTTCCAATGATAGAATGGGAATGGGAACATTTTGTGTCCCAAATTTTACAAGGGGACGGGATAGACAGACATAAAAGTGTGCTATCATTCCGGTGGTGACATGTGTCCACCCTTGAAATTAGTTAAGTCCCTGAAAGCTTACCTTGGAGAGAGACTTGAACATGACGTTTATGGAGCATATAGTGGTATTTTTGGAACTTCTTTATATAAATTTAAATCCAAATATAATTTTAAATAAATGGGATGGGTCCCATGATCTAATTATTCTTTCAACTCCCTCAAAATTAGCCATTTTTCTCTGGACCATCGGTTATGTTTGCTGAAAATAGACTTTGGAAAGAAGCTTTTGTATCTTGTGAAAAATATAAAAATACCATCATTTATAGGACTGAAATATTTACAACAAATATCTTATTTGACCTTAAACTCATTACTGAGCTCCTGGAATCACTTTCTGAAGCTCAGGGTGATATTTTGAACTACAAGTCCCTTCACCTTCAAAATATGCTTTCATTAAACTTGTTCCCAAACCTTAAAATATCCCTAAACTACTTACACAATGTTCTCATCTCCTCAATACCACTTCTGATGAATTTGGTCCTTCAAATCTCTTTTGGAATATGTACACGATCTGGAAAGGCTAAAAATAGCCTTTATGGGTTCACTAAAGAATCTACCTTGAGAAGTGTTGCGATCAAAGAAAATCCATGATCTTAATTTTATATTTCAAACACATGGGAAAGGTTATCACAACATATATGACCACTTGAAAGGATAGGATATACCTTACACAGAGGGAAAATTAATCTATAGAAATTCTCGGGAGGGTTTATAAGCAAAAAAATCGAAACTAGGGTATAGTTGTCATGTTTTAAGCATTGAATTTTGCCTTCGTAAAAACACAACAAAAATTGTCTCTAGCTTGGGGACATGTTTTGGATCAATCGAATTGAGGAAATAGCATGCAGGAATCCCAAAATCTCAATATATAACACGGAATAATGCCTTATCCATTGGGATTATAGAGTCTCACAGGATGAAAACAACACTTATTCCTTTATGAACACACACACACGACAAGAAACAAAAACACATGATAGGAAATGAGAAACACAACACAAGAGAAGAAAAAAACAAGAAATTAAACACAAAACACTAAATGTTAAACAACCTAAATCACCTATGTACATGTAGGGGACATCCGCTTTCATTGAAGCACAAACTTTAGCCAAGTTCCTACCCGTAAATGGGTATCACCGGATGCCTTTCTTCCATGTAAATTTTGAGAGGTTCTCTGAAGTATGAACCACTCCTTAGTTTCTTGAGAAATATGACATGATTTCTAGTGTAATTGATGATCAATTCCATCATTACTTCACCTTTCTTACTTTGACACATTCTTCCTAGCTTCTCCGATTTTTGAGTTCATCCCATTTGCTAATTTTCCACCGTTGTCATGAAGATGATTCTTGATTACACTTGACATATCATTTTCATACTCATACATTCATTCTTTTTCATACATCTACTTCATGACCACCACTTCCATGGGTTTATTCTCAACATATGTCTCGAAAAATTTGACATTATCACCCACCTCTTGATTTTCTTGTTTCTCAATTGGATCAAGAAATCATCTTTCTTAGACTCTTTCTTTTCCATAAACATGACCCTTATGCAATATGGCATGTGCATTACATCATCCTCTTAGAAAGAGAATGAACTCAAGATTGGGAATACAACATGGAAATTTCATCTTCTTCACCTTGTCCATTTTGGGATTTGTCATCCATTTTTATGTTGAGAGAATCCATTTCTTAGATAGAGTGAGAACTGAAAGGTTGAAGTCTATTGAGAATGTTTCCATTTTGAAAAAAGCCTTAGGACCAAAAAAATTCATTTCTCCATTTTTCATTGAGAATTTTTCCATTCTCATGAAAAGGAATGAGCACAACATTGGATCTGAAATGTTATCATTATCATCTTCCCATTCTTGGTCACCAAGAACCAAGAAATCCATTTTCGTGATGAAATCATCATCTCCTTGAGTATGTTCAAGTTCAAGAGGCAGAAACATGTTGTCATTCTTGCATTTATTTTCATCTTCTTCTAATGAGAAAGAGAATATTTCAAGTTCACCAACATACTCATCACATGGAAACTCATATTGAGCCTCAAGAAACATGATCAAGAAACTTATCTTTCAAGAATTTTTTGAGCATCATTCCTTCCTTTTGATCCATGTTTCTCATCACTTCAATATTTCTTTATTGCAAATCAAGGTCTCATCACCATCATTAACATCCATGGAACAACTTCATTTATACTCTCATCCCATGAGAAGTACACCTTCTCAAACTCTGATTTCATCAACTCATCATTATTCTTCTTTGATTGGCTCCATGATGCTTGGGCATTCTTCCACCAACATGGGAAGCTCAAGATCATCCTCAAAGGTCATGAAAAAGTTACAAGATTTGGAATTTTGACATGGGATGTCTATTGTTGGGTCATTTGGTTTTGAACATAGTATACTTCATTTTTCTAATGGGAAGTAAGTTTCTTTGTTTTACCATTGACCGGGATGGTGGCATGTGACCAATCAAGTTGCATATCTCCTCGACATCTTGATAGAATCTTGGCCCAAAAACATACCATACGAGGGCATGTTTGTTACAAGGATTCTCATTGTGATTTTCTTGTCAGGAAAATATGTCAATGCTACCTCAACATTTTGATCGGCCCATAAGAGGAACTTGCTTTCATTTCCATGGAGAGACATTGGCCTAGAGGTAGGAGAAAGGGAGAGGTTGAAGGATTTAGATAATTTTATAGGCATGAAATGTTTTCTCAAGGCACTGGAGTCAATGATAATTATTTATTTTATACCCGTTGACTAATAAGGCTATGTAGAAAGGTTCTACCTTCCTAGAGGTGGAGGGTGTGGAGGAAAGAAATTTAGAGATGGAGTGGATTGAGATGCACATGGTGGTTCTTTGGTGGTGGCATATTTAGAAAAAGGATACTTCCTTTGATATGCTGAACAAGTTTCTCAAGTTGCTTGGGATGAGTTCTCAAGTACTCAAATTCAAAAATTTGGACTTTGGATCTTTTGAAATGGTCAATGATATCAAAGGATGAAGAGGTGGTAGGAAACATCAGGGGTTATGGCAGCTTTGACATGGATGTTCTTAGGATTTATAGAAAATTATTTTTCAAAGAAAGTTGAAGGAGACTTACTTAAAGAGGTAGAAGGATTCTTGGTTAGAGTGGTCTCATGCTTCTTCTCGGTTGACCTTTGAAGGAGAACTTTGATGATCCTCCTTTCATTTTTTTTTCTTGGAGTCACCATTTGAGGATTCAATTTCTTAGCTTGGGAAAAGAAGAAGAGCCTTCTTTCTCCTTTTTGTGATCGAGTGAACACTGCATATGAGTAACTATCTGTGGGTTCTTCATCATCAAGTGTGCATTCACAAAAATTGATCCTAAGCACATCCTTCTTTCTCCTTCATCTTCAAATTATATTCAAAAATATCTTTTTCTCCATCTTCATTGATCTCACACATTGCATTGACCTAGTGGAGCCTCCAAGGAAAGCCTTTGGGGTGCTCCTGCAATCTGATTTCTATTTTGGTTTGGATGAGGTGTTTCATTGAGCAACCTCCCTTTTCAGCATGTCAATTCATTTTCCAACTTCTGCAACATGGATCAATTCTCTCATCTTTGGAACTTTGGGTTTTATCTTTCATTGAAGGATTCTTGATCTTACCCAACAAGATGAGGTCATCTTCCACCTCAACAAAAATTTCTTGAGCGTTGTCCAAATCTCATGGTTGAAATCTCTCAAGAAAAGAAACTCACTTCAGGAAATTGAGCATTCATAAAGAACATCTTTAAGTTATCTATAGTGGGAAGAGAAATGATGGGAATTTTGTTGATCAACTTGTTGAATTTTTCCACAAAGTCCTCTCATGGAATCTTTTACTCTTTCTTCATTTGAGTGAGTTGAGTAAGGAGGGCATGAGAATCTTGGTAGTCTTGAACCTCTCTTCAAACTTATTTTTGATATCACCCCAATTGGAGATTGAGCATGATGGAAAGTAGTAGAACCAATCATGTCACCATTGCATCTTGCAATGTTTCCATGAACAACCACACAACAACATCTTTGTGTTGCACTCAAGGATGTCGTAGGATGTGATAAAGGTCATGATGTGATCATCGAGATGTTTTTTTCCATCTCCATAGAACTTCGGAAAATTCTTTCTTGATCCTTGTGGAAGCTCATGAAGTGGTGGAGTCAAATCCAATGGACCAATGTTTTGTCCCCATGGTATAGGTGCTTGTGTTGTCTTTTCATTTTCTCTCTCTCTCTTCTTTAGTTATTCCTCTCTTTCTTCTTCTTCTTTTTTGGGAATTCAAAATTCAAAGGTGGGTGAAAGATAGGAGAATTTGTAGGAGTGTTAGTAGGATTTTGAATAGGGTTACCTGGGGGTGTCGGTAGCACTGATGAATCAGATGGGGATGAATCTTGAGATAAGTAGTATGGATTATCTCTTACTCACTCTTGTTGATTTTTCAAAGCTTCAAAAGAAGGATCAATGATTCCTCTCAACCTATTCAATCTAGTATATATTCTTTCAGCCAAGTTTTCTCAAGAGGTTTGGAAAAAGGATTTTTATCATTCAAGTAATTTTATTTTTTTTTTTTTTTTTTTGTATTTTATAGAGATATATTTTGGGTGCATGAGGAAAATATCTCCCAAGTGGATTGTCACCAAAATTATTGGTGAAATAATTTGTTGATATGGAAAATTAGGTGTTTCCACCAATGCTCATGGGGTTATGCCCTCTGCATTGAATGGTGTAGCTCCCATTATTGAATGTAAACTAATCTATCCTATCTAAATATTGTGGGTTGGCCAAATAGGTTGGGGATCACATAGAACACTTCCTTGAACTTGTGGAAAAGTTTTTATATGGGGTACAAGGGAGGAAATTACAACGATGAGGGGTGAAGGAGAGAAATTAGGAAAGGAAGGTTATTTTGTGAGTAGGCCAATTGCAAAGTTCACACCCAATAACTAGAGTATTTCAAAATTAATTAAGAAAAACAATTAATCCATTTAGTGAGAAGAATAAACCCAAAACACATAGTTCTTAGATTCATTTATCAAATATACAAAAATATTTTTGATCACCATATGCTACAAAGTGCATATAAGAGAGAAAATAGAGGAAACATGAGAAAGGAAATGGAATAAAATGTATCTTTTATTTCTTGTGTAGTGATGAATACAAAGCATCAATCAATCTACAACAATTCACAATTGCTACCAAGAACTAAAATTCAGGATTTTAGGATCCTTTGGAATGGATAAGCCATCCCAATTTATATCCTTGTGAATTGACTTTTCATCTCCCTCTACATGAATCTTCGTGTTCCTATTCCACTTGTGACCTTTCAATTTCCCCTAGAAGAGACAAATTTAGTATATCTCTTATAATTTTGAGAGAATAATTTTACAAATTACAAATATTGTCACTTAAGTGAATAGGAAAAAATACCATGATTGCTTACAATGAATAATTAGAAGAAAGGGAGAAGGGAAGAAGGGAAGGGGATTAATTGAACTTTTGAAGAAGCTCCTTCTGATGAAAAAAATTTCTGATGATGATCATAGTCATCCTCCTTTTGCATGATGTATAGGCACTCTGGACCACTTAATGAGTGTTTAAAAAATTGTTTCAAGACCTCCCAATGTGAGCTTGAGATGAACATGAACCTCACCCATGATGATGCATTCTAATCTCAAAATGAGAGTGAGGATCACTCTCTTATTCCTTAGGATTTCACAATTTCCGTTCACAAATATCAAACCTTTTGATACATGCATCCTGTTTGTACATTCATTGTGTTGAAGATTGCAAACTTTTTCTTTACTACTCTAAGAGATGTGATCTCTTTCCTAGCTCACTTGTCTTGGCTAGCTCAATCAACTCAACCATTTCAAACCACTAATCCTTCCATCACCCAGCTCAAATCAACTCACCGAGCTCAATCAACTCAGCTCACTGAGCTCACTCCAACCTACTGAGAGATGATGATGGATCCAACTTGACCAATGAGTTATTTTTCCTCTTATCCATTACATCAATTGAGTTCTTTGGCACATTTTAAATCTCTTCCACCACACAATGTCCCTAGATTTTACCTATTGTGCCTTGCGATGCTCTTCCTTGCTTCTAGACACAATTGAGCTCAAGATGATGTTTCCAAGATCCATATGGAAGTTTCATTTCTCTTTTTGAGCTATGAGATCATCCCATAACCCTGTGAAGAGTCTAAAAATTGGAAAGATGAGTGAAAATGAAGCCATCTATAACTTTTTGCACTCAAAATGAAGACTTTCTATTTTTAGTAGGTAAGACCGGGACTGCTATTTTGGGACATATCACCTGTTTTACTCAAACCTGACCTCTTGAACCTTTTGGAATATTAAAATTTCCATTTTTATATGATTCATTTCTATTTTTATCCACTTTTATTTTTAGCAGGTGTTTTTTCCAGACCTGTTATTTTGGGAAAATTGACAATTTTACCTTGCTTACCATTTTGCATTATTTCTAAGTGTTATGGATGATCAAAGCTTACAAATTGAGGGACTTACTATTTTTAGCATGTGGAGGGGAATAACATATGATATTTTTAGTAAGTGACAAAAATTATCTTGGTTTGTGATGGAAACATTATTTTTAGATTCAGCTCTTCATCGCGATCTCGTGCTCCAAATTTCATCATGTTTTTTCCTGCCAAAATGCTTGGAAATCAAAAAATAAATATTCCATGGTGAGGGTTTCAGGACCGAAGCTTCCATAGAAGACATTAATGGATTCACTGAGCTTCACATATCATAGAGATTATTTGGAGAAGAAAAATCAGCTCAAACCTTGATACGATCAATTCCTTTTTGTCACCGGCATGAAAAATCTTC
This sequence comes from Taxus wallichiana var. yunnanensis, assembly GCA_018340775.1. Lineage (NCBI taxonomy): Eukaryota > Viridiplantae > Streptophyta > Pinopsida > Cupressales > Taxaceae > Taxus > Taxus wallichiana. The sequence continues at coordinate 818,843,175 of CM031240.1, forward strand.
ATTCTAGCAACCATGGATGTTATGAGAGAAATTTGATACGGTATCTAAGGAATTTACAAGTTTAATGTATGTTTTATAGAAGCATTCATGTATATATAGAGGAAGTATGAAGGGGCAATGAGTTTCAATGGATTTTATAAATTCTTTCAACAACACCTCTCTCACACGCACGTGAAAGGAAGAAGCACGACAGTTAGAATTTTTACAATTTTTGGTTTTTTACAATTTCTTGGGAGGGAGCGCAATTTTGTGTCCCAAATATCCCAAGGGGATAGGAAATATGGGGTTTAAAAATTCACCCTCACCTCATATTTACATGTGGTCGAGGTGATTTCCTGGTGGAGGAGAGAGAAAACAAGCGATAAAGCACTGAGGGGATGAAACTAAGTTGTATGAGGAATGTGGGAAGGGGCTTGCTATAGGGAGAATTTGGTTTTTCAAAATATCTAGGGGAATGGGACAGTTGGTGCAAAAAATTCACCCTCACCTAGTGAGGAAAAGTGGTGAAATATGGTTTGTCAAGGAGGGGAGAGGAGAGGGAGCTGGAAAAATAGCCAACGAAGAATCAAGGGCCAACTTGGGCATGGGGTAAATTTTTGTGTCCCAACTATCCCAAGGGGATGGGATAGAAATTATTCCCTCACCTGGTAGTGACAAGTGTCACTTCATGATTGTGCGATGGGAAGAGCTAAGATAAGGTGAGAAGAGGCTTAACTAGCAACTTCGGGCTTCGTCGGGGTCACATGATGATCCAGGGGGATTGAATGGGCATGGGCACATTTTTGTCCCAACTATCCCAAGGGATGGGATAAACAAGACACAAAAGGGTGCCATCATCTGGTGGTGACATGTGTCTACCCTTGAAATTAGATACGTCCCAAAATCTTACCTTGGAGAGAGACTTGACGACGATGTTTTTGGAGCATCCAAAGGTATTTTTTTCACTTATTTATATTAATTTAACTCCAAACAAAATTTTGAGAAGAATGGTATGAGTCCCATGATCTAATTCTTCCTGAAACCCCCTCAAAAATAGTTTTTTCTCTCGAGACCACAAGTTGTTCTTGTTGAAAACACTTATCGAAAGAAGCTCTTATGTATTGTGAAAAATATGAAAATACCATCATTTATAAGACTGAAATATCTTTCCAACAATATCTCATTTAACCTTCAACTCATTATGGCGCTCCCGGAATCACTTCCCGAAGCTCAGGTTCTATTTTGAATTACAAGTCCCTTCACCTTCAAAAACTCGTTTTCACTGAACTTGTTCCCAAACCTCAAATAATCACTAAATATTACTAAACCACTTGCAAAAAAAAAATTCATCTCCTCAATACCACTTATCAATGAATTTGGACCCTTCAACTCTCTTACGGAGGATGTACACCAAACCTAGAAAGGCTAAAAATAGTCTTTCGTGTTCACTAAAGAAATGCCTTGAGAAGTGTTACATCGGAGGAACTCCATGATCTTAATTTTATATTTTAAACAGTGGGAAAGGTTATCACAACACAAATGAGCACTTGAAATGATAGGATAGTCCGACACAAAGGGAAAATTTATCCGAGATAAATGCTCGGGAGGGTTTACAAGCAAAAAAATCGACACTAGGTTATAGTTTTCATGTTTCAACATTGAATTTTGCCTTTGCAAAAACACATGACACATGACATACCATGGTAAGATGGTAATACATGTGATCCCCCTCAATCAGAAAACCCAATATCCCATGCACATCCTGAAGTTTCACGGTCATCTCCACTGTCTCGCCTGCCCACCACCGAAAGGTGTTGGCCCGAGGCTCCCATGTAATCAAAAACATTTGTAGTAAATCTAAGCTCAATGGTATCTTGGGCATCTGCATGATGCCCCCAAATATCCATCTATATATTTTGCTACTCTCTGCATCTTTTAATTCCACAATTAAATCATTAAGTCATGTTATATCAATAACTCGTCATAGGCGGATCCTCGATCTTCCTGCATTCACAAATCAATAAAATCTAGGCATTAGATTCATCAAAAATCAACATAATATCCAAAACCATAAAAAAATTCACATGTTTCCTTAATATTTCTTACACCATCGGCCCCTGTCAAATTTTTAAACCTTGTTGTTTTGAGAGGGGCCAATGGCATTTGGTTTCATACGGTTTGTAACATCTAAAATTTTAAATGCAAAAATCTACAAAACGACAAAGCAAAAAGTAAATCCCTCCCAAACCCACTTGCATTTTGTCCTACCCTTTCTAATGACGCAATTTTGACTCAAAATGATGCCCTAATACCTTCATATTTCTAAAAATACCAAATTGCTCCTAATCTACCTAGCAAAATTTAATGCAACGACTTACTCATGGTCGAGTGCCACCGCATGCTCCTCCTTGTTGATCTCTTCCTCCTCCTCGTACTTGTGCCATATATCGTTGTGTTAATCTCTAAATTTAGAATTCCAAAGATCAATTCTCTTAATTCAGAAATAGTAATAATAAAATAAACTCAAAAATCTTATATAAACCTAATCTTTCTATTTAATTTCACCGCGATGGTACTCTATCTTCAAATATCCATTATTTTAACCCCGATCTCGAAAAAACCATCGTCATTTGTGTTGGGATCATGATATTCTCGTGATCCTATTGACATATTATATGCCTTGTCCCGCCCTTGACCATAAATCATATTTTTCCGTCCCTATATCTCCAATTTCGAACCCACGACATTTTTCCCATGTGCCCCTAGCTAGGTGATTTATGTCTTATTTTATTGATGATCCTATAGTTTTTTTTTTAGTTTTGCTTCTTTAGGGTTCTAGTAGTATGGATTGCACTGTACATACATGGTAGGGAAACTAACACTATCAGTACGCATTGGTGGGTGTATTTCACTTTAGTTAGTCCTATATTTACCCTCAAGCATCTACTTTCTATTTCGTTGTTAGAGATTGTTCTTTTCGTTGACTACCCCATGTTTTGCTATTATGACATGTGGTAATTAACGGCTGGGGCATATGTATACACCTATTTTTTACGCTTTCTATTTTCATACATGTTACTAACAATTTCTCTTCCATTTTAGAGGTTGTTAATACATCTATTTCTTGGAACGAGTGCCTTAAAGGGATAGTACTAGGATGTGGGTATGGTTATTCATGTAACCATTAGGTTAGGGATGATACATGGAGAGATATTAGCTTTTGGTCTCATTCATGTTCTTCTTTTCTGCTCTTACCTTCTTATTTTCCTCCATTATTTTGACACCTTACTTTCTCATGACCACATTATTTTGTCTTGCATTATCTTTGTTTCTCATGACACTTTGCACACACCTTTTTGCATTTCCTCCATAGCTAACACCATCTCCTACGGGTGATTGCATCGGCATTGTTTCAAATCCTGGCCGACGCCTTTGCTCGCGCAATGGGCGTCGATATAAATACCTAAAATCCACCTTTCCCACTTATCAATCATCACAAAATTACAAATGAACTTTCCATTATCTTTTCTCTCTTGTGTCAACTTACATATGCTCGCTCAACTCTTGGATTTCTTACATCTTGACTCTTGGCTTGGAGATTCTTCTTGATTGGATTGGTTTTCTTGCACTTTTTGGTCACCTATAGTGAGCTAGGACTGGATTTTTCCCCTTCTCCACCCAAAATATACTCTCTCTTGGTGTATGGTCCTTTGGGAGATAGATGCATCAGTGACCGCCCCTAATAGGTAAGTGCTCTAACCTAACTTGTCATTTTGTATAGAGTATTCTCCTACATCTTTGTTATTTACTTTATGTTAGCTTAGTATTTTATGCACATGTTAGGTTAGCATATTGTATTTCAGTTCCTTATTTCATGTTACATGTTTTACTTGATTAGCATAATATTTATACGTTTATCTTATCTTTCATTACCCCCGTAGTGTCGATATCCAAATAGGGGTCCTTCCACTTCTTCAACCTAAGGCCTTAGAAACCTTAGGTTGTCCAGTGTAAGGGTTACTTCCCTTTGGCTATGCGATAATAGTGGTTCTTATACCCCCTTTAATTTTATCTATGTGTGTCATTCTTGGTGTGTCCCTTACTCATTGCCTCGATACCCTAGTTGAATGGATGCTAAGAGCCTGCAGAGTGTCTAGACACATTTTCTCTTTCCATACACAAACCTTTCTTTTGAGTCCATAAATGAAAATATATCACTCTGCACCAATGATGGTATGGACTCTCCCAAGTTAAACAAAGGAGTTTGAGAAAATTTCAAAATCATCCTCTCTTGTTCTTGATCTTGCTCTTCATCATCATCATCATGTTGTTCTTCATCATCCTCATGATCATGATAGGCATGAACATGATCATCATGATCATGATCAAATAAATGGTGAACCATGTTTTAAAGCCCAATGCCCTCTTCCATTAGAACATATTCGCGTGAAGTCACGGGAAAAGTAATTTGTTTCACCCAATGCCCCATAATTTTCTTTGAGTAAAGTCTCTTTAGATAATAGTTATGAGCCCTTATGATGTTGTTAGGATGCATTTCATCATTAGGATGACACAATGGGAAGATGTACTTTGGATTTTTCTTTGGTCAAACCTGTTCAACATCAAAGTCACTATTTGAATTTTTAGTCTCAGATGTTTGCGTATTAAGTTAATATTAGTGTAATATCCATATAGACTGCATAAATATTATGATGGCTTCATTTGAATGTAATATATTAAAATTAAATTTACCTCAAAGAAAAAATAGTGTAATCCAAAATCACTCTACTAATATACCCCCTCCTCTTTTGCTTCTTCTATTTCGACTCCTACTAATATATATAAGAAATCAAACTAATTTATATTAACATAAAATTAATTTTTTTGTGGAAGTATTATGCTCTGGGAAGTAGATATATGTACAAATGAAGAACTTAGATCCAACAAAGTAGACCTATATAGAGGGGATGATGTATACCTAGTTGATGATGACATAGTATCTATAAAATAATAAACCACTTGTTTAAACAATTATAGGTTTACACAAAAATAATATCTCTATTTTCCATTCAAATTTGTAAGCTTTGGAAAAAACATCTTCTTTAAGAAATCATGTCAAAACAATAAATTCCTCACCTTATTGTCTAAAAATTGACCCTTCGCTTTTCAATATGAATTTCAGCACTATATTTTTCAGAAAAACTACCAAGTGTGATAAAAAGATAAAAATGAGTTATCTACATACCCTAATTTTCTATCATGGGATTTTACAACAAAAAAAAGTATCATGATATACCCTAATTTTATATTAAATGCAAATTGGGAAATGGAAGTTAGCTTTTTTGGCACCTATGGCATAAAGGTTGCAAATTTTGGTGCAAATTTTGCACTACCTTTGCACCAAAAATTAGCATGATTCTTGTGTCAATATATGGGGAAAATTGACTTGAATTGGACTCAAATTATGATGTTATTTTCACTATATATAGTAGTGATTGAAATGTTGCAAGTGATGTAATATCTCATGTGATATCATCATTGGGTTCTTTGAAGTCGGATACCAATTTTTATATATTGAGGAAATTGGGTATGAGTCTTGGAATTTTGAAAGAGATACTTTGTATCGAGTATTAGGCTAATGAGATATATAAGCTATCAGTATTGTGATATTGAGAGAGTGATTGTATCAAGTTTGTGTTACTAAAAGAGCCATGTATCGGTGTTGTGCTACTAAAGGATCCATGTATCATTCTTGTGTTACTAAAGGAGAAATGTGTCATGTTTGTGATATAATTTCCATACATTTGATATGAATGTAACCTAGTGGTTTAATTTGCATGAATGAAATTACTAAAAGTACATGTAAATCTTATTTGAACAAATGTATATGAATTTATATGATGAGCATGTACAAATTCCATGTAAATGTGATATGAACTAAATCAGTAAAGGAAATATTTAACCTCCACAATAAATTTGATATGAATTTTATGCAATCGTCTAATTTTATGTGAATGAACTTGAGCCAATTCCATGTTACTCTAATCTAGACTATGATATAAATCATATAAAGGTCACAATTATATCCTAATTTTATGATGAACTGTATAAATTCCATGTAAATTTACTTTGAACCGTGTGATATTTTTATATGAACTATGTGCAATGTTATCAATATGCCCTCCCTATGGTGCACAAATATGATCTATATGAACTTTTAAGATATCCCACAATATGTCTTATGCTTTCGTGTATCTCTCAACTCAAAATAGAAAAGTGGTTAAGTTGTAATATGTGTAACCGATCATCTAGTATGTGACCATATAAAGCATTTTAATTAAATGGTTGAAAAACCAGTATGCTCAAATGAAAAAGGTAGTAAATGTGTCATCACATAGGAAAACATATTCTAAACATGTCAAATAATATATAGGAATCATTATCTAAGAGAATAATAGTGAATGACAGGGTGGTATGTTAGTAGACAGACAATTCAACACCAAAGTATCCCTTGGGAATTATTACATGGCAAGCTCGTTATAAAAGTAGAAAACTGATAAGACATTATATGATGACTTGACTTAGTACTAGTTATTTTTGTGTGAAAAGTGAGTATGTGTTAAACAACAATGTGTAGAATAACATGTTGAGCAATATGTCTCAAGAAATATATGTTTCAATCAATATGTATGCCTCGATAAATATGTGTATTAAGAAAGTATGTTTGCCAACCGTATATCTGACAATACCATGTGTGTTAGGCACCATGTGTATCGAACAAGTATGCATCAATAAATACTATAAAAATTATGTAACATTGCAAGCAACATATGTTCCTAACAAGTAATGTCTCAAAAATTGTGTGTCCAAAGCAATTAATGTTTTAGGTACTAAAGTAAGTAACGAAGCAGGAAATGTGTAGTATACAATGTGCTTGTGAAGCCAGTAATGCATTAGATAATGTGGGTGTAAAGAAACTAATGTATCAGACAATATGTAGCAGAAAATGTGTATGTAAAACTAAAAATGTATCAAGAAATGTATGTTCAAAGTGAGGAATGTGTTAGACAATGTGTAGCACACAATTTCTATGCAAAATGAGCAATGTAGTACTAATGTAGAATCCAATGTACAAGAGTATAAATAATATCCCTAAGCCAATAGTAGTCATTAAAGAAGATATGCATGCGATGAATATATAATAAAGCAATACATGAATATATCACAATCAAAAATAAGTAATCATGGAGCATGCCAAATCAATACATAGAAGTAAACAATATGATCATTGAATGAAACACATTATGATACATGTCATAAGATATAAGGAAATGTAAGATAAGTAATAAAATATTTGTATCACTAATGGATGGATGTAAAATATATAATATAAATAAATTTTATATGTAATATTACCTCGGTGTAGGCATGCCCCCAATGTGGAATATTTCCCTAGGTTTAGGGCTTATGAATCCACAAAGCATGTGTATGAGTGTCCATAGACTATGTGTATCTTAAGTTGCCTTGTGTATACTATAAACAAGTAATTGCATAAGGAAATAGGTTATGTAAAGTGTTAAAACCTAATAATAACATTGTCTAAGTCTATATAATGAATAATCTAGTCACATGCGGGTCTACGTTTTGTATTTTTCCAAAAAAGTTGTATTTTTATAATATTGTATCGTTTTTTATATCCTAACATAACATGAAAAAGTGCCTACTTATAATGTACTAGGGATTTGGGCCATAAGTTGTAGACAATATAATAAATAGGATGGGTATCATAATTAATTATGATCCTCTCAACAATCCCATCAAGCTCCTTAAAAATTCCATCATCAAGTAATGTTTTAACTATGATAAATTAATATTACACTATAAGTGAATGTCATTGTTGTTTAAGTAGAGGATGTGTGTCTATGTTGAATAATTCATGTACAATTTATTATTGAAATGAGGAAGGTTATCCTATGATCCTATCAATGCACTCTATTTCTCCATGTGCATCAATATGTGGTTGATATTCTTGAAATATACACAAGTGTATGTCAATGTTGGATGTATGTTGAACCTAGATATGAAACACACGTATGTAAAGGTATATCATCACGAAATTGACCCAATTAGACCATTGGTTATTGTGACACTCATAAATTTTTGAATTTTGCATCAATTACTATGGATTATTCTACATTCTCTAATGGGAACATGGTTACAGAATTTCTTCCTCTACTTGAAGGTTTTCTCTTGTCGTATGATTAATATCTTGATATCACAATTAGATTTCTATTGTAATGAAAAGTAATATTCCAATTTCTATTATCCAATGTAGCTTCCATTTGGGTTAGCCATTAATTTTTTCCAATATTGTATTAAGTTATTCAATGGTAGGAATGATAACAAATGTAGCATAAATGACTTTAGGTCCTAATGCAACCGATAGGGTGATATTTCTTGATGAACTCTCATGATGTAAAGTATGATCAAATTAATTTTTGTCATGTCCAATTATGTGAATGAGTTTAATGTTGCATGCATTATGTGTTTCTCCCTATTAATTATGATTCCTTCTTAATATTATTTGTTGATAATTGCTCGTATGAACATTGGGTTAATATGTCATTCCTTATACAATACTCTCACTTTAGGTACTTCCTTTTAGGTGTTTTTGTTGTATGTGCTTCCTCTTCATATGATGAGTAGATGTATCTTTGCTACTGAGGGTTGTACATCATGTATAACCTTTGGTTGCAGTAAAGAGGAATGTGAAGAATTATATTCTTTGGTCATTATTTGTGCAATACATGTTGCCTCTTGTGTCAAATTTGACTACATTTAACAAAGGTACAAGCCGGTGAGTTATATCCATATTCCCCAAACCTATAAAGCAAGGAAATGGAGTTTAGATAATTGTTCGATATGTTGTATTTTAACCCATGTCTATGTACTTTATATCTTCAAACCATATTGGCTTACTATAATGTGCCCATTGCTCTTAAGATCCTCAATGTTTCTTTGTGAATACCAAAGCCATCTACATTGTGTCAATTGATTCTATAATATTCACAAAATGGTTGATCGTGTTTTTGTTTTAATTGCTATGTAAGGAAAAAATAAATAGGGAGCAATGTGACCAACCCCATATATATTAACTTATCGAAAAATAGAACCTACTTGATATTTTGTGGCATAGTAATGGAATTAGGAGATGTTTTCCCATATTATTTGAATTGATAGGAACACATGAATGATTAGATTCACAGTATAGAACATTCCTAAAAAAATCCTACATGTCATGAGTTTATAAATTTTATTTATTTGTAAATCCATATGAGAAACTTGGGTTTTAATCTCATCAATGATGCTCTTTAAAGAGTGACATTCACTACAAGGAATAAAACCATCAATGATTGTTGTGAAAGGAGTACTATCAACATGTGAAATCCAAATCGTAGAATAGTTTGTGTCATTATGTAAAGTGTTTATCATAGCATGGATCATATAGTTTGTTTTCATTAACCCCATAGAGAGAACCGTCATCCCAATAATCCTCATTATGTACGCATTATTGTTACCGTCACACATGAGGTAAGGTTAGGAGAGGTAGTAGGGGATAGTAACTTAATCTATCTTCTCATATTTGAAGGAGACGTATATATACCATATAATTATTAATGGGGATCATACATAGGAGGTATATATATATATATATATGGAAGATCATAATCAAAAGATTATTTTAATTTTAGAGGACTTTCGACCGCCATGTGGAGCCAAATTAGTCAATTTGGAGATTAAACTTAGTTTTAATCTAAAAGCTCTATTTTCGGGAAACTAATTTATTTTGGATCAAATCATTGTAAAATTGGAGCATGTTCCTATATTCATCTTTTTTAAACATTTAGTTAGCTTTATTTGTTCTCATTTTGGTTGTTACTCGTATTAGTTTCCTTTTATTAGGAGTTCCAAAAACATGAGAGTATGAGGGCTGCGTTCCATGAGTCTATAATTGAAAATTAACCTTATTATAAAACGACATCTTGACAAAGAATGGGTCATTACAAAGGAATATTTTTTTGAGATTCAAATTGGTTTATGGGTTGTGAATTATCTCTTAATTATTGGTTCATGTCTTGGTCCTAAACAGATTTTTTTTGTTTTATTAAGTAGAATTTGCACTTCTATTTTTAGTTGAATTTTGTAGGGTAATGAGTTTGAGCTATGTAATCTCGGTTTCATTGCTTAGTCTCTTTTTTTCTTAGATTTGTGGATGTGTTTGCAATCTTACAAGTTTAGGTGATTATGGATATTGGCAAGTGAATATTTCTTTGTTTGTGTGTGGAATTTAGTTATCTTGAACTAATTGTTAGGTTGATATATGCTTTGTCAATGAACTATGGTTATTTACTTAGTTGATGGAGAGTGAAGATTCCTATTGTGTGGTTTCCTTTGACTAATTTCCTAGAGCTTACTAAAGATTGAGTAAAAATATTTCTTGATTGTTTTGGTTTGTGTGTGGTTTAGCTAAGGTGCAAGGTCTTTGTTGTACTTAGTCATTAAAAGAGGGTCTAGTTTTCTTTTCGGCATTTTTTTAGTTTTTTTACGAAGCCCAAATTACTTGGATAGATTTAGATTATCGTGAATATTCATAGGTGGATCTAAAACACAAATTAGGGTTATGAATCCAAGGTGGTGAAAACTTAATATGTGGTTTTCCCAAACACACTGATCCCTCTGTAGGTGAACACAAGGTTACGTAGTTCCCAACTAAAGTTGTACATCCTAGAGTATTTTGTATCTTCAATCCATATGTCCAACTAGGGTTCTAAAATGAGTGGGAGAAAGGAATTAAAATCTCATTTTCCATATTTGAAATGTTTTATTGGTGTGCCACATTTAGCGGAAGTTGAATATAGGTGTAAGATTTAGTTTAGCTTTCTAACTTGAGTTCATTGTAAAAGCGGTGCCTCTTCTTTAAAGTCTTATTTTTAGGTTTTATCTTGATTTCTAAGAAAGGTTAATCCATGGATGTGCTTTGGTTATAAAATTACATGCTCTTATTATGAGAGGAAGCATAAGCATAATCAAAACCAAGAGTTTGAGGAGAGATTGTTGGATACAAGTCTGTTGTAGAATTGGGAAGGTTGAATACCGGATCATGGTGGAGTGTTGTATGTAACTCTTGTCACAAAACCTTGAAGAAGTTATATTGTATTTGTAAGATGGTTGGGTTAATACAATTATCAGTTTTTTTCTTGATTTTTTTACCCAAAAGAATTTTCCTAGTATAAATATTGTGTCAATATTCTTTTGCATGTCATTCTTCCATTTATATCTACTTGTTTTTGCATCTTTGGTTTAGTTTATTCTATATATAGTTGCCAAAAACCCAACATATGGTATCAAATCCAAGGTTGTAAAATTGGAAAGGAATTTGTTTTCATTTATTTAAATAGATGTGTGAATTTGCATATCTAGTTTTGGTATGATCTTGAATATGGCATGGAGCATGAGAATTGAGTTTGACGGGTTCAATGGCAAGAATTTTGAGTTATGGAAACTCAAGATGGAGGATCTCTTGATTTATAGAGATCAATGGATCGTCGTGTCGAAAAGGCTCCTATAATTTTAAAACAAAATGAGGGGGACTAGATTGATAGGAAGGCCAAGAGAACTATCGGCTTATGTGTTTCTTACTCTATGTTTTTTAATGTTTCAAGGAGAGAAAATTGCAATGGAATTATGGAAAAAATAGTGCCATTGTACTAGGAAAATTCAATGGTGAACAATTTTTTCCTAAGGAAGAAGTTATATTCTTTGAGAATGGATGATGGTGGTTTGGTTGTATAGCACTTGAATGTTTTTAATTGTGTTAAGTGAGTTAATGTCTATATATGTGGATATGGATTATGAAAAGAGGTGCATTACGCTTCTCTACTCTTTTCGAACTCTTGGGTTTAAGTGAGTTAGTTTCCATATATGTGGATATGGATGATTAAAAGAGGTGTATTACACTTTTCTACTCTTTTCCAGAATCTTGGGATTAAGTGAGTTAGTGTGCATATATGTGGATATGGGTGATGAAAAGAGGTGTATTACACTTTTCTACTCTTTTCTAGAATCTTGGTGATGAGTTTGTTGTTTGAAGAGATGACGAGGAAGTCGGTTGAATAATATCATTATAATGAAGCTTTGGAAGTTCATGGGAAATGAAAATATGGAGGTGACAAGAGGAATTTTGGAAAGAAATTCTCAAAGTCTAAAGACAAATCCAAGAATGGAGAAAAAGGTATGAAGAAATGTTTGATCCGTGGTAAAACAAGGCACTTCAACGAGGATTGCAAGATGAAGGAAAAGAAGACACCTAAGGATGTATAGTCTAAAGAAGGAGAAGAAAGCATGGATGAATATAGAGATGTGTGCATTGTTTCCTTGAGTATTCATGCATGCATTGATGCATGGTTGTTTGGTTGAGAAGTGTTGTGCGGTGGAAAGGTAGTCTCGAATGAGGCCAAGTCTTAATCAAAGATTGTTAGGAAAAAATTGTTTACATTATTGATATTGTATGTATTGTTATATTATATTTGTTAATATAATAATACATTTGTAAATGCGTTGTTTAGGAATTATAACAACTCGTGTATTTTGAGAGTAGTTGCGAGTTTTTTTAACATATAGATTTAAAGTGAAAAGTTATAGGATCCTTAATAGGCATCCTAGTAATTTCCTACACACAATATATATATGAGAGCAACATAATATATTATTGTGCTAGAATATTTTCTGGTGTTCGGCTCTATTGTAAATAAACTCCGATTATTTACATTATTTATGTATATAGCTTCTAAATATATGGAGGAAATTTTTTTGGAGGAAGAAAAAGGAAATAAATTCTTGTTACAAACAGAATTAAAGTCCTCTCAAGAGGTAATGAAACCTTGGGAATAAGATTTGGAAGGAATATGTGGGCGATAAAAAATGGGTCTGGAAATATCACTACAATGAGTACTTATGGAAGAATTGCAAATTTTTGGAGTGGCCAAGAGTTCTCACCCCAACAAGTACTCAAAGCAGTTAGCAGGAGGAAAATTTGTGGTCAGGAGAATCCTAATGAGATATCTCTACAAAGATGTCTCCAAGAAGTTGGCCAGAAGAAGTCTAATGAGATATCTTTATTAAGATATCTCAAAGAAGTTGGGCAGAAGGTGACTAAACAGATATATTTCACTGGAGGTGTTCTCTTTGAAGAGAGCCCTGCTAGAAAACGTCAAAATCTGGCAGGGTCTTTTTGACGGCATTGTCTGAGGAAGCTTCTCTCCGCCGATTCCGAGTTCAAATCCAGGAACACCTTCACTACAATTTTGTCACCGCCGGATAAAAAGCCTCTATAAACAAAGTCATAGCTGTTAGCACCGATTAAATTACTATAGGTGAAGTATCTAATAGCTCTTTTCAGCTCTTCCATCGAGATCTTTAGATCCCCTACTGTTTTTAAAAAAGCAGATTGAGATAAGGGGAGCAATATTTTTAGCAGAATGCAGGTGTATATTACCTAAAACCCCATCCCAGTAAAACAAAATGCTAAAAATACACCAACTAGCACGGCAATTAAAATTTCCTTCATCTTCTTCTTTTTCGAACTATGGTGCTTGTTTGTAGGCGTTGAACAGGATGCCAACCTTGAACAATTAACACATAGTCCCGAATTTCTGACAAAATATGACTTTTTCATCTTCTTAAAGATGCCCGAACATGGGATTTGACCTTGTGAAATTATTATAGAAAATGACAGTATCTAAGTGCTTATCGATGGAAACAGACACTGTGCCTGTGAGATGGTTTCTCAACAGATCAAAATTTTATAATTTTGGGCAACTAGAAAGCGCTTCTAGTATTAGTATCGGTCCATAGGTTGTTCCGTTGACGAACACATTAGAATGCATATTGAGGATGATGAGCCTAGACAGCGTGCCCAATTCCTGAGGTATAATTCCTCCCACCTTATTAAACCCTAGCTCCACTTGTGAAAGGCGAGAAAAGTTTTCTAGCGATTTGGGAATGGTGCCGCTGAGATTGTTCCCGGCCAGAAGCAGCAAGTCCAAATTAGGAAGCCTGGCTCCAATGTCTGAAGGTATGGAGCCGAAGAAACTGTTAAAGTTCAATGACAAGTTCCGCAACTCTGTACAGTTGAACAGAGAAGGGGGAATGTGGCCTGTGAGATAATTATTTTCTAGAGAAATGAACACAAGTCGAGACAGCATGCCCATTTCTCCAGGAACTTTGTTGGTCAGATTGTTTTGAGCAAGGTCGATCTTTTGCAGCATAGAACAGTTCCCCAATGCTCCGAGAATGTTTCCGATGTGATTGTTACCGTAAGAAGACAATATTTGCAGGTCACCTAAATTTCCAAGCTCGTTCAGTGGAGGTGTCCTCTATGAAGATGTCAAATTCTAGGAGGCTCTTTCTCAGCAGCATAATTCCGGCAACTCAGGGACACCATTTATGAGCTTGGCATAAGATTAAACGAAAAATTTCCTCGATTGGTAGCAAAATTGTGGGTGTTGTTGATTGAATTGAATCCAACTTCAACTTGTGCAGAAGGTGTGGTGATTTGGGCATCGAATACCCATTTGGCATTGACGATGGATGCGGGAGTTTGGAGTATAGATTGTTATTCATGTGCAACAACACCCAACTTGAATTAAGGTCCACGACTGGTAGATATGTCATCGCAAATATCAGCTACGATGCACATGACCCACATGTTATTATATCTGATCCATCCATGTGGACTTGTGGATCTAAACTTCCCCACTCCCACCAAACATTTAGTCTTGACATGAGTAAGAAATTCTCTATTTCAAATACCAACAATTTCCTCTATTTCAATTGCAACCACACCTATGTCCTGCTTCAACCTCAATTACTTGAGTCTACGAATATGAATCTGTGTGTGACACTAACAATTACATGTGCAAGAAGTTGGTTGATTGTCCCACTCACACATCATGTTACTCCTACTATCATGAAACTTCATATTTGTTGAGATTCATGCTTGAAAACTATGAATAATATGTTGCTATATATTCAGATGTTGGGATTACATGACCTTTCTATGGGATTCACTTGAATTATGAGATTCCTATCATGACTAATACTCATTGCCTCAATTGCCACCAAGGAGGAGGGAGCTACGGCTACCACACCCAATTTTCCACTTTTCTTTGTCTTTGCGATCACACCAATCTCACCGCTTACTCTTCCCTGCTCCGCACTTCGAGAAGTATGTCTTTCTAAATTCTTCCCTCTATAATATTTCTTTTTCTTTTATATGGATGATGAAGTAAGCAGGGTGTTGTTACAGATCATCACAACCATGTTGGAGTAGCAGGTGCAAGTACAACTACACTCCACACACTTTCTTATGCATCTCAACTTTGTATGCATGTTTTACTTAAGTATATTTGATGTTTGATGGCAGCAATAGGCATTGGTGCAAGGTTTTTCCTCATCTGGTATTTTAGAAAATGCAAAGCTAAGAGAGCTTGTTTGAGATTAGGAGTTGTCAACACCATTCCTTAATAACAAACTTGATTTGGTCATAAATGTGAATGTAATTCGATGTTAAATCTTATGCCAAGCTCATAAATGTTAGTGTCATGGGTGAGGAGGGTGACTATGGAACCAAGGTGAGTCTCAATGATTTATAATAGTGAGTGACACATTTCACAATGGGAGATTCAAACATGGCATGTGAAATGTTCAATGTTAGTCAAATATTGACATTATTTCACCTAATGCAACCAACATGTGTCCAATATTTTTCTAGCACGCTTGTAGCAATCTATAAAAAAAGGAGCTTCAAAACAAGTCTTGGACATTCACCAAAGCATAAAAAGAACTCTTTTTTAAAGAGATGTTATAGTTGTACTATATTGCTCTGTTGATCTAAAAATGGTACTTGATTTTTTTTAAAGTGTTCACAATATCTTTGATCCATTTTTTAGGATCCATTTTGTTAGAAAGTTTACCTTGAATGCTTTTAGTCGAGCCTAGTTTAGGAGAATTAACTTTCTCAATCTTTTCCAACATGGATTTATACTTCCTACACTTGGCCACACAGTGATTAGATAACCCACATAATGTGCATGGATAACTATGCAAAATTGCTTCCATATTATAGCCAAACTTTTCTAGTGTAGATAATGGATCATTTTGTTTACCTTTCATTTTAGAACAATGGTAAATAGAAGGTGGAGGGATTTATATACCTCTCCATGGTGAATTCTTGCCAGATCCTCCTCCTGAGGATGAACCACCTGAAGCTAGCAGGATGACACTTGGTTTTCGAAGCTTGTCTTCTTCTAGCTGACTTGGAACTCTCTCCAATCACCTTTTCCCCTCACTAAGCATATCCCAGCCTTACATAACGAGGTCTTTCCTCAACCAAGATTGGGTTAGTTATACCTTGATTATTCATACCAAGGTTAGTTCCATTAAATCCCATGATATTCAAAATCTTACATCCTATACCTTTAGTGTGCTTTTCAAATCCACCTAGCACTACAAGTAGAATCCAAATTATCCTAGGAAGAGGAATTAGATGTTGTTATACTTATTGTGTACTCATCGACATAGTGGATGCATCAACAATAATTGGAACCTCATACTTAGGTCCATTAATTGCAACACCATTAAGAGCTCATCCTTATATTCTAGCTCTCTTTTCGACTATCAATTTTCTCCTCAAGAGTCAATAATTGACATCTTAGGAAGGCATTTTCTTCTTGTATCTATTGATTACATGCTTCAAGTTCCTCAAACTTGGTCTTCTTAGACAATTTTCCCATGGTTTCATGCACACATGTTCTTTCCAATTCTACACACTTCATATGAAATATCAAGCCCAAAAATGCAAAAACCTATTGAAGCCAAAAATAACTGAAGCAAATCAAGAGCTAAACCAGCTCTAATACAAACATGATCGAAAATGGTACTTGAATTTTTACAATACTTAGAAAATTTAGATGATTAAACTTATCAGATTCAACATTGATCATGAGTTCAATTTATTCAATTTTGGGTGTCTTGAAAACCCATTTTTAAACTCTTCCAAAAAATGATCAATTAATCTGATTTTTCCAACTTAAGTGAATTTACTGATTCTATTACAAAATCATTTAAATAATTCACAAGTTGAATTCAATTATGCACTCAAACTAAATTCTCAATTCCAAATTTTGAAAGCGCATTCATTGACTGATTATGGGTTATGGATACTAAAATTTACTTTAATCTATTTAATCCAGTTTTGTGCTTGTTTTATCAATTAATCAAATAAACCAAATGATGAATTTTTATCTTATCAAAAGCTTCTAAAAACTGAAATAAAACACCACAACTCAGAAATTGATAACGGAGTTCACCCGAAGGTTACGTCTCCGAATTCACATAAAGTGAATCGATCTATTCAACGTCCAATGAAGTATAATTAACCATTCACTAATGACTAACAGATCTTTATACCTGTAAATGAGTTGATCTATGTCCCAAGGAACTCGAAAAATAAAAAATTGTCCCAAGAACGATTTGTGGCTCCTACAGTGCTTCCCCGGTGAGTTTCATGTGCAAATGCATCTAAAAATGCATACAACTTTAAATGTACAACACCTACATGAAAAAGGTTTACATATTTGGAAACTAGAGGAAATTATGAGCAACTTTCATTTTTGCATCATTCATAAATTTGGCCATTAAAGCCCTCAAAATCTCTGTTGAATTCTGTTGCCCCTATTATGGTCTCCAAAACACAGAGCACATAGCTCTATATAATGGCAAGCTCTTTTTTGTCCCATCCAAACTCCTAGTTGAGATGGTCGGGGTGATTTATTTGGGACCACGAGTATGCAAGTTGAGTCCTCCTCCCTTTGTGTCACGATGGTTTTCATAACCGTGGGTATTAATCCCACATTTTCCGTGGGGATGGCAACATTGTCATTTAAATGGGGAAAGAGCACCCTCCTTTGTGTGGCTAAGGCCACACTGCACCTTTTGTTACATGCCACAACTCTCTGTTGAGATGGCAACGGCTCGGTCATTGTGCATTATGGTTTGTTTCCCCATGAGTCGTATGGTTATATGCCCAAAATGTGGGTCAGTGCATTGTTTGTTTTCGTTGCGTTGTTGGATAGATAAGCGTCGTCAAGTTATGAGGAATATGTCCCACCAAGGTAAATGGGATAAAATAGATCCCCGTGCATTGTTTGATAAGGCCTCCAAAATAAGTGGAAACGGTCAAACTGCATGACTGCCAAGCTATAATCAAATCGACTAATGTGGTCACCAAGGTAATTGGGAATAATGTAAATCCCAAGCATTGTGGAATTAACTCGATCCATACGAGCAATGTGGAAAAATAGAGATCAACTCGGTGGGGATTTGATCACCCCACCGAGCTAAAAATAATAGCTCATGAGCTGCAATAGAAATGCCAAGCTCAATGACCTGTAATGCAAAATTGATCTTGTGGTGGCAAGCCACTTGGTGGCTTGAAGGCCCACCACGTCAACAAACAATATGAAGCTCTCACGGCGGTCGGGCTCCCTTCCGTTACAAAATTTGAGCCTCTTGTTTATGTCCGCCACAATGTGAGTCGAAGACCGAGGCCCAAAACCATATCAAACAACCTTTTTTACCTTCTTGTTCCTTGCCATGTGTCACGTCCGAATTGGACTATTGACCAGGGTTGACCCGTTTAAGACCTTAACTTTGACTGCGGTAGAATCTCGCATATGGACTCTCTTTTGAAGTTTTGCATACCATCGAAAAGGTCTTTGAAGCACTTCATGGTATGTTTAGGGAAGTTTAGGAAGATATGTATAGTGAAAAATCCTTTGGATCACTCCTCCCCAGTAAGACCATTTTGACCTCAAAATGGAAAATTTACCCAATTGAACTATACACACGTTCTCTGCATATCACAAACACAAAACCCAGTTTATAGCATGGTAATTTTTCAAAAAAATTGTAATGATCAAATGCCAATAAAAGTAACATAACCCAATGGCCTGAACTGCAACTGATATGACACTGCAACTGCCATACTCTTTTGTACATCCTGATCCTGCACTCACCACTGTCAACAATGCAAATGTAACCTGCATTCACAGCTTGTTAGTGCAAAACTTGTACATACTATTTGCAACTATACCTTACAATTACAAATATTTAAGCCTATCAATAAGACTTACACATGTGCAAAAATCATGCATAGTAAACAAAGAGTTTGTATAAGTTGTACACTTACAAACAATGCCTACATGCCACAAATTGCACAATAACAACATACTAACTACAATCCAAATATAGACATCGACCAATGATCATGCCCACTGAACTATACATGTTCTTTGAAAGATGATCTGAAAATGGTACTTGAATTTTTACGATTGCTTAGAAAATTTTCAAATGATCCCTCCTCCCCATAACACAAACTTAAAACAATTTAAGATAGCATATATTTCACCACAAATTGTAACTCCAAAAACTTAACATTGTTATCCTCTTCGGTGTAGTTTACAACTCATGTGCAATTGTTAGTTGTAGAGATATCTTGAAGAAGGTGGGAAGAAGAAGACTAATGAGATATCTCTTTAGAGATATATCAAAAAAATTGAGAATCATCAAATAAGATACCTTTATTTAGATATCTTGGAACAATTTTGTGGTAGGAGATGCATAAGATGTTTCCCAAAGACATCTCAAAGAAGTTGAGGGGAAAGAGGCCAATGAGATATCACCCCGAGATATCTTGTAGAAACTAGGAGGTAGAATCCTAATGAGATATCTATGTAGAGATATCTCAAAGAAGCTAGGGGAAATATAATTATGAGATATTTGCAAATATATCTTGGATAAGTTGAAGGGTAAAAGACAAAAAAATGTATCACCTTAGAGATATCTTGGATCATTTAAATTAAAAGAGACCTAGAAGGTGGGTTGGGACTCATAGAAGTGAGATCTTACAATAATCGCGGCGGAGACGTGGGGAAGTTCTCGCCCATGTGATAACTTATGATTGGAAAGGTCAAAAATTTAGTGTAAAGATGGAGGAATTCTCACTCCCACAAGAACTAAAAGGTGTGAAGGGAAACTTGGGTGAGTTCTCAAGACCGAAGAAATCTCAAAGTGGAGATTACAATGGAGTACTTAAGGACACAAGATTTCAAAGGTGAAGGTAATGGGTTCGTTAAAAGAAGCATTGTGTGGTAAGGAGGTCACTTGATGTAAGGATGCATAGGGCTTAATGGCTCGTTGCTATTGAGGGATGAGTTTGTGGTTCTCCCTATTGGGGTAGGAAATAGAGAGGAGATTATTGGAATTTCATTGGATATTCCATGTAGGGTGTTGGGTTATTTTTGGGTTTCTTTGATTAAAGAAAAATAAAAATACCAAATTTACTGGAAGTTAAATATAGATGTAAGCTTGAGTTTACCTTTGTAACTTAGGTTCATTGAAAAGCGGTGGATTTTCTTTAAAGTCTCATTTTAGGCTTTAGCTTAATTTCTAAGAAAGGTTAACTATAAGAGGTGCTTTGGTTATAAAATTCAATACTCTCATTGTGAGAGGAAGTAAAATCACAATTAAGACCAAGAGTTTGTGGAGAGGTTGGTGGATGCAAATTTTGTGTAGAACTTGGGAAGGTTGCATACTAGATCATGGAGGAGTGTTTAATTCTTGTTACAAATCCTTGAAGAAGGTAGATTATATTTGTAAGATGATTCAAGTTAATACAACTATCAAGGTTCTTACTAGGATTTTTACCCAAAAGGGTTTTGCCGAGATAAATATTGTGTTAATACTTTTTGCATGTCATTACGCCATGTAGATCTACTTGTTTCTACATCTTCGGTTTAGTTTATTACATGCATGATTGTCAAAAATCCAACAAAGTTTTATTGTAAGTTTCCTTCAAACAATAGACCCATTAAATCAACAATATAAAATTTAATAAACGAACATTTATTTCTTAAGGTTTTAATTTATAACAATTAAAATAATACATGAATATGCATTCTAATCGTTTATTTCAAACCCTAAGCATGCCTAGATAACAAGAAAATAATACATGGGTCTTCAAATGAGATGGGGATTCCTACTAAATATTTGTACACCCAAACCATGCATGCCTTTTGCACTTTGCTTCTCAACTTCATGGAAATTCTCTATGTTAAAATGAAGGAATGTTGGATTAGAAAAAATTATGCTTTATATAAGGTGTATGTCATTCAACCTTGGTTTGTCAAACTTTTTGAAATTGAGTTCGGAAAGTGTTTTTCAAAGGACAAATATCCTTTTAATGTATGTAATTTGCTTTTCAGAATGACACTTTTTGTTCCCCATATTCCTACACTTACCCAAACTCCTTACATGACAATGATCTAATTCTAAGTGCAAAAAAACAACCCAATGGTTAACAAACCCTTTGCAAACCCTATAACATTTTTGTGATTAAGTAGACGACAAAACTAACTTTATTTTTCCTAAAAAGAAAAAAGAAACATTTCAGCATCCAATCATGGGACCTACTTGAAGTAGTATCAAGATACAAATATATTGATCTATACTTTCACACTAACTAAGTTGGGACATGTGTGGATTGCAAAAAATACAAGGTGAATGGAAAGTTATGTATATGCCATAAACTAGATGTGGAATCAAAGCAAGACCACCATGATCTTATTTGGGTTACTTGTAACTCCAATGAGGTATGCAGCAATGTCACTTCAAGATTACAATGGAGGCAAATAAAAGGGTTCAAAATAATTAATTATAACTAAGTTCAAAATCAAATCTTTAATTCCTTTGCAAAATACTCCTTGTATAAGCATGGACTTTCCCATTAGAACAACATCAATGATCATGTAATTATGCTACTTGAAAAACTTAAATCGCATGGAAACTAACATTTGGCATAAGGCAATCGGAAAGAAGAGCTACACAAGTGAAAGAGCACGAGCATGAAACAAAACTATAAATAAATGAGTACATATGTGATATTAAAATTAATGAATGACACGAAAATACATTTAAGAGTTGAAATCAAATAGAGGAAGAAGATACTCATAACTCATATAAAAACTAATACCCAAACGCTCGTGTGTAACATAGATAGATGGGTGACCCTTAACAAAGAATGAGTAAAGAATGTTTGTTGTGCAAGACATGAACAATAAAAGCTTAGCAAAGCATTTCATTTTAGAATGTGCGAATTACAAGGACATCTTGGTCAAATACATGAGAATATTGAGTAAACATCACATTGAAGCTATTTAAAGAGTCGAAAATAAAAGCACTTTGGGAAAATTGTTGATCCATGTCAATAGAAGGAATGATGGGCTACACATTGATTAAACTTGTACTAAAATTAGTGAGCGCTAACATTTCATTGTGATTACTTCTTGTGTGTTGCTTCACTAGTAATAAAATTGGAGTGCTAACAACTCAATACAATTACTTCTTGTGCATTGCTTAAACTAGTAATAGAACCAATGAGTGCCAACAACTCACTCCAATTACTTCTTGTGCGCTTATGTATATAGCCAAAAACCCAACTATCATAATTCCTCCATGCAAAGTATCAATTCTCAAAGGGTTTCACCGCTTGAAAAATTCAATATCGACACCATTCAAATATAGAAGAGACACTAGGTTGAGGTCTAGGGTATAAATTCTTGACAAACCAATCATTAAAGCCTTCTATGGTTGTGTTAAGAGACCTTCACAAAGTTGACATCTTTAGTGTAATCATGGACAAGTTGACAGGTAAAGGCCCATTGAGGTAAGGCAAGTTGAGGTCTTGGGTGTAATGCGAGACACGTTGATTGTGAAAACCAGTTGAGGTCTTCCGGATCAATCAACCTTACCTCTATATATATAGAGAGCAAGACTTCCATCAATCGAGTAATCGGACATTACAGTGGCATCTTGCAATTGGCGAATACACAAACAAAGATATCTCCCACTCCCACTGTTTGGGACAAGTTGGCCATGAAAATCATTGAGGTATGGTAGGTTGAGGTTTGGGGTGTAATCTAGGACAAGTTGGTCGTGAAAACCCGTTAAGGTAATGCAAGTTGAAGCTTTGGGTGCATGCCTCAATAGGTTATCCATTAAGTTTTGTTGAAGTCAAGCAAAAGTTACTATTTCCCAAATACCCACCAAATAAATAATCACTTTTATTAAAAAAGTAAAAGTAATTGGGGTCACATAATTATACAATCACTTTTTATTTAACAAGTAAGAAATAATTGCAAGGGTGTATAACTTTCCATGTGAGTGCTTTTGACGAAGCTAATTAAACTTCAATTTTATAATATTTGTAAACCAAAAAAAATTAAAATGTTAAAGGGTCTTCGAGTGGTCAAACTCAACAATAATTACGAAATGAAATGAAATTTAAACAATAAAAATTCATTATTAAAGCCAATTTTTGATCATTCATGCAAATAACATATTTCTATAGTATCAAAATAATCATCATGACCCACAATTCATTTACTTTACTTATTATTAGTGTTCCACAAGGACACATCCCCTTAGAAGGTCACATTTTTGGGGATGTAGATGTCCCAAGGACTTGTTGACATCTGGGAAATGTCCCCCAACCATCCCACCACTGCGAACAACAAACAAGGAATGTTTCCGAAACATTCCCAAAAAACAAAGATGCTCCCATAAACTAGGGGACAATTATGAGACTTTCGGACGTCTCAAAGACTTGTGTAAGTCCCTCAAACAATCTCGAAGCCTTGCAATCATCCCCACTTGCAAAAAGTTGTTTTTAATTAAAAATATTTTTGTTTATAAGTTTATGCCCCTATCCTAACCTAATAGACTATGGAACCTCACCAACACTTTAAATACTTGAGAAAAACAATAAATTAATTTCACACCCTCAATCCAATTCCCAAAACATTTAGCAAGGCTACAAGTGCAAGAGTGAGAGCAAGCAAGAGTGAGAACAAGCAAGGTTGCAAGAGTGAAAATTTGAGAGCATTAGCAAGAGGGGGAGCGACAAGAGTTTAAAAGTGTTAAATCTTCCTTTATCAACTATTCAGATTTTAACATATTCATCAAGCCGGAAGTTCTTAAGCCTTCAACATAAGCCATGGCTCATGGCCCTTCATCTTTTGACATTTTGTTGTTTATAATTTTTGGATTTACAATACTACATTTTTTTATTTTTATTTTTTCAAATTTATAATTGTAAATCATTGACAATAAATTTTTAAATTGTATGTGCTTATATAATTATAAAATGTGTTTCACTGATTTAGAGTTGTTAAAAATCAATTAGAGAACACTAAGAAGATGATTAAAAAATTAAAAGCATTGTTTGACAAAGGTTAGTTCAAGATTCAAGATTGTTATTTTTGTGTATCCTCTACTTTTGCCCTTCATGTGAACTAAAGTAAAACCAAAAACAAAACCTTATGCCTTATACTCTTGAACCCTTATGTAATGCATTAATAAGTTATTAAATTATTATTAATGAAGATAGATAGCGAGAGTTTATGAGGGTTAAATCTCACAATCCAAGTGTAAATAGGAGAGCAGTTAGGATGATATAAGAAGTTCCATTGATGGTGTAACTACACATTTTAGTTTCCCTTCCAAGTTATTGGAAAGTTTTGTGAACGGTTTCTTCGACAAAAAGACCCTCTTTAGAACAATTTGCAACCAAACTACAACTTCCAACAAAACTTGGGACAGCATGGGGCACTAGGTTGTCCAAGTATAATTTCTATCAACTTGAATTTCAAAGTAGCATTACAAGAGTTAATGTGCACCTACTTCACAGCAGAGGCAAATTGTCACTCAAACAAAGGGCTAAAATAAATAATGTGGGGTTGTGGTGATGAAGAAACACATATAACTACTACTATGACATCCAAGAGCTTATTTTTAGTAGTATAACTTTTCAAGAGGCACGACTACGTGTTTGGCCAACCACTTCAAAGGCAGCAAAGCTTAAGAGGAAACATAGAATGACATATAATAATGATGTTGCAAACATAGTGGCAAAGTTATTCACTGTGCAAGATAAAGATGAGGGATGGCAAATTCTTCTTTGTCAATGGCATTACATTCAATACAGCTCACTCTCTTTATTACAAGGAGGTTGTGACCAAGATAATAATAGCAAGACCAACATATGTCCCACTAGGAGAAACAAAATTAAGGACAAAAATCTTGGATTAGAATTATCCCTAGATTAATATTCTAATAGAGAAAATGAAGGTTACATGAGTCACTATTGGAACAACATAATCATGGATGGTTAGACACACATGAAACATCATTCACTCATCAACATTGTGGTCACATGTGCAGGTGGTCCTTACTTCCTTAAAGCTATTGATTATTCAAAGCACTGCAAGGATGGCAATATTTACTTCCAAATCCTTAGAAATGCTATTAAGGTTGGACCACATATTGTGGTGGAGGTAATAACATATGCATCCCATGATTGATGAATTGTTTTGATTGAAACATGCAACAAACATATTTGTTACTCATTATTGTGTGCATCCCATTAATAATGCACTATAAGGACATTGAAAAATATGTTGGGTCAGAGAGAATCTTAATGATGTTAAAGATGTGTAGATGTTTATTTGCAACCACCACACATTTTATACTCTTCTAGTCCTCCGAAAAGGATTTTTTTTAAAATCTATAGAAACTAAAGTTGCAAAAGGCATCACATAGCTTGAATCTATGTCATATTAGAGGAAGAATGTGATGGAGGCAATAAAGAGTGGCATTTTTCGACTAATGCAAAAATGCATCATCTCATCATTATTTCAATGTTCAGCGTCAGTAGATATAGACACGCTAATGCAACTATTGTAAGAGACCATAAAAACTCTACAGTGCAATTCTACAACGAATATATTCAGCAAATTATTTCACCAAAGATTGGCGGTTCTACACTCCCTCACACATGTTTGCCTATGCATTGAATCCAAAGTGATACAAAAGTATAACAAAAATTCCCCATACGAAATTCAGGGGTAAAAAATATGTTAATGTGAATTATTCAGAAAATTTACAATTTTACAAGTGCTAACATATTTCATACTAAGTGGTCAAAATTTGCCACTTAAAAACCTTTAGAAGAGCCCGTGACTATAGCACGAGAAGATTGAAAATCTGTGCTGGACTACATGGACCTACTTCTATGACAACCACACTAGTCCTCCGTTTATTGTTTTGCGAATTTCTAAAAAAATTGCAACGAAGAGAAACTGGTCTATTTATAGTTACTTCCACGCACTATTGAAGAAAATAGACTTGGGCGGAGAGGGAGGACTGCACCACACTGACAAAGAAAGACCAACCCAATGGAATGTAAAGCCAAGTGAGCCAAAATAAGTTGATGATGCAAGACAAACAAGGTCAGCTGGTATTGGTTAACGCAAAGCTTAAACTCGAGTCCAACAGTTCAACTGATGAAGAGTTTGGTACAGACTTTTAGAGTGATATTTGGATGTCTCGCGTCAAATGTCATTCTGAATATAAATTATGATACTACATATATTATTATAATATTACTATTAATATATGAATATATCTTCATTATTCAATACAGTGTGATTAGTGTTTTATAGTTATTTGGCATTTCCTTAATACATTTTTGGGCCCTTGGTCCCCCATCCCCAGTCCCAGAACTCCGTGGAAGATAGCCTATTACCCAAATCCCATTGACTTATTTACTTCGATGAGTAAAAAGAGGATGAATCAATAACTGTGAATAACCAAAGCCAACGAAATCAGGTCCAGACCGAGCCAAAGAATTTCATTTATAAGCTAATGTTCTAGGTATTTAAGATAAAATGATTAACGAGCTCAGAAACACTTTTATGAATTTGGGTTTTGATATTCAAAACGGCTCTAGTATATTTATAATTTTCAATGATAAATTTGTTGCAACACAACTTCGCCAAACCATTTCACCAAGTCCGATGGGACTAACGAATTTAAAATCAAACTAAGCCTCTGCTAATGATTTGCACTAATGTCTCTAAATATTTTTTCTGGATGAGATGTGTGTAACACTTAATTGTCTCTGTGCTATTAAATAAAGGTGCAACAAAATTATTGTGTGCTGTTGGTTTCAATTTTGCATCATCCCTGTATCGTCATCTATAAATTCATGAACTTGCCCTCATTGCTTACCATAATAATCATCTACGCTCATAAAATTTAATGCAGCCCAAAAAGGTAAAACTAGCAATTTGGCATGATATTCAGTGTTTAGATTTTCAACTGTTATTATAAAAGAATATGCAATGGAAAAAATACAATCCTGCACAAACCTAGCAAAAGATTATTATCATCACATTATTCCCATTGACCAACACATTTTCTGCAGGTGATGGCCACAACCGGAAATTTATGTAGAACAACGTAGAGAGCTAATAAAGTGCAGCAGGAAACCACAGTTGTCACTACAACAAAGGAAGTTTGGTACACATTACCTAGTTGCAGGGATGACCAGTATTGAGTGGCACAGACTTATTCCATACTCCATAACTATTGGAACGAATCAAAATCCTTGAGTTTTGATCAGCAAGTATCAAAACAAACACTCTCTTCCAAATTGACATCTATTCCCATAAAATTATCAGGTGAACCACTCAGAAACCATTGCCATTATGCAATAAGAGATGATATATGCAAACAAAAAGCTCCACGACAATAACCTTTCAAACCCATCCGCATGACATTTCCATGGTCAAACACTAGCTTTATAAGTCATTCTTATGTTTGAGAAAGACAAAACTGAAAAACCAGTTCCAGGAAAAACAACAGCCCAGGCCGTAACACCAATCCAATCTAGAAAAACGTGCAGCTAAAAAAGATATCAGGTGGAACAATTTACTGTAAATATTAATTTCCATAGTCAAACACTAGCTTTGTAAGTCATTCTTATGTTTGAGAACAAACCCTGAGAAACCAGTTCCAGGAGAAACAACAGCCCAGGCCGTAACATCAATACCAATCTAGAAAAACGTGCAGCTAAAAAAATATCAGGTGGAACAATTTACTGTAAACATTAGTTCACAATTAATATCAAAGAGTATCTTAAGATCTCTTAAAGAGAGAACCAATGTCTCACTAATATCAAAGAGTATCTTCGATCTCTTAAAGAGAGAACCAATGTCTCGTTTTCCCCTAATAAAATATCGCACACCATATGAATATCAAATAGAGTGCTCATAGGTAGGCATTTTACTTTAATCCAAACCTCCCAACTATATTTTGGGTTACATACCGCACCACAACCTCCAACCTATATATTTTGGGTTACATACCCCACCCGCAAACCTATATCAATATATTACTAGTCGTCTGCAGATGACCAGCACTAATGCAAATTTGTGAAACCATAGCTACACCGTGCAAGGATTTGTGTTTTAGTGCAAAGCTGACGGTTCTAACATACATTCCAGCCCCAGTTTTTCCAGCTACCCCTGAATACAAATTCAAACATAGTTACCAGATTGCTTTACATGTGTAACAAAACTTCAATATAAATGCAATCAAATTGACGTTCAACTCCAATTTCTTTGTTAATAACAAAGATATTTCACTGAAATCTTTACTCTTGTATGGTAATAAAAGGAAATAATGAAAATAATAACAGTTCAAGTCTAATAATAAATCATACCAGCCAACGGTGACAAGCATGTTGATTCCAGGCAGAGACAATTGCCATGCAGTCCTATTATCTGTAGAACCCACACAGTGACATGATCCCTCAATGCAAAAACTTCATTTTCCATGTACGGTCCTATTGTCTGTAAAACCCCCATAGTGACATGATCCCTTAATGCAAAAAACTGTTTCCAGCTTGCACTAAAGTAAGAGCAGTTGCCGACACCAAAATTGGTTGAAAATCTAACAGTTGAACATCCCATGCACATTTCCGAGCTGTGTCGGCATGCTCGTTATAAGAATGAATTAACTGTCATTCGTCATCTTCATAGAAACCCTCTTCATCAGACAGATCGTCAAAGGTTCTCAAATCTAGCTGGTACCTGAGGATCCCACCGATACCACCAAATCCTCTGCAGAACTGAGAGCCTTCCTGTGATTTGTTAGTCACAAATTCAAGAGTACAGCCAAAATTTTTGTAATCACTTGCAAACCACTCCAACAATGACGTTTTGTCTTGAACTTCCAACTCTGCTCCTGTGCTTGAATCCTTGAAATTGCTTACATTGAGCTCTCCCTCTTTGTTTAAGTGTTTAATGACAATTTCACTAGTGACTGCATTCTTTAACGTGTATCTATTGATATCTAGGCTCTCCCACACAATCAGCGTTTCAACAGCTCCCATCTCCAGTGCCTTTAAGGTATCATCAATACCAAATACATACTTGCCTGTATCCTGGCTAATTTCTTCAAAATATTTCCCTATCAAGCGTTTTTCTTGAATGAACTTGACATTTGCTAGAATCTCAGCAGATAGCTCAATAGCTTGATTAAATCCGTTCTCTCCACCATATGATACATCAACAACATTAAGTATCTTGGCCTTAAGCCTGGCATCAAACATATCAGTTTGACTTAACTCAGTCTTAAAATCTGCAGACCCCGCCAAGATCAAACCAGCAACATTTGGCTGACTGGTGGCAGGATTAATATAGAACTGAGTTGCCAGCTCTGCTGTTTTCCGGACATAATTGTGACGTTTTTCCATCCGAAGACGTGCAAAACGCAAAGCTGATTGTCCTCCCCTTCCGTGCTTTTTAGGCAAATCTACACTGAACTTGTGAAGCACTTCACGAGTGTTACCACTCAAGGTACCAAAAAGAGTGCCATTGCCATCCATAACTATGAATCCGAACTTCTCATCAGACTCAAGCAGTTCATTCAGGGCCTCAGTGTGGAACTTATTATCACAAAGATACAAAGATGCATTTATTGGCTTGAAAGGTTCAAAATCAATGGTAACTTTCTTTTCTTTTCCATCATCCGTGACAATAGTTCCTGTGTAAAGCACCAATCCATTTGGTGGGACCTTGTTGTACAACTTTAACCTTTGCTGAGCAGAAGTTATCGCTCCCAAAACTGATTGTCGGTTAACCCTGCTCTTAATGTTTGATGCAGTTCCAAACTCATCACCAAGCATTTTTGTAACACGAGAAACCTGATCCCTCGGAGGCATTATCAAAGAAATCATACTTGTACCATTGCCCCTGGCAGATTCCAAGGCCTTAATTAATTTTTTGATCTTCCAGATCTCAATGTTCTTGTCAGTTTCCTGTCCCTCTGCCATATTTAAAAGATACCTAGTTTGCTCAAATGAACTCAAGGACTTTAGACACCTGAAAAAAACCCAATAAAGAATAAATTCGCATCTAGTTAAGTTCTCATTATTATCTACATATCTGCGAGAAGCACTTTGAACACTGTCCTGCATATAAATTTAATTGCACGAAATTCAAAGACAAGGTTTCCAAAACAGAAATAGCATCATAAAAGCATGTCGAAACAAGGAAGCATCTAAAATGAAAAGAAAGAAAGAAAAACTATAGAACTATTGGGACATGTGCTTATCCTTGCAGCAAAAAAATAACACTCCAGCTTAAACTTCAATCAAACCTAATAACATAAGCAAAAAGATAACACTCCAGACATTACTATAAAGATTTTAAACTCCAGTTGACCTTAACAGCCTACAAACACCCTACAGGTGGTCTGACTAGCATCACCCCCAATACACTAATATTCTGATATTCTATTTATGCATGCTTATCCATATTCCATTTATGCATAGCCATCCCATTATCACAGTAGCAGAACAGAATGTTACAGAATTTGTTTTGCAAGAATAAGATGTCTGATGAATAAAGTTTGCAATTTTTGAAACTAGCCTGAACTGCAAAGATGTGTCACAAATAGGTAAAACAGTGTGTCTTTCCTAACGATTTTGGTTAGGCCACCTAGAGAAACCATTGGGAAGAAAAAGTAAATTCCTTGTCTTAGCAAACCATGTGTGAGAACCTAAACCAATGGGAGGTTTTGCAGAACACAATTTATCAATATCAAAAAAGGATGCCCAGCATAAGGAAGTTAACCCACAAAACTGTATATATTTTGTACATTTATCTGTAGATTCAAGTAAAAAATGCATGCCTATCACAACTTTCCAAAGCCACCAACAACAAAGAAATAGCAAGTTAAAATGACATGATGTCTTGAAAACAAAAAGACATGAAGCACCGATGGCTGCCTGTACCGTAAGAGACATCGTATAGAAAACAAAATAATGCGATTTTCATGTTTGTAGAAAACCACAGCATACAATCGAGAGAATGGATAGATGTCTACCCTAAAAACGGATTATTATGAAAAAATTCTTCACACAGAAAAATGTCAAGAAACATCATGTTTCCAAACAAAGAAAGTTGAAAACTTTATCTGCAAAAGCTGTTGATTGACATGCTCTCCTCATCAACAGTT
This sequence comes from Taxus wallichiana var. yunnanensis, assembly GCA_018340775.1. NCBI lineage: Eukaryota > Viridiplantae > Streptophyta > Pinopsida > Cupressales > Taxaceae > Taxus > Taxus wallichiana. Next base: position 818,874,696 of record CM031240.1, read on the forward strand.
ATAATCTAGATTATAGAATATTTGAAATTGCATCAGTTCTCAGAATATAACTTACCCCCTCGTAAGTCTCTAAACTCATGGAACTTGACCAAATAATTTGTTCTCAAACTGATTGAGTAGACTGGTATATGCATTCTGGAAAAAAGTAACACCTTACCGGGTATCCATAGGGATTTTCAAAAACACTCTGGGTGATGTCCAAACTCCAAAATATTAAATCCTTCAACATATGGTTCCAATTGTAAATGAGGATATAACTCATAATCCAGACAAACATATTGAAGGCACTTGAGTTTACTTTTTAACCGAGTTGGGGAGACTCATGGCTTTTAAGTACCGGATAAAAAGCCTAGGAAGAAAATAGAAAGGCTAAGAGCCAAGACAGGCTCCTCCTCATTATGGAAATTGTTATTCCTCTTAAATGAAATAAAATTTATTTTCCACGTCTTTGTGCTGTCTCTTGTGAATTTGTTTACCACTGATCAAATGTGAGAGGAGATAAATAGGACCTTCGAGAATGCTTTCTGGTGCCGAAGGCTTTGAGAATTTGTTTGCTCTCCAGAGCCTTTGAAGTTCTTCCATCAAATGGCAAAAACAGAACATAGTTGCAATGGCCAATGCAGCCAAATTGATGAAGAGTATGGGGAAGTCGGGATAAAGTAATGTTGAAGCTAGTTTGAATACGCCAAAGAAATAAAAAAACTTACAGAGATGAAAAAAGAGAGTAAAAAGGACCAGCGACTGGAATTGGTAAATGTCTTACAAGACTGAGTAAAGGAAGAAGCAGCAAGCTTGAAAGCATGTGTGGAAGTGGGATGAGAGTAGATGATGAATCCATTATGATGAAAGAAGAAAACCAGAAAAAGGTGCAACACTAGAAGAGATGATGACTGAAGTAAGTTGTCTAATCAAAATGGATACGGTGGACAAGATCTGTTATGTAGAAGAGGATGAAAATAGAAAAGAGATGCGACTGAATACATTTATAGAGAATTTGAAAATGAAGAAAAGAAGTTGGAAATGGGAGAATAGAATACTTCATTGAAGATTAATGAAATGCAGCAAGACATGCATGCAAATGGTTGCATGTATACAAGTAAATATGAAATTGAAACTAATCTAAAAGTTGCAGTAAAGTTTGAGGAATAGGAAGATGGGGAACCTGCTTATTCTTTTGAAGATAACAGTAAAATGCTACCCATGAAAAGCATTGTAAAAGAAAATTTGATATTAGTAGGCACCATGCATAATGCCATTGATTGCAGCAAGGTGGCAGATGAGAATGTAGGAAAAAGAGAAATTCAAACTATTCGCTTAAAGCAGGCAGTGTATTTGCCCCAAGAAACTGATTTTTTCATCTATTTGACTTTGTGCTTGCTGTGATTCCATTAATGTTGGATTTGTTAATCAATTGGACTCAAGCTGGAAGCAGGCATGTATGGTTATTAATTTAGAGAGGAACAAAGAGAAGACCACTGGCTATATGGGTTTTAATTTAGAGAGGTTCAAAAGAGAAGACCAATGGCTATAAAAGGTATTGGGAATGCAGATGGCGTAAGGAAAGTACATAAAATTTTCAAGTAGAATACAAGGCAAGCTATGATTAGTGGAGAAAGAAAACAATAACCAAGGAAATATGACGTAAGGCATCTATGACTAAATGGAACTTATATAGCCACTAGACAGATTTCATGTAATGGATAAATCAAAATAATTGTGCTACAATTCCAACAAACTTCTTTAACAATCAACTTCTGTATTTAATGAGAGCTTATGTTGCTTTATCTCTATTGTACCCAAAGTAGTAAGCCATTGGACTCCCAAAACTATATCAGCTAACTCCATGGGATGACAAAAATAGAATTATTCACATGGTAATCCCCAATTGCTAATTTGATACTGTGAAATTTTCCCAGACAATTGTGGCATTTTCTGAACAACTGATTATATCACCATTAACAATCATGACATAAAAATCTGGAGATAAAAAGGTAAAGCAGTTCACCCATACGGCCAGTATGATGATGAGTTTGTGAGTTCTACCCAAAGAAATGAACATTGTCACTCTTTGCAATTTCAGAAATCTCAAAACCTTGAGGGTTTGTGCATACTTATCCCTGTTAGTGCATGGCGAGAGCTGATTACTTGGGTATCCTCTAGTGCATCTTCTAGTTTCTCACTTTAATTTTTCTTCTTCTTCCTCTTCAACTGCTCCTTCACTGCAGAATCGTTTCTTCTACATACATGTATGTCCCCTACTGTGCTTCCAATCACTATTAAACATTAACCATTTTGCACTTTTTCTCTATTTGTTTAGACATTAATTTGGTTTGTTAGAAAAGGACAATGTTGAGGAGCTATGATCTTTGATACCAGTGATTAGCTCCTAGTGGCCAAGACATTTTCTCTTCTCTTTGTGCCCTAGTTATACAATTCAGATAAAGAAAGATAAAGCAAACAACCTCATGTTGAAGGTTGTCCTTCAGCCCAGCCAAAAACAAATCCTTGAAGTTTACTATAACATTTCCCACTCTCAAAGATAGGATATGAAATAGCTGAATACGTTCCTTCACCGTACCAGTTGGTCGCAACTTGGCCATTTCATTGAAGATGTTATTCACAAGATTGTTACTATAGCATGTGAATCACTCCATAAAAACAGACCATGTGACCTAACAGTTCTTTAATTTTTATAACAATGCCAGCAAATACCAACTGAATTGATCCAATTCCTAATATAAGGATGGCATTGCAACCTTCAGTGAGCATGGAACCTGATATTGCTCAAAGAATGCTCCATTTGGATGATCCAAGTGACCGGACCCTTTCCATCAAATTGGCTCTCATCCAACTTCAGCATAAAGTGTCTAGGACCAACATTCAAATTGATTCTATTAAATGAGGTCTGCAATTAGTTGATGCATCAATCCACTACGCATGATAAAATTGTTTGTCTCGTAAGTCTTGGGATCATGAACTGAATGATGAAATAAAACCAAACTTCAGATAAAGTGCAAGATGAGCTAAAAATGTTGAAATGCTACTAAACATTGTACAAACGCTGCAAGATGACCTAAATGTAGACCACTAGTCACCATGCTTACATCAAGTTGAGCTATATCTTCTTTCTTAGACATTTCTTTCAGTTCATCTTTGATCACCATCTGTGACATGCTTTTTGGAGTTTAGGTTGGTTATTCCTTGGTACCAAAGCCATTTAGATCCAGCTTGGAAGATACTCAATGACACTCATGCATCTTTCACTCATACACGCGCAAGGGGTTGAACAGATGGCTGATATGCCTTTCTATCAATATTTGTGACTCTTCTATCTCTCACCACTCAAGATTCTCATCCATCAAGTCACTACCCAATCTAGATGCACTAGTGAACCGGATTGCCAGCTCAACAACTACCATTTCTCTAACCAATCGACTCGCATGCCCCGCAGCAACTAATTGATAGTGATACTAGCTATCTATATATGGCAGCTCGCCAACTGGCCCTCCAGCGCCATATCTAGAAAGGTGGGACTCCAAGCCTCCTCTCTACAGTCCAGTCCTCGCTATAGATATAGGACCCGCACTTTCCCGTAGCGATAAAGAGTGCCACCTAGATATAATAAGCTGCTGCCCCATCTATTTACAGCATATAGTCCTGTCACACCCTAGCCTCCTCTCCAAGAGATTGCCTACCTATAGTAGCCCCCTCGGCCTACCAGAGAGGCCCCTTTTCCTCTCCCTCCCCCTTCGTGCATGATGTGGTCCTTTGTGGTGCTATATAGATCAGATCCCATATCAAGGTGACGGGTACTTTTCAAATCTACTCACTGCCGAGTCTGTGACAAATTTTAAGACAGTACTTGACACGAGCACTTGGCAAGCCTGTTTACATTTAGATATGGACATTTACTTTCTTATACTCTTAAGTTATATTTAATGTATATACTTCAAGATGTTTGAAAGTGGTTTCAGACATCTAGCTCTGAAGCAGATTCTAGGTTTTAGAGGGTATCAGGCCAGATTTCAGGATAGCAAGAGAGATAATCAATTTATAGATCTTCTATTTGTATTCAAATCTAACAGAAAACACTTCCCTAACATTTTAAAGACTCATTTCGATATATTTTGTAACTGTATTCTGTATAAAATGTATATGTTTTTTTATAAGATATTTAAGTATTTTTTAAGCTGGAATATTGCCTTTCCCAAGTATTTGCCTGATGAAAAAATTGGTCTGACATGTATGAGTATGCGAACAATGGTTTGCACCATCTTCTCAAGTCTCACCATATCCCATATCTGAATCACCATCTCCTTTATTAGGTATCTTCTTGGTGTGACAGAATTCTTTTCCCAGCAATGGGAGAAAGCATTCACGGTGAAACGGATTGCCACTAGTCAATAATTAGAAATACCTAACACCTATGCTAATGTGAATGCCCCAGCGAGACAACTCCACTATTTGTTATATTGCCTAAAGGTGGGAAAAACTGAGAATTTGCCCAAACTTTTACTGGAGAACTAAACCCTTGCAATCACCTCCCAAAGATGAATCCAACAATTGCTGAGTTGTTCAAAAGTGTAAAACCCAATTCCAATTTTTTTGCTTTGGCCAATTCCAATTTTTACTAAGAACACTAACTTATCCCCGAAATACTAATTTTCACTTCTTTCAAAAGGCCAAATATGCCACTAAAACTTTCCCAAATCAACGCTTTGATCGCAATTCAATGGATGGCATAAACGATTGTAACTTGCATCTAGCAAACATTAAAACATATACACACAATATAAGTGATGAGCAGGAGACTGAATCTATTCCTACACAATCCTTGCAACAAAAACAGAAATTGTAATATTATGATGCAATACTCTGACACTACCTCATACATAACCTAATTAAGTTGTGGCAATTACATAATCCCATTAGGGCGACAACTACTAACAATATGCAATATAAAGAACATAAAATGACTAAGTTAAATATTATAATCCAATTAGGGCAAATGACTAAGTCAAATATTATGCATGTCATAGTTCGACACACATCCCAATACACCCAATAGGCTAACGGCAAAGCAAATCATACGAGGTGTCCCATAAAGCACAAGCTCCTCTAAGAATCTGTTAATGGAGCAAGCGTGGTTTGGACTTTTCACCCTCAAGACTCTTTCCTCATTGGCAGATCTTATAAATTGAGTAAAGTGGCTAAGCGTGAAAAATCCTAAGTAGAGCACATTTATTATTTTTTTATTTTCCCTACTGACAAATACTTTGAGGTGCTTGTGTACTTTCTAGGACCCTTTGTCTTGATATTCTTAGCCACATACATGAGTGAATGGTCAATAAGGTAACAAACACTCCTAAAAAAATAGTCAATGGTCATCTAGTGATGACTTGAAAATTGAAATTATCAGCATAGAGCGATATACCACAAGAAAACCCACAAAAAAGTAATATTTAACTAATAATACGATAGGAAGCCCCATTTACTTACAAATATGGATTTGGGTTCACTGTTCTCTGTAAAAGTGTTTCGATATATGAAATCAATTTTGAATGTCGTGACACTATTATCATGGTTCCTATTGATTTTATGGGAGTTACAGTGATAGTTCCTCGCTATAATTTTACCCCTTCCCCTCAAAAGACCAATATACATGGCAGAAAAAAACAATATAATAAAAAAATGTAAGGGATATAATTGCCTCAGTTGTCCTTCCCTATTCCAATTTCCAACATTTCGCGAACATGGAATTTTGTGACACCATAAAGACCCTCCAACATAGTGCAGTTACAGAACACGAAGACACTATAGAGATCCTTTTGTGCCCATAAACCAAAACCCTACTTGAAATTCAAATATTTTTCAACAAAATCTAATATACAAGAAATTGTGTTCTATAAAAACAGGACACCACAGCTAGAACAGTGGAGCATGACATCAAACAGGCATACCAAATATAATAACGTATCATGCACAGGAACTGAGACTTAGGCAACAAATTATAATGGTATACAAACAATCCTGGGGAAGAAATTATATTGGTAGGAAAACCAGGACTGGACAGCGGAGAAAGGAGCTTCATCTTTAACAAGAAGTGACGAGGAAACATGCTTAATTTGCCTTATTATTTTATTTTATAACAAGATTTAGAAGCGCGTGGCAGAGAGTTTTTTTGTCAACAAAAGTGAAGATAGATATTTTCACCCCGCCTTATTGTATGTTTTCTAGCTATACTTAAAAAAACATATATGTAATTGAACAATCACCCATTACTGCTTTCCTTCTCTATACAGATTCCCAGAATATTGGAGATATGAAATTCCGAGAACTGTGTCCCAGATCTAATAAATCACAATATCTTTCCAAGAAATAATTTTTATAATTAAAAAAACGAATAGAAAGAAGTCATAATAAATGAAAGGAACACCAAACTATCACAAGCAAATAGCACTGAGATTGGATTTACTACAAAAAGGGATATTATAAGGGCTTAGTAAACAGAGGAATATACACTTAAAGCTAAATAAGAACGATAGTTTCTAAAACACTTCAAATTGCTAAAAAAACCATTCAGAAACACTTCAAAGTGGAAGAAAATCAATATTATCAAGCTATTTCAGCTGTATGTATAATAAACTCCTTTTACTCTTTTTTTGTGGAGAGAGTTACTAATTATCAACCCTCATATTAAACATTAGTGAGACTAAATCAAAAAAAAAAACTGAACACTAGGAATTCAAATTCTAAATGCTTTAATTTGCTCGAAAGGAATTCTATTAAAAAATCTCATTTTTTCAAAAAGAAACAGATTTTTCTTATACCTACTACATATATATTCTAATATGATTCTTGTTCCAGTTCCCGCCATGTTAAAGACATTAAATTCCATAAATCCTAAAGTTCACCAGCATCTCTTCTTTAAAATAGACAATAAGTTTCTGGGCATTCCAGTTCCCCGCATATTAAGGATATAAAATTCCATAAATCCTAAAGTTCACCAAATGACCTTGCCCCTAATTAAATATTTTGGGAAAAAACATTAAAAGGAAAACTAATCAAAAGCGAAAATTCCCAGGCCAGATAAATATCGCAAAAATATATCCACATAAATCCATTTAAATTTTGCAGATCCGCATTTTTAACTCTCCGAGCAACCAATCCACAACCCTATAGTACCTATTCAACATAAAAAGATCCCGAAACCCTAAGAATTTATGAAACCCTAACCCATAATATTTCTGAAACCTTATTACTTTCATCAAATGTTATATTTTTCTGAAACCCAATGGCCCTAGATATAATTTATAACCATCGATCCCTACGCTATGACATAGATTTATTTCTAAGAACCTGCGAAACCCGTAAACCTCAAGGAAACATATTTCTAAATAAAAAGAATCAGATAAAAAAATGAATCGACATACCAAATAACTGTGGCGGACCAATTCGCCGCCTGTAAACGATGTCTGAGCAAGAAAACGTAGATCTTAATTCTCTGAACACTCGATATAAAATATATTAGAGATTTTTAATGAGCCTTATATAATAATTTATGAGATCGAATGTCTTGGAAAAGGAGGAGTCCTGGTGAGCGTTGTGACACGTGTTACTTGCATGTACATGCTTTATTCTTACTTATCATTAAGAATACAAATACATTAAAATATAAATAAATTAGTCGTCCAAATCTATGTGGAATTTCCAACTCCGTACGGAGTTTATACCTGCAGTGACAGGTGTTAAAGTTGACGTTCGCCCGTTAAGAAGAATTGTAAATTAATGCCACCTTGTACATGATGTTTGATGAAAAAAGTTTGTGATGGTTTTTTTGAAGTATGATGTTTATTACTAGCAATTTCATTGCAAATTACGCAGGAGAAAGTAGCAACATTTAGTTTATTTGAGTTGTATTTTGGGTTGATATTGTATGGATGTCTATATGTTGTTGTAAAGCTCTCATTTTGTTATTGTCCATATTTTTGTAAGACACAATTATAATAGTCGCCAAACTAAATCACATTTCATCGTTTGGTCAAACACAGGACATTTATCTATTAAATCTTTCAAATCTTAAAAACTTTGAACAAGATATATGACCAATATTATTTTTCAAAAGATAAACTATAGAATTTACTTTATGAAGAATAAAATCAAAATTAGAAAACTTTTGAATCTCAAAAACTTTGAACAAGATATATGACCAATATTATTTTCCAAATAGTAAACTATAGAATTTACTTTATGAAGAATAAAATCAAAATCAAATATCTAGGATAGTAAATATCTAGGATTTGTAGAAAAATATCTAAAATCTAGCAATCTTTAAAATATCTAAAATCCGGTAAGATAGTAAATATTGGAGCCACGGAATTTGACACTTTCCAGCAAGGGCATCTTCAAAGTAGACGCCTACCAAGCAAATTACTAGCAATTGCACATGAGTTGCAATCAATGCCGGTGATGTTAGATTGTAAATTTATTATGGAGGGAATTGACTCTGGCAATGTATTTGATATTTACTTCAGCATTCATGTTGTTTCACCTAATTAATTAATTCCAAACACTCTTCAGCAAAAGCTTTAGCAAATAGATATGCAAGACAACTCACACTATTTCACCAAATCTATTAATTGCAACTATAAATATCCAAAATCTGGCAAAAAACAAATATCTAAAATCCGGCAACCTGTAAACATTGAATCCGTCGGAATTTGACACTTTCCAGTAGGAGCATCTTCAAAGGAGAACACCTACCGACAAATTATTATTAGTCTATTGTTTTCATCCTTTTCTATTAAATTTCATGCGGTGGGGCAGTGTTTTGGCTTTGACTAAGGTTACACTCCATATTTGACGGGGACTATAGTTTATTTTAGCTAAATGTTTTATTTCCCTGCTTTCCATTGGTGGTTGCTCATTCCTTCATTGCCAGCATTATATTTTATTGTAAATTTATTTGTTTTTTTCCGAGTGTGTTTCCTCTGTGCTCTGGACAGTTGGTTGTACGCATGAGCTCCATTTGCCTGTGGCCAGGGTTTTCTTTTTGTTTTTGGTTTCTCTCGGCTCTTCTAATCCTGCTTCCACAGAGTCAAACACCGCACACAGATTCTTCAAACACAGAGCAAAACGCTCCACGAAATTGAGCTTGCCATGAGCTACAATTCCATTAGGTCCAGTGCCCACAGTCAGGATAGCTGGATCGAGGTCGCGCGTCCCCTGCAGGAATTGTAATAACTGCTTTCTACTGCGGCCAAACATATGTGGCAATTCCCACATGCAATTCACTATCACAATTTCATCCTCGCTTGACCTCAACTCATCTTTGACATTTTCCAATTCAGTTTCCTGATACGAAAATGGAATCACCATCGAACTTGCATACTCAGACAATCTTCTTCCAGTGTCTTTGCAGCAGCATGAAAATGGACCTGAATACTCCTCCTGATCATCCCATTTAACCGTTGTTATTTTGAGATGACCAATTTGGTAATTTTCAGTTTTCAAGGCTTCCATTAATGGCGGCCACTGCATGCCCTCCATTATGTCGAAATCAACGATATGGATCACTTTCTGTGTGTGAGCAGGGATGGCTTCCAAAATGCTCTGGTTGGCAGTAGAATGAGCTATCTTGATATAAGGATAAACTTGGTGAAGTAAACTAAAAGCCCCCAGAAAATTTGCTTCAGAGGCCCCATTCGAATTGATGTGGTGCTCGGCCTCCATGTCTCCACTAACTGAGAAACAATGATGCTGATGCAGTGCTTGAAAAAGATAGTAAGCCACCCTCGCCATAGTAAACCCAGTTGGAGAAACTAATTCTCTCAACCTGGCAAGCATAATGTCCACAAGCTCATGGGCGCCATCTGAACTTGCCTCTGCAGATGTTGTGAGAAGATGAACCAGTAGCAGTCCCTTGTATTCCACTGAATCAACATTACATGGGATTAACCCTTCCTCCGGACAAGGGCCAAGCGTCAATGTATTACTATTATTCATAGTCTCGCTCGATATATTGCTGAAATCTTCTTCACCTCCGGCACATGGCGGCTCTTCAATTTTAACTGAATCTTCTGGTTTCGAAGGGAGCTCTGGTTTGGGACAAGGAGCCAACAATCCATTCTCTGCGGCGATTGAATCGTTCCACAAAGGCGACTCCTGCAAATTAAAAAGCTCATCGTCGTAAGTCAGAAATTCCATACGATCATTTTGGCTCTGCTGCATAACCTCTAGTTCAAGGAAGGAAGAAAAATCTGTTCCATCGCCTTGAGAAACACAATTGTTCCAAACGGACCACTCGCACGGACTCAAACCGAAATATAAGAACGAATCGTAACTAAAATCCAGCTTTTTCACAAATTCCATGTCATCCCAATGTATGGAATGCCCATATTCTTGCATTCTGCTAACCTCCATCTTCAAATTTTCTCCCGTTTTAAGTGTATATAATCTAAGAGTTGCCAACGTTAAGTGAATCTTAGTTGTGAGCGGCACCAAGCATATAAAGCCATTCACGTTACATCGCCATATCTGTCGAATCCTTGACGCTGAAATTGCCATTTAGATTGATAAAATCAAGAACTTGTATATTTTATAATGCTATGGATTGTACTGCAGCTATCCAGTGAAGTGAAGATACTACAAGTAGCAGGAAAAGGCACAGTAGCAAGAGAAGCAGAAAAGCATTGTGCTTCATGGATTATACTTGATAGGTACTGAATCTACTATATAAGAAGTTGTTGTATTTCTGTGGAATTCAAAAATTGTGCAGATAGTATATGTCATTTTAATGTTATTTTTGGGTCCCTAGGCATTTAAGCAGTGAAGGAGATTTCTGTGCAAAGAGTTTACAATGTAACGTGGTTGTTGTGGACCATCTGGGATCAAAATTTCTTAGACTTAACTTGAAACACTCTCAAGGAGTACATGCCTTACCTTTTGAAGAGGCCATTGAGTCCTCTTTCAGTTTGCCTGCTCTGATTCCTGCACACACAGCCAATCCTTCAACCATGAAATATTTGTTATTTGGTAAAACTATAACTGAATTTCCTGAAAATGAGAAACTATCCAGTAGCCTAGGATTCGATACTTCAATTGCACAGGATTCTACAAACTCATACCCTGCTTCAAGCTCCGACCAAAGTATGCTTTATGTTCAACATAAACCTAAATTTGACTTTCGTGACAAGAGCAACCCAACAAAATAGGGGAATGGTTTGCCCGGTTGGGACTTTGCTGAGGAGGAAAAATTGACATTGGAGAGCATTGAATTTGAATTTGGTGACAAAACCAACCCAATGGAACAGGGGAATGCTTTGCCCAGGTGGGTTTTTACCGGGGAGGAAAATTTTAGCTTAGAAAGCAGTAATGATGCTCCTCTTCAAGTAATGAATAAACCCATTTAGAAGATGAGGAGGAGGTTTCAAAAAATGGAGCCTTCTGTGGAAACTTACGTAAACACCCATAAAAAAGCACCAGGGAAATTTCACATACAAAGAGAGCCATGTCTATGTGCTCTATTTGTCAAGCAAAGGGCGCCAGCTTTTTGGCAACCTCCACGGAAGTTTTCCTACAAAGATTTGGAGTATGCCACATATGGATTCTCGCACACCAACTTTCTGGCAAAAGGCGGTTACGGTCCCGTTTACAAGGGAATACTCCCAGATGGCCAATTGGTTGCAGTTAAGCAACACAAGGTAGCAATCAAACGGTAGTGTGCTCCTGAGTTCTATGCAGAAGTGGAAGTTTTAAGCTGTGCACAACATAAAAACATTGTTAGGCTGATTGGATACTGCAGGGAGAGAGGAAAGTGGCTTTTGGTGTGCTAGTTTGCATGTAATGGCTCCCTGGATAATCACCTCTATGGTATGGTATGCTTGATTTCATTTCAAACTTAATTCCATTATTGCTCTAATATCCACATGAACAGCCTGTGCATTCAGGTTGAATGGCATTGAATTTGCTGAATTTTACAGTCAAATAGTATTTCATTTTGAATGGGTGGATTTAGTGTGATATGCTTTCATTTCAAACTTAATTGCATTACTGCTCTACTATTTGCCCAAACAGCCTTGTGCGTTAAGGTTGAATGGCATTGAATTCACAGACTTTTAACACTCAAATAGTATTTTGATTTTGAATAAATTGGTTTATAAAAACAGAGGGTGTGACACAGTTAGATTGGAAATCCCGTCAGAAAGTAGCTATTGGGGTTGCAAGGGTCTAGATACTTGCATGAAGAATGCCATGGAGGATGCATTATCCACCGTGACCTCCGACCCAATAATATTCTTTTGACACATGATTTTGAGGCAATGGTAATATGTCTATTTTTTAATTTGATTATTTAAATAGGTTGCGTCCAATAGTACAATAGCAACTACAGGTGCAGTAGCTAGTGTTGAACACTTCAATTTGACCTTGTGGGGATGGACAATCTTCAAAAGTAGATTTGGAAAGAGGCTTTTGGAAACACATTGTGAGGAATTTTCAGTGTTTCCAGAAGTCCCCTTTACACGTCATGGACTGTGAAAGCATAAAAACTCTAATTTGAGGAAGATGTTTGGTAAGGTTAAAATAGTATAAAGACTAAGCTTGTATGCAAGTCTTAACATTTTTTATCTGGATGCCTATGTTAAAGATCATCACGGTTGACAATGTTGTAGGTTGGGGACTTTGGGCTTGCAAGATGGCAACCAGATGGTCAATCAATGCAGAAGAAATGCGTATAATTGGCACATTGGGGTAATTGTGAAATCTTAATTACAGTCCATAAAATTAAGGAGAGAGCTTTATCAACATTTCCTGCATATGTTAGATCTTGAGCACCAAACCAAAAACTAAATATTATCCCTCATAGCAATAGCATTACCATAGGCGGATGTTTTTTTCTTTTGGAGTCATATTGTTGGAGATTGTAAGTGGGAGGAAAGCCATTGACATATGCAAGAATAGAAGATAGCAACGACTCTCGAATGGGTAAGCTTTAACCATAAATCGAAGGCATCAATCTCCTGGTTATGGGCGACTGAATTGCTAATTTATATTTTTTTTAACAGGCACGTCCTATATTAGAAAAAGGGATGACCCATGAACTCATTGATCCACGTCTGGAAAATAGATTCTCAGAGCATGAGTTACAATGCATGATGTACGTTGCATCCATGTGTATTGATGAAGATCCCAAAGCACGCCCATGAATATCTCAGGTATTTTGTACTACAACATTCTATGTTTTCACCCATATGTATTCATGAGGGTAATATGTGGTGAAGAGCTTAAACATCAGGTGAGTTGGGGTTGAGTGGTTGTTACAACATGGGTTGTTTACTACTTTTGGTGTTTTTGAGTGTTAAACCCTGTGCCTTAATGCCATTAAACCTGAACCCTCCGGCTATTTACTTGAGGTGGTACATCTAATTTTTATTAGAACATTTCATGGTTGGTTTAGGTACTACGCATTCTAGAAGCGGATCACACATATGAGAAGGTTTGCTCTTTGATATCTTCATCAAGAGAAACATCTCTACCTAAAACACACTTAACAAGCCAAAAAAAGAGACGTGGAGGGTAGGACATTCAAGATGCAAAGACATGACACTAGCAGGGCTAAGTGAAACATTCAGAATGTAGCCTCAGATATCCCTATGAACCCTTTGTAGATAAATTACCTCTAGGGTTAGAGTGCACATCTGAGACTCCAACCCATCTCTTGGGTTTTTTCACACGTGTAATGCAACTCTTAGAAAAGTCCTTCGAGAGTCTGTTACAGAGCAAAAGTAGCAGTGAAATTTGTAATATCCAGTCTTATTTCTTGCCTTTTCTGCTAGTTATTGCAGCTATGATTCTCTCTGCAGAGCCAAATCCCAAGAAAAAATCATTCTTTGAGGAGTTAACCCACCCTCCTGTAGGCTATCCTTCCTCTGCTATTTCATGGCATCTTTCTAAAGTCTTCCTTTCGATAGATCTAATGTTTTCTCAAAATGATGGCATGAGAAACGTAGATCACATCATGGGAAGTATAGAGGGTTGCAGAGTTATGGCCATAAAGTCATGCAATGAGTTAGAGGGAAAGTTTATTGAGTTTTTTGAGAGGGTTACTTTGAAATTTGTGTTTCCTGTAGGTCCTCTTCCTTTGCCAATGCAAGTAGGACTAGAACAAGCGGACTCTGATTGCTTTGAATGGTTAGAAAAGTAGCAGGATGGTTCAATTCTTTATGTGTCAACAAAATTGTAGTTAAGTATGAATACTTTCTTCATTGCAGAGAGTTTATAGATTGCTTATAGGGACACGTTTTTCATTTTCTTTGAGACACTTTTAAGTTTGATTGTCTCATGATTCTGTTTTGGTTTTTGAGAACTGCTCAAGTGTGCAATTTATATATTCTTTGGTTCTGAATAAACATTACAAGACATACTATGTTCTGACCTTTCTATCTGGATTTTTAAGGATATTACAGTAGAGTATAATCATGTTATTTACATTCATAAGCTAGATGGTTGAGTAATGAGAGCTAAGCGCAAACTTACAAGGTTGACTGTAATCTATCATATGAAATTTGTCAAGCACCTACATGGTATGTGTGTGTGTGTGAATAGGATCATTAAAATTAGCCACGTAGATTTGTTGTTCTTTGGGGAGAGAGCGGTGTATGTGGCCAACACAGGTGCCTTTCTTGCAAAATACCTATAACGGTGGTTTTCATGCTTATTGGCCATCACCATTGCCATGTAGCAAGCACATTTTCATATTCTAACTAGTTTGCGAGCAATCTCCTCCCTACTCCATTCACTTATGAAGAAAGATGCCTCTCTCAAGGCACTGAATTTGCCATGGGCGACAGTAATGACAATGAAGAAAATGGCTACAGAGCTCAAGTCAGTACTAAAAATAGCTTGGATGGGTGCTCTTATTTTCACAAAGTCATGCTCGGAGATTTTTCCCAAAAGCTGGTGACAATTATCCTTCCATACTGATTTTTCTTTCTTACCACTCCTAGATGTATACAATCTATTTTTTGGGTTGAAAACTTATTTGCTAGTCTGTTTATTTTGCTGCAGAGTATTCCTGTTGCATTTGTTCCAAAGCTCGGATTCGAAACTAGAGAATATGTGATTTTGGAAGGGCCAAGCCCTCAGTGGTGGGCTGTAAAATTATGGAGAACGAGTACCCAACTGGAGTTTCGGCATGGGTGGGAGGAGTCCGTTCAATATCATGCAATAGAGTTTGGAGATTTTATTATTTCTCATACTTTAAATTTATTTTAGTAAATATTAGAAATTAGGGTCACTTTGTACCTTATGGAACTAGTCTCACAACATCATTAGTCACAGTTTAGTAGATAGTTTTTATAGTATAATCTAATCGAGACATAAGTAATTTTCGGGATTTCACCATTGACCTAAAGCTTTTAGCGTTTAAATTCTACTGATCGAAATCCTAAACCCTAAACCATATCCTTAAACCTTAAACCTAAGGCCCTAAACATAAACCCTAAATCATGATTCCTAAACCCTAAACCCTAAACCTTAAACATTGACACTTACTTACATTAGCCTTAAACCTAAACCCGAGCCTTAAAACTTAAACCTTAAGCTCTAAGCCCTAAGCCCTAAACCCTAAAAAACTAAATCCTAAATCCTAAACACTAACCTCTAAGCCCTAAACCTTAAACCCTAAACATTGAATCCTAAGTAATAAACCTAAGCTCTAAACCCTAAACCCTAAGCCCTAAATCCTAAACACTAAACCCTAAACTCGGACTCTGTGCCCTAAACCCGTAACCCTTAACCCTGAGACCTAAACCATAAACAATAAACCCTAAACCCTAAAACCAAAATAATAAACCCTCAACCATGAACACTAAATCTTGAACCCTAAACCCTTAACCCTAAACCCTTAACCATAAACCCTAAACCATGAGCCCTAAACCATAAACCCTAAATCCAAAGCCATGAGCTCTAAACCATAAACCTTAAACCCGTAACTCTGAACCTCAAACCTTGAGCCATAAACCTTAAACCATAAACCTTAAACCCTAAACCCTAAACCCTAAACCCTAAACCCTAAGCCTTGAATCCTACACCTTGATCCCTAAGCCCTAAACCCTAACCCCGACCCCCGACCCCAGAGCCCTAAACCTTAAATCCATAGCCACCAGCTCTAACCCTTAAACCTTAAACCCGTAACTCCAAACCCCAAACCCTAGGCAATAAACCCTAAACCATGCACCCAAACCCTAAGCCCTAAACCTAAACCTAAGCCTTGAACCCTACCTGATCCCTTAGCCCTAAACCCTAAACTATGTACCACAGCCCTAAACCATAAACCTTAAACCTTAATCCTAAACCCTAAACCTTAATCCCAAACCCTAAACCTTGAGCCCTAAACCCTAAACCCTAAGCCCTAAACCCTAAACCCTAAACCCTAAGCCCCAAACCCTAAGCCCTAAACACTAAACCCTAAACCCTGAACTATACGGACCTAAACCCTTAACCTTGAGACCTAAACCATAAACCCTAAAACCAAAATAATAAACCATTAACCACGAACACTAAATCATAAACCCTAAACACTAAATCTAGGGCCCTAAGCTTTAACCCCTAAACCTCATATACTTCCAGTAGGTCTCATGAGTGAGTTCATCTTTTTGAATATCAATATTAGGACCATGTTTCCTAGTCTTGTTCTAGAACCATCATTGAATCTGCTTGTACAACTACCTTCCTTATGAGAGGTGGGACAAGAAACTAAATGGATATGACATCTACCTTATGCCTTTAAATAAATTTTCAAAGATTTTCAAACATTGAAGTAATGCATCTTGGAAAATAAAAATGAACCTCAAAAATCCTCTCAAATTTCCATCTTACACAAACACTGGACATATCAAGCTTTGTTCTTTGAATGAAACCTTCATTCCGACATCTTGCAATTGAAATAATTATTCAAAAGAGCATCAAAAATATTTCTTTATACCAAATTATTCTTGGATATCTGGCATTTCCCTCCTTCAAAATATCAACAAATGAAAGACATCAAATTGTGATGACTCTCTTTGAATGTTCTACCTATAAAGCTAGATGAACCCTTTTCAGTTGAATAATCTTTGTCAATACTAATAAGAATGGGTAAGACACAGAACATTACATTGAGTGAAATAGTTCTCATGTGATGGAAAAAGAAGATAGGTGTATTGGGTAACATTTCTTTTTGCGAATTATTTTTGGATATCGACATTTCCCTCCTTGAAATATCGGTAGATAAAGGCATCAAATTGTGATGACTCCTTTATTTTCTTCCTACTGAATCGGATGAACCCTTTTTAGTTGAATACTCTCTATCAATACTAATAAGAATGGGTAAGACATAGAACATTATAGTGAGTGAATGGGTGAGCCTAAACCTTGAGCCCTAAACCCTAAGCCTTAAACCCTAAGCCCTAACCCCTAACCCCTAAACCCTGAGCCTTAAACCATAAACCCTAAACCATGTGTCATAAACCACGAACCCGACCCTTAATAACCTAAACCCTAAACTCTAAACCTTGACCTTGACCCTAAACCTGTTATCACCAAATCACAACATCCCCCAGAATGGCCAAATTATATATGGGGCATTCAGTGTGATTGGGTAACATGGGATTACCTCTCAAGCTGTGGGACTTGAGGGCTTGAGATAATCCTCAAAGAAAGCTAGTTCCTCTTCCTAATCCTACCTACCACAACTACTCCTAATGTAGACAAGCGAACTACCTAGTCCTATTCTAACATTCCAAGGAGATGAGGAGAGAGATGCATGAAAATAAACCTACACTAAGAGAGGTGATACACCAAGAAAAGGAGGTTGTTAGACAAAATCTTAGTGCCTAACATGGAGAGAGGTGGGCAATGGAGAGGGTAGACAGGATACACCACGGACCAAAGATGAATTCACACAGTTCACTTCATACCTAGATAAACATTACACAGCTCCTACAACCTATAATAAACATTAAAAATATGCACATTATACCCTGCAATGAAAAGATGCAAGTAAAGACATCAAAACATGCAAAAGATGGGAAAAGTGCATCACAAAACATAGTCTATTTCTCGTTAAAGTCTGCTGCACTACATCATTAGTGGGAAAGAGGAATGAAAATGCCATTACAAAGCATGGAGAGGAGGCTTAAAGCTCCACATTCAACCCAGCAGAGAAGAAAGGGAGAGGGGTAGAAAGGAAAATGGAATAACTTTTTTTACAAATGAGGCCCATGTTACAATTTATAAAATTAAGGATGAGAGAGAATGTAACTCGGATTTGTCTTTCCCATCACTTGTAAGTTGCCCAAAGTAGGTGAAAATCATGATATGTAATCTCCAAAATTCATCCCACATTGATTTATAACTTCCACGACACAAGAAAATGGCTCTGCGTGCTCATTAATTGCATCCCTAACCACCTGGAGGTCTCTATTTGGAACTAGGTCTATGTTTTATAAAATTCACCATCAAATCTTCATCAATCCTATAATTTCTTGACCTCGTGCGTAGGTCTCACGAACCATGATTCCAATGAGACCAATTTTGTGCAATTCTATTAAAAAATGCTCAAGTTATGAGCTTTTACGGCAAGAGGAAACTATTTCGAGACTTTACGAGGCTTAGTTGCATTTCATGGGATTTGAGCAATTAATTTGGGATGGAATTGAATTTTAAAACATTTTCTCCTTCTTCTAATGTTTCGCATATCTTTTAAAATCTGGAGTATTTAAAATTTTGTGGTCCCCCTTTACATTTTCACCGCTTTGCATTTATGTTGGAATTAGGGTGGTTAAATGTTTTTAATGTTTTATATTTTGCCAGCTCAACCGAAAGCTGGCTATTTCCTGCATTACCGAGCCCTCCCACATCGAGGTTCTTTATTATACATTGACCGACTCACCTTATACCTCCCACCCCATGTTTCCATGCACCGACTCCCTCATGTTGCTCCAACTCGGACTACAACAACATCATTGCTTTGGTGAGGTCCCCAACACACTCGACGCCACGTGGGTCCGACCAGCTTTTGCATGTATTACAAGCTCCTGTAACACATCAAGTCACTCCCACATCGCCACCTCGAAGTTGACCGAGTTCTTCCTCAAGCTCCATGTTATTGGCTCCACGACCTCACCTAATTTGGCATCACACATATTGTTTGCTCGGGGTTTGCTTGGCCGCCTCACTTTGTATTTGGTCGACTACTCAATTCTCACTTGGCATGCCATGGAGGCCTTCCCCGCATTCCCATGGTGCATTGAGGGCTTATTAGCCCATCGGAAACACGCAGCCCCGACCTTGTGCCATGGGTGTTTTCAACTCCCGTATTACCCTTGATGGGCCTTTGACCACTCGACGCCCACAATACATTGGATGCGGCGATAGTGGTCTTCCCATGCACAAGTGCTTCACGTGCAACCAGGCCCCTAAACCCTAAATCCTCCACACTATACCTTGCCCATGCCTAGGTCATCGATTTCGGGATTACCAAGCACAAAGCGACCCAAATGCATTTGGGCTCCCAGAGTTTGATGTTCCACCTTTCCAGTAGGAAACTCACTCGAGGTCGGTTTGAGGCTCGTGAGCCAACCCAAAACTTACCGCAATTTTTCCAAGTTCTCTGGACTCTGAATTACTCAACCTCTCGGATGCAGCACAAACTCCCCAAGTTCAAGTTTCTCTGTCATGTTATTGAAATTTCCACCTTCATTCTCTGCGAAGCCTTGCCCAAGACAGAACCACCATCGGATCACTACAAGCTCGTCATGGCTCCGTTGTTACATTTCCCGGACTTGACTTGCGACGGGGTCACTTCATAGTGCATCTCGTTGTAATGCCGAGTTCGAACGGTGGCTTGATTCATCCACCTTGTCGATGACTCGTCACATTCTTCCTTCACCGAGCGTTGTGACCATGTGGCACAAGCTCGATCTCTCTCTGCCATTTGCGGAAACCACTTGGGAGTCGTTTGGGGACCGAGCTCACAAGTCCACCATTCTCTATGTTGGCTCAATTAGCTTGAATGCACAAGTTCCATCTCTCTTTAAATGTTGTGTTCGGTTATAGGATCGAGAGCATCAACAATATATGACCAAGAAGCTGTGATTGCCTTAAACAACTTCACATCGCATGGCTCAAGTTGTATAAGAATGACTTGATGCACCATGCGGCTCGCCACTTCGCTTGAAATATCTCGTTGAGCCATCTTTATGGCTCGTCAGTCTCCACCATTCGAACTCCTTTGACATCATCATAAGGACTAGGCTACGCCTATGAAATTGCTCCTTGATGTAACAACTTGGCTTTCTTTCCATAAAGTGGATCGGTGCTTAAGAGCTCCACCTCGCACTTCAAGTCCATAAGCATGATAATGGTGTGAAATACGATCGGGAACTCATCCTCTTTACGAACAACTCGATAGCCCTCAAAGCCCATTAACTCGGCCTTGTACCACGGCGAGCCAACTTGTCACCATAACAATCATTACGAGGGCTTGATGCACAACTTGAATCTGAGTTGGGAGTTAGCTCACCCACCAACTCAACAAGTTGGTTAGGAGCTAAATGTCATTTTGCGAACCTTTCATCATTACGCCCCAGGATGCTTTGCAATTTTGGGTTCCCTAGTGTTGCCTTGAAGTACTTGTCACTGCATTGCACACCCCGGATTGACTTGTGTGCCCATTATAACTTCCTTATATGTAAGGCATCCAAGTTGTCCATTTTCAGGAGTGAAAAATGGATAACAATTTGGTGACTCTCGGAGCTATATGCCTTACTAGATGAAGTAGGCCCTAGCTACTTGTAGCTATCCATTGGGCATGGAGTCTGCGTGATCAACATGAACTAGTCTAAACCTTTAAAATCTTGACCTCAAAATTGATTCAAGATGTCGCATTGAATCTATCATCTACTACTTGAAACTAGGACCGCTCTCGTAACTTGCATTTTCCAACTTTAATAAGAAAATCTTAAAATTTATTTTGTGAGAGTGGAAAATTGTCTTCAAATTTGAATTTCAATCCTTCCCCACAATTGTGATATGTGAAATTTGAATGATGGACATGCGTAGTATTGCTATTGCCCCAACATCGATCATGGAACTCGATTAAAATATAACTTTCTTTTCGCTTTTAAATGTTCCATCTCGACACCGCTACTTGGAGTGCTACTCTAAATGGACCCGTTGGTTGATCCTTTGATTACTGCAAGGGTATTAGAAGCTTACTGCATCTATTCTTAAAGGGAATCATTAAAATTTCCTCCTTAAGCGATTTTAGTTGCTGTTGTATTTGTTTTGATTTGAAGTTTTCAATTGTTCTGTAGCTATGAGCTTCCTTCCTATGGCATTGCATGTGGGAGGCCTACTAAAAGCCCGATGCACTATCTTTGGAGCAAACACGAACAAAAAACTATATACAAAATGAAAATCATACATGCCCAGTAGACATGCGAGTGTGTGCACTGACCACTTCTTACATTGAAAACAAACCTACTCCTACCCTACACCAACCAAAGGAATGGACAACTTCAAACAAAACATGCCACTGGTGATGAGAAATAGTTGCCCTTTCTCACAATTTGTAGCCATGTAGGTGATTTTACACTAAGCTTAGTTGTGTTTGAGAGTGAAAAATGTGTTGCATGTTGATCTTCTACTCCACCATACATCAAGGTATCAACCAAGAATAAGATAAATATCTCTTCGAATTGTTTTTTTTTTTGTTCCAAGAGACAATATGGTTGATCCTTATCACGTTGATGTTCTCCCTCATGCTAAAAAACAAGCATGACTAGTTGTGGCTTCTCCCTTGGCTCAAATGAAGCCAAGTATCGATTGGGCAAGGTCGACCCACTAAATTTTCCCGCTTCTCCGAATTTCAACTTTAATAAGGAAATTTTCTTGCAAGCCTTCATGGAAAAGGTGACTATCTGTAACTTGATTTTCTCATTTTTGCACAATTAAAGACAATTGATGTCCCCTTTGGGTGAATGGTATGAAAGAGGTGAACCTTTCGTGCTCTTTCCCTTCCTCTTCATCCTGTGTGATACTTGGAAAATTTAAATCCTCCAATTTTGATTCGAAAGGCATGTTGTAAAATGCAAATTTCTCTTGAACATTCTCTTCCATGGCACGGGCTCTTGTTGTTGAAGAAGGAATGATGGGGCGAGAGAATAACATGATTTACACGGGCTCTTCATCAAAACACTCCTCCAAGTCAGATAGGCAATCAAGCTCCTCGTTGTCTGATGTGTCAAAGCATCTCCCTCTTGCATGATGATCTCCAAATCTACAATTTTCTCATCATGTATAGCTTCATCATCAAACATGAAGCTTGTGAGCTCAAATTCTTCCAAAAAATCATTTTTTTGGCGAAGTGGAGTGGGGGAGAAGTCTGAATTTTCTTGTGCAATCTAGTCATGATTCAATGCCTCGATTTTTTTTTTTTCTCGCCTCCATATGCTCCTCTTTAACTGGACTTAGAGTTGGTTGTTCTTCCTCTTCCTTGACTAAATGTTAATTTGGAATATAATCATCAATATTTTCAAACAAAGTGCCATCATGGACTTTGCGCATTTGGAGCATCTTGATTATGGATCTTCTTGCTCCACTGCTTGTTCTTCAATCTTGGCCTCATACGGTAAAACAAGTTTCTTTTATTTTCATCATTTCTAATTTTTTTTGTTAATTTTGATGATGAAGTCTCTCATTTTAGCTATCAACTCTCATTGAACATATCTTGTAATGGCAAAGTCATGAAATTGATTGCATATCTCAAACAAATGTCATTATAAGCATTGCATTCTATAATAAAGTGTTTTTTATTCCACTTTGCCATGTCGAGCAACTACCAATTGTATTAAAAGTGTGTAATGGGTATGCGGAATTTTGATACGCAGGAAAAGAATTTGGATGGTTAAATTTTGAAAATGGAAGAAAGAAATGAGAGGAAAACTCTAAGAAGCACCTTGTTTGTTGTGTAGTTCACTGAGATGAGTAGATGAAAAATTGTTAGGTACATGAAGTCCATTACCGGAACAAGAAATAAATAGTAAATGGTATAGAATCAGTAATGAAAATTGAAAGCTAACAAAGGAATAATTTACAACTACAAAAATAAAATTACAACACAAAAGTAAATGGTAAATGAAAGGTGCTAAAATAGTAGACTTTATAAAAAAGGATTGGCTTTCTTGCTTAGTTTAAAATATAATAATGTTTCTAACAAGAGGACATATATAGCCTCTTGAAAATGTGAAATGTAGATACTATATGAACACTTGTAAGTTACATTTTTTCTTATTAGCAAAAGGTAGATTATCGAGTCATGAATGAACAACATTCTCCAAACATGTGAATTTGGAAATATATTAATTTAATGTTTTGATTTGAAGATAGACTATGAATTTGTGTTGTCAATTATTCAAGTTTCAACACATGTTCAATGTCACATAAAAAATTTGTCATGCATAGTTGAAGCCCTTATAGCAATGAGATATAAAACTCTCTTTTGTTGCCAAAAAGTTCTATGAATCACATCTGCAGACATCCCTTGTTGATTTGATGCAAATCTGTCAAAATGAGGCCTTTAATTAGTAGGTAGAATTTAATGAATTGAACATACATGTTGCACCATTATATGTTGTTGTGTGCAAGCTATCCCAAGTGAATAATTATAGGTGAGATGAAAAAGCAGAATTCCATGTTAAACCGAAATAATGAGACCAAGATTCACCCATAAATATACAAAATTTGTAAAGCAATACAAAATCAATACATGTCAAAATAGGCGTCATAATCCAATTAGGGCTCACCATGTATCTTCAAACCTAGTAGTCACTCCAAAAAAAATACTTTCTTCATTGTCACTTGACCATCTTTGTTAGGTAAGCAAAGTTAAACAAAAGAGGAATGAAATGGGTTGAATACCTATAAAATCACTTTTTTTTGTTGTAAATCATAATTCCATATAATGGAATATAGTAGGTGATAACAACAAGCAAGAGGATATTGTTGTTGAAAACTATGGAGGTGAAGGTAATTGCTCGAAGTACTTGAGAGATTTATACGAGGATGTTCATAACAAGTACACTACAAGAGTCCCATGTGGTAGTAAGGAACCCAATGTTCGAATTAAGATCAGTTAGAAGACAATACATATTTCGAGAACTTCGTTATTGATTTGAGTGCAAGACATTATATATACTCTCTTTAAAAGGGTTCAAAACTTTCAGCTCATTCATTATAAAACAATTGAACTAAAAGAACATTATCTTCTTCCTTAAACAAATAAATCCTTCCTTTGAATAACAATGCATTTTTAATCAATACAAGGAAAACAATTCGAAAATCCAAATGTAGATGCTTGTTTTAGACTACAACCCTTTTGGAATAGTATTCATTTTTCCTAGATACTTTAGAACTTACAACCGAACCTTTGCAAAACATCTACGTGTAGCTGTATGAAATAAGAAAAGCAACTAAGTAAGAGATATGCATTTCTGCCTCTTGTGGATAAATCTTTTGTACGACGCAAAGCATGAAATTGTTCTTGTTATGTTGTGTCATGTTCACAATAGCAAATACAAGTTTAACTTTCAATATGCTTGCTACAAGAAGTGTAAGCATGCATGTAAAATGTTCACGAAGGAAATGTGATATTACATTGGTCGAAATTGTTGGAGAACTGCATACCACTATAGTTATTTTCTGCTGCAAAAAAGATTGTAATCCTTAGAGTAAAACATATACATGGCAATGGAATTCCTTATGTTAGATAACCTCAAGAGCGCTGAAAATGAGTCTCGCAGATTGAAAAAGATGAAAGTCTTGAAAACAGTTACATGACATGGTAGTGCACGAGAGAGAAGGAATATTTTTTTATATAATTAAATGTATTTATGTTGTTGAAACAAACCTACCCAAAATCTAAAATTAAATTCATTATGCAAGCTAAATAAATAAAATATTCTACTTTATGAAATTGGTTTGTTTCATATCATATATGTGGGAAGTGAAGTAAAAAAATAAACACTAATCTTCGATGTCAAACATTTAGTACCCATGTTATTATAGGTTATGTATATTAAAACCTTCAAAGGCACATGTGAATAATAGTTTACGATGAGGTATCGAGATTCTGTCAAAAGTAAAATCTCATAAATACATACTAAGTCTATAATGGAGTCTATTTAGAAGAACATGCAAAGCATGGCATATGTAGACACAAAATCTATGCACTTGGGTAAATTTTTAGGTCCTAAAAGCATGCTAGCATTTACATGATTCCTAAGCAAGAAAACTAGTAATTGACAACTCCCTTTAGCCTTTTGCTTTGTCTTCTACACTTTTATTAGCTTTATACATCTTGCACTCTTGTCGACATTTAACTGTTTTATCTTTCTATGGCCTCGGACACTAGCGTCAGGCATTCATGTCCCTCTTTACCTCTTTCTTACTCTTTTGGACCCCTTTCGCTTATTGATTACTTTTGACTCCTTTGAATTGACCTTCTAGTTGTCACGTACGAAATTCAAATAAGAGAATCATATAAATACATAGTTATGTTTTCAAAACAAGGGACCAAGCACTAAACATTACATACTACTACCTAAGCTTGTACTCAAAGGCACGAGAGCATCAAAGGCATCCATCTAGTACTCATACAAGGGACAAGGGTTGCATCACTTCTGCATACACAACATAGGAGAGGGAAGTCTATTCTATTTCATACCACACATTCTATACATTTTCTACATTCTAGATCTACCTTGTTATCAATGTGCAACTTACACTAGGGCATCATAGGGCATCAATTTCACACACACACACAAGAACTACATGGAATCGAGATGTAGTGTAGCGCTTGATCATAAGTTCACTCTTCGGTGTGACCGTCAGAGTCAATCCGACTCCCCATTCAACATTTTATTTTTAGGTTTGATGTAGTTTGTGGGTATGTGCAAGTGAACTTCTTTCTTGCAAGTTAGAGGTACATTCGCGAGATCACATAGCAAATCTAGAGCGCATGACAGAAATGACAATGAACATCCTTTGGCCCCGAAAGAATGAGATCTGTAACATTTACCTAAGGCGCTAGGTGCTCTGTCCTCTCCCGGGCGCTCCTATCTGTGCGGTTTCGAGTTCGAGAACCTCCAGGAGCCTTTGTGACACTCCTCCTCTCAACCTGTTTGATATTTCATCTACTCATATCACTTATTGTTTGCTCGAAAACCGGATAATTTCTCATATCTCTCCTTCTTTCTTAGTGTTGCATATTGTATATGCTTTATTGTTTGAGTTTCTTTGTATATTAGCATTTGTATATCATTAGGTACAATAATTACTCTAAAAATAAGATTTAATAATTTAATTTACATTAAATGCATGTGTAATTTACCTAGGCAACAGCGCTAGGTGCTCCCTGTCCTCTCCCGGGCGCTCCTATCATGTGCGGTTTGAGTTTGAGAACCTCCAGCGAGCCTTTGCAACACACTCCTCTCCTGTTTGATATTTCATCTACTCATATCACTTATTGTTTGCTCGAAAACGGATAATTTCTCATATCTCTCCTTCTTTCTTAGTGTTGCATATTGCATATGCTTTATTGTTTGAGTTTCTTTGTATATTAGCATTTGTATATCATTAGGTACAATAATTACTCTAAAAATGAGATTTAATAATTTAATTTACATTAAATGTGTAAATGTCATTGGAATAAGTAATAATAATAAAGTATTTAGTAACTAAACGTGTATAAGAGTATTGGGATCCACATTGGTAACTGCGGAAAGTAAGAAAATAAGAGGAATGTGAGAAACATATAAAAAGATTGAAAAAATGTTTATACTCTGCAATGAAAATCGGTCAACAACAAAATTTTAATTGGTTAATAGCTAATCTAGAAATATAAAAGAAGTAGATTTATATTTACCTTTGGACCACTCGAATAATGTAGTGTAGATTTATCTTTCATAGATTCGGATACAATGCCCAACCAGGGACAACAACCCCAAGGTGCTCTTGTTCCCTCTCGGCGCCTTTGACCCTTTTCTACCTTATTCACTCCTTTTGGGTCTCTTTTATATTTTAGGCATCTTTTTCATTTATGGGTTGGCCTTCCAGTTGTCAATTATGAAATTCAAACAAGGAAATCATGTAAATACATAGTATGTGTTTAAAATAAAGGACCAAGCACTAGGCATTATTATCTTCACCTAATCTTGCATTCAAAAGGCACCTAAAGCACTCCAAAGCATCCATATAACATCCATTAAAGGAACAAGGGTTGCATAACCCTACATACACTACACAGAAGGGAAGTTCATTCTATTCCATCCACACATTCTATTACATTGCTACATTCTAGTTACAACTTGCTATCATTTGTACAACTTACACAAGGGCACCCTAGGGCATCATTCTTACACATACACATAAGAACTACATGGAGTCTGAGATGTAGTGCAACGCTCGATCGTAAGTTCACTGTCGGGGTGACTGTCGGGTCGATCCAACTCCCATTCTCGTATTTTCCTTTTTAGGTTTGATGTGGTTTGTGGGCTTGTGCAGGTGAACTCTTCTTTTGCAGGTTATAGGTAGCCTCGACAATCATAGTGCGAACAAAGCGATCAACAAAGAGCAATTGCGGCGCAGTGAAAAGAAGATTCCAAGCCTGCAATGCAATCACCGATTGCCTGGAGCAATCATCAACGCCTAGGTGCCCCTTTATCCTGTCATGGGTTCCCCCTGTCTGTCATTTTTCGTAAGTTATAGAATTTACAAAGATTAATTACGATGTTGTTTGCATCTTGTTCATCACTTCTCCCTACCTAGGTCACTTCTGTTTATTCAAAATCGGTTAAGTTTTTCTATCTCCATCTCTTGTTTGGGGTTTCATATTTTAAATATTAGTTTGCTTGCGTCACTTCTATATTTTATCATTTATACATCGATTTCTCTACAATACTCGATTTAATTAAATTTAAATTAAATCATTTGGTGAACCCGCATTCAAACACTCTTGGATCTTTCCTTCTTGTCTAGCTTCAATACCTAGGATTCTCCCACCATGAGTGTCTCCATCTCAACCTTCTTGCAAGCTAATCCTAATTGTGAGAATAAAATCAGATCTTTTTTGGCTAATACTTACATTCATCCTCATACTTCTCCTGAATATGTATATCATAAGTTTACTACTGCTTTATCTTTCAATGAAGAACATATTACTTTTACATCTATTGAACTTCCTTCTCAAACTATTTTAGATAATGATCCCCCCTTTATATTCATGTTTGTATCAATAATGTTGGGGTTAAACGTGCTTTAGTTGATAATGGATTTGGGCTTAATATCTGTAATCTAGCATTCCTTCACCAAATCGGCCTCTCTGAAGACTCCTTGGTTCCTTCATTTGTTTCTATCTGTGGCTTTGATAACATTCCTAAACATGTATTAGGTACTATTACACTTCCCATCACTATTGGGTCATGTACTCTTCCTATCTCATGCCACATGATGCCTAATAATCTTAATTATAACACTCTTCTTGGGTGGATCCATGCCATGCATGCGGTTCCTTCCACTCTTCACACACGGCTTAAATTTCTCTATCAAGGTGTTGTCTATGAGGCCCTAACAGATCCCCTCCTGTTTGAATTTTGTAGTACTACTGAACATTCATCAAACACTCCCAATTCCTCCACTTCTAATCCTTATTTCTCTAAATATGGGCTTGGCTACCAATATCATCTTCGTTATGGCTTTTTTTTTGGTACTAGTTTAGGCCAACATGGTCAAGGAGTCACAAAACCATTATCTATTCCTACTCAATCTACCAAACTTGGCCTTGGTTATCATCTTCCATCTTCATCCTCTTGAGGTTTATGTTATTTTACATACTTTTACACTTCCTCTCTTATACCCAAAACTCATTGGTGATTCCACTTCCTCTGATTGGCTTGATTTGGACACTTTTACTACTGATGATTCTCTCTTAGAATATATGGGGACCTATGATCATCTCCCTTCTTTTCATCACAAAAATGTTTCCCATCTATTCTTGTTGCTACCGCCTACTTTGGTGAATCTGACTCACATGATATAAATATCAATACTTTTAATACCATTCCTACCGATCCATACATAAAGGAGCAATCCACTCTTTTAAATGAGGAAATTATTCAATACAACCTCGCATCGCGCCAACAACCCTAAAATGGTTTTACTGACCACTTCTCTTATGCCCGCCGAACAAGATGATATTAAACAGTGCTTCATGAATTCTTTGACATATTTGCATGGGATTATAGTGATATGCCTAGTATAGATCCTTAGTAGCCATGCACAATATAGTCCTCAATCCTAGTGTTAAACCAGTCCAACAAAAAAATCACAAAATGCATCCAAAAGTCACACTATTAGTCAAGGAAGAAATACAACGACTCTTGGATGTTGACTTTATACGTGTTATGGACTATCCCGAATGGGTGTCTAATATCGTGCCCATTATGAAACCAGATGGAAAATTCCATTATTGCATTGATTTTTGTGATCTCAATAAGGATTTCCCTAAAGACAGTTTCCCATTGCCACACATTGATGCAATCGTCGATTCCACTATTGGATATGACATTCTTTCCTTCATGTATGGCTTTTCGATTATAATCAAATCAAAATTAACCTCACAAATCAAGAAAAGACTTCATTTACTACACCATGGGGTACATTTTGTTACATTGTCATGCCCTTGACCTTAAAAACGTCGGGACCACTTACCAATGTGCAATGGCACATATTTTCCATGACTATATCCACAAAATTCTTGAAGATTATGTTGATGACATACTCACAAAATCATGACATCATTCCACCCATGCTCAAGATCATAGAATACTCTTGAACGTTTGCCACAATACACATTTTTCCTCATTCCAAAGAAGTATTTTTGGTGTCATAACTGGAAAGCTCCTTAGCTATATCATCTCCCAACATGGCATTGAAATTAATCCCAAAAATATTTACGCCATTGTTGGCATGCCTCTGCCTCACAATTTACATCATTTACGCCCACTACAACTTAAAATCCAGGCCATCCATCATTTCAAAGGTGCACGACTCATTGAAAAAAACTCAACCATTCATGTGTCTAATGAAAAAGGACACTAAGTTTGTTTGGGACAACCAATGCCAACGTGTATTTGAGGATATTAAAGTATATCTCTTAAATCCTCCTATTTTAGTACCTATCACGGCTGATTGTCCCTTCATATTATACATTTCAGTTACATTCCATGCATTAGGGGCCCTTCTTGCTCAACATGATGACTCTCAATGTGAAAGGGTCATCTATTACATTAGTCGCACTTTTCTCTCCTACGAATGCAATTACAACTACATTAAAAAGTTATGTCTTAGCCTCGTCTTTGTTGCGGACAAGTTGTGACACTACCTTCTCAATAATGAGGTTCACATAATTACCAAAGTAGATCCTCTATGATATCTCTTATCTCACACTCATCTCTCGGACCACCTTTCACGATGGGTCATGTTACTCATAGAGTTTGATTTCAAATTCATCCCACAAAAATCCATCAAGGGCCAAGTTATTGTTGATTAGCTAGCCAACGCCCCTCTTTCTGATGCATCACCCGTCTGTGATACTTTCCAAGATGACTTTACCGCTTACACCATTGACAATGACACTCTGGATTATATATTTTAATGGGTCTCGCTTCCTCTCAGGCGTCGAGGCTAGGATCATGTTTATCACTCCACATGGTGATCATCTCCCCTTTACGTATCACTTAGGATTCTCATGTACTAACAACATCGTTGAGTATGAAGCTCTCATTCTTGTCCTCATTTATCACCACAAACTTCTTATTTGAAATATCTAAATACATGACGACTCACAACTCATTATTAACCAAGTTACTACCACATTTCAAACCAAAGAAGAGTGTCTCATCCCGTATAATAACCTCTTGTCAAAGCAATCTTAGCTATATTTGAGTCCTACTCTCTTACCACCATCCCTCGAAAAGACAATTGTCATGTAGATGTTATGGCTAGTGTGGCATCACTCATTCCTCAAGATATCACTGATGAGCGAGACCACCTTCATCATTTGACACGTGTGAAAATCTTTGACTAATATTCTACCTTTCAAAACATGTGTTGTCACACGCAATAATGATCATCTCAAATGGTTCACTCAAATCTATAACTTTCTCTATCGAAACAATTCCCGATGGTTTTCAACCTCATGAAGCTCATTGTCTATGATGAGAGGCCCACGAAATATGTAATCATTGGTGCTTCATTATTTAAAAGATCATTCGATGGTCATTTGTTGCAATGTTTAGGAATCGACGACATCCCCACGGTTGTATCTCAAGTTCATGATAGTATATGCGGTGGTCACTTCTCTCGGGAAAAGCTATATCTCACAAGCTTCTACATCAGGGCTACTATTAGCCCACAATGGAACAATATTGCTTAAACTACGCCAAACAATGTGATAAATGTCAAAAACATGGCAATCTCCATCATGCACCTGCATATGACCTTCATCCCATAGCCCCATCATGGTCCTTTTCCTTATGGGGTTTTGATCTCATTGGAAAGATTAATCCCAAGTCGGTGATGGCCATAAGTTCATCATTACTACTACGGAATACTTTACTAAATGGGTCAAAGCCACACCTTTACAAACCACCATTGGTCTCGATATATGTTGTTTTATTACCACTCACATTATTACACGCTTTGACATTCCCCTATGGCATTATCATTGATAATTGTTCTCCTTTCAAAATAAGGATGTTAAAAGGCTTGTGTAAAATTCAAGATCAAGCAAACATTTTCCACTCCTTATTATCCACAGGGAAATGGCCAAACAGAGGCCACTAATAAGAAAATTGTCAAAATATTACACAAGATTGTTGATACTAGTGGCGATGATTGGCATAATCAAATTTTATATGCTCTTTAGGCACACGCACTAGTGTGTGCACCCCACAAATGCTACACCTTTTTCACTAGTTTACGAAATGAATCAGTAATCCCCTTAGAGCTGGAAATACCCTCCTTGCAGTATCACTTAAAGGCATTCTCAAAGACAATGAATATCGTGAAAATTGGCTCCATGAGCTTGAGATGCTTGATTCTCACCATGTGTAAGCTTTAGAACATCTTCGAGTATATCAAGCGTGCATTACACAAGCTTACAATAGAAAAATATGCCCACGTGAATTCAATATTGGTGACCTTGTATTAAAATAAAATCAGAAGAATACAACAATCGAGGCTCATCTAAAAGGTAAATTCAAACCTAATTGGCTCGGACCCTATGTCATCACTGACAAGCTTTGGGGTGGCATCTATCATCTTGCCACTCTCCTTGGCAAGCCACTTAAGAACCCACTCAATGTGATGCATCTCAAACGCTATTATGCATAAACACATTCATTACCCTATGATGCACTCTAGTTCCATGGTTCATACTTGACTATTGAGGGTCTAAATCTAAAATGAACCTCACCACATTCACTTTTCATGCTCTATGCTTCATGATCTATCTTTCTAGCACACATTCTCAAACCATTTCCCTATGATGCACTCTAGTTCCATGGTTCATACTTAGATGTTGAGGTTCTAAATCTAAAATGAACCTCACCACATTCACTTTTCACACTCTATGCTTTTCGATCTATCTTTCTAGCACACATTCTCATAACATTTCCCAATGACACACTCTTGTTCTATGGTTCATTCTTGATTGTTGAGGGTATTTTATAAATGAACCTCATCTCATACACATCCACTTTAGGGGGCACGCTGTTGCTCCTACCATATTCACACATTGCATACCATTCCATCACACTCATACATTGTATTTACATATCTTGGTTGCACTTACTCTTGCTTGTTTATACTACTTACATGATGCACTTTTCTTACTATGCTAGTCAGATACTCAGTATGTCATTATATTTCTATATACACACATGCGCGTTCACTTGGTCTTTTAGAGTGAATGCGGATATCTTATAGGTTCTTACATGTTGCAATGATGTTTGAAAATGTACCTCTTACCGATTCTAATGAGGCTCTCGGGGCATCTACTTTCTCTAATATCATATACTACATGGATTTTATTATTACATCTAATTCTGATCACTTTAATTTTTCACTTTGATTTATACATTCTCTTGAAAGACTATTTATCTCTCTAACATGGTAATGGGTGCTTCATATGTAGAATTTTCTTTACATGACTATATGCCACCATGGTTATCTGATACACTTTGCTTGCCATTGTTTTCTATTGTATGTTATTTATTTTACGGGATGCACCCTATGTCTCGTATGCTTCTTGTATGATTTTGGCCACTTCATCCCTGATTTTCTTATGACATTGTGAGAGATGTCCCATGTATGAAACCCACTTTTCACTTGTCCACTTTGCTTGCACATTTGCTTGATTACATTGTATTCTCTTGCATGACTAGCTTTTTTACTACTAACACATGTTATTAGCCATTTTGTTTGCATGTGTTGTGGTTTCTACCATGCACATCCCCTACTCCCTATGAGATATAAGCTTCATATTAGAATCAGGTTCTCTCTTTTGGGTTGCACACTCCTACTAATCGTCACATGCACCCCAAACAAGGGGACATACATTGGGTGAACAAAACACCCCTACAACAACTCAACGCTATAGTACAAATCTACACAATATGAAACAACACATAAATATAGTCACAAAATGACCCAGAGAATTTTTTACATGGGTCCTTAGCACAACACAAACACCAATGCCCAGGACTCAAATAGTAGTGTATGGGCATCTACGTCCTTCCCTGGGCACTAATGTCCTAGGGGCACACACAATCATCTTCTTAGATCAACACAGTTCACATAAGCCTTCATAACAGTTCTACAATTACATGCACAATCCTCAATACAACATGACATGCATGTAATCTCCTACAATCCATTTCAAACAATTAGTACATTCGGAACTAATTCGAGACAACATGAACAAATCAGGGGTGTACTATCTGCAGTGGTGCTTATCGGGTAGAGTCATGGATGAAGAGTAACACTAGAGCTCTCTCCCCAACACTTGCTCTTTGGCATGAGATCACCCAAAAATTACACTTGGCATGAGATCGCCTAAAAACTCACTCTACACAACATTTCAGGACATTTTTCTATCCTTTACACTCTTTTACATCATGTGCACACTTTCCTTTACACACTTTTACATACTTATGCACATTTTCTCTCGATTTATCAAATATAGGACTTTGACTACATTTGTGTTCTTCTTTTATAGGTTCATCCTTACAAGAAGCAACAACCACAAGTTACAACAACATAGTACAACGCATATGCTTCACCCCTAGGGTAACTTTCCTTTCCTAGTCATCACACTTCACTTTACAATCATTCCACGCTTCACTTGTCCACTCAACACGTTGTTCGCCGCACGCTCTATAGGATCATAAGGTACACATCTCTTATCTACTTTATGTTATCGAGTATTCACTTAACAACATAAAGTGGGGCAAATGTAGACACAAAATCACACACTTGGGTACATTTCTAGGTCCTAAAAGCATACTAGCATTTATATGATTCCTAAGCAAGAAAACTAGTGGTTGACAACTATATTTGGCATCTTTTCTTTGTCTCTTTTTTTTTTTTAGTCTTACACACCCTACAACCTAGTCAAAACTTTACTAATTTATCTTTCATGGATTCGGACACAATCTCCCGGCCCGGGATAGCAATGCTTAGGCGCTTATGTCCCCTCTGGGCAGCCCTGACCCTTTTCTACCTTATTCACTCCTTTTGGGTCTCTTTTATCTTTTGGGCATATTTTTCACTTATGGGTCGGCCTTCTAGTTTTCAATTACAAAATTCAAACAAGGGAATAATATAAATACATAATTATGTGTTCAAAATAAAGGACCAAACACTAAGCATTACTATCATCACCTAAGCTTGCATTCAAAAGGCACCTAAAGCACTCCAAAACATCCATATAATATCCATTCAAGGGACAAGGGTTGCATCAACTCTACATACACTACATAGGAAGGGGAAGTTCATTATATTCCATCCACACATTCTACTACATTGCTACATTCTAGCTACATCCTGCTATCATTTGTGTAACTTGCACAAGGGCATCCTAGGGCATCATTCTTACATGTGCACCCACGCACACGCACACGCACACGCACACGCACACGCACACACGCACACACACACACACACGCACGCACACACACACACACACACACACACACACACACACACACACACACACACACACACACACACACACATGGAGAACTACATGGAGTCGAAATGTAGTGCAATGATCAGCCATAAGTTCACTCTCGGGGTGACCGTCTGTGGTTGGGCTTTAACTCCCATTTTGTATTTTCCTTTTTAGGTTTGATGTGGTTTGTGGGCTTGTGCAAGTGAAATCTTCTTTTGCAAGTTTCAAATGCCCTCGACAATCATAGTGAGAACAACATGTAATCAACAGAGAGCAATTGTGACACCCTTGTGACACAACAAAAAGTAGATTCTAAGCCTCTATGTAGTCACTAGCACCGGGAGCAGTCATCAAAGCACCTAGGCGCCCTTATCCTGTCGTGGGTGCCCTTGTCTGTCATTGTTCATGAGTTGTAAAATTTACAGAGATTAATTATGACATTGTTTGCATCTTGTTCATCACTTATCCTCGCCTTGATCACTTCATGTTCATTGAAGTCAACTAAGTTCTTCTATCTCCCTCTCTTGCTTAGGGTTTCATATTTTAAATCTTATTTTGCTTATGTCCCTTTTATATTTTATCATTTATACATCAATTACTCTAAAATACTTAGATTTAATTCAATTTAAATTAAATCAAGTAATAGAGAAAAGAACCCAATTAAGTGTACTTGTATAAGATAAATCGAAATGGAATAAATAATGTGTATCCTTGTGAATAAGAATATATGCTTACATGATAAATGATTCAAGACCTATAGGTATATAAGGGAGTTTTAAGTAGCAGTTAAGATGGGACCATCTTAAGTTTTGTTAAACGATATAAAAGGAAATGCAATCTTGAGAAAGAAGAAAAAAAGTATGTTCATGTCAAGTGCCCTTCGAACCTTAAAGGTTAATAATGAAATATGATTACAATAAAGAGTTAAACCTGAAAATGTGATAATGTGGAATATATCTAGTCGTGAAGTGCATGTTGTGGATTGGGTCGTGGCTTCATACTTGTTCTTATGCTTGAGTGTGACATTAATTATATCTATTTTTGTCATGGTATTAAGTGATTTTCATGTTGGTGTAAACATTTCATGTGGTGTCATGCACTCTCTTGTGAGTCTTCTTGGTGTCGCATAGTAATCCGCTTTAATGAATGTAAAAAAGAATATCCTGCTTTATTTGGTCTTGTGTTTAGGTCCCACATGGGTGGGCATTACAATTGGTATCAGAGTGAAGGTTCACACTCTCGAACCTTTGGAACATTTTGGTGTTGTGATAGATTATGCATGATGGTGGAGGATTTGGAGGAGTAATGTGCTATTTTGTAGTAATGTGACAAATTTCGTGCTTTTGATTATGTGAATGCACCTGGTGTGCTTACCATTTGATGTGGACTTGTTATGATATTGGCTTGTTTCTCGATGGAGTAATTTTTATCCCTTTTGAGAATTCAATGTGAAATTCATGTGTATTACCACCTTGTGTGTGAAAGAAATTCTTTGTGACCTACGAAAAGTTGTGATGTTTCATGTTTTAGTGATATTGTATATGTGGGACAACTTGTTACATGATAAGTGCTTTGTAGTGAAATATGTTAACTCATGAAAATTTCCACTATGTTTTATTGTGCTATGGTGTTATGTCATCATGTTGCATCGTATTGGAATGTATGGCATGATGTAAAATCCTTATGTTTGTGATATATACGTACTCATATTATTATGTGAAAAATCGAGATTGTGAATTTGGGGACAAATGGTGATTTCATGATCCCTAATGTATTGTACTCACACTCTTAGTGTGTTGGGTGGCAATGTATGTGTCATAAAGCCATGCAATATTGTTATGTTATACCTCCATAAATATTACCATGCGTAAGATGTCATAGTTTTGGTGTGTAAACATCATTGTGTCGATAATGTAATAATGTGTTATGTTGTGTACCCTACATGATTGAACCCTATGGGAAGCATCCAAGAGTGTAAGTGTGGAGAGAGAAGTTGTAGACCAGTAACCATAACCTTGAGTCAAGTACGAGTTTGAAAGTGGAGTCTCATGTAGACGGAAAACCAACTTCTATCTGTTTAGCACACCTTGAGCACTGGTCGATAAATTATGGATGTACACCACCTTAGGCTCATGCTTATGCAAACTAGTATCCTTCTTCTCTCCTATTTATGTTGTCCATCAAACAATCATATGTGATATTGACTTCGTGGATCTTCATTTGTGTGATTTGGAGATATATGGAGATATAATTATTTTGGTTATATGTATTTTGTGAGTTGAGGCTTGATATTTGAGTGTCAGCAACTCGATGAGTACCCTTTGGTGGCCATAAAAGGGTCGTTTATTGATGGTAATGTGATATTTCAATGTTAGTATTTTATTCATAAATTGATCTTTGTCTCTTCCTTTTAAGAACCAACAATTTTCTTGATTGATGTATTCCTACATTTTGGGCATTTAACTTGATTTTTAGCTAACATGAGGCCCTTGCATTTCATGCGGCTATTTAGCCATTTATTTTTCTTAGTTTGAAATTTTCTTGAGTTTAAACTTTTGTTAGCTTAGCCCAAGGTATGAGTTTGGTGCCACTTGTCATTTGAATTTGTTTGACATGTTGGTTCTAATCTTGTAATGTGTTGGAATAGAGTCATGGGATCCACCATGGAGTGGTTGGACCTATAGACATGCTTCATTGTATGGGGGTACGCCCCAAGGGGGTCATGGGGTCGTGTAGTATTGAGCTACAGTTACTATACCACTTGGGTGGAGGTGACGGGACTCTATGTGCCTAGGACCATAGGGTGACCCGACCTCATAAAATGGAAAGATAAGGTGACGAGATTCTTTGGTGAGTGACCCAATGTGGAGAAATAAGGAGATGGGGCTCTATGGTGAGTGATCCATCATACATAAATAAGGTGATGGGGATATATTGTGAATGACATGGATTTGTTTTGGAATTATGATTCTTTCTCTATTTAGGAGGCTTATGGAGATTTGGGAGGCATATGGAGCTGGTACATGTATGATTCATCTTTTACTCTTGTTATGTATTGTTATGTTGAGGCTTGATTCTCCTATTTGTTTGTAAGTACTATTGGATATTATCTTGACATTGTGTGGGTATAATCTTTGTTTTGAGCCATGTGATACATTTTGCATATGTACTAGCATTATGCCTCATTGTATATGTTAGTGTGTGTGTGTGTGTTGGATCTATGCCTAAGGCATATGTGTTGAGAATTCCATGTTTTGTGGAAAACTTGTTGTGTTCCCATGGTGGAGATAGAAGTCTTGTGAAATGATTCAGTCATGAAAATGTCCTAAAAATGTCTTTTGTGGGTCATTCTTAATGTGCTTAGTACCTTGTGCAACATTGTGATGTCAACTATTTTGGGTAACCTACTGGAAATTTGATATTGAAATCCTTAACAAGTGATAACATTACAAATTATGAACAAGTATATTGTGCAATTAGTATAATTATTAAACAATGAATACCCTTATGAGAAAACATGCGAATGTGTTTCAAAATGACTACCAAAATTTGGAACTGAATCTACCATGGATTTGAACTGTTGAGCAACGAAGTCTTTTTGAGCTTGGAAACTAGGAACAAGTATTAAGGAAAAGATAATTTGAGTAATAAAATAATGAGTAATGTCAATCTTCATAGAACATAAAGAAAATGATAAAAAATTAATATATGCTTAAACCATTTGGTCGTTGTGGTTTAAGCAACATAGCTTTACTTTTGCTAATCGAAATTGTCATTGTCGAATTTCCATGCTTACTCTATCCTCTTAGTGCTGGAGTGTGTCACATTATGGACGATACTTTTATAAGGGGGAGATGTAATTCCCCTCTCGATTGTAGTTGTATCTGGGGTCGATTTAATCCTTGGTAGGAGTGAGTTCATTGTTTTAGCATCGTGCTTACGATATGAAGAATTCATAAAATGAAACAATTAAATAGAGCATAAAAAAATAGTACTACATTTTTAATATTTGAAATATTAGATGTTGTTAAAAGATAAAAGTAATTGTATGGATCTTTTATCGTTGGTGGCCATCTTTCCTAAGGTCAAGAGCACGATTATCTATAATTAAAGCTCTAAAATTCAAGCAACGAGACACTTTACCTTGATGAGAGTCAAGTCTCGGGATTTACTGAGTTAGTACCACCTCCGTGGATGAAGAGACTCACATTCATCAAGTTATCGTTTTCATCCTGATGGAGGGATCGATGGACGTTCATAACCTCTTTCCAAGATCGTAAAATAATGGTAACATTAAAATTAAGCAATTGTGA
This sequence comes from Taxus wallichiana var. yunnanensis, assembly GCA_018340775.1. Classification (NCBI taxonomy): domain Eukaryota; kingdom Viridiplantae; phylum Streptophyta; class Pinopsida; order Cupressales; family Taxaceae; genus Taxus; species Taxus wallichiana. The sequence continues at coordinate 818,914,341 of CM031240.1, forward strand.
TAGTAAAACAATAAGAGAAATTTCAAATTTTTCCTTGCATGGGCTAAACCTTTTAAAACATATGACATGTCTTTGTGTCTTTGCCTGTGTGGTGATGTTGTTCTTCTTGCGATTCATCCATCTCGGGATCATTTTCAATGTCCTGAGTTTTACATTTACAGTTGTTTTAATGTAACGTGATCTATTTAATCATTTTACGGATAACAATGAAGGTTATCCTGTAATTTTAAAAAAATAAAAAGAAGATAATTTAGTGATAAAGTGAGTGCCTTGAGTTATTGAGGTTTGAGAAAAGAAAACTTTAAAATAATATATTAATCATGAAATTAGTATAGTAAAATAGTTTCATTTAAATAATACATAATTCTTTAATGTTCTAAAATCTTTCCAAGCTATTAGATCTTGTACCAAACCTCCGTTCAAGAAAGAATTAATGGATTTTTATTAGTGTGAGAATGTTTTTTTCAAGGTTTGAATATACGTCGAGGATTTTTTTGAGTGATTATTCTAGTCGGGAATGTTATTGCCTTCTTCTTGGCATGATCACAAAAATATGGTGAAGTAAGAAAATGTGATTCTGCTTTGGTTTCTACCGGGATTTTTATGGGTCTGTAGCCGGCTTTTGCTCCTTTTTGTCGGCATGCTTCCAACCTGTGCTTTAATTGGAACTCCTATTAGATGTGGACACCTGCCCAGGAAAACGGAAGAAGGATATTTGTCATTTGTTGTTGCTTGCTAGCTCTAGAGAGGGAACTTGTATTTGTTGACAACAAGATGATCATACCCCTACACAAGGCATGAGTTTTGTTTTAAAAATACCAAGAGAAAATATATATACATATATAAACTAAGATTGGAAAATGGGTGTTGATAATAAGGATTGACATTGAGATAGTCAAATAATGAGAAAGGTTGGACACAAGATAAAGCCATTAGAGTGGTGAATAATAGAACAATCAAACCTAGAGTAACAATGGTGACAATAATCATAAATTTGAACCCTAAAGCACCTAGGGTTTAAGACACGATGTTTGATTCAAGAGGTTGGTTCACCAAATGTTTTCACCATTTTTGGGTTTAAATAGAGTTTTTACACTATAATCAAACAAAGAATGAAATAAATGTTCTAGGGGGTTATTCTAACTAATTAACTTCCAACATTAACCATTTAATATCAAAATAATGCTTTAATGCTTACAACAAATGTACACGATGTAATAAAACTCACAAATACATGGGATTTAGTGCACTTAGCTGATTACATGTGATTATAGGTTGATCTAAGTGATCTAAATGTTGAACTAGGGGTATCCATATGTAAAAACCCTTCAAAATTGGAACTATGACATGAGGATGTCTCAAAGGCGGGACCGTACATGCAAGAGGGGCTAGAACATTTGTATGGTCTTGACCTCTTTGTATAGTTTTACACTTGCTCTCTCTTAAGTGTGGTCTTTGAATTTATGGGTTTTTCGTTTGTTTGATTCACTTTGTTGATGTCTTTCGGTCACTCTTGATCACAAAGTATGAGGGTCTTTGAATACCATACCCAATCCTTCAAAACCCTAGCCACAAATGAATTCTTGAAAATAAAAATTGATTTGGTTGTGGGTACCTCTATGTATCTTCGACATCAAAACTACTTTTAAGATGCCGAAACCACTCGTATTTATCCACCTAACATGTGATATCTAGTTGTAGTGCAATCAAATTTGACATCCTTTCTTTTACAATGTTTGACTGGACTTTCTCTCTTATGAAATCTACTTGAGTGTGTGACTTTGACCGCTTGCAAATGTGGGAATCAATTCCATAAACCTAGTGGAAAGCTTCATACCTATAGATAGTGTTACCCTAATGAATGTGAAGAGGTATTTTCGGAGTGTAGGGAGCTTTGGGTACCTTTTGTGCTATCTTTTGCAATGAGAGTCCATTAGAGTGCAGTCTTTGAATGAGGTGAATTTCACTTCCTTATATATGCTTCTGAAAGTATTTCAAGTTACAAAGGCAGATCAAGGAGGAGTAAGTGACCCAAAGAATAATGTGCAACCAAGTTTAGGACCAAGGTGAGAAAGTTCAAGGCCATAAACGTGGCCAAGATTGTACAAACGTTCTTGCCCCTACTTTATGTTTTTGACATAAGAGTGGAAATATGCAATGTGAAGTTTGGAAGCTAACAAGTGGAGTTTCATATTGTATTTCATGCATTCAATTCTTAGAAATTGTTGACAGATGGGTGTGTAAGAGAAATCAAGACAGATAAGAGACCTAGGGATGTACCAGATGAAAATGTGTAAAGTGATCTTGTTTGAGCAAGAGAGCAATGCCAAGAACAACAATGTCAAAGAGTATAATTATCAAATTTGAGTGTCTACACTTCTTTAAAGTAACTATATTAACTTGTGACCATGTTGGGTCTGTCATTTGAGATTCAATTACACATACTAGATTACGAGATGAAATTTTACATATGATCTCTTATTTGTTCTCATTATGTTTTTGGGATATTTAATATTTTAGTGCACTCAATATTTCTTTCAATCTAATTGATTTCAACACTTCACCTTCGTTGTTGTAAACTATGATATGTATCATGCTTGGTTGGAATTTCAAACAAATGATATGCACCATTGTCAAACCGTCAATGGCTCTTGACATTATATGGGATCATAAATAATTATGCATTGATGGCATTAGGGATTGGAAAAACCAAGAGCAAATAAACAATGTGAATTCAATATGCCAATTTGTTTCATATTTCACCCCCACTTAACTCAAATTGTGAACGCATATTTCAAACCACTACTTGTTGTTTCAGACAATCATCCACAATGACATCATTATTGTCATCTTCTTATATTGATTTCTGTTGTGTTTCATGGTAATTATGTAGGCATCATTAGATGCCACTCACTTTCATTGACATTTTAACTATTGTTGCATGGAAACAAAAGAAAGTTATCTTGGAAGAGGACAAGATAGAGGTTTTTGAGGAAGAAGTTGTATTGTTTGGATTCATTTCACATTAAGCATTGACTACACAAGGTGATCTTTCTATTTCACCCACCATTAAAATTTCTTATGAACCATGCAAAAACAATAAGGTACACCATGTCGGACCTACATCGAATCAAAAGGGACCAAGTTTCATGTATTTTTTTTTATTTTTTTGGAAATCTAGACCATGTTGTTGACATTTAGTTCTTTATCAGGAAAATTCTACATATGCATGATGTTTTTTTTTTTGGGGAGGTAGAAAAAGGAAAAATAAAAGGAGTGGTACCCCTGAAGGAGATACAAATATTCTTCTCAGAAAGGAAAGCATAACAAAAATGCGCACAATCAATCTAATGCTTAGAGATGATGGAGAGATCATCTCTTGATGGTTGTATGGGATTGAATCATATATATACGATTATGTGTGGACATCCCTTCTCGACGTAAATTTCAACTCATTTACAACTTCTAGTATTTATTTTTATTTTTATTTTTAATAAATCTTTTGATTTTTTATTTCTTTATATATTTTTGTATAATTTTTGTCTTCTTTTATTTTATTTTCATGTTTTAATAAATTTTGTTTTCTTAGGTTTTTTATTTCATGTTTTTTTCCTCTTATTATTTTTTTGTTTTTCATTTAAATTTTGTTTCAAGTTTGTTTTTATATTTTTTTATAAATTTTGTTTTTAAATATTTTATTTTATGTTCGTTTTCTCCTTTTTATATTTTAAATGTTTTATTTGTATATTTTTATGTGTTAATTTTTTTAATTTATTTATTATGTAATTTTTTTTTTTTTAGTTTTTTTAATTTGTTAAAATATATTTAGAGAAGAATAAGTGATTTGTAAAATCAGCATTTTTCTTCTCGTCTTCCTTTTCTCTAGTAATTTAGATTATTAAAGTGTTAAGTCAAATTAACACCTTCACATGAGTCTAATGGTGTGAAAATGATTATTTTAGACAACTTGCGATCATACAAAATCCAATGGAAGAGTGGAATGAGATCTAAAAAGAAGATAAAGCTCTTGAAAATAAATTAATATTAGTAATTAGGTTTATGGTGTTCTTAAAAATATATTTGATTTGAAATATTATTGATTGATTATTATTATAATGTTTTAGATTTTTTTTTTTTACTTTAAGAACAAATATCTATATATATTGTTGTTTTGAATTGAATCTTTTAAATAGGTCCTTATGTATATGATTTCATTCTTATGTGAATCTTTAATTAATTTGAAATAACATTAAATATTGTCTTTTTATATATGAAATTTATAAAAATGTGCTAAAATTGTATTTTTATTTTTTTTTATATTAATTTTGACTATAAAAATATTTTATTTGACATGAACTTTAAAACAAAAAAAAATCTAAAATGTATATTTTTTCATTATAACTAATTTTTGATAAATGTTTCAAAATAGTATTGTTAAACTACAAGGATCAATTATGATTTCAAATAAAATATTAAAATGTTAAAAAGTAATATTTTAAACTATATTTAAAATGTATGGCATTCTAAACTAATCAAGAATATGTAATTAGATAAAACTCAAATTTTGAAGAAATAAATAAATCACTTTAGAATATTTAATAATACTAAAAATATTTTAAAATATTAAATTAAAATAAAATAAACATTGATTTGTTTATTTTATTTTTAAAAAAATGAGAAAAAGCAACATTAAAAAAATCAATAATATACATTTTTAAAAAAAAGATTAAAATTTTGAAAAATAACATTTGAGAATAAAATTGTCCATAATTATTTTAAAAACTAAAATGTCAAAAACTACCTCAAAAAAGTGTGTGCTAAGTAGCACCAGTTTTTGAAACATGGATAAAATAGCCATTAGATGTAACTTCTAAATAAAACTCATGAGAGTTATCATCAAGTATGTAACTATGTTCCATGAATTACACATGGCATAATAGAGTGACACTTTGGATATGTGTTGGCCATGAGCAATGTAAATCATATACAAACGAGATATGGCTCGTAGAAACACCTAAAATCTAGAAAATTAGTGGGATTTGGATGGGAAATATGAAACCGTAAGGGTGAGGAATGAAATCCTAGCTTGGCATAGTTTGATAGATACGGGTTCACCCAAATATAATGCGAAATTAGGGTTTACGTTTATGATTAGAAATTACTTGTGTAAATACAATTTATAACAAAAGAATAATAATCCTAAGAGTCCTAAATTGTGTAATAAGATCATATTAATAAACATGCCAATAAAGTACAATTGGGATTTAGGGTTAGAAAAATGCTTAAAAGTACATATGATTTAGGTTGTTATATAGCTTGTAATTACTTTCAACATATTATTAGTGATTTAAATGGATGTGTATATGCCGGATCATTGGCATTTTTAGGTTTCAAATAAAATGATACATGATAATTCTACAAACATATACATGGATGTATTGGTTAATGTTGTTAGCCTAAACATTTCTTGATGATTTATGTAGCTTATTGTATATAGTTACCATTGTTTACTTTTATTTTCTTGTTCATTTAGTTATTATTTGCAACTTGTTGCTCCTCTACGTGTGATAAAATAAAAAATTACACACTTTTTGTTACATAACTATAAATTGTTTTATTTTATGCTCACATTTCTTATAAGTTCACATATACATTTGTTATGTACATGTTTGTTATTGTATTTTTAGCAATATGTAGGACATATAGGTTACATATAATCATGTGCATACATATGTTTCACAACTTCCTATTACCTACACATGGGTATAACCTTCCATTTGTGGTTATGCCTACACTTGGGACATGTTTCAGAGTGCTTTAGATTTAGTATTTTCTATAAAAATATATTATATTAACCTTTATCTTGTTTATACACATCTTTCTCTAGCTTACATCCTGTGTGAGACACATTACTTCACAACATAGTGGGGTCACTTGTATGTCCTACAATTACTTGATCTCTTACTCATGTGTGTTTTTGCTTGTGTGATCTTGTGCATGTGACTTTTTGTGACATTTCTAATCATTTCATATAATAATCCTCTAGTCATCTTGAATTTGTACCTAACCAATTACTTTATTGATTGTGTTTGTGTACCATATTGAACCAATTATTCTACTTATTTAATATTATACATAATTAGGGATAATTGAGCTCCAAATGACATTATATTCCCTATGAAAACAAATAGACATATAAAATAAAAATTAGAATAGAAAACTACGAGAATTTTTAAAGGGTAAGTGCACTAATAACGTGGGGGGCTAAAAGGGGGTCTTAAGTGGACGCATTTTTTTGAAAAATAAAAAACTTCAACTTGTATGAGTTTTTTGAAATAGTTACACTCAAAACTGGAAGATGTTGTATAAACATGAATTGTAGCATTTTGAGTCTAGTTTCTAAGCTACTAAATTTTATTGAAAACGGATAAGTTTAAGTGGGTCAAATAACTAAAATACCAACAAGTGCTCTTGTTTTTGTTAAAAAACATAATAGAGTGGCTTTCTGCCCCCACCCTTTTTTAGCACCGTTTAGTATTTCTGAAAACCCTTAGGTAGAAAGATAGCTAGGAGCATCTAGTTTGGGCTCCATTTTTTAAAGATTTTTCTTATACTGAAATTTTAAATTTAAAAACATAACGAAGCTCCGACCATGGCCCCCCCCTAACTACCTCAAAAATATAAACCCTAAGCCCTAAACCCTAAACCTTGAACATTTAATCCTTACTCATTAGGCCTAAACCACGAGCCTTAAGCCCTAAACCCTAAACCCTAAATCCTAAACCCTAACCCTAAACCCTAAACCCTAAACATTGAATCCTAAGCCCTTAAACATGATCCCTAAACTCTAAACCCTAAGCCCTAAATCCTAAACACTAAACCCTAAACCCTGAAATTTATGACCTAAACCCTTAACCCTGAGACCTAAACCCTAAACCCTAAAACCAAAATAATAAACCCTCAACCATGAACACTAAATCATGAACCCTAAATCTTAAACCCTAAATCCTTAACCCTAAACCCGAGCCTTAAACCCCAAACACTGGCCCCGAGCCTTAAACCCTTAACACTAAATTGAGCCCGAGCTCTAATCCCTAAACCTTAAACCCCTAACTCGAACCCCAGAACCTTGAGCCATTAACCATGAACCTTGAACCTTAAACCCTAATCCTTTAACCCTAAACCATAAACCCTAAGCCTTAAACCCCCACATTGATCCACGAGCCCTAAACCCTAAATCCATATCCCCGAGGTCTAACCCTTAAACCTTAAACTCTTAACTCCAAACCTCAAACCCTTATCCATAAACCCTGAACCATGAACCCTAAACCCTAAGCCATAAACCCTAAACCCTAAACCTTAAGCCTTGAACCCTACACCCTGGTCCCTGAGCCCTAAACCCTAAACTATATACCCTAAGCCCTAAACCCTGAACCCTAAACCATAAACCCTAAACCTTAAGCCCTAAATGTTAAATCCTAAACCATAAACCATAAACCCTAAAACTTGATCCTAAATCCTAAACATTGAGCCCCGAACCCTAAATCCTAAGCCCTAAACACTAAACCCTAAACCCTAAACTCTACAAACTAAACCCTTAACCATGAGACCTAAACCCTAAACTATAAACCCTCAACCCTTAACACTAAATCCTAAACCCTAAACACTTAATCCTAAACCCTAAACACTAAATCCAGCCCTAAGCTATAACCCCTAAACCCCAAAGTAAGTATCATGAGTGAGTTCATCTTTTTGAATATCAATATTAGGACCATATTTCCTAGTCTCATGCCTAGAACCATCATTGAGTATGCTTGTACAACTACCTTGTTTATGAGAGGTGGGACAAGAAACTAAATGGATATGACATCTACCTTGTGCCTTGAAATGCATTTTCAAATATTTTCAAACATTGAAGTAATGCATCTTGGAAAATAAAATTGAACCTAAGAAATCCTCTCAAATTTCCATCTCACACAAGCACTTAACATATCAAGCTTTATTCTTCGAATGAAACTTTCATTCCTGATAGCTTATAACTAAAATAATTATTCAAAAGAGCGTCAACATATTTCTTTGTACTAAATTATTCTTGGATATCTGGCATTTCCCTCCTTCAAAATATCAATAGATGAAAGACATCAAATTGTGATGACTCTCTTTGAATGTTCTACCTACGAAGAAAATGAACCCTTTTCAGTTGAATAATCTTTGTCAATACTAATAAGAATGGGTAAGACACAAAACATTACAGTGAGTGAAATAGTTCTCATGCGATGGGAAAAAGAAGATAATTATATTTGGTAACTTTTCTTTGTACCGAATTGTTCTTAGATATCTGGCATTTCCCTCCTTCAAAATATCAGTAGATGAAAGGCATCAAATTGTGATGACTCCCTTTGAATGTTCTTCATACGAAAGCAAATGAACCCTTTTTAGTTGAATATTCTCTGTCAATACTAATAAGAATGGGTAAGACACATAACATTATAGTGAGTGAATGGGTGATCCTAAACCTTGAGCCCTAAACCCTGAACCTTAAACCCTAAACCCTAACCCCTAACCCCTAAACCCTAAACCCCGAGCCTTAAACCCTAAACCATGTGCTCTAAACCCCCTAAACCCTGACCCTTAAACCTTAAACCCTCATCCCTAAACCCTAAACCTAAACCGTCAACCTCAACCCTAAACGTGTTATCACCAAATCACAACACACCTCGAATGGCCAAATCGTAGATTGGGCATTCGGTGTGATTATGTAACATGGGATTACCTCTCAAGTTGTGGGACTTGCAGCTTGAGATAATCCTATGGAGAAGGCTGGTTCCTCTTCCTAATCCTACCTGCCATAACTACTCCTAATGTAGGCAATAAAACTACCTAAGTCTATTCTAACATTCCAAGGAGACAGGGAAAGAGATGCATGAAAATAAACCTACACTAAGAGCGGTGATACACCAAGAAAAGGAGGTTGTTAGACAAAATATCAAGTGCTCGAAATGGAGAGAGGTGAACAATGGAGAGGGTGGATAGGATACACCACAGACAAAAGATGAATTCACATAGTACACCACTTCATCCCTAAATAAACACAGCTCCCACAACCTATAATAAACATTAAAAATATGCACAATATACCCTATAATGAAGAGATGCAAGTAGAGACAACAAAACATGCAAAGGATGGACAAAATGCATCACAAAACATAGTTTATTGCTCCATTAAATTTTCTACACAGTACATCATTAGTGGGAAAGAGGCAAGAGAATTCCATTACAAAGCATGGAGAGGAGGCTTGAAGCTCCACATTCAACCCAAACAGAGAAGAAAGAGAGAGGGGGAGAAGGAAAAATGACTAACTTTTTACAAATGAGCCCCATGTTACAATTTATAGAATTAAGATAGAGAATGTAACTCAGATTTGTCTTTCCCATCACTTGCAAGTTTCCCAAAGTAGGTGAAAATCATGATATAAAATCTCCAAAAGTCATCCCACGTTGATTTGTAACTTGTAGTACAAGGAAATGGCTCCACGTTCTCATTAATTGCATTCCCAACCACCTGAAGGTCTCTGTTTGGAACTGGGTATATGTTCCATAAAATTCACCATCAAATCTTCATCAATTCCAAAATTTATTGATCTTTGTGCATAGGTAATGAACCACGATTCCAACAAGACCAATTTTTGTGCAATTTCGTTGAGAAATGCTCAAGTTATGAGCTTCGAAGAAGGCAACTATTTTGAGACTTTCCAGTGCTTAGCTTGCATTTCACAAGATGAGCAATTAATTTGGGCTAGAAATGAATTTTAAAATATTTTCTCCCTTCTTATAATTTTTTTGCATATCTTTTAAAATTTTAAGTATTTCAAATTCGGTGGTCCCCCTTTACATTTTCACCGCTTTGCATTTTATGATGGAAGTAGGGTGGTTAAATGTTTTTAATGTTTTACATTTTGCCAACCAACTCGGCCAACTCGGTCGAGTGGCTATTTCCTACATTCATTGAGCTCTCCCACTTTGGGCTCTTTATTTTACATGACGACTCACCTTATACATCCCACCCACGTTTTCATACACCGACTCCCCATGTCACTCCAACTCGCCTCTAAAACATTATCCCTTTAGCCACGAGGTCCTCAACACACTCGACGCCACGTGGGTCCGAGGATTTTGCATGTATGCGGGCTCCTTTAGCGCATCGAGTTACTCCCACATTGCTTTACCTCGAGTTGACCAAGTTCTTCCTTGAGCTCCATGTTACGGCTCCACGGCCTCACCCACTTTGACGCCACACATATTGTTTGCTCGTCTTTGTTTACTTGGTCGCCTCGCTTTGCATTGGGCCGACTAATCAATTCTCGCTTGGCATGACGTGGATGCCTTCCCCATATTCCCATGGTGCATTGTGGGCTTATCGGCCCATCGAGGAAAACGCGCCCCTACCCGTGCCATGGGTGCTTTTAACTCCTGTGATTTGGGCCTTTGACTATACGACACCCACAATACGTTGGATGTGGCGATAGCAGTATTCCCATGCACAAGTGCTTCAGGCGTGTAACCCAGGCCTCTAAACCCTGAATCCTCCATACTATTCCTTGCCCACGCCTAGGTTGGCGATTTCGAGCTTACATGCACACAAATGGCCCAAATGCATTTGGGCTCCCTAGGCTTCAATGTTCCACCTTTCCCTGCAATAAACCCACTCCAAGCTCGGTTTGAGGCTCTCGTCGAGTTGACTCGCGAGCCAACCCAAAACTTGCCACAATTTTTCCAAGTTCCATGGACTCTCGCGAATTGACTCAATCCCTCTCCGAATGCTAAGACGAACTCCCTAGGTTAAAGTTTCTTTGTCATGTTATTGAAAGTTCGATTTCATTCTCTGTGAAGCCTTATTGTCTAAGACAGAACCACCATCGAGATCACTATAAGCTTGCCATGGCTCCTTTGTTACATTTCTCGGACTTCAACTTGCATGGGTCACTTAATAGTGTGTCTTGTTGTAATTCCAGAGTTCGAACAATGGCTTGATTCCTCCACCCTGTCAATGACTCGGTGTATTCTTCCTTCACGGTGTCATGACCCTCAAAGCATGAGCACGATCTCTTCTCGTGATTTTTATGCAACCTCTTGGGATTGGTTCAAGGGGAATGAGCTCACAAGCCCACCGTTCTCTATGTTGGCTCAATTAGCTCAAATGCACCGATTTGATCTCTTTTTCAAATGTTGTGTTTGGTTATGGGCTTGAGAGCATCAACAATATATGCCATGAACTACAATTGCATGGATCAACTCCACATGCATGGTTCGGGTTGTATAAGAACAACTCGATGCACCATGCAACGAACTCGCCACCCGCACGGCTTGAAATAGCTCGTTGAGCCATCTTTATGGCTCGTCAAGTCTCCATCATTCAAACTCCTTTGACATCATTATAAGGACTAGGCTACCCCATTACAGAAATTGTTCCTTCAATGTAACAACTTAGCTCTTTCCATAAAGTGAATCGGTGTTTAATAGCTCGACCTCTGCACTTCAAGTCGATATGCATGATAGGGGTGTGCAATACGATCCAGGAGCTCTTCCTCTTTACGAACAGCTCGAAAACCCTCAAATCTTGTAACTCGACCTTGTACCATTGATCCAATTTGGTCACCATAACAATCATTTTGAGGGCTCGACTCACAACTTGACTCACCAAGGTTGGGAGTTAGCTCACCCACCATCTCGACAAATTTGGTTAGGAGCTAAATGTCATTTTGTGAACCTTTCATTATATCCCCTGATTCTTTACAATTTTTGGGTTCCCAGTGTTGCCTTGAAGTACCTGTAACCTTCATGCACACCCGGATTAAATTTTGGGCCCATTATAACTTCATGTATGTAAGACATCCCGAGTTGTCCATTTTCACTTGGGGTAAAAACTAGATAACAACTTGTGACTCTTGGGGCCATCTACCTGCTAGATGAAGTATGACAACTTCTATAGCTATCCATTGGGCATGGAGTCTGCGTGATCAACATGAATTGGACTAAACTTTTAAAATCTTGACCCCAGAACTGATTCAAGATGTGTTGAATCTATCATCTCGCTTGAAACTTGGACCACCTCTCGTTACTTGCATTTTCCAACTTTAATAAGAAAATCTTAAAATTTATTTTGTGAGAGTGGAAAATTGTCTTCAAATTTGAATTTCACTCCTTCCCTACAACTATGATCCATGAATTTGAATGATGGACACCCCAAATTGTTACCCCATTATACTCGATCATGGAACTCTATTAAAATCTAATTTTCTTTTTCTTCGAATGTTCCATCTCCGACACTGAGTGCTTTACATCTAAATGGACTCTCTGGCAAATCTTTGATTGCTGTAAGCGTATTAGAAGCTGATTTTTGTTGCAAGATAGAAGCTAGCCTTTGGTTCTTGAAGGGAATCATTAAAATCTCCTCCTTAATTGATTTTAGTTGCTCTGTATTTGTTTTGATTTTAAGTTTTGCAATTGTTCCTGTAGCTATGAGCTTCCTTCATGTGGCATTGCATGCGGAGGCCATCGAAACTCGTACACTATGTTAGAGCAAAACACGAAGCAAAAAAATATATACAAAATGACAAATCATACATGCCTCAAGTAAACATGCAGAGTGTGCATAAGCACTTCTTCTATTGAAAAAACACTACTCCTACTCTACACTAACCAAAGAAATGGGAAACTTCAAACAAAACCTGCCACTAGTGATGAGAAATAGCTGCCCTTTATCACAATTTGCAGCCATGTGGATGATTTTACACTAAGCTCAGTTGTGTTTGAGATTGAAAATTTTGATGCATGTTGATCTTCCACTCCACCATACATCAAGGTATCAACCAAGAATAATATAAATACCTCTTCTAACTATTGTTCATTTGGTTCCAAGAGGCATTGTGGTTGATCCTTGGCATGTTGATGTTCTCCCTCATGCTTAAAAACAAGCATGATGGTTGTGGCTTCTCCTTGGCTCAAATGAAGCCAAGTATCGATCGGGAAAGTTCGACCACATTGCTGAAATTTTCGCTTCTCTTAATTTCAAGTTTAATAAGGAAGTTTTCTTGCAAGCCTTCCTAGAAATCGTGATTGTCTGCAACTTGATTTTCTCATTCTTGCACATTTACAGACAACTGATGTCCCTTTGGGTGAATGGTATGAAAGAGGTGGCATTTTCGTGCTCTTTTCCTTCCTCTTCATCCTTTGTGATACTTGGAAGATTCAAATCCTCCAATTTTGATTCGAGAGGCATGTTGTAAAATGTAGATTGCTCTTACACATTCTCTTCCATGACAACAAGCTCTTGTTATTGAAGAATGGATGATGGGGTAGAAAATATCATGATTTCCATGGAATCTTCATCAAATAACTCCTCCAAGTCGGATAAAAAATCAAGCTCCTCGTTGTCCTGTTGTGCCAAAGTCTCTCCCTCTTACATGATGATCTCCAAATCTACAATTTTTTCATCATGTATTCTTCATCATCAAACATGAAGCTGTGAGTTCAAATTCTTCCAAAAATCATATTTTTGGAGAAGTGGAGTGGGGAGAAGTCTTAATTTTCATGTGTAACTTGCTCATGATTCAATGCCTCTGAATTTATTTTTCTCACCTCCATATGCTCCTCTTTAACTAGACTTAGAGCTGGTTGTTCTTCCTCTTCCTTGACTGATTGTGTAGTTGGAATATGATCATCAATATTTTCAAACAAAGTGTCATCATGGACACTTTGCATTGAGCATATTCGATTGTTTTCTTCTTGCTTCTTATTTGCTGCCACAAAATCATCCTTATCCACCGCTTGTTCTTCAATCTTGGCCTCCTCTGTAGGCTTCACCATCAAGGGAATTTTTTCAATTCCAATCTTTAGAGCCCATCTTTTCAAATTCTCTATCATTTCTTCTTTGTAAGGCTCTTCTTCTTGTTTTCCTTGGTTGGTTTTCTAATTGTTTTCTTCCCAACATGGACTTGGGAATGTCAAAGGAAGGGTGGGTTGGGTTATAACTGATTTTTCTATTATTTGTGGTGGTGGAAGAGATCAAAATTGTTGTTTCTTTCGAGGGGATGACTGCTTGGAAGGGAAAATGGTAGAATATTTGAGGTGAGATGGAAGGTTAGAGGGTGGAGAAGGGAATTCAACACTAGGGGAAGATACAATGAGCTTGAATCATGACACTGCTGAAATGATAAAGTTTGGGAAGGAGAAAAAAAATAACAAGGAGTGGTGATTGAATTATTGAAAGCTTGTCCTACATTTTTCTCATAGGCTTTTATCTCCTCAATCCACTGTGTAAGTTGGGACAACATCTCAACCATGAAATCAAGCTTCTTTGTCAGGCTATAATGTCTTGGAAAAGGCCTTCCCATGGACAAGGTGCCCTGTAGCCAATCCGAATGCCTTCATCTATGTTGTTTTTCAGGATGAACCATGCCTACGCATCCATTCTTTGAATATTTTCCGCAAATCAACACTCTCCATTTTATTGTTGTCACTATATGCATACCCTTGCTCTTGATAAGCTCCATAGCCAAACTAGTTTTGACATTGCTCATATGGGTAAGCATAGTGGTTTTGAATTTGATCATAGGACTGATCTGGAGGAGTTGTGAAATTCATTAGAGGCGATTGCACTGCTGCAAGTGTGAATTCCATTGTGGGAATGAAGCCATGATTGCACAACTTCATAGAATGGAAGAAAATGAAAGAGATGGAAAGGAAAATGGATGAAAGAAGGTCTGTAACTTCAGAGAATGGATTGTTTAAACCAGATGGAGTCACCAGATATGTTTTGCATATGCTTCTAAAAGCTGAAATTCCAACCTTTATTCCAACCTGTTGAAATGAAGGTTGTTCCAATGTTGAACTAAGACACCTGTTGATGATCTTAACTTTTTTTGAGTCCCACCAACCATGTTAGAACTCTGTTATCACCAAATCATAACACCCCTCGAATGGCCAAATTATAGATGGGGCATTCAGTGTGATTAGGCAACATGGGATTACCTCTCAAGTTGTGGGACTTGCGGGCTTGAGATAATCCTTAGAGAAGGATGGTTCCTCTTCCTAATCCTACCGCCACAACTACTCCTAATGCAGGAAAGAAAACAACTAAGTATTATCTTAACATTCCAAGGAGACAAGGAGAGAGATGCATGAAAATAAACCTACACTAAGAGTGGTGATACACCAAGAAAAGGAGGTTGTTAGACAAAATCTCAACTGCTTGAAATGGAGAGAGGTGAGCAATGGAGAGGGTGGACATGATGCACCATAGACCAAAGATGAATTCACATAGCACACCACTTCATATCTAGATAAACACAACTCCCACAACCTATAATGAACATTAAAAATATGCATAGTATACCTTAAAATGAAGAGAGGCAAGTAGAGACAATAGGACATGGAAAGGATGGGTAAAATGCATCACAAAACATAATTTATTGCTCCATTAAAGTTTGCACAGACATCATTAGTGGGTAAGAGGCAAGAGAATTACATTACAAAGCATGGAGAGGAGGCTTGAAGCTCCACATTTAACCCAACAGAGAAGAAAGGAGAGGGGCGAGAAGGAAAAGTGACTAACTTTTTAACAACCGAGCCCCATGTTACAATTTATAGAATTAGAGAAGAGAGAGAATGCAACTCAGATTTGTCTTTCCCATCACTTGCAAGTTGCCCAAAGTAGGTGAAAATCATGATATGCAATCTCCAAAAGTCATCCCACATTGATTTGTAACTTGCAGCACAAGAAAATGGCTCCCCATGCTCATTAATTGCATCCATAACCACCGGAGGTATCTATTTTGATCTAGGTCTATGTTATGCAAAATTCACCATCAATTCAGAATTTCTTAACCTCTGTGCATAGGTCTCGAACCAAGATTCCAATAAGACAAAAATTTTGCAATTTCGTTGAGAAATGCTCAATTTATGAGCTTCTGAGCAGAGGCAACTATTTAGAGACTTTACCAGGCTTAGTTGCATTTCACGGGTCTAAGCAATTAATTTGGTGGAAATGACTTTCAAAACATTTTCTCCTTCTTCTAATGTTTCTCGGATATCTTTTAAAATCTAGAGTTTTTAAAATTTAATGGGCCCCCTTTACATTTTTACCACTTTGCATTTATGTTGGAAGTAGGTGGTTAAATGTTTTATATTTTGCCATCTCGCCAACTCTATTGAATCGGCTATTTCCTTGCATTGTTGAGCCCTCCCATGTCGGACACTTTATTTTACATTGATCGACTCACCTTATACCTCTCACCCCATATTTTTTCATGCACCTTAGGATATGATATTATAATGTATATGTGTTGATGGAGATGTCAACATGTGGCACACATCCCCTTAGTTAGTCACATAGGAATTAGTTATATTGGGTAATGAGTCGGCCTACATTGGGATTAGGTGTTACCCATCTATTAAGAGTAATGTATGTCTATATAAGGGAGGTGAGTATCATGTGATGAGGTATGAGTTGAGTCTTCTACTTGGTAGAGGTATATTGGAGGTGTCCCCCTCGAAGTGGATTCCCATCTTGGGATATTGTGGAGTTACTCCTTCCTTAAGGAGCATTGTATGGTGTTGCCCTACCTTAAGGGTATTATTTTGTATATATTGATATTTGAGCATCTTGGCTCCACATATCTTTTGTGTTGTGTTAAATTCTACAAATTATTAAATTATTTTTGTAAGTTCTTATCAAGTGGTATCAGAGCGTCAATTTCAGCAAAAATTGGGTCCAAACCCTAATTTTAGATATTCATCTATATTTTGAAATCAATCTGTGAATTTTTTTTCAAAGTTTTACCACATGATTCTGAAAGGTTTTGTAAATCTACGAGTCAAATTTCAGAAATTTTCAAGGTGTTTTGTGGAAGTTATTACATTTTTAGGGTTTCACCTAAATTTGCTTCACAAGTTGCATTTTTTGGAATTAATTTTCTAAATTTTTACCAGCATTTTGAATCCCATTCATAAAGCTATGGTAAAATTTCATAATTTTTGATCTGGTTTGAAGAAGATATTGAGAGTTTTAGGGTTTTACATAAAATCACTACATGTTGCAATTTTCCATCTTTCTTTGATTTTTTTACATATTCGGAAAGCTATCACAATTTTAGTAGGGGTTACTTATTTTTGGTTTCAGATTAGAGGCTAAATTATAGACGAAATCATCAGGTCAAATATTGGTCAAAGGAGTAAGTTTGTGAAACCCTAATTTTTGTGCATCATGGATATACCAATTTTCTATGGCAATGGGGAAATTGATGCAAAAAAATGGTGGTTACAATTTAAGAAAATGTATTTTGAAAAATGTTTAGTATGGGTTAGTTTTTATCTTCATCTTGGTGGGAAAGCACGACATTGGTATTCTTATTTGGATATAGATCTATTGGATTGGGATTGGGAGGAAATGGAAGATATTTTCCTAGCTAGATGGGAAACAAAAAAGAAACATAATTTTGTTAAAGAAGAAGAAGAAGAAGATGATGATGAAGAAGAAGAAAAAGATGTTGATGATGAAGTTGCTACACATGATAGTGCATCTCCAAGGAAGGAAGCTTCAATATTTTAATTTGAATGGTTCATTCAAGGAAAAAAGGTAATTGTTTCCATAAACCCTAGCAACAAATATAACTTCATCAATATGGATGTAGCTCACAATCTACATGTGCAAACAAAGCATATTAAGGTAACTCAAGTGGATGGTAAGCATATTCAAGTTTTTGAAGATTTAAAGCTCTCTATGGATAAATATGTTTTACATTCAAATTTTTATGCTTTAGATATGGATGGTATGGATATTGTTCTTAGATATCCTTGGTTAGAGACATTGGGAACAATTAATCTTAATGTGCAAAAGAAATTCATGAAATTGTGGTACAAGTGAAAGAAAATTACATTGCAAGATATCACACTTAGCAAGAAAAAAATTAATATAAATGAGGATCATGAAGAGGAATTTGAAGATGATGAAGAAGGGAATAAGGATTATTCAGAAGGAGAGGTGCTAAAAAAAGATGAAAAGAAAAAAATAATTCATCTACTCAAGAGAAAAAAGAAATAGCAAACAAGGTGGAAGAGAAAAATAAAGAAAAGGTTGATAAGGTTGAGGATACCAAGGTTGCACCATATAGACACCCACATCATCATGAAAGGGAAAAATCATGGAGTTATGTTAGGCCACATAAGGGCAGAAATCTATATAAATATGCAAGGAATTGGAGGAGCAATAATCAGGGCTATACATGGAATCAATGGAGCAACAATTATATGACATGGAATCACAAGAATAATTATTATGGATATGCATGGATACCGAGGAGGATCACATATGGAAAAGGATGGAATCAGATGAGTCCAATGGAATATGGAATTAGGTTTGGAGTAACATCACCCACTAGGATCTCATATGGGTGGTTGGATGATCAAGCATGGTGACAAGTGTGCAATAATTTAAAGCACACTCATTATATGGCTTCTTCTTATGTTTGGGACGAAACATGTCAAAGAGGGAGGCAATGCTATGTACCTTAGGATATGATATTATAATGTATATGGGTTGATGGAGATGCCGACATGTGGCACACATCCCCTTAGTTAGTCACATAAGAATTAGTTATATTGGGTAATGAGTCGGCCTACATTGGGATTAGGTGTTACCCATCTATTAAGAATAATGTATGTCTATATAAGAGATGTGAGTATCATATGATGGAGGTATGAGAGGAGTCTTCTACTTGTTAGAGATATATTGGAGGTGTCCCCTCGAAGTGGATTCCCATCTTGGGATGTTGTCGAGTTACTCCTTCCTTAAGGAGCATTGTATGGTGTTGCCCTACATTAAGGGTATTATTTTGTATAAATTGAATATTTGGGCATCTTGGCCCCCATATCTCTCGTGTTGTTGTGCAAATTATTAAATTATTTTATGCAAAGTTTGTATCAATCTATGTTCTACAAAATTCTACATCAATTTTAGAATTTCTTGACCTCGTGCTTAGATCTCATAACCACGATTCCAACAAGACCAATTTTGTGCAATTTCGTTGAGAAATGCTCAAGTCATGAGCTTCAGAGCAGAGAGGCGGCTATTTTGAGACTTTACGAGCTTACTTGCATTTCATAGATCTGAGCAATTAATTTGGGTTGGAAATGACTTTTTAAACATTTTCTCCCTTCTTCTAATGTTTCTGCATATCTTTTAAAATCTAGAGTTTTTAAAATTTGGTAGGCCCCCTTTACATTTTACATTTTTACCACTTTGCATTTATGTTGGAAGTAGGGTGGTTAAATGTTTTTTAATGTTTTATATTTTACCAACTCGGCCAACTCACCACAGTGGCTACTTCTACTTCTGCATTGTTGAGCCCTCCCACGTCGGACACTTTATTTTACATTAATCAACTCACCTTATACCTCCCACCCCACGTTTTCATGCAGCTCCCCATGTCGCTCCAACTCGGCCTCTACAACATCGTCATTAACTGGCGAGGCCCCAACACACTCGACATCACGTGGGTCCAGCCGCATTTACATGTATTGTGGGCTCCTTTAGCACATCGAGTTACTCCCACATCGCTACCTTGGAGTTGACCGAGTTCTTCCTCGAGCTCTATGTTGTTGGCTCCACGACCTCACCTACTTTGGTGCCACACATATTGCTTACTAGGTAGTTTGCTTGCTTACATTAAGAGTAGTTATGGCAGGGTAGGATTAGAAAGAGAAACCGTCCTTCTCCAGGAGGATTATCTCAAGCCCGCAAGTCTCACATCTTGAGAGGTAATCTCATATTACCCAATCACACCGAATGCCTCATCTATAATTTGGCCATTCGAGGGGTGTTGTGATTTGGTGATAATAGACACATTTAAAGCTCCGCCACCATGACATGGTCCTTCTTACATCATCACATCGATCTCCATCAAATACATACTTGAGGGGGGTTATGCTTCCTTCCACCCCTTCAATTTGTATCAATTTGTACTAATCTCCACACTTACGTTTTACGCTTTGTGCTTTGCATCTAGTCTTTCTTCCAACTCTTATGCACTTTAATACACGCAATGTATCGTCATTACCTATAATGCACTCTAGTTCCACGGTTCGTACTCAACTTCCGAGGGTATAAATCTGAAATATTTACACATAATGTTTTTGTGGTCTATCTTTTATGCACACTTGCCTGTTACATTGTTTCTCTATGACATGTTTGCTACTTTTTCTACTAACACATCTATCTAACAACTTTGTTTGTATGTGCCTTGGTTTCTACAATGCACATCCCCTCCCCCTTGCAGGGATACAATTCAAATAAACATCAGGTCCTCTCATTTGGGTTGCATTCTCCTATCGACGTTGCATACACCCCAAATGAGGGGGCCATACATTAGGTGAAAAAATAACCCCATACAATATCTCGGAGCTATAACACAATTTAATACAACACAGTAATCAACTAGGTTACTGATTAAAGACAGCTCGAGAATCAAACTTGGTTCAAAATCACAACACAAAAACTAATCAGAGCTCAAATAGGAGCACTATGCGCTGTGTCCTCCCTTAGGCGCTAATGTCCTGGGGACACACACAATCATTTTATCAATTCAACATAGTTCACATAAGCCTTCAAAGTAATTTGACAGTATCAAGCATAGTCCTCCGGGAATAGAATGCATGTAATATCCACTTCAATCGGAACAATTAGTATATTCGAATAAATTACAAACAACAGAACAAAGTAGGGACACACCATTTATAGTGGTGTTTATCAGGTAGAGTCATGGAAGGAGAGTAACACTAGACCTCTCTCCCCACCACTTTCTCTTTAGCGTGAAATCACCCAAAACCTTTCTCTTTAGGTGCACACTCTCCTTTTACACACTTTTACATACTTATACATTCTTAAGCACATTTTTTCTCTAATTTATCATATACGGGACTTTGACAACCTTCTAGATCTTCTTTTTGTAGGTATGTCCTTACAAGAAGTAGCAAAAACTAGCACAACAACGGGTATAATACGATACAATGCATACTTTTCACCCCTAGGGTAACTTTCTCTTTCTAGTTTTCACGCTTCACTTTGCATTACTTCACACTTCACTTGTCCACTCGGCATGTTATATGTTCCACGCTCTATAGGATCATAAGATACAAATCTCTTATCTACTTTATGTTATCGATTATTCACTCAACAACATAAAGGGGTAAAATGTAAACACTAAATCACGCACTTGGGTACATTTCTAGGTCATAAACACATACTAGCATTCATATGATTTCTGAGCAAGAAAACTAGTAATTGATTGGTTGTCTTTGGCATATTTTCTATGTTTCTTGTTTCATATTTGGTCTTACACACCTTACAACCCAATCGGTATTTTACTTATTTATCTTTTATGGCTCAGACACCGACTCCCAACCGCAATAGGAGTACCCAGCGCACATGCCCCTTTTCCACCTTGCTTGCTTCTTTCGGATCTCTTTTATCTTTTGGGCACCTTTTTCATTTACGAATCAAAGCATTCCAGGTTCGTAATTACGAAATTCAAACAAGAGAATCATATAAATACATAGTTATGTGTTCAAAATCACGAACCAAACACTAAGCATTACTAGCATCACCTAATCTTGCATACAAAAGGCACCTAAAACACTCTAAAGCATCCATCTAACAACCACTTAAGGGATAAGGGACTACATTTTCTACATACAAAGCATAGGAAGGGAATTTCTTTATTCCATCCACACATTTTACTATATTGTTACATCTAGCTATAGCTCGCTATCAAGTACACTTGCACAAAGGCATCCTAGGGCACAATTCTTACACACACTCACCAAAACTACATGGAGTCGAGATATAGTTCAACGCTCGGATACAAGTTCACTCTCTTGAGATGTAGTGCAACGCTCGGTTGTAAGTTCACTCTCGAGGTGACTATTGGGATCGCACAACTCCCCATTCTATATCTTTCCTTTTGGATTTGATGTGGCTTGTGGACTTTACAGTGATATCTATTTTGTAAGTTAGATGTACCTTAGACATTCATTGTGTGACTACCAAACGATCAACACAAAGTAATTGTGACATACTTGTGGCATATAAAAATCGATTTGAGCTTTTGCACGCTTACAAGTGCCCAGAAGAGGTCGTCAATACTTAGGCACCCGTGTCCTCTTGTGGGCACCCATGTCCGGCCTTATTCCCTGCATTCCAAAATTTCTTGAGCAATAACTCTTCCCAAGATGTTCATCACTTTTCCCAAGTCGATCAATCTAAGGCAAAGACAAAAATCAGCTAAGTCATCTCTTCTTCTCCTTTACTTAGGGTTTCAAATATTACATCTTAGATTGCTTTTGTCATTTCTGCATTTATACATTATTGGTTCACTAGTGACTCTGAAATACTTAGATTTAATTCAAATTAAATTAAATCTTATCAATCCAAAATATGAATTTAGGAAGAGCATCTTACCATGGTTGTAGCATTGTGTTGTCTCATGCAAAATTGGCATGATAGTGGTGGAAGACCATATGTATGCCATATAAACACTATATCTTTCATCGTGGGTGAAAAATGCATATTTCTTGTGGTTACCAATTTTCTTATGGCTACCATAAGGATGTAGATAACAACATCCTCAAGTTTGTATCAACATCCTTCAAAAGATTCCCGGATCCCAAACTTCTATGTGCAAACAATCCAGAATTTGCAAGGAAGAATCTATGTCCCCCTTGTCCCTCAACATGTTCTTCCTCTTATCTAATTGACCATAATGCCCTCCATGATTTAAATATGGCAGTGACATAGAGGAACCCATAAGTCCCAAATATGTGGGTCATGTTTAGGATTGTCAACAAAGAGTCCACTTCTTAGGGCTGAAGTGGAATCCTCTTCCCATTTGGTACCCTTCATCTTCACAAGGTTGTTAGCATATTTCATAGGATAACCAAAATATTGCAAAGACACAGTATGAAGGTGATGTAGTAAATCCTTGCTTAGAAGATGATGAAATTGCTTACCATATGTGGTTGTGCTAAAAATTCCAGTGAGCTGAGGATTAACATGAGCATCAAAAGAGGCCCTTATTACATGGGCATGCCTCCCAACAATGTCACCTGAAATTCTAGCCCCATTAACCCCTTGTAATTCTGATTTTTCCACATCCTTAGCACCACAAGGAGTGCCCCTTTGCCTTGATTTCCTATGGAGCATCAAACTTGCCCCATGGTCATCCTTTTCAACCCTTTGCCCATGACCACAAATCTAAGATGGTATGGTAGAAAGCAACAAATCTGAATTAGCTTCATACCTTTGGTTGTCTTTATATGTGTTTGGAATGTCTTCATGGCTCTTATGGAAGTCTAATCCATCATCATTTTGCTTTTCATTGACTGTTGTTAGGACAATTCCAACAGGCTGAGAGTGATTATGAACGCCAGAAAATGCCTTCTTGGGTATGACTTCCAACAATGCCATCCCCTTGTTCCTTCCCCAAATCTGATTTTTCCTTGCTAAAATTCAGCCCTATGCAATCATTAAATACCAACATGTCAACATCAAATACCAAAAAGTCTTTACCTTGAGTTGTATGCTCATTGATCTCCTTCTCATTTCTTGGCTCGTGCTCCAATATTTCATCAAACCCTTATGTCATTGTGATGTTGTTTGGAAAATCAGCCGAGAGATCCATTTTGGCAAAAATGTTGGTGGTTTCTAATACTCCCAAGCGTTTCTCCCTCTTAATAACCAACTAATGTAGTATATCTTCCTCCTCCTTAACCTTAGAGATATAGGCATATCCATCCTTGCATAGCGAGCATGGGAGTTTGGCTCCCTCTTCCTCAAGTTTCGTAGCCTCTTCTTGTTTTGCCAACAAAATAGGGCTCTTCTCCAAAGAGGGTTGTGATAACCTTCCCATGACCCTTATGCATGGCTTGGGGCTACCAAGTTTCAATGCCCACTTTATTTTTCTCCACACTACAAACTCATAAAATGATAGGGCATCACAAATAACTTCAAGAAGGGCTTGATACTCCTCAAAGCTAGTTGTAACATTGTTAACCTTTGAAACCCTATGTTCTTCCTTGAATGTTCTTCCCCTCTGTAGGTTTTACATAGTAAAGGCAAGAGAGTCCAAAGTGTCCGCTAGTATTTCTTGCGTCTTCACCATTTTGTCCATCTTTGCTTCACTTCACAAAAAAACCCTCAAGCTAGGAAGCTCGAAGCTTTGATACCATAGTAATGCCTCTTTCTAGGGTGAAACACACAAACAACGAAATCACACAAACCCCAATTGAATGCAAGCTATTTTTTATGTTAGCAAATCCAATATTCCTTGAAACCCTAGCAAAGAACTAAAATTTGCATGTTAAGGCATCAAACAAGTTGAAATTAAATGTATCGATGTTTTTCCAAGTTATATATAATTAATGTAACCATTACCAAGCCAAAACATGTGCCAAACCGAAATATTACACACTTGTAATTTATTTTAGGACAACATAAGTGTAGTCCACAAAAATAGTTAAAATGAGGTCTCCAAACCCAAAAATGGCAAAATATGAAAGATATCAACCTTATAAATTATGACAAATTTGAATATCAAATAATAATTAAGTTTAGCACCCTAAAAGGCTCACAAATGATCTCTAGCCCTAGTCACTCCCTAGGAGAGGGGCTCCAAACAATGCAAAAGCTCTTGATAAGTCTTCTCCTTAATGCCCTAAATACAAACCAACAAGAGGATCTTCAATATTTTCCTTCACACCACCAATTTTGGAGAGTTTTCATTCTCCAATATGCCACAAGGAAGGTTGTCATCCTCCTTGGATGCCACACTATGGATTTTTGCCCTTAGTGGAGTTGGAAATAGAGCAATCAGCCCTAGAGTCCAAATTGATAAAGTATATATGCCAAAAGTGATGTGCAAATGAGCCTATGTGACTCCTCTTATACCCTTTAGTTGGCGCCAAGAGTCATAAGGGTGACTTTTCCCCATGACCGACCTCTTTAAGTGTTTGCTTCTATTTTTAATTTTCCTTTATGAGCTCTCCAGCCCAACCGACCTGCCTTAGGGAGGAAAAATACAAAAAGAAAGCATTAATAACAATGAAAGAAAACATAAATGAAACCCAAGGACTTCCCTTGTGTAATTTTTTCTTAGCGACGAGAAGAAAAATGACAAGAAGTTTTCAATTGATACTAATTTGAAAAAGGGAACATTACACAATCACATTATTATGAGTTTTAATAACATAAGCAATGAACTAATAGGAAAAAAATATAAGCATGACAAAAAAATATTAGAAGGGTCGCATCAAATTTGATAACTCAATATATTATTAACATATTTCAATTACTTCAAACATCTTCAATGAACAAGAGACATTAACTTGAGACACACATATTTAATAAAAAATAGTGTTAACTAATGTTTGAGTGGCACCCTTATGAGGTGGAACAACATAGAGACTAGATGCAACATGTTGACTATGGTGTTGGTGCCCACAAGAACACACAACATTGTATCATCCACGTTGGTCGAGAGGCAAGCCCATGAAAGGAGGAGACGAGGTGCATGCATTTACAATCTCCTCCAACATAACCTACAAAAAGGTAAGCTTTCATGTGCCTAAATCACTCGTGTGTTGACCCTTGCCCACCACACTACCACCCCGGAGGTGACACTTCAATATAGAGAAGGAAAACACAATTCTTACAAACCTAGGGAAAAATAGTTTCGGGAAATAGTAAACATCGAGTTGTTTTAATTGTTTCAGGAATTAGATATCTCATACAATTTTGCAATTTCAAGGAATCGGAGACATTTAGGCAATTAGAGAGAATCAACATCCATGTTGCACATTTGTACAAGTAGAAAAGATGAAGATACAAACACATCAAATTAAAAAAGTATATTAATCATAAATAAATTTATATCTCACCAAACTAATAATGAAAAATCAATCAAATCACGTGTTGGGCAAAAATGATGTGGTCATTACCATTGTTGCCTCGTCTTAATCATATTCTAATAAACACTAATATAAAATTTATCTCAATAGGTTATATGCATGGGTTTATTTAATAAATAAAAATTCAATATTATAGAAAACGTAAATATGTGTCATTACAAGCTTACATATTTTTAATTAATACACACAATTGTCATAGCTAATTCAATGTTTGTTGTGTATTAAATATATTTTAATTGCTACCTACCTAAAAACCCTTACTTTTTAATACCTTTGTAACTTTTTGGAATGACAAACAATGAACTAATAGGGGAAATGGTAAATACAACATAAAAATATGGTATATTCAAAATAAATTTCAAAATATATTATAAGGTTTGCATCAAATTCAATAACCTCGTATATTATTAATAACATATATTTCAAATACATTGGAAAACGAGGAACATTGATTCTCGACACAATCAATCAAAAAATAACGCTAATTAATCTAAGTGACACCTTTACGAGGTGGAGCAACATCAAGTGGAGATGCAACATTTTGACCTTAGTGGCAAAGTGTCGGCATGAACACAACATTCTATCATTCACATTGGTGGAGTGGCGAGCCCACAAAAGGAGGGGACGATGTGGATGATTCCGAAGTCTTCATCACCGATTGCAAAAATAAAAGTTTGCATGAGAATTCAAGATCTCAAATAGTTTTGCAATTTTACGGTAATCGGAGAATTTAAGGAAATTGAGAGTCGACATCCCATGTCGCACAATTTTATACCTAAAAAGATGTAGACAAACACGATAAATCAAAATAGGTATATTAATCATAAATAAATGTATATCGACAAACCAATAATATAAATCAATCAAATTGCATGTTGGATGGAAAAAGGATGTAGTTGCTACCATTGTTGCATTGTCTTAATCTTTGTATTATAAACTCTAATATAGCTTTTGTTTCAATAACGTGTACACATGAGTTTTAACAATAAAAACATCAAATATTACTTACCAAAAAGTATATAAGCATCATTACAAGCTTACATATTAATAATTAATACAAACAATTGTTATAGTTAATGGAATGTTTGTTGTGTATTAAATCTATCTTAGCTGCCATCGACTTGAAAGCCTTCATTTTTAATGTCTTTGTAACTTTTTGGATCAATGCAATTACATTGTTATATGTTTTAATAACATAAGTATCGAACAAATACAACATACAAAAAATTGTACACAATGAAAATAAAAAGTACTTGAGAACAAAAAAATATGATATATTAAGGATAATGATTGACACAAGGATAGCAGCAAATTTGATATTATTAATAAAATATAGTCTGCACACATCGAAACATGGGGGCGTGCCTTTGTAATTTGTTGGATTAATACAATTACATATTATGTGTTTTAATAACATAAGTGTTGGACTAATACAACTGAAAAAACAAACTATAATCCCAATGAAAATAGAAAATCTGTAAGAACAAAAAAACATGGTATATTAAGATTTAAATTTTGACACATATTTTAAGGGTCACAACAAATTCAATAATTTTAAATGTAATTAATAAAATATAACTTGCATCCGTAGGAACATAGGGGTTCATTTGTCTCTGTAACTTTATGGATTATTGCAATTACATTATTATGTGTTTTAATAAAATAAGTGTTGAGCTAATACAATGCTTACGGATCATTGTCAATTGCGTGTAAGGGCTTGCATAACTCCACATCTTCCCCTACAACACCGTCGTATGTCTCGGGTCTACGACATCGACCCCACAAACATTTTGTTAAACTAGAGGGCACACAGGCCAAGCTAGGGAACTTTAGCACATGCTTGGAAATTTACAAGTTGTGGGCCGTATTTCATGTTTTTTTGCTGAAAATTACAATAATACTTTTGAGACAACAAATACATATTGTAAAAACTAAACAGTAAAATGTATTTATTATCGTAAATCTTACCATAGGGGAAAAAAATTGGATGGACATCATGGATATCAGAGGTAAATTTATAAACTTTATAGGTGAATTTCTGTGGGTTTCCACTATCATATAATTGAATTCTAGGTCTGGATACAGATAATTTACAGTTATAATAATCTTGAAGGGGCATTCAGACCCATGGCCAGTTTAGTTCTGAAATGGATGCAGGTTTCTGAACCAAAGCTTCAGATTTGGCACTCAAATAAACCTAAAGAAGTTCTCGATAAATGAGTTACCCAATCTAGATCCTTCAGTGCACATTTCCCAGGTGGGATAATGAATCAACACAGCACGATGCTTAAAGTTCTCAAAGAACAAAGAACTTCAACTGCTCCACCAAACACATGCCACAAATCCGGACCAATCTTAAACAATGGATCGTTCTACTTGTAATTGTAAATCCACACCAAAACCAGGCTGCAGAGTGAGGCATTTACTTTCATTCAACTTTAATTTTTTTCTATACAACAAATAACAGGGAAAGACGAAATCAAACAACAGAATTAAAAAAATTGCATGTAGGTGCAGCATTCTTACCAACCATCAAATTATAGATCGTGAAGAGAACCACTAGCTCTGCCGGAAACTTCTATAAAGTTTGAAAAGATCATTCATAATGGAATGAATGTCTTCTAGTATAGGAAGAACTGCAATAAAAGGTACAAAATAAATGTTTAGAAAAAACTACGAACACTAAACCCTGCACCTAATCATCAGTACCCACAAATACTATCCAACATATCCAAGTAAAATATTTGGGCACCTGAAGCCATCATTATTTAAAAAATTCAAAACGGAAATCTCAGAGCAAACAAGGATCTTCTATATTAAAGAGATATATGAGGAAGATAGAGGAGACACTCATATACCTCCTATGCGTGTGGACTGAACATGAATATGGTGCAACCCATCAGGGTATTTTTTAGGGGCCATTTGTCGCCAATTGACTAATTTTTGACAAATTTTCCAATTTGTAGATTTGCCAATCAACAAATTTTTGAAAAACTATTCAGCAAATTTTCCTATATAATGTACATAAACTTGTTAAATTCACTCAAATATACATGTATTAACAGAAAAATCTATGTTTTTCCTCATGATTAGCCTAATATACATATGTTGCCTACTTGTTAATATGAAAATCTTCGCCTACAATTAGATACTACGAAAAAATTATTATAGCTATAGGAGCACTCACCCATAATAAGCATATTTTAAGACAAAAAAAAGTTCATTTATCTGACCATACACCAAATGATCAGGACAAACTTTAACACCAAGTAAATAATGATTATACAATTATCACTATAATTATATAAAATGTAGGACAAATCGATAATAATTACAATGTAGAATAACATTGAACTGGCATTTGATTGTGGGAAAAAAATACACAAGAACATTAATACTATGCTAAAAGGATACAACTATTATGATAGCATACTAGAAGTTGTTCGCCACACATAGTATGCACCTGATGGCCTTCTGTGTATGCACACACGTGTTCATGAGAGATAGAAGAGAGAGGCTAGAAAATTTAGGATACAAAGTATATGAAATTATTTGTTAAGTACAGGAGGGTCTAAACGACCTTAACATCTATCACAATCCCCACAGTGGAACCATGAAAGAGAAGTTCACATTAAGTATTTTCTAGAACAAACAAACTCATACAGTTCCCTGCAACGTAATTACTATTTTTAGACACAAACATGCAAGAGTGATGATAAGAAATTGCAAAATTGAAATGCAATACAAACAACAACAAATATTGCAATGGAACATGATTACAGAAAGGAATTAATCATCAAATTGCAATGTCGTAATATCCCAAAACGTTGAAATTTTCTGTGTCTTCTGCACGGGCATGTTATACTGCAGAACATATGGAAAAAATAAATACTAATAATGCATACATGTATTTCTAGGAAAATTAGAAAATACCTTTAGTGTCGTTTTGCGTGTTGTAGTTTGATTTCATCCCAAATTGTTGATAAGGATTCAGCACGGTGAAGAAGTACCTCTATTTGTTTCTTTGTTTCCAACACCTTAGTATCTATTGTACTCTTGTCAGTGCAGTCTTGAACCACTGACAAACTGTCCAAGTTATTTTTGTCAGTTTGGAAGCTGTCAATTGCCTCGCAGTTATTTAACCTCCAAATAAGAGCTTCTCTAAGGAGACACCCCAACAGAAGTGTAGGTGCCTCAAAATGCAATTCAATCTGTGGATCTTTCAAACATTTTAGTGCAATGGATATAATTTGGCCTCCAGGTATGGACAACATGATCTTATCCTTGGTCTGCATTCATCCATTGGAATATTCAATCACGCATGAAACAAATCCAAGTATTTTTAAACCGCTTGTGAACCAATAACTTGCATAAACCACACTCCCATGAAATGTCAGAAGCAGCAACAGATGGCATCAATCACCTTAAGAATAGAACTCAACACATCTGAAAATGTAATCACCACTTTCATAGAAACAAGACTTTAGTTTTCATCATTATTATGAGCCATTAGAGAAGATTAATATTAATATGAATAAGAAGCTCTTTCGCAACTCCTTGTAAACATGAACAAGCCAACTATCTTCTTGGCTAATTGAAAATCCCAGTATCTTCAATGAAGTGCCTCCTAACAAACCTACAAGTTGTGGAATGGATGTAGACAGTCGATGTTTTTGCATAGAGAGACTTCACTTATATTTTATTTCAGAAGAAACTAATTAAGTGTAGAGCGCCACAGTATGGCACCTATTTTATATACCTGTAAGGAGCATCTCTGAACTATCATATTATTGTTTTGCCTTCTCATGACCTATGTATTTTGAGTACATTGAGTTGTATAGTGACTTTTTATACTTCAGGCATATTGAGGCATGTTATATTCTGTTTTTCTGGACATGTTCCTAGACTCAATTAACTCTGCATATTATATCGTCTAAATTTAGCATGACGTGACATTTACTAGATATGTATATTCTGATATTCAAAGATGCGTGATGATTTAATTCAGTTAAATTATCATGTGATTATTGAGATTTTTATTTCAAGTTATACCATAGAGGTGCCATTATTTTATTTAGTTTATGTGCAGACAGCAGGATCCATATCTGGTTAAGGACTATTGTTTGCCCTTCATTGCTATTTGTATTGATTTCATTACCACCCTGGTAGTTGCACACTGCTTTATATGTCTTTCGTACTACTTGTTATTTTGTTTCTAAGATTTTCTCTTCCTAGAACTTTCTACTAATAACTAATGTATCATCATGTGCCATTGACCTACTTTTGGTCTGTGAACATTTATAGATTTAAGGCAACACACTCCCTCACTTCTAATCACACAGCCATTGAGCATCCTTTGCATGAGTTGAAGAGATTTTATAGCAAATTCAAAGAGCAAATTTGAAGAATTTCATTTCATAAGTTTAGAGGTTTCTTTTCAAGAATGTAAATTCTATATTATTTATATATTGTATCCGAATATGATTTGCAATTTTGAATGCATTCAATTCAATTGTGAATGATTTTAATTATTATTAACTTATTTATGTTTGTTTATCATCATTAATGAACAAAATTGTAGAATGTATTGTTGTAAATGTTTTTTTTTTTAAATTGAAAATTTATTCTTGTTCGTAGGATTTACAATTACAAATTTGAAATTACAGTTACATAGGGTTATAAAGCCAAATTTTAAATGGTTTTATAATATCATTTTTAATTAAATTTACAATTTTTTAAACTTTTTAAACGGTTTTATAAATTTTTTTAATTAAGTTTACTTTTTTAATTTTTTAAATGTACATTGTGTTGTAGATTAGAGCTTAGCAATGGCATCAATGGCATCAACATCGGGTCAACATCACTACCAAAACCATTCTTGTGAATGTACGTACTATTGCTTGGAAGTATGTTGTACGTGGAGCAGTTCAGGGGACTATAGTTTGCAATTTCTGCAAGAAAACATTTTAGAGGCATCAATCGCCTAAAGTATCATCTTGCATGTATTGTTTGTCGGGACGTTGTGGTATGTCCCAATGTTACAAAAGAGGCAAAATGAGAGATGAAGGCAGAGCTAGAGGAGAAGAAACTAGAGAGGGAAAGGGTGCATGCAGCCATAACAAAAGTCATTAGACCTAGAATGGCAGAGGATTTAGAGACGATGCGGCAACGATTGTGGGCTCTACTCACGGTCCATGCATTAAAGCGGAAAACACATCTACTTCATCGATTTCAAGCAAAAATACATAATGTTTTTGTACCAAGTGAGAACGACACACGAACAATTGTGGGCTCTACTCGCAATCCATGCATACAAAGCGAAAAACATCTACTTCATCAAGTTCAAGCAAAGGGATACATTTTTTTTGTACCAAGAAACATACCTGGAGCACAACCTTCGTTGCAAGGTACAAGTTGGAACAAGGATGTGCACGAGGAAGCAGATAAAGCATGTGCAAATTTCTGGTACTACAACAACCTTCCCTTCAATGTGGCAAAGAGCCCGTACTGGGAGTACTTGGTGACAACATTGACAATTGCAAGGAAAGGGTACAAGGCACCCTCTCCAAAAGACTTGAGTGGGAAATTGCTCAAGGGTGTAGTTGCAGATGCAACAACAATCCTAGAAGATCAAAAGAAGCAATGGCAAAAATACGGATGCACCATTCTTTCAGATGGGTGGACAAATGAAAAGAATTGCCCCTTCATCGATTTTTTAATGGCTTCAAATGGTGAGATGGTATTTTGAAGTCAATTAATGCTCTAACATAGTAAAAAGAAAATTTGAGTCTTATGTTGGAAGAGGTTATCTTAGAGGTGGTATCCAGAATGTTGTGCAAGTTGTCACATGACAATGCAATAACATATGTGGCAATTAGAGACTACTACAAGAGAGGCATCCATCACTCTTTTAGACCCCTTGTGCGGCCCATTATCTTGACCTTCTTTTAGAGGACATAAGCAAAATTGATTGGGTGAGATCGGTTATAGAAGATGCAAGAAATATAACCAAGTACATATATAATCACCCTTGGTTCTCAACTTGATGAGAGAACACATCAAGGGGAAAACATGAATGTCACAAGGTTTTAACTAACTTGACGTTGCAAAGTTTGTTGTCATCATTGAAAAGCAAATGTTTGTGAGTCAAGCATGGCTAGACTCACAATATTCAAAGAAAGTCGATGGAGAGAGGACTGCAAAAAGATAGTTTTTTGATGATGTCTTTGCAAAGAGAGTTATAGAGATCATCAAGATAACTTCAAACTTCAATTTAAATTTCAAGTCGATTCTTTTATTTTAATTTGTTAAATGTATTGTTATTTACTTATTTAATTATTTGTAAGTTTGTAACTTTAAAGTTTAATTTGTGTGTAGGTGTTAGAGCCATTGGTGAGGGTTTTGCACTTGGTTGATGGGAGCAAAACCCAATGGGATACATTTGAGGGCCATGGATAGGGCCAAAGAGGCCATCCAAAACTATTATAGGGGATATTGTCGATTTGGTCCCTTTTGGGAGATAATTGATGAAGGTGGAACAATCAACTCCACCAACCTATTCATGCAAAGGGTACTACCTCAACCCCAAGTTTTTTCTTCTCCGATGGCTTCACAAATGTGAATAAGGAGGTTATGGAGGGCCTCTCAACATGCATTGAGAGGATGATACCAGAGGTTGAGACGAGGGACCTCATTATTTTAGAGCTACAAAATTACAAGCATGTTAGGGGAGGCTCTTTTCTTCGACGTTAGTTATCGAGGGAGAACCACGCAACCACCAAGTAACAAAAATTAGAATGTTTACTTATATGTTACAAGTTACAAATTTAATTTTATTAATTACTTATAAACTTTTTATTATTTTGTTTGTAGGTTCTTGGTGGGAGGATTGGGGGGGAAATACCCCACATCTTCAAAAGCTAGCCCTTAGAATTTTATCTCAATATTGTTGTGCTTCTAGATGTGAGTGCAACTAGAGTTTGTTTGAGGCCATTCACACGAAGAAGCGCAACAAGTTGACTCAAAAATGCCTCAATGACTTGGTTTTTGTGCAATACAATTTTCGGCTTCACACAAGAAAGGTGGAGGCCACATAGCAGGAGCTTAATGATCAGGATGAGACCAATCCATACAACGACTAAACTAGGCAAGAAGAGGAAACTCTTGCGTTCACAGGGGACGAAATTTTTGCTTTTGTGAGGGAAGCTATGGTGGGAGAAGCACTAGCAAGAAATATTGGATTGGATGACATCTTTGGAGGTGATGTCGAACATGCAGCAGAGGAGCCACCGCCATCTATTACGAGGTGGAGCCACTGATAGGATCCTTTCAGAGAAGTGAGCAATCACAATTGAGTGTGGGGACTAGTAGAGGCAATAGACCCTCTCCCCAATATATCTCTAGAGTGGGAAGAGGAAAAGTAAATTATTGTACATTGTAACTTGTAGAGATATACAATTTATGATGATAATTTTCAATGACAATCATCATAAATTCATAACACTTATCAGTTGGTTGTTGTATTCGTATGATGATGTGATTTTGTATTGTATTTGTATTCAAATTTAATAGAAAACACTTCCCCAACATTTTACAAACTCATTTGATACATTTTGTAGCTATATTTTACATAAAATTTATGTTTTTTTAAAGAAATTTGTGTATTTTAAGTTGTTGAATATTCGCAGTCTTGTCGAGTTTTGCCAAGTCAAATTTTTTTGGGTTTGCGGAATATTCGCCGATTACGTGTATGCAAACTATGGTGTGGCTAATAAAGTAACTTAAGGCATCGTGTATAAATAAGGATAACGATTGCCTCTCATGCATCCCAAAGGATTTAACATACACATGATAGTTGATTCTTATCTCATATAAGAGATTATCTTGGGGCCTTCATCACTTAGGGTGATTGATTGAGAAATGCTTTGAGTCGTCTGCCTTGGAAGGCCTTTCAACATTTCAATTTGCAAGGGGAAGGGAAATCATTTTGTCTTTAAAATATCCACAAATATTTGTTGTTCCTCCCAATTTTGAGGGATAGCCCATAATCAAGTTGTGCATTGCTTTGGGGCTTTGTTCCCCATAAATATCACTTTCTTCCCTCTACATTTGCTTCTCTACTTGTTTATTTGTGCCATGGAGCAGGGCTAGAGATTGATGAGGGTTTTTTACCAAAAACCATAGTCACCTAGAGATGGGGACAAGGATATGTCTTGGGGACAGGAACCCAATTTCTAGACATTGGGTACAGGGTACTTGGAGATGGCATAAGAAATAACAATAACAATATTACATATTCGAATTTCTAAAAACTAAAATACATCAAATTCAGTACAATGATATGTCCCCCACACTGTATTTTTTTCTTTTTGGCTGCAAATGGAGAACAACGAGATGAATGGAGCTGTTATAGAAATTTTTATTAGGTTATTATTATTCATCTTCACATTTATGTTTTAAATTTGTAAGCTTTAATGTTAAAAAATTAATAGAACTTTTTTTTTTTATTTTGTTTTAATACAAGAGATGTGAATTTTTGGAGGAGGCGCCATAGGAAACGCAGGAGACTCCAAACAAAGTCCCTGAGACTTCAAGACGTTCTCATCCCCATCTCGCTCTCGATACATGTCTCCATACCCAAGACATGTCACATATACCAAAAGACATGTCTCCCTTTGACCTTGGTCACTATCAATGACTGAAAACAGATCATTTTGTTGAGTATGATCCTTGCCATTGCCTCAAAAGATTTCTTACGTGTGGTACAGTCGGACCTATGGAGTGATGTATCCATTGGGTTGAGAAACCAAAAAAAGTTTGGTAATTATGTTGACTCATGCACATATCTTCTTTGTAACATCTGAGCCTCATAATTGTGTTGGCTTGAAGTTCATGCACATATCTTCTTTGTAACAGCTAAGCCTCATAATTGTCTTGGCTCATGCACATATCTTCTTTGTAACATTTAATCCTCATGACTCTACTGCATCTGCCGTCTCTAGAATCTACATTAGCATTGTTTGACTTTGCAATGGTCCTTTGTAGATGATGTTCTCTCTGAACGGATGGTACTAAGCATTTCTGCCTCTATAAATTCTTGCCACCCAATTCAAGTCTCTTGGTATGTTCGATTTACATACTAAGGGCTAAAATATTCCAATACTTGCCTAATTCTTGCAACTATAGGATAAAGTCATCATGAAATATCTGAAGGGGTGTTTATTATATTTGGTTGACTGATGGTCCCCTTACTTAGAAATGAGCTAATGATCTAAGTCTACCTCTATCATGAACAGGTGGTATTCATCCCTCTAGTTGATAAATGGCCATGGAATAATGCCATGCTTTCCACAACATTGTCAGTAGGCTTTCATAAGGTCACCTTCATGGTCCTTATGATTCCTCGAATGCCCATTATGCCCAGATTATGCTGACCAGCTCCGTCAAACACAATCACCAACCCAAATAATTACATCAACATAATACAGACACCATCACTTTTTACCATATATATCTCTAACATGAGACACTTAAATCACATTCTTGTTAACAAAACAGTCGCTTGCATCACTTAGTTGGCCTCATGAATCTACCTGATTAATATCTCTTATCAAATTTTCTCCTATTGAGATGAATTCCAAGTACCAAATGCTTAATTTGATGTAGGGACTCATCGACCTTTTCCGCCTAGCCCATAAGTGGTTGATCTTCACAATTCATTTTGTCAAGTGTTCTATTGGTTTTGATAATATTAAGTACCAAGTTAATTTTTTCCCAAACATGTGTGCCGTCCCAACAGAAGATGAAATTCTTCTAATCACAAAATTAATCACCATAAAGATCATCATTGACAGTTTAACAAACAAGCAAATCAAAATAAGATCATTAACAGTTGAACAAACAAGCAACTCATTGAAACCAGTAGAGACCATATTTCAATGCTATACTTGCAGACACCTTTCAATACACAAGTTATAGTGAGCCAAAAATATTAAAATCCCTTCCCTATTATGACTTTCAACACAAGAGTGATAAATCTGTGCCACAAATAAATCTACCTCAGCCCTGACCTGAATCATATGCTGAAACTTTAACATTATTTTATGTGGATGTGGTTCCATTTGCAGGGCAAAAATGCCAATGTAAATCTACCACAAGTTAAATGATCTTTCATAATTTAATATAAATTAGGTGTTTCCTAAGATTAATCTGAAAATCAGACGGGAATATAATTTTATAGATAACCCTAAAATTGATTGTTTGTACCTTTGATAGGCTTCCTTTCTCCAGGAGGTCTTCAAACAAAAGTTTCCTCCACGTATCAAGAGCATCTGCAGTTGTTCTGGAATGTTTTTCAATTTCCTTAAAAGTAAAATTCAAGGTGCCAGCAAAGTCCCCTAGAACTCTGTCATGGCAAAATGTTTCTGTGGAATCATGAGCATTTAGTTCAGCAGACTTATTACTGAGATGAGACCCCCTTATTGAATGGTGAAATTTCTGAGGTGGGTGACTTACAATGGATAAAATGTCTATTCTATGCTGTGACAAAGGTATGCATATAGATCCAAAAGCATTGACTGGCATAGAACTTTTCATGGATGTATTTTGAACCTCTTCAAGGGAAATTTTAGCAAGAAACTCCTCGATATTTGAATTATCAACACAGACTAAACCTTTCAGATGTTTCGTTCTTGTAACTGTTTTCTCATCGTCTGTAGAATATTGTTTATGAAGAAGTTCATGGTAGTCATGGAGATGGCAAAGATATGTTAATAAATTTACTGGACCATCAAGTAAACCAGGCACCCTCACATCAAACTCTATAATACACTGAGAATCAGGAGCTAAACCAAATCCATTGTTGATTATACTAGAATACGTTGTAGATGTACTATTTTCCTTCCTAATATTTGGGAGTTCCAATACTAATATCCAATGTGGTGACAGTGGATGTATGGTACAATTGTACAGAGTCACACTAAGCCTGACAAAGCCACTGATTTCTTTCTGAAGCAATTTTTCCACACAATTTATTTCTGAAGCACCAGGGCAGTCCTCAAAAGCTAGGCTCTTTGATGATGCAAGTTTTGCAGATTGAGCAGTGACCTTGATACTACACTTTGGTGAGAATAACGTATTTTGGACATATTTTGAGTTTGCTAGGTTTGGACTGAGTAAACTGTCTCTATTTGGATCAGTTAATATGGAAGATGCAACTTTCAAAGAGATTGCCAATTCGCTAATGGCAAGATTCAAGGAACGATTGCATTGGTTTATACAATCAGCTGCCCTTGAAATGTCGTCAATGATGTTCATCAAATCCTGCAAGGTTATGAAATAAACTTCAATCTTGAAATGCTGAGAACAGAAGTAATTTTTTAGATTAAAAGGCCTCTTCAAAAAAATCATTGAAAGAAAATGACTTAAAATGGAACTGGATTTTTTTACCTTCACATGCTCATCCATGTTTGACTCCCATGTTCTCCAACTCCTTTTAGGCATTTCTCCACCATAATATCCCTTGGGAATCAGTACAGTATCATATATTTCTATACCCAGAATACGCCTCGAGCAGTCAAGATTACCATGGGTCTACCACTCAAATTAGACACAGAAACGTCCTTTCCTGCTACACCAATAACAGCATCTGCAACTGGCAATTTCTTGGGGAATAGTTTCTCCTTCAAATTGCATCTTGCCTGTTCGGAATTACCAGTACCACTTTGTGATGCAGTATGATGTTCCACACCAATTCCATGCTTTTCACCTTGATTTAGCGTGTTATGTGAAACCTTAACAAAAGACTTCTGGATTTCTCTGTCCTCAAATAGTGATGAGATAAAACTCTCTGATCTGGCACAGTAACATAGATGTTTTGAACCCAGCACACAAACAGATGTAAGTGGTGCCTGGACCTTCCACTCACGAATTTCAAAACTGCTTCTATCCAGCTCGATCTCAAAAGATTTTCCATATTCAACACAAGAGCTTGAAATAATACAAGAATTACCGTCCACTTTGTTACTGCAAGATACTGCCACAATGCGACCATATTGGCCTACCACTAAAAGAGTATCTCTGACTTGAAAGGCTGTCTCTGTGTTACTTTTTCTGATTTTCTATTCATACTTTCAGACTCAGTTGCTGCATTTCCTGAAGAGATGGCAAACAACGCCAAAATAGGTTGCCCTAGATCACACAATATCCTTGAAGAGAGAACATCCATGTCTTGAAAAACAATGGACTCATATATACATGCCCATCAACATCACCTAAGTTGGAAAATAACAAGATGATTCAGGATTCAGGTTACATCCCTAATATTCCCTGTGACAAGATGCTTGATATAACCAGCAAATATGGAAGAACATTTTGCAATGGTCCATTAAAAATAACCGGAAGATAAATGAAACGATTAGTTCGAATGTTAGGTTTCTCTTCGTTGTTTTTTCTGGTCTGAGGGGGTACACAAACTAGTACTTTAATTGACATAAGATTGGATAACTTTAAGACCACACCACACCAGTGTAAATAGAACAGAAACAACATATAGGCAATAAAGACTTGACTGAATATATCACAATATCATGACCAGTGTAATTTGGAAAGCAGAAGCCAGAACATATAACATATCTCTTGCAGCACAACCATAAACCTAATGTCCTGTTTTGTGAGATCTTACTTATATCTATTGCATTTTGTGCTGCCTTGGCACAAATGGATCCTCATCATCAAGATTTGCAGTTCATATTAAAAGTTTCATATCCAGCTTAAGGTGGGCATGTATTTCAGTTTATAAAAGGATGGGTATGGATGATGATGGGTTTACATAAAAATTAAAAGCGCATCCAAGAAAAAGAAAGAGTTATAAGCAAAATTGATTGTGATGGCAATTTTGAAATTGGAGCCTCATCTACCACTATCCTGAGCCTGTGTGTTTGATGAAGAACAATAATGTGGCAAAAATTTATTTACAGTTTGATTTTTTTCGGGAAGCTCGCAAATTGGTTGCAAAAGAGGAGTCCAACAATGGCTGGGTAATGTTTCTACATAGTATACGATCACACTTGAAGAATTTTCACCCCAGTGGTATTTACAGATCCTGGTTCATTTTAAACATGCCTAATCCCTGATTCAGTGAATAAACCGAAATCTGGTTTGATTTGGAGACAGCAGAATACTGATCTTGTAGAACTGTGTATCACACGTGATTTATTTATTCTAGAGTCTTCTGGTTGTACTGTCGCCTTGGGAAACTGGCAATCTTAAATTTTAATTATCTTCATCGTGAAATCTTCTTCATTGCATTTTCTATTTTTCCTTTGGAATGGAGGAGATGAACTGATTTCTTGGAAACTACTCAGCTATCCTGTGGTGATCCCATGTAACATATATAGATTATTTTGCAAATTGTAAATGTTATCACATTTTCTATTTTCCTGTTACTTAAAGGAAAAAACCCCTTAAAATATCCAGCCTTGTTCAATTTTTTCCCATTTGCTCACTATGTTATTAAAGTGAATTTAAAACATGTAAAAAAATATTATACGACGGAGACACCCATCTCAACGCAGAGGGAAAACCTATCCAGGTTTCTAGTCAATGTCATTTGCAGCTTTTGTCATTCTCCATTGGGCAGAGTTAATTTTCATGGAAGATTGAAAGGTGACAATAATCAGGGATAACAAAATTGGCAACTTTATTCAGAAGTCAAGCGCCTGAAATCTTTTAAACCAAATGGATTTTTTGAGACTTATCCTCAACCTTTGTTATTGAAGTATCAAGTGGAAGAATTAATGGAAGACGAGGTCCGGTTGAAAATCGAAAATTGACAATTGGGGGCTGATCTCTTGTAACAACAAGGAGAAATTAATTAGTTGAGAACTGATTTTCTGCACCAACAAAATCTCATGTGTGCTTATCAACTTTGGGAGAAGAACCTAGAAAAAGCTTCCAAGAGATAGAAAATTGTCTCAAATTAATCCAGAAGGTTCTTGTTGATGTTCGTGATGGTGTTCGGTGAGTTCAAAAATTGAAATAACTTAATAAGGTCCCTAGTCAATAAAAATCGAAAAAAAAATTGTGAGTCCAAACACCCAAAAATAAATAATAAGAGACAAAAACTAAAGTTAAAAACTAAAAATAAAACCTAATAAAGTATAAAACCTGATAAAATATACTTTTTGCATACTTGGTAAAAAAGCTCAAACCTTTGATTTGTAATTATTTCTCCTTCATCAATAATTCAGAAAGTTTTTCAGATTTTGTGAAAGACTATATCGGAGGAACAAGATAATTTAGTTAGTTTTGATTTCATTTCTTTACTAGCCAAAATTCCTTTGAAGGAAACCGTGGAGCTTATAAAGAATCTAACTGACGAGGAGACCATGAGGTTTGCA
This sequence comes from Taxus wallichiana var. yunnanensis, assembly GCA_018340775.1. Classification (NCBI taxonomy): domain Eukaryota; kingdom Viridiplantae; phylum Streptophyta; class Pinopsida; order Cupressales; family Taxaceae; genus Taxus; species Taxus wallichiana. The sequence goes on from CM031240.1 coordinate 818,955,755, forward strand.
GAAATATGTCCCTGTTTCATTTTTTTCCAGATGATTTGAACAGACAGAGGGTGTGGCTATAGGGTTGCCGCTATCTCCAGTGGTTGCTAATATTTTCATGGAAAATTTTCAAGAAAAAGCTCTAGCAACTTTCAATTTGCAACATGGAAAGGACAATCTAGAGGTGTTCCATTCTCATCTGAATAGCATTTTCTCAAGCATACAATTCACCAAGTAATTAGAAGAGAATGGACTTTCTACCATTTCTTGATATCACCGTATCAAGAAAGATAAAAGGGCCCTTGACAAGTTTACATGAAGGGAACACGCACTGACCTCTAGCTACATGCTTCTTTCACATCACCATCCTTCTGAAAATATTGGTTAGCTCTATAGTCTCATAAAATAGGGCTTCATAATCTCACATGCAATGGTCTTCAGAACGAATGGATACATTATGAAGCAGATTTTAAAAGTTTTCAACAATGTGAAAAAGAAGAACGTCACATACACAAGGTGGAGATAAGTCAGACAATCTCCCTAAGGCCTTTCTTCCTTTCAGCAGAAGACATCTTTCAAGATTGGCAGAATTTATGGCACAGAATACACTCCATTTTTATTCACAGAATAAGATCGAAACTATGTTTAAAATCCACTAAAAACCCCTCTACAACCAACAATGGGATGTGGTGTATATCGAATAGACTGTGTGTGGTCAGACTTTACATAAGGGAAAACATGAATATCATTTCAATAGAAATTCAAAGAACATGGTTAACACATCCATCAGGGTCGCATCAAAAGCCTGACGCTTGTTGAACATGCTCATTTGACATCTCATGGTATATGATTGGAAAAAGCAAATCTTTTGGTTGAGGAAGAATTTATGAAAAGGAAACTGAGGGAGGCAATTGAGATTGAGAAGCACCCTAACAATTTCAATAGGGGCGAAGGACTAGAACTTAATAACTCCTGGAAGTCAATTCATGTGTTCAAAAGGCATAAAGAAAAATAAATAATTAATGAACACCTGCAAATAATTAACGTTTGGATTGACATTTATTTAATAATGTCAACTGAGCATTAATTAAGGAATATTGTTCTCTTCATCATAGTGTACACCTGGTTATCAATATAAGGAGCCCTTGTTTGCAATCTGATCATTCATCCTGATGATGGAATACAAAGTGTAGTGTGAAACATCAATTCTCAACAATATTCCAAAAGCCTAGAGTTAAATAAAATCTACTAAGACAAAATATTATATATTTTAACTAAACTCGGATAATTATAAGAAAATCTAATTAAAAAACGTAAAACCTAATAGTAATAGAGAATAATCGAAAAACAAGAGGCCGGATCTGTTGAGACTTGTAGGCATGCACTAAAAAAATGTCAACAACACACACAGACTACAAGGAGGCTCCAACTGCAATAACAACCACACAAACTAAAATGCAGACTACAGTAATAGCATTACAACTGCAATGGCATCCTTCAAGCTTCAAGCACGGCACAACACACATACGCCATTTCATTTTCTCTGTTTTGTTATCAATTTCAAATCAGACCTAAATGCCTATTTATCCATTTCATATCAAAAATTTCAAACCGCTATAGCAAAACACATGTTTTGAATTGATACAACAAATTCTCCAATTCGCTACAGAAAATGGCTATTTTAATCGGCAACTCTGAGTGCTATTAAGGAATATTCGGTTCAATTCAAAAAAATCATATCATGTGAATTTTATGGGCGAATTTGAACATTTTTTATGTCCTGTTAAGTTTTCCAAATTTTGAATTTTAATGAAATTCTGCAAACTTTACGACTTGAGTCTCAAATAATGTTATGTTGGCTTCAAAGAATATATATCTGGCATCAGGAATTGTTAAAAATCAAGGAGAACAGCCATGCTTTCAAAATTGTATCTACTGTTAGGAATTTGGGTTATTACACCAGAGTGTATCAATTATAATACACTCGGTGTATTTGTAGTTTGATTATTATTAGTAAGTTTGTTAGTATGTTGTTGGGTTCTTGAGTAGTTGTAAAAACAATTCAACGTAGAATAGGAAATGGTTGAAGGCATATGCAGATGTGATAAGAACAAATCCTAAATTATAGGACATGTTCATTGAATGGAACCCCTTCCAAATAATGAATAAAATAATTGAGTATCAATTATGTAATATTTGTTTTGATTATTACTAGTAAGTTTGTTAGTATGTTTTGTTCTTGAGTAGTTGTAAAAACAATTCAACGTAGAATAGGAAATGGTTGAAGGCATTAGCTAAATTATAGGACATGAATGGAACCCCTTCCAAATAATGAATAAAATAATTGATTCGTGTAATATTTTTGCAATTTTTGTGGTTTAAATGAAATCTTATTCAAATTTCAACATTAATTTCGCCTTGTTTTATCAAAACAACATCCAAAAACTTAGCAGAAGAGGGATTATAGTCTTTATATACTCCCTTTATTCCCATTGAGAAAGTACTACAAATTGGGGATAGTATCTAATACAAAATCATCAAAAGATTTGTAGGAAAGATGACGTCCTCAAGAGTTCTCCAACAAAATTTTCTCAATATTCAAAAGTTTTTTCACATGTCAAAGATATTATTTTTCCCCACACTTGTATGCCGGAATTGACACATTTTATTAAAAAGAAATAAAATGAGAATTTATTGAAGTTTTGGTATGAATCCAATCGCTCTCTTAATGGTTGGCAGTGCACAAGAAACAACATGGGAGCATTTATACCATAGAAACAAGTGTAAAATTCAATTGTAATGTTTTTAAGTTCAAGTATTCGTGGGATATGTTATCTTAAAATAAGCAAGCCACAATTTAGGTTGTGGTGCAAGCGTTGAGTATGGATGGATCCCCTTGGAGGTGTAGTACCCTAAATTTAGTCGAGGCATTTGACAATAATGCTTTTGTACCTTTACATGTATTTGGTCCATAAATACATATTTGACTTTATTCACGCAATTTCCCACTAGGTTGCCCCCTTCCTCAATATCAATATTTCCAAAACCACTCTCGTTTATACATGAGCCAACTTTCATTCTAGACAAACATCACAAATCTTTCAATTTTGAGTTTCATGACCACATGACGGGTTTTCGGGCCTTGGAAAGGTTTGGCCCCAAACCAATCGAGTTGTCCCAAACCCATCCTTCACCTAACAATCATAATTTCAAATGGGTAGCTTGTCTTAGTCAACCTTAGTAAAATTTTAGGGTCGGATGAGCGGAAAAACTAACAAAAGGTATTTTATTTAAACAAAGGCACCTTGAGCCATTCAAACTATCTAGACATCACATCACCCCTTAGAGATCATTACAAGAGCATCTTCTTACTAAATATTCCAAGAGCAGTCCTAGTTGAGCAAATAACATAATTCTAAAGTATACAAGATCTCGGTGTTCATCTTGTCGAGGGCAAAATTCAAATCAAGGGTTTCATTCTAAATGCATTTATTCTATATTGCTAGTTACATCCCATCATAGGCTTGGGGAGAACTACATGGGTTTAAGCCCTCTTCGGAGTATTGGTAAGTAGGAAATGCTCAACAATTGTGGGGTGGTTAGGGATAGTCGAACCCCAAATGCTAACGTTACCTTTATGAGGTCTCTCATCTTTAAAGCAAGCAAAGCTAGGGTTTGGACAAAGAAGATGGAATTTCATCTCTATCTTAGATCATTGCAGCATTCTAGGTCCACAGATCAAAAGAAAAATCCAGCAAACCGCACAAAAGAGTCGAATCTAATCCAGCCCGCCCGGACGCATTCATAACTTCTAGATGGACTCAAACCCGATATAGTCTAAGACAAACAAATTTGAACCGAACACGTCTAATGTTTACAAACCCATATAGAGCACAACTCCAAAGACTGTTTTTCCTAAATGCCTTGAAAATTGTAATTATAGCTTATAATCAGCATCTAACGTTCTAAACACATTATTTTACCTTCTACAGGCATGACTTGGTGATTTCATTCCTTTGGCATTCCCTAATCAATGTATTACTGTTTTTAGAGTGATTGACCTATTTAAATCTTCATGCTTTACATAAATCAAGTTGTATGTAATATCCCCTTCCCAGTCGAAGACCCTTAGCCTATTTTGTCTACCCAACGACTAAGGGGTGATTACTATATATGACGTAAGTCATATTAAATTATTATGAAGTGCCAAAAAAAGAAAAAGAAATTATAAAGCACTTATATTAATTATTATGACTTAATGATAAAGTGAAAATAGAAAAAGGCAAAAAGCATTTAGAAAAAATAAATTACCCAAGGAAAAATGCGACTTGCCTAGAGAGGAAAGGTAGGTGGTAAAAAGCATTTAATATGAGGAAAATCGATTGGTCATGGAAGGTGGCCATTTGGGTCTTAAGTGCTATAAAGGCAAGTCGACTTGCCTTTGGAGAGACACACTTGAATATTTATCTTATTGTTGAATTTTGTCTGAAGCTTTCATGCTTTGTCAAAGAAATTTCTAAAGACAAAACCCTTTAGAAATACGCTCTTGAGGACGAAAACCCTCCAAGAGTTCAAGGGGATTCTCCACCATTGGGGTTTCCATTGTGCTTCATTGAATTTATAGTAATTTTCTGAGTATTTCCAGCAGTTGAATAAAGGAGAATTGCAGATTTTGTCCAAGGGTTGGAAAGGAAGATTGCAGCTGTGTTCTTTCTTATTTTTCTCATGTGGAGCGACCCACTTTTGGTCAAATCTGGTATGTTTGAAGGTCATTTCTGGTCTGATTTTGAAAGCTATTAATAAACATAAATTTTGGAGACTGAATCAGTCCATTTTCAGAATTTTTGGTGTGCAAAAAGGTACCATTTTTATTTATTTCAAGGGCAGCCTATCTGCAGATTTATAGAATTATTTTAGCCTTGTTGTGTCTCAGAAATCTGGTTTTTCTTCCATATTTTGGCCTCATAAATTCAGTACATCAGATTTGAGTGGAAATATTTTAATTCAATGGCTGGTTTCTATGGATTTTCTACTTTACCTAGTCGCATTTTTCAAGTATAATTCAGATCTGCTTCAAAATAAATTGCCATATCTTTTATAAATTGTGATTTGGGGTTTGGATTTGCCAAAAATCCAACAGGGGTTCAAAGTGTCCCATTTGGGGACATTGCATTGTATAGGGACTGCTAGTTATTACAATCTAATTATATTTCCAGCTCAAATTTAATTGTGCTTGCAGTGTGATTTTATTAAAACATTTTGGTGAACTGCTACTCTTATTGAATAAACAACCTAGGGTTTTATTTTCATAATTTAAGGTTTCAAATTTAGGCCTGATTTCAGCTATCAAGGTTTCATGAAAACCCTAATTGCCATACGTATTAGGTTAACTGTAATTATTAGCTCTTGCTTTGTGTATTTCACATTATTTCATCTTATGCCATCTAGATAAGCTAGATGCCTTACATCTACTAAGCGCAATTAGTGCTAGATTGAGTAGCATATTTATTGATCAAATTCAAATTCCATCAACTCAATTGTGTGTAAAGAAATGGCAAATAGTTCTCATACTAATGTTTCATCTTTTATTAATGTCAATGTTCATGATAATACAAATGTTAATATTGATACAACTATTGACAATATTGTTAACATAAATGTCGAAGCTAATAACATAAATAAACATATTGTTATGATTAAGACCATACTTGACCATGAGGCCAATACACATGAATGCAACAACGTTGATTACTATGAGACAAATAGAGCATAGCCATTTGTTCTTTTACAAGTTAGTCCCACATGCACAGATAGACTTGCCCAATTTCATGAAGCGTTGACACATATTCGTCGTCTTACAAGATGGCCATAAAGAACAATCTGCTAAAAAACCCTTGCTAGGAATAGTATACCTACGGAAACAAATATTGAACAATTTCCTAATACTAATCCACCTTTAGAGGCTCTCTTTCTACATTAGGTGCTCGGACAATGTACAATATTTCACATACCAATGCATCTACACCTACAATGTCCCAAGTGTTGCCTACACTTAGTGTTCTTACTATGGGGCACCACAAGTTCCTCAAGTTACTATTGTTATTCATACCCAACATGTTGCTTCTCTTAGTACTCTTATAGTCAATGCTAGTTTTACACCATTACATGGCTCATTCCCAAACAATGAGGTGCATTCTAATGTTTTTATGCATGCTGATACATATCCTTCCTCAAATGCATACACCCAACAACTTCAAGATGTGCAAGCTCAACAAGATGCTAATAAGTTACATACTACAACAAGCTCTTTTGAGTTATTACATAATCCTTTAGTTTTTGGGATCCTCAATTATATCCTACTGCAGGATTTATGTCACATAAGTATGTTATGTTGGCCATTGTGTGTTAGTGTTGTCATTGATGTCAAGTCCATTGATGGAAAAGGGTGTCATGAGGTCATATGTGTCTCATGAGGTGTCATTCAAAGTGTTAAGTATGAAGGTTGATTGGTAGTGTCATGTTTGATGGTGTTCTATGAGGTCCTGGTGCATGGTCTAATGAGCTAAGTCGTGGTTTGAGTCCTCCCAAGTGAGTTGAATGTTGTCATGAGGTCACACATGGTAATCGAGGTGTGTTTCAAGTGTTAATGAGTCTGTAAGAGGTCAGCATGGTCAATTCATGAGGTTACATGGTTGAGTTAGGTCATTCCATGCCTATTCCTAGTCCTGGAACATGCATAATGGTGAGGAGGTATGAGATTTGGAGTTGATCAGTCTTGTTGGAGCATGACAGCAGCATGGTGACATGATATAATAGGTGTATGGTGAGTTTCAAGTCAGAACTCAGAGGTTTGATGCATGTATGAGGTCCTTGGGAAGCTAACAATGAGAAACAAGCAAGTAAGCATGGGCAAATGAGATTGGCTGAAGAGTTTCAAAGTTATTTGGGCTAGAAGGAGAGTATGGACAGTTAGAGGATGTCATGATGCTTCATGACAAGTTTGAGGTCAAAGTGAAGAATAATTTTCAAGATACATCAGTTTTGGCAAAACCGGGTAAGTTACAATGTGTGATTTTGAGATAAATGTGGACCTTCTGATGCTCATTGTGAATTGTGTGCTTTACATGGGGACTTGAGATCTTTGGCATAGCTTCTTAGGTCAGTTATGAAGGTTTCACAAAAAGAATGAGGTGGTTTGATCGTCACATTTTTATGAACGATCATTAACAAGGTAAAGTGGTTTGAAACCCTAGCTAAACCCTAGCTAAGAGTGACTTGAAGAAGAAGAGGTATACTGAGCCTGTCTTGATTGCTTTTGCCAAAATGATAATTAGGTGTTGTAGAGGAGTCTTCCAAATTTCTAGAAAGGTATATTAGTACATGTGTGTAATGTCCCCAAATGGACAGATTTTTCCCTCAATGGATTTTAGGAAAATCCAATACCATATATATATTCAAACGTTGTTATGTAGATCTGAAATATTTTCTAGAAATGGCGACTAGGGTTTACGGAGACAACTCTTACAAATCAGTATTTATAATAATTTATTTTCCTCAAAACTGATTTACTGATTTAATAAAGCCAGAGTATGAAAGCATACACAGATTTCTATCACCAACCAAGCTGAAAATATTTAATAAAATGTGCAGGTACGTTGCCTTTGATTATGACAGAGAATGATACCCTTAATTATCAAAAAATCGCTGAAACAGACTGCAAAAATCAGAATTAGGTGGAACAATATAAAGCAGATCTGAAGTACCTTCAAATACCTCAGATTTACATAAAAAGTGGGTCGCTCCACCATAGCCAAAGAGCATACAACTGCTGCACTTTTATTCTTCAAAACCTAGCTGCAAACTACTGCTGGAAATGACTAAAATACTCTTGCAAGCACAATAGAATTTCATGTGTGGAAATCCCTCACATTCTCTAAGAGGGTTTTCGTCTTTCTGGAGTAAATTCTAAGGGTTTTAATCCTTAGAATATTTTTATACAAAAGCATCACGCTCAAGATAAAATTGAGATATTGTAGAGTGAGTATATGATGCCTTCTTCTAAGTCGACCTTTCCTTTATAAAGGAAAAATGACCCAAAAGGACCTCCAAAATCACCAATCAACAATTAGTGATTATTTCTAAACATAAGCCCCAAGTTTCCCATCTAGGCTAGTCGCATTTTCCTCATAGGGAGGATACAAAATTTACATGGGCCTTATACTTCCTAAATGGCCAATATCCATTCTCTAGGCAAGTCGCCAAACTCCCTAGGAATGATACAAACATAATATTAGACCCTTATTTGCCCCTATGCACCTTCCTAGAGATTACAACAATTATTTATAAGTGCATTCCTCTATTCACTTAATAATTAAGCCAAATAAATTAATATAAGTGCTTTATTATTTTCCCCTTTGCTATGGGCACTTTCCCTTTGCTACGGGAACTTTACCCTTTGCTACTGGGTACTTTTCCTTTTGCTATGGGCACTTTATAATAATTTATTGTAACTTAAGTCACCCTTATATGTTTCCTTTAGCCGTCGGGTTGACAAAATGGGCCAAAAGTCTTTGAATGAAAAGGGATATTACAATGATGACAAGTATGTGGGCCCTGTGTTTGTTTCGAAGAGTTTCGGTTTAGGCAAGGTTGTCTGAGGAGTTGAAGAATAAATTCACATTGTTTTTAGCCTTGGAGTTGTTTTACATGTTCATGAAGGTTTCAAGTCATGGTTGAGATGAAAAAGTGCAAAGTGTGCCTTATTTATGAAAAGCGGTGTAACATCCCCTCTTTCGAATAAGCTTGGGACGAAGACCTTTGGCCCTTTTTGTCACCCGACGCCAAGGGGGTTTCTAGGGTGACTAAGCTTTATTATTTTATTATATTGTGCTATTGTTTTAAATATATATATATATATATATATATATATATATATTAAAAGCACATAATAAATAATAAAGTTTAATAATAAATTAAAATGTCAACACCAAATACAATTAAAAGTAATTGTATTTGAAAGGGAAAAGTGCGACTTGCTTTGGGAGTCATTTTTGGGAAATCGTGCCACTAAGCCCAAAAGAGGAAAATGCGACCAGCATAGGGGAGTGAAATAATTTGATTGGCTGGGTTAGAGGTGGTAGTTGGGCTAATTTCCCTTTATAAGAACAAGTCGACTTGTATGGAGGCATCCAAATTTTTATTATCATCTTTTGCATTGTTAAGAGCTCTAAGCTTTTATCAGAAATTCCAAGGACGAAAACCCTTGTGGATTTATCTCTTGCGGACGAAAACCCCAAGGGATTGAGAGGGGATTTCACTCAGAAATTTCCAGCGTTATTCATCAGATTTCCAGGTTCAGTTCAGCGTGTTTGTGAAGAGGTTTGAAGGTGATTTTCAGTGATTTTCAATCAGCAGTTGGGTCGACCTGTTGTAAGCAGTTTGGCAGCGATTCCAGAGGTATTTTCATCCAAAATATTTGTCAAATGTTTGCCATAATACTGTAAACCAATTGCTGTACTTTTTATCATTTTCTGAAGTGTATTTTGAAGATTTCCAGGCTGAATAATAACAGACTTCAGATCTGATTTTCTGGGTTATTTTGGGCTGTAATAAGTTCAGTTTTCTGTATAATTCAGTCTCTAAATATCTGGGCAGTCATTAGAAATCAAAAGTATTATTATTGGGTGTTATTTACATTGACATCTCTATTAAACCCTAGTCGCATTTTCCAGATCTGCATTAGGGAAATTGCTATAAAATACATAAATCTGTATTTGTTGTTTTGTTTGATATAAAAACTCATTGGAGTGTAAGGAGGATCCATCTGGGGATCTTTCAACTGGTTTTTGGGGCAGTTTGGAGCAACTTGTGGTAAAATTGACATTGCAAGAGCTACAGGAGGAGTTAGGACTCCATTTAAGTTGTGTTGTGATCCTGGTTTAGAGAGATTTCCAATGGTATATCAAACTTGTGTTTTTGATGTGGGATGAAGAAGTTATGACCTAATCTTTGAAGGTCAAATCTAGAGGATGTTTGATCTAGCAAGGTGTTAAGTAGCTACATAAGGTAAAGTGATGATTTTGAGTTGTTCATGCTTGGTGAAGGTTGTTGAGTGCTTAGACATCATGTCTAAGGGTGTTCCATGCTTTGGTTAAGCTTGGAAGTGGTTTTTGAGGTGATGGAGCAAGTTGAGCTCAAGGTCAATTCTTGAGTCCTAGAAGGCTTAAAAAGCAATTTGTAGAGATGGTCTTGGTTGAAGGCCTTCCACTTGGAGTTGGAAGGAGTTCTAATATGTTCTAGAAAGAGGATTCAGAGGGATTTCCAGTGATGTATGGTTTGTGTCTTGGTGAGTATATTTGATGTGTCATTCAACTTGATTTGTATAGAAGAAGACAGTCACTTTTTCAGGACAGGTTTGTCCAGCTAGAAGATCGAGTTAGTTGAGGCATGAAATGGATAGGTTGATGTTGGATATCAGTTGGAGAGTGAAAAGGGATGAATTGTGTTCCTAGTGAAGGCATTTGGAGGTCTTAAAAGTGTTAGCAAGGGCGCAAACTAGTTGGGTTTAAAAACTGGTTTTTCGGGCAACTTGATTTTGTGAAGAAGGAAGTTGTGGTTTGAACACATTGATGTTTCATGAGGTCTAACATGCACGGATGTGATGTACAAGTCTTGAGGATTCCATAGAGTGGCTACATGACAGGTTGAGTTGATCTTGAGTGGTCTTGATGCCCGAAGGTGAAGACAGAGTCTTTGGAAGAAGTTGTTTAGTGAAGGATATGAGGCTTTTGAGCTGTGTTATGAATTATTTGATTCGTCCAAGCTAATTAACGACCATGGATGATGTTGTTTTGCTATATTACACGTGTGATGAATTTTAGAGCTCGACTAAACATGGTTTTGGTGTTAGTGGATTTTACTCATCGTAGTGATGGTGTTTTGAGCCTTTTTTGTGCAAGATGAGTGGTTTTGGGCATGGCTGACCTATATGGGTCATATGTGACCGTTGTAATGAATGTATTGGGATTTTATTAAGTTGCGTTGCTCAAAATAATGTAGGACCGACCTCTCTTATGTTTGAAGGAAGAGAAGCCTATAAAGCTAGTGTTTTGAGTTCATTTTTGAACGAGTTCTCTAAGGGGGAAAAGTGTGACCCAAGAGAGAGAGTATTGCAGCTATGAGGGCATGTTTTGAGAGTCGAAAAAAAGTGTGTTATAGGTTGAAGGTTTGAGATCATGTGTGCAAGAGTTTAGAACTAAGACAAGTCAAAGAAGAAGAAGATATAACGAGTTTAATGAATAAAGGTTGGAGCAAAGGTTTGTGAGCTGAATTAGAAATCTCCATCAATTGTAAGCAACAACAAAATTCAGAGATTGTCATCTTGGATGGCTGAGTTGGTTCTTAGTCATCTTAGGGGGTTGTAGCCTCCTTGTAGAGTGGGTGCTTCACTAAATTAGGGGTTGGTGCTCCTTATAGGGTTGGTGCTCTACTAAACTAGGGGTTGGTGCTCCTTGTGGGGTTGGTGCCTCACTAAATTTGAAACATGGCAATATAATGTTTGTGTTTCAGTGGGTTTTCTTCCCATGAGGGTTTCCCACTTAAATCTTGTGTCTATGAGCTCTCTCTTATGTGTTATGGTTATTTGAATGTATTGTGCACACTTAATAAGCTATGGTTGAATGTATGTGAATGGATGGATGTTAATGGTTGTTGCAATTAATGGTAAATGAAATAAGAAATTTGTAGGACTGATTCACCCCGCCTCAATCCATTGTGCTCCAACATGCTATGCATGACAATAAGACAAATGACAATTTATCAACAAAGCTCTTTCCACATAGCCTTAAAGAAAACGTATTCAAATGATTTTACACCCTTCCACAAGGGTCTATTGATTCATTCCAACATTTAGGCAACAAGTTTTAATTCAATTTGCTATAAACATTGACCAACGTGTATCCTTTTCTCAAATTTCTCAACTTAAGCAAGGACCCAATGAATACATCACGGACTATGTACTTCAATACAAGACTATGTTATCCTAAGGTCCCAAACACGGTGAGTATGAATTACAAGAAGTATTCATTGCAAGTCTAGTTCCACGACTTAAAGAAATATGTTGTTTTTTCTAATTATACATCATTTGAAGACCTTTTCTCGAATGGTAAAGGTTTATGAGACAAAGCTCCTTGTTGCTAACATGCTCAAATACGGGACAAATGTTCCCATATTCACAAGAACTAAGTTCCTAAATAAAGCAACCTTCAAAGCTAAAGTTAATGATATTAACAATAGTACAACTAAGGCCATTAATCTTGTAAAACCAAGTACAACACTAGTCCTTACTGCTCCTCGGCAGAAATAATTTACACTTCTATCTCGATCCAAAAGTTGTTTGAATACAACCTCGTTACGCCTCCACCTACGAAGGTCAATTCATCTAAGCCGATAGCTAAGAACCATGATACTAGCGTATATTGTGATTATCATCGATGCATTACACATACAACCAATAGGTTTTCCAAGATGCAACATAAAATTCAAGAATTTGTTGATGACAAGAATATTTAAGTTGATGATACAACTAGCAACGAAGTGGTTGCCAAACCCAACTCAAGCCTTAAGATGTTTATAGATCCTCTCCCCCGATCATGAAGACAAGATACTCTAAAAATCAATGAGGTACACATGCCTTACCATACAACACATCTTCCTAGATCTTACGCTATTGATTAAGAACCCATAGACAGTCTAATTGGTATGTTACCAAATGCAAGATCAATATGACCTATGATTACATTCGATGACCTCAAGATCCCTAACAATGATGAGTCTAACATTGAACCTTTATTCGTATGTGCTTTTATTGATTCACACACAATATAAAGTGTTATGGTTGACAACAAATCTAAGAAAAAGTGTATGCATTATGAAACTTATTATTGGCCTTGAGTATACTTCTAGGAACTTATTTGGTACAACGGCTATAGTAAAAGGCTATGACAAACAACACCACAACCCTCTTGGGAACATTGTCTTACCACTACAAGTAGAACCTAAATGAGTAAATTACATAGTTCATAGTTTTGCCTCCCAACAATGTATTTGACATGTTACTTGGATGACCATGGATCCATAAGATATGAGCTATTCCTTCTACGGTACATAAATGCCTAAAGTACATACACATCAACAAAGTACTTACCATCCCAAAAAAATCTTATGAGTATCCTATGCGACTTGACATTATCTATTGCACCTTCATGGCAAACTACCACGCAACCTACACAAGAGCAACCTCCACAATAGACAATTTACTTTTTTCCGACAACCTATTCTTGAGTGCCCATTGTAGAAGCGACCCTCTCCAATTGAGCCTACATGACACATACAAAGCATGTATTGCCTACATGGTCTACTCATTCTTGACGTGCAATAGTCTTACATCGACCTTATAAGCATGTTGTACAAAAGAACACCGCTACAATCTCCAAATACACAACAGAGTCCACGGATTACTATGACTACTTAATCTACATAACATATACATGATCGTGTTACTAGTATAAGTGATTTGGGTTACCATAAGACACAAGACCATTTATCCGATTATGAAACTAACATATCTACTATTCTTACATCTCACCAACAACGTGTGACATTTGCACCGATTGATACAAAAGCATTAAATGTGCATCCCATTGACGGGAACATAGGGTTAGCACCCTAACCTACCTCTTATGCTAGCTCAACTACGCAATTCATTGTACATAACTTCTCATTGTGTATAGTTTTTTCCTTGTACATAGCTTCTCAATTGCTTGCTTGCTTGTTTGCAGGACCATGCTCCCAATAGTTGTTACTTCTATTAATTTATTGCAATCATGTAAATGTCTTCACATTCACACCAAGCATTATTCTAACCTATGTTTCAAAAATCCTTGATAAATCGCAATTCATCCCTTAAACGATTTCTCTTTCAAAACTCATGATTTTGTTATGGCAATTAATTTCACCATTAATTACCGACTAAATCATTGAAAATCACCAAAAATAGAAATGAAAATTTATAAAAAGTTCGTAATGAAAAAAAGATCTTTTCCAACATTTTGCTATAATTTATCTCCACTATTTGTCACCATTGCTCCATAACCTTGCTTTGTTGTGAAGAGTTTGAGTTCCTTGAAGAGCACTGTGACAAGTTGATAACCTTCTTTGATACTAATAACGTATAGTAAACAAGATTTGGGAAAATTTGCTTGGGAGAATAGAATCAGTGTTTCAAAGTTCGAACAACACTTTCTTGTCCATCATCATTGGATATTAGCAATCATGCAATCTATTAGCAATCTATATCTCCCAAAAGAATTTGAGAACATCATGATAACCTCATTTAATATAAGTTTATTTTATAAATTTAAATTTTTTTTAAATATCGATAAAATCGTTGATTAATGCCAAGAACTTGTCAAATCCCAATTTTCGAATCACATTTTGGGCTGCTTTAATTAATTGTCGAGTACATTTTTTTACACTATGATTCTAAGCATTGGATTCGACATGACTGCTTCTTTGGCCCTTTTCAACTTGATGTTCCTTCCTAAACATTCACACTAGCTATCTACGATGACAAATGCATACACATCCTTCAAAACAATTTTACACACTTTAAAAACTCACCAAGTTTCTTCAATAAGTCACGAGAACTCGCAAGGTATACTGTGACCAAGAAATTGCCATCAACTCGCCAAACCGAGTCAACAGGGAAACTTTGCAAAACTAATTTCGTTGTTACTCAACAAAACTTGTCGAGTTTTGTTTGTCAACTCAGCCGGTAAGGTATAAACCGCCCTCATAAAAAAACATCACTTTTACCTCACTCCTATATTTTTATTTGCATATACATTGTATGTGATTGTGGCATGCCACCTGAGCTAGGGTTTTCAGCATTTAAAGGAATACATCGGTGTATTTAACAACAAAAAAACATGTTTGAAATAGATACTTGAAGCATACAAGTAGGAATAATAAGTTGATAACATTACCTTCTATTTTTCTAAGTTTCTAGTTTCTTCTTTTCCTAGAGTTTTCAACATTCCATCTAAACCATTTTTTTATATATTTTTAGAGGTTTTAATTTCTATTTTCTACATTTGCAAGAGTGGCATCTGGTTTAGCTACACTTAGCAAGCCTAAGTCTTATGAACCTTCTTGGAAGCAATGTGAACGGGTAAAGGGAAATTGTGTGATATGCAATTATTATGGGATAAAGATGAGTGGAGGTTACAGTCACCTCAAATACTATCACACATACTAGGAAAAGATGCGGTAGTGTGCGATACAAATGCCTCTTGAGGCTCAACAAGAGATGGTCACATACCTTGTGAGTTATGCGGACAAAAACAAGGAAATTTGAAGCACTTGAAGCTCTAGTGAATAAGAAGGCAGCAAGAAATGATTACAACATTGAGGCCTCTTATATTTCCTTATCTCGAGGGGTCCATGACTGGGACATGGTTTATCCACTGAAGGTAGTTCGTGTGCTTTTTTGTTCCTCAAAGTAGTCCAAGGTCACAACCTTCACTCAAAGGTATTGCTTGGAACTAGGAAGTGCACAACAAAGCAATGGTCGTTGTGGCAAACTTTTGGTACAACAACAACATTTCATTCAATGTGGCGAAAAGCCCATATTGGGAGAATTTAGTCACTGCATTGATGGTTGTCGGGATGGGGTTCAAGGCTCTTATTCGTCATGATATGAGTGGCCCATTGTTGGAGGATTTTGTCGAACATAAGCAAGGTATTGTAGAAGAGCCAAAAAAAGGTATCGCAAAAGAAGGGTTGCACCATTTTTGTCTAATGTGTAGACGAATGGGAAAAACCAAACACTAATTAACTTCTTGTGGCTTCAAGTGGGCAATTGGTCTTCTTCAAGTCAATTGATGCATCCCACCACATGAAAAATGCAAACGCTTTGTGTAATGTGTGGACGAGGTGGTGATGAAATTTGATGTAGATAAGGTTGTCCAAGTTGTGACCAACATTGTACCAACATATGTAGTTGCATAGAGATTTCTTGATGAGAGGACCCTACATATTTTTGGACTCTCTACAAACTCAAAGCATAGAACTCCTACTTGATGACATAGGAAAGTTGACATGAATGAAGAATGTGGTTGAAGAGGAAAGAAACAAAGTTCATCTACAATCGTGCTAAGCTTGATGAGAGAGCACACCAACGGAAAGGACCTTGTGCAAGAAAGATTCAATCAATTTGCCACAACCTTCATCACATTGCAGAGCATTGTAGCCTCACTAACATCTCTCAAGTAGATATTTGTGAGAACACAAGTGATTAGAGTCTTCCTATACTAGGAAGCTCGTAGGGGAAAGGGTCGTAAAGACCATTGTTGATGATGTGCTTGCAAAGCGTGCCAAGGAAATCTTTAAGGTAACCTTAAACTTAACTAAGTTTTCATTTACCATTCATTTGTAATAACTGTTTTAGTTTAAAATTTTAAATTTCTCTGGATTTTGAGTTTGTAATTGTGCAAGTATTTTGTTTTAGATGTCAGAGCCTTTTGTTAGAGTTCTACGCTTGGTGGATGGGGACAAAAACCCAATAGGTTATTTGGATGAGGCCATGGAAGTGGCCGAGGAGGCCATAACAAAACATTATGGCCAAAATCAAAGAAAATATGAACCCATTTGGCACATAATTGATAGGAGAGGGAACAAGCAACAATGAACGACATATACATGTAGCACCCTTCTACCCGAACCCGAGGTGTTTCTATTCACAATCATTTAAGGCTGATGAGAAGGATATGGATGCCCTTAATACATGCATAGAGAGGACGATCGATGACGAAGATATTAGAGATACAATTGTTGATGAGATGTAGACTTACAAGATTGTAGAGGGAAGGCTCTTTTCTTCATATTTATGTTTGAAATGAAGAAACACAATTCAACCAAGTAAAAAAATGAATTAAGTTGTTTGTTTTTAGTTAAGTTACACGTAGAGATGGATACTAGAATTCTTTCATTTATTCAAGCATGGTTGACTTTCAAAATTATAAACGTCTTATTTGCATATTTGAGGTGGGAAAATTACGGTGCAAAAACACCAAACCTTCTTAAGCTAGCCATCCGCATTTTGTGCGGGTTGTGTCTTTGTTTTTGGGTGTGAACAAAATTGTAGCATGTTTGAAGCTATGCACATAAAAAGCATAAAAGTCCAACAACACAAAGCCTGACAACCTTGTTTTTGTGCAATAAAATGTAATGTCCCCTTTGTCAAGGACATCACTCTTAGAGCCTCATACTTGTACAAAAAGTAATTTTAAATACTTTTGTATGCTTGGAGGTCGGTCATGGAATTATTTGAGCATTGTTGTTCTAATTTCTCATTAGGGAGAGGTCGATCTTGCATGTGGAGCATTCTATTCTTCCATTAAGGGGTCCTCTTGGAAGTCTTCTAATTTAGCATTGGGAGGCTATAAAGAGGAGTTCGCTACACTTGGAGGAGGATATCAAATGTTTGTTTATTCTTCTTGGATTGTGCACGGTGTGCATCTTCCTTCTCCACCTTGGACGAAACCCCAAAGGTGTGGCAATCTCTCTTGAGGATGAAAACCCTCAAGGGATCCATTGGAGGCTTCATCTAGGAGTCTCATGTGAGCTGATTTGGCACTACTAGTGCATTCATTGTTCTTCCTAGCCCTAGGCAAATTGCTTAAGGGACTGATTTGGTGGCATAGAGAGCTGATATTTGTGATTTGAGTTCATATTCAGATTTATCATCATATTTGGGGATAGAGACTATGATTTGGTGATTTTTGGAGTAGGGTTTCATCCTTATCTACTCACTTGCAGATTTTGGTTGCATATTTGGGCATGATTTCATGGTTGGAAAATTATGAGATTACTTTTGTTGGATAGTTTGTCTTCTCATGATCATTTTGAGCTATCATTTGTGTTCTAATTCCTATTTTCCATGGAGTTATGAATTTTAGAAGTTTCAGTTGTGTTTTACCTTAATATTTTGTGGTTGTTCTGAATTAATTCATTTCCAACTATTCTAGTGGTTGTAAATTCAATTTTATTGCATAAATAATATCTACAAATGTTGCCATGCATGTTGGTATTTATTTCATGAAGATTGGAGATGTTTTGACTAGGGTTTGAGACTCCCAAAGTTTCATATCAGTTCGTTGCCCTAGAGAAAGGCATTTCATTGTGTGAAGTTCATTTGTGGTTGATCTATTTCCATGTTCAATTTGATGTGTTGCTGGTTTTGTTGGTGATTTGGATTAGATTTGTGGAAAAAACCTCATTTGTCCCTATTCATCCCGAAAGGGACATTTCATAGAATCTTTGTCTTTATGTGAGAAATGTGGTGGGGGCAGCAAGTCATGAGGCAATTGACTTGGATGATATAGATTCATATGCCAAATAGACTACTATTGATGTAATACCCATAATTATTGAGGAGAACATCGCAAAGTTGGAGAGGGAGGTAGAGGAAGCGATGGCGTCATAGTCAACAAAGAAATCGAAGCCTTGAGGGGTTAGTGAGGATGTAAATATCTTTGTGGATGATATTGTTGCAAAGGAGGAATCTTTACCTTCCACTTCCAAAGGGTAGCAGACTTATTCTAGGCGTTGGAGATGATTGTATATTTCATATTTGATATTAGTATATTTTGGTGCATTGAGGACTTGTCACTATAGTTTATGATTGTAATTTGTACTTTGTACTCTTTTTGGTCTAAAATTAATAAAAATTTATACGTGTGTAATCTCTACATTCATTTCTCATGTCAATTAACAGTGTTTTTCATGTTATTCAAGTTTATTTTATGAATTTATATGTTTTTAAAGTAGCCATAAAGTTGTCGAGAAACTCCCGCATCCAAAATAACGAGTCAAATTTTGGGTCTAAGTAATGTCTCGAGTCCAAGTTTATGAACTATGGTTTTACCTTACTACACATATCTCTACAACTCATGCGGCATATAATCTGTCCACCTCTCCACATTGGCTATTTACATTTGCTTTTGTCATGGCACGTATTGAGCTTGCAAGATCATATCTTTCCTATGCCTATATATCTAAAGACATTTGCACATACACCGACACTTGTGCATTGGGAGCATGCACCAACTATCAAGTATTTGCACATATTCCTTTGAGACACGACTTCGCTAATCACAATGGCATTTACATCGGAGGCATATCATTTTTCCTCACTCTTGTAAGACTCTTTGATATTACACTTTGATGTGCATTATGTTTTTACAGATGCACACTGATTATTTGGGACCCTCTCATTTCTTCTATTTTTCACAATGGCATTTACATCGGAGGCATATCATTTATCCTCACTCTCGTAAGACTCTTTGATATTACACTTTGATGTGCATTATGTTTTGACAGATGCTGATTATTTGGGACCCTCTCATTTCTTCTATTTTGAAACCGTTGCCACTTGGCCTTTACTTGATTGACTGATACATGTTACAATATTTCAGGCAAGTACAAAACATTCAAATATTCCAACAATATAAAACATTCAAACATTTCAAAATCCAAAACCATGACCTACTTGAGGCTCACTTTGTTAGTAGATAGATTCTGACAATGTTACTTATACTCTTAGCATTTACTTATCTATCTTATGCACATGCTTTTAACAATTTACATAAGTTTAGATATAGGACATAAGGGGTAAACATTACCATGGTTACACGTTTTACAGTTGTACATAAGCTTCCACACTAGCGGCATGCCTAGGCATGCCTACTCCAGGTGCATCTTACACGATTTTTGATAATATCTTTCTATGCTGGTCCGTTGATTGTATAGAGCTACATAATTTGCTTATACATATTTTGTCCTTGCTTATGTGTTCCACATGTGCTTTATTATAGATAATGTAGTGAGATTTTACTTGATGTCATTGCCTTTATTTGCTGACATTATGTGTTATGTGTTTACTATGTGCTTGTTACCGGTACCATTTATGTCGTCGAATTGTCATGTTTGTTGAGTCGTCGCCTTGTCCAAGATTGTCAAAGTTTACTATCAAGCCCGATCATGTCATGTGTTCGTGTGTCAAAGGATCCTCTTGTTGTGTCAAGTCATGTTTGCTTGTGTGCTTCTTGATCATGATACTTATTACAAACTTACGTATTTGTTGTCATGATCCATATCACGCGTACCCCCTTTCCGATACTTATATGATTATACTAATATTGCCATGATCTTTATCATGAATTTTCTAGAAGTTACAATGTGCTTAAATGTTGTGTTTTGCTGACTATTTGTCTCAAATTTCTAACTATGTTCACTTATAACTATGCTTTGGGTGACATGTTTCATGTTTGCTAACAATTACATCTTTTTATGATTACAAATCCAACCATGCCTTGTATATATGTTTTAAATGGATTATCTTTATATACTTAACGCATGTGCATTTAACTTTTTCTTTTGAGATCAGTGACATGAAGGCTTCATTTTCCTTCCCTCATCTCAAAAGGGGGTGTACAAAGTGGATGGACTTCAAAGATTCAAACAAATTTCAAAAAAACCTCACATATGGGAAAACCTAGGGACATCCTACAGCTTAAAATCTTATGCCAATCTGTGACAGGCATTCAAGCTTTTACAAACCTCTTCAAAATCTTATCAAGAGTTTCCAAAATTTTCACATGGCTCTTAGTCAAAAACCTATCAAACCTTTTCAATTTTGAAGATGGATCGATAATTTCAAGTGTTTCAAATTTGGGTTTTCTTCATCTGCAGAAAGATACCCTGGCCTTTGTAGCCCCTACATAGTTTCCCAGTTGCTATTTGGTCTTCATAGACCCCAAGTTTTATTTGGCCTCTGTAGTCTTTGTGTAGTTCAAAATCTTCAATATAGCCATAAGCATTTTCTGTGGCATCATCATTAATTAAGCCACCCTCTTGAGCATTTTGTGTGACCTCGTCATTGATTAGGCTACCCTTCTCCATGAGCATGTTTGAGTGACCTCCTTCATAAAGGTTCTCTCTCCATTACAAGTGCAAGTTCCAGAAATTTCAGCATTGCCCAACAAGGGGCACATCACTCCACGATATTTCAGCAATTACTCCGATTCGGGGCACGTACACCCCATGGCAGTCTTCAAGTGGTTAATATTACAGTAGCATAGTCTAATATACCAGTTAAGTGTAGGTGTTCTTGTGCTCACTCCTTTCAATTTATAAAATTAAAAAATTAAAAAATTCAGGTTTCAAGTGTATACGTCTTTATCAAGCATTAATCTACTTCTACTTTCCTTATGTTTAAGGATTTACATGTTGGAAAAAAACATAGTTTTACAACCATAATTTGTCTATGATCGAGATCCTCAAGTTTGCATTTATTTTTCCTTTTAACGAATCATTTGTCAATACTAGATTATAAGGAGGACAATATGTACAACCAAGGTTGTCCCCATTCTCTAATTTGATATTTCCAAAACTACTTCGGTCTATACAGAAATCAACTTGCATTTTAGATAGACGTCACAAATCTTTCAACTCTGAGTTTCAAGACCTCCAAGGCGATTTTGTGGGCCCTAGACATATTCATCCCTAAATATGGCCAGCTACCCCAAACCCATCATTCATTTGTCTAATGGTCAAAATTTCAAATGGGTAAATTGTCTACTCGACCTTAGAGATATTTTAAGGTCGATTGAATGTGAAAATTGTTGAAAGATCTTCTATTTAAACAATGGTGCCTGAGGCATTCAAACTATCTAGACATCACATCACCTCTTGAAATCATTACACGCAAAGAGTGTATTCTTCCAAAAATTTATAGATCTTATATCAACCAAGAGCATAATTCTAGAGCATAGAAGGTCTCAAAGTTCGTGTTGTCACATGTTGAAGTCAAATTAAGGGTGTCATTCTAAATGCATTAGTTCAATCTTGCTAGTTACATCTCATCATAGGCTTAGAGAGAACTACATGGCTTTGATCCCTCTTTGGAGTATTGATGCGTAGGTAATGCTCACCCAATGTGGGGTGGTTGGGACCAATCCAACCCAAAATGCTAACCCCTTTTAATGTCCCTCGTCTCTGAAACAAGAGAAGTTAGTGTTTGGACAAAGACGAAAACATTTTAATATTGTCGCAAATCATCACAGCATTCCAAGTCCACAATTTGAAAGTACAGACCTAGGTAAACTTGTACAAAAGAGTCACATCTCATCCATCCTGCCCCAAACACATTCACGGCTCCCATACAGATTCAGACCCAATATAGTTTAAGACAGACATGTTCGGACTCAAACCTATCTGATCTCTTTGAACCCATCCAAAGCATAGTTCCAATCCCTAATTTTTCCTCAGCGCCTTAACAATTGTATTTTCAGCTTTTGTCTAACATTTAAGCACAATGTTTTACCTTCTACAATCCTGAATTGGTGTGTTTGTTCCTTTTGCATGCCCTAATCAATGTCTTAGATAATTTTTAGATTGATTAAAATAATCAAATTTTTATGTTTTGCATAAATCAGGTTGTATTAGGACTATCACTTATTAAAATTAGATTTATATTTTCAATTTTAGTTTAAGTATGCTTATAGTGTGATTCTATAAAAACACAAGGTTATAAGTGATCAATTTTGAGCAAACTTTGTATGCAAACAATAAAGTTAGTCAAAGGTTAGTGGTAAAGTGCAAATGTACAATCTTTCGTGATTATTTGAATTATAAATCGCTCCATGTAGCCAAGTGCTCAACTAAGCTAAGCTTGAATATTCTAAGTGTAAGTTAAAATGGAGCCAAAAGAGAGCCCAACAAGGAAAAAGATTGAATATTCTAAGTGTGAGTCAAAGTAGAGTCAATGGGTGCACATGTCACACATCCAAAGAGGGTCATCCAAAAAGTGCAAAGTGCTACATTAAGTTTCAAGTTGCAATTTACATGATTAAATTTTGAGTAAAATGCGTGTTCAAGTGCTTTTAGATAATTTACAAAATCAAAACATCCATAACATGTAAAATTATGTATACTTTAGTGCCCTAGCTAATTAAAAGATCCAAGTTTGCATGAAAGTGCATTTCCCATGTGTCATCATCTTATGATGCCAAATAACACCACAGAATTATGCCAAGTGTCTATAACACTAAAGCCATGACTCAAAGTGTCCCCAAGTTCAAGATGCCAAGTATCCCAATCTCCAAGTGCCACATATAACAACAAAAATGCCTCTTCTAATCCAAGGTGTCATAGGTGGTCCCATCAATGACAATTAGGTATACCATATCAGCATATTGAAGAAGCATTAATAGGTTGAACATGTTACCAAGATATATATGACCTTTCACCCCTAGTATCTTCATATGACCTCTATTTTAAGGTTTATGTAACGAACTATTACACCAAAACCTCGAAGCATTAGTGAAATCCGCACATGAGGATCATAACATCCCACCACGCCCGTAGGCCGGACCTCGGACTAGATTTGTGCCCATACAATGGGCTCCTTGCCTCGCCCCTATATGAGCCTCGGCCGAACACCGCAATGTCGGGCGTAGCCACCCGTGCCGTGACTCAAATCTAGGTGGTTGCTCTGATACCAAATGTAACGAATCACCTGTTACATCAACACCTGAGGCATTAGTGAAATCCGCACATGAGGATCATAACAGGTTTATCAAAGCAAAGACAAAGCTTATTTGAAGAGGTATCGCATGATTTGAAATTGAATAGATCGGAAGTTTGATTTTATTGGGGCATTAGTTCAATCAACATGTCGTCGGCTCTAATAAGACAGTGGATCCCGCCCAACAATGTATGTTTGTTTCTCATACAATTGAAATAGGAGAGCCAATTGTCAATTGGTCAAATATAAGCTAGAACACATTCCAAAAGCATGGACAGATGTCACTTGGTCAAAATTTGATGTAAAGACTATGGTGATAAAAGGAGATCATGTCCCAAACCATGTTAAGAATTAGATATTGGGTCAAAATTTGTAAGGTCAAATAGTTTCCTCAAGAACTCACAAGTAAAACCAATGTTAAGATCTAGAGATGTACAATTTGTTAATTTGGTGGCGCCATAAGTATATTATGTGACTATGATATAAAATAATAGACAAAAAGAAAATGAGTCACATACATCTCCAAAGGATAAATTACAATGTTCTAGGATAAGATTAAAAACAAGTGACACTTAAAAAGGAATTAGTTAAAAGTACGTATGTAACTACCACTTGTCCTCTAATTCATAAAAGAGATGAATGAGAAAGAAGATGTCTTCCTACACGGGCTTCCCTCCACAGGGGCTTCCTTCCAAACTTATTTTGGTTGTGCATATTTGTGTCTTATATATCTCAAATTTCATGGTCCATGTTATCTTTAGAAAATGAATAAAGGTGGGATTACTTACATATGACAAGTCTCGAGCATGAGCTCTGCTACTCAAGGGGCATCACACACATAGATTATTGAGCAAAGATGATATCTATTTCTAGAAGGAAATTATGCACGTCTTTCTTTTAAAATTATGTCTTGCTAATTGATTAGTGTCAATACATTATTTTCAAAAACCTTGATGTCTTGCTAAACATGAATGTACTTTTACCAAACCGTGTTTTATGCAGCCTTCAAAGTGAACTTTGTGTCACAAACATATGCTTTACATTGATCATGTAGAAGTGTGTGGCTCCACAATCTTAAATTTTAATTGTCATGGTCAGTGCGGTCTCTTTCCATTGCATTTTGTTTTTCCTATGGGTTGATAGAGGAGGTGAATTGGTTTCTCGGACACCGTGGAGATAAAGTTGTGGTAATCCCAAATGACCTTTGAGCAATTGGTTAAAATTGAAGAAAACCTCACAAAAGACCAAACCTTACCAGTTCTATTGTGTCCACTTTTTGGTGATAATGATTTTTTAATATTAAAAATAACATGACCCCTCTCTAACATGGATAGAAACCATATCAAGCTCTCCTACAAATGTTCTTCGAGGTTTTTCACCATCCATGGCCCTCGATGTTTTTAAATGTGAAAGAGAGGAAATAATATACAGAAGAAAATATGAAATGAACTTTGATCCATGTATGTCTTTTGTTTTATTAATGTCTAAGTAGTTAGGGAGGTTAAAAGTGGTTACAAACATATTACATATTCAATACCCTTAATAACTAAACCAAAGACGGCCCCAAATTTATCTTTAAAAATCCAAAGAGAGGACCAAGAGGTTTAGCCATTATGTTAATGCCTACTCTTGAGCGACATTAGTAATGAAGACAAATGTCTTCATTTATCAAACAACTATAGAATGTAGTGATGATGAAACTCGATGTGTTTTCTTCGCCATGATATATTGGGTTCTTCACCAACTTCAAGGGACCTCGCTTGCCACAATAGAGTGGAGTGTGTACAGAAAGGTTATCTATAAATCAAGCAAAACTCTTCGCAACCACACTACCTTGGAACCCTACACTGTTAGTTGTCTTGTATTCTCCTTTGGTGGAAGACAAAGCAATAATATGTTGGTTTAACTCCTAAATCCAAGAAAATTGTGTTACAATTATTTGATCTCTAAGTATCAACTAAACCGATGGGGGTGGGGGCTTCCATAAATACAGGACCTACCCCTCCACTTAGATATATATAGGGTAGGGCCCCTTCCTCTCCCCCACCTCCCCATGTTTGTCAAAGGAGTGCCTCAACCTCCGGTTAAGATCTACAAGGGCAGCACCCCTATATCATCATGGCCTCCCCTCTTAAATCCTTCAACCTATGTCCGCTCCGACGAAGGGGAGCTTAAAGGCCCTCGACCCCCATATCTATATATGGATTGTCGAGCACATAAATGAAACCCTTCCTTTCATCAATCAAGAGAAGACCCTCCTCCGTAAAAATAAGAGTTATACATAGGAGCGAGGAGGAAGGGCAATCTATATTAGGGGCCCAATCGAGTCTATAAATCTGAACCTGAAATCATTCGATATCTGATACAATATTTGAAAGTCAAGTGTTTCTTTAACACATCGTAAAAAGTGATTAATTACTCACCAATGAACTAGTTTTAATTGTAACAAGAACTAAGAAACATAATTGATAGAAAACATGGATCTCGTAAAGAGGATGTGAGATGGATCAAAATGCTCGCAAAAATCTCTAGAATGATTCATTGATCAATGGTGAATCAACATATACCGACAACTTCAACTCGACATCCATGATGTAGTGGATTTCTCTTTCATATGAACAAGCCATGTAGGATGCCTAAATTACTCATGTCAAAAGTGGAACTAAAATCAGATTTCACTCGCTAAAGTATGATAGCCCCACTACCAATGATGGAAAGATTGTCAACATACATGATGACTATCACTATGCCATCACCGTCACTTTTGAGATAGAGATTCAGACCAAAAAGACTTCTTAATACATAATATCAAAGATATTGATCAATTTTCATGCACTAGGGTCATGGATCCTACTCAAGTCCACACAAGGATACAATGAGCCTCCAAACGTAATGGATTTTTCCTAGTATATGGTATCCTTCTACCTATACCATGTAAACTTTCTCATTCAAATCCTCATTGAAAAGGTGCTCTTCACATCCATCTAATACACCTTCCAACCAAACTAGGGAGCTATGGAGAGAATTGATGCAAGACCAAATAAATAGCCTTTCCCCGTATCCTAGATTCAAACTCACTCCAATGACCACACTCTCAAACACAACACTCTCGAGCTTGGAACCAAACTCAAACTTTATTGCATGAAAGATTATGAAGATTACACACACATATACCTTGTTTCTCTTTCTTATCAAACGCACATGTAGATGAAAAACATATCGAACAGTCCCACAATAAACTTGATACACTTTATGCACTCTCCTGAAAAACCACACTCCCTAGCAAGCTTCTAGCAAATTCTCTCTTTCCAACTCGAAGCTCCCCACTAAGGAATCCAGATCTTTCTTGACTACTAACAATTTGGAGTGCCTCTTCAAACCCCAAAGCATCTTGAAAACACTCAAGCATTAAACATTTCATCATTCTAAGAAAATACTTTACTTCTACCTTCAATGCCAGCAAAACCGCTCCTTTGCAAATAGAAAATTTCGTGAGGCGCGCTTCTTGCAGACCTGCAATTTCCTAACCGTTGACTACTACAAACCAACAATTTCAGTAGCCGTTGCGATGTTTTAATCGGCAGTTTTGTCATTTGCCAAGGAGTCAATTTGATCCCTAACTCGACTAAAACTTTCTACACTTGATGTTCCTGGGAGTTGGAATTGTGGAAATGTTTCTAGGACTAATGTTGTTCATCTTCGACACACACAACAATTGCGCAATGACATCAACAAGTCACAGCCACACACACAAACACATACTCATATTTTGGTAGATGGAAGATTGCTTGTTGAATTGGATGCTTGTGCATCACATACCTTGGGTAAGTAAAATTTTCCACGAACTCCTACTCATGAGTCTTTCATGAGCTCCTCTAATGGTCTTCCTACTTGATAATCTATGTCGAACTACTTAAAGTTGTATGATGATCGATCCTTCCATTAGACCAAATACTCTTTGTGCCCACCTTTGCTTATTGTTCTTTTGATTCTAGAATCAATAGCCATCTCTATTTCTTCTCTTACTTTTGAGGTAATTGTTGTCTCCAATTTGAAATTGAAAATTTAGACCCACATCCATAGCATTGACGTGTCCCTCATGATCGTGGTACAAGTCCGCTACAAAGAAGATAGGCAAGATTCACTACAAAAATCTCAAATATTACATGGCCCAAACTTCTTCCACTTGAGCTTTGTTATATGTACCCTTTCCTAAAATATTACATGGCCCAATATTCTTCCACTTGAGCTTATAATATGTACCTTTAGGAAACCATTCTTTTCTAAAATGAGCCAATAACAAGTCTTCAACCTCAAACCCTTCTGCCCTATGCTTGAGATTAGCAAGTTGTTTGACTCGCGATGTTTTCCTCCAACTTCTCTCTCACTTGCTGATGTATCTCATGCATATACTCAAAAATAGTTTGCTACAAGACTCTTCCAACTCAAATCGCTGATGTTTCTCAGCTCTAAAACTCCTCTTGGGCTACAACTATACACAATTTGTAAAGGACTCTTGCACTTCTATCAACCGAGAACTTGCAAGGAAACTCAACTTGTGCTAGGATCATATCCCATTGTTTGGGCTTGTTCCCTACCAAACATCTCAACAAATTCCTAAAGCTTCTATTCACTACCTCTGTTTGCCCATCTGTTTGCAAATGATAAGCTGAACTGAGACTCAACCTTGTTCCCAAATTTCTCCAAAAAATGACCCACAAACTTAGTATTTCTATCTAAAACTATCCTTTCAGGTAAAAATGAAACCTTACTACTTTGAAAAACAGATTTGCAATGTTTGTTGCATCACTAGTCTTCTTGCATGATATGAAATGTGCCATCTTTGAAAATTTATGAAGTGTGCCATCTATAGAAATTTATCAACAAAAACATGAATAGAATCATTGCCTTTTTGTGTTTTTGGAACCCAAGAACGAAGTCCATACTTATGTGTTCCCAATCTTTCCAATATTGGTAATAGTTGATACAAACCTGCATTCTGACTTTTACCCCTGCAGTGTTGGAAAACTCTACAACTTTACACAAACTTCTTCACATCCAACCACATTCATCCTAGGTCAATAGTATCTCACTCAGCTATGTCAATGTTTTATACACAACAATGACTAGCTAATCCTCCACTATGTTTTTCTTTTATCACATTCTGCCCGGTGATCCTTGGGATATACACAACCGTTTTCCAATAAACAGCAATCCATTTTGTAAAAAAAAATCCAACCATAGGGTCCTATCCATAACAGTTAGGCTCTTGCACATTGCCCAAACAAATCTAAATCCAAATCTTCTTCATACAAATATCACGAAGTAAACCAACTACCTCTATTTCATATCATTCAACAGAAGACATCTCCTACTCTATTCGACTTCCCAATCACATGCTTCAAAACAAATGAATAAATTTGAGGAAATTCAACCTACATCGTGTTCCTTTGGTTCAACCTACCTTTGTTGTTTATGAACAACAATACTTGATCACCTGTGTATAGAACAAACTCCTTCAGTAGCGAAGAGTGTCTCCATTTCTTGAAGCTTGCAGAATTGCAAAGAACTGTTGATTATAAACTGAATTTCTTAGCATCACTCAATTTCTCATTGAATTATGCAATGGGCTTGCACTTCTAACTCTAAACTGAATTTCTTAGCATCACTCAACTTCTCATTGAATTATGCAATGGGCTTGCACTTCTAACTCGAAACAGCACCTATCACTGTCCCTATAGCATCAAAATCAACATAGAATAGCTTGTTGAAATTCAATAATACTAACACAGGTTGTTCAATAACCTTCTTCAAAATATGAAAGCTATGGTCAGCTGCAACTGTCCATGTGAATTCTTTTCTATCACCTCTCATTTTTTCCGTGATTGGTGCACATACCATATTGAAGTTTCTAATGAACAACAATACTCGATGGCCTGTGAATAGAACAAAGTCCTTCAGCAGGAAGGAGTGTCTCCATTTCTTGAGAGCTTGCACAATTACATATAGCTTTTGATCATAAACTGAAAACTAATTCTCGCATCACTCAACTTTTCATTGAAATATACAACAGGCTTGCCCTCTTGACTCAAAACAGCACCTGTCATTGTCCCTCTAGCATCACGATCAACTTAGAATAGCTTGTTGAAATCCAATAATACTAACATAGGTTGTTCAATAACCTTCTTCAAAATCTGAAAGCTATGGTCAGCTGCAACTGTCCATGTGAATTCTTCTCTATCACCTCTCATTTTTTCCATGATTGGTGCACATACTATATTGAAGTTTCTAATGAACTTCCAGTAGAAACTTGCTAGCCCATGAAAGCTTCTTGCTTCAAGCATATTGTTGGGTGATGGCCATTCCACAACGGCTTTTACCCTTTTCAGGTCCGTCAATCCGTCATGTGAGAACACAAAACTCAAGTAGACCAACTCTTGCTTCATAAAACTGCATTTTTTCAGGTTGACCAACTTCTCTTCTTACAATCTTCGCATCATTAGCGTCAAATAAATTACATGCTCCTCCATTGTTTGCTAAAAATCAAGATGCCATCCGAATATAAGATAAAACTTTTACCAAGATATGGCTTCAGCGCTTCATTCATGAGTCCCATGAATGTGCTTGGTGCATTTATCAACACAAATGGCATAACTAGCCACTCATACAAACTATCCCTTGTCTTGAACTTGGTCTTCCACTCTTCTCCTTCCCAAATTCTAATTTGATTATACCCACTCTTCTCCTTCCCAAAATCTAATTTGAGTATACCCACTCTTCAAATCAATCTTTGTAAAGTAGCTCGCTCCACGCAAACCATTCTACCTTGCCTGCCATCTGAGATATTACAATTCTTACCACAAAAATTCACATCTATGTTAAGATTATCTTTAAGATAGATAATCGATAGCATATCCTTATTCATTTTTGGAAAATATGTAACAACCCAAATTATAAATTTTGTCATTCAAAAAAATGCAGACATCACCTATTCATTCCACTACATGTGACCTATCATCTCCTAGTGAAACAAAATCTGTATAACTAAAATTTATAGTGAATTTTACATAACAATCGTTGCAACAAGTGAAATGACGTGATGCACTGAAATCAAAGAACCAGCAATTGGGAGCATCATAATTATTGTTCTGACTTCTGGGAACCATGAATCGTGTTCCACATCAACTTCTACTCATGACTCTATAGATTTTAGGATGAGTGAGATCATATTGTCCTTTCCAACAATAATTCTTAAAATGCCCAAACTTATGATAGTACTAGCATTGCAACTTGTGTTTCGGTAAGGATTTAGAGCTCCTTTTTCCTTTGCCTTGGTATTGAGCAGCAAATGCACCTTCAGAGTGTCCATTGCTGGAGTCGCCTAATTGTGATTGCCTTCATTCATATTGAAGGAAAACTGAACTAACCTTATAAAATGTGAGTGTCTGAGATTTTACCAGCAAATTTAGAAACCACAAAGGACTCAAAAGAACATGACATATGTTACTTCCCAAGGCCACCATGTCATCCTGATCTACCTTATTAACAGATGCGAATTGGTCTCATAGGTATTTCAACCTAGACATATGCTCTGACAGTGACACACTCTGCCATTTCCGTGGCTTTTAGATGCAAGACACGACCTTTTCAAGTGTTTGATACTTATTTTTCAGGCTTTCCGAAAGATAAAGATCTCCTGCAGAGGTTGCATTTCTGACCCTTGGGATCAAATCATCAAACATACAATTTTAGAAATAAAGGTGCTTCCTTATGACACTTGACATATTCATCACGACTGACAGTAGGTCTTGTCTTAGTTTTTATGTTGATTTTGTTACAATCCAATTACTCAGAAATTGTGAGTAACTTGTGATTGCAGACATTATAGTTTTGACCTGTCAATTATTTTGACTCGGCTAACTAGGTTTGAATATTTTCCATGACTACAGCACAGTTTGACAGGACTTACGGATTTGAACTGTTTTTCCCAGCAGAACTCAAATTTTACACAATGCAAAAAAATTAGAATATCATCCAATTTTCTACAGAAATTTTGATTTGGAACAGGGTTTATCGAAGATTTTAAAATGGTAAAATTCCTCAGATTTTATTTATTTGCAGGAAATTATTTTTCAGAAATTTCTCAGATTTATAGGGGACTCGAAACAGAGATGCACGAATTCTCTTCTAAGCTTTTGATTCTCTTGTGCAAAAAAATCTGTCTGGAAAAAACAAACTTCAAAAACCCTTCACGTCAGCTCTATCCTTTCTGTCGGCCACAAAATGTATGTCGGCTCTGAATTTTCTGTTGGCCACAAAATGTATGTCGGCTCTGTATTTTCTGTCGGCCACAAAATTCTGCTACTTAATTTCCTCCACGAATTTCTGGATTTTCTCCATGAATTTCTAAATTTAGTCTACGAAAAACTGAATTTTTCCCATGAATTTCAGGATTTCCTCCAAGAATTTCTGCTCCTCTTTCTTTTGCCCGAGTTGCACACCATCCTCTTGGCTCAACACTGGATGCCCTCAACCTTTAATTCCTCATGCCTCTGATACCAATGTTATTAACTGGGAAAGAGACGGAAGGAAAGTATGGAGGGAAAAATAAAGTACACATTGATCCATGTGTTCCTTCTGTTTGATTAGAGTCCAAGTAGTTAGGGAGATCACAACCAATTACATGGTCACAACCTTATCAACATATTACATATTTGATACTAGAGATAGATTCCTTGAATATTGAAAGGTAACAATAATCCTGGATAATAATAATACCGGATAAGAATATCCATTACAAGTGGTTACAACCAATTACATGGTTACACTTACACCCATATCAACATATTATATATTCAATACTAGAGATAGTTTCATTGAATAGTGAAAGGTAATAATAATCCTAGATAACAATATGCATGTACCAAAGCTGTTCTGGTGTACCTGCATTTGATATTTTTGTCCTACGTGGCTAATCCAGAAGAGCTTTTGTAAAATATCCATGTGGAAAGAGATCAGACATTGCTTCCCAGGGCAAGGACGAAATATTTTTAATGCTGTTTCTGCTCAGTTCAGCTTTTACAATATCAGAAAAATTAGCACATATCTAAAACAATGGATTTGACTACTTGCCTCAAAGAAAAGAGCTTAATTTGCAAAATTATTAATGATGATTTCAGAAAATAATTGAAGTAGCTTGGGGTACTATTCACATATTTTGGGGCTCTGCATCAGGGAAAATAGGCCTTCATATTCAGATAAAGTGCTACAACTTATACAGGATACAAGAACTTAAATTTTGTACAAACCTCCTAGGCATACATTTCCAACCATCTTCAACATTCTGAATCAAGATAACGAGGTTCTAATTTATATACAAACCTCTTACTTACACATGGCCATCAATTTACAACATCCTAAATTTCTTTGTTCATTAAAAATGTCATTAGTATAGATTTTTATTTGCCTCTAAAATGCATCTTAAATCTTTTTGAATCTAGAAATTTTTTTATTTGCAAGTTCCTATTATTGAACCTAGCTATGATGTTTCTACTGCTAGAAGGCAGATTTGGCTTCATCTGATCAGTATTTGTTTCAGTCAGGACAGAATACGAGCCTATCATACTTAATCTTATCTCGCCAATTGATTTACTTGTCCATAGTTAAATACTCCATGATCTGATCAGGATAGTGAATTAACACAGCTCCAGGGAATTGAGGTGCTGTATCTCAAAATCAGCAGCCTGCTGTAACAGACATATCCTAACTAATGATATAGCTTCCCGATTCATGGTTTACCTTGTAATGCTTAAAAAGAATCACTACAATAGCTACATACTGTTGACATTCTAATTTTCTAACAAAAAGGTAGGGTTAAATCTCAGTGAGAATCCAAGGAAAAAAAATATCCATCAAATCAAAGACAGAAAAAGACAAGTGCCTGTCATGAAAAACAGAGAAAACTTTTCAATATGGAAGCATATCTACCTTTAAGCAACAATTGTGCAGGTTTTCCACTGCTTAACCCATCAGAAAGAGCGCCAAAAATTTGTCATGTAGCACAATTGTCCCCTCTCTATTTCCACTGGAGACATTATCAGTAGAAGTCACAATTAGACCACAAGTAGGCTGACTTTGAAAAGCTATATCACCATTAATGGACTTTAATCTCTTAAAAATTGTTGTAGAGTTTCCGTTGTTGATGAAGCCTGAAAAAGTTCCATACCCCATGTTGTTATGACAATACACTGCAAAGAACATAGTTGAACTCGTTAAAAATTCTTTGGTATAAATATCAGTATGAAAAGCCAAATCTTCAGGCGAATTGGAAATTCAAATCTAAGGGAATCATCCACTTAAATTTTGAGTGTTCACATGCTCTCTTACCACATCTTGAGGTCCAAAAGAAGCAAAACAAGCACCTTGAACACATCCAATCAAGTTCTCCTGCATAACCATCTTGGGTCTTACGTTTTTATCACTTCTGCCGATGAGGAAACAGTCAACTGCTTTATTTGAAAACATACTTGATCACTTCTAGATTGGCTCATTTGTTTTGCAGAAGTAGCTTTAGTGGAAGCTATGGAGTTACCCAGTGTCAAGATCTTTGAGGAACCGTCTTTATCACCAGAAACATGTATGCTATCATCACAATCCATGCTTTCATAAATATCAATATCTTCAAACAGTCCCCATTCATCCTTACTACATTTTGGGACCATATTCTTAGATTCTGTAAGACAGGTCTCCTTCTTTCTCTTGAAAGGCCTGCAAATAAAATAGAAACTTGTGCATGTCTGTCAGAATTAAGCCTTCTAGAAGCACTCTGTATTTGAGTTTCCATGCTGTGTAATACATGCATCAACCAGATTTTATATAGTTTAGCAGTAAATGAAATTGGAACCGAAATCTTACAACTGTTCATATGTAAATATTAATATTCTCCGAAGTTCCCAAAACCCAAGCCCTGATACAATTGCTAAAGAACTTATTCGATTTTAGTTCAAACTGGGTCCATGTTGGAGACAGCGGGGCAGTCGTTACACCATTCGTGCAGGTCGCTACTTTCACACATTCAAACAGCAATGTTCACGGAGATAATGTGCGATCTGATAAGTGTGGTGATAAACATTATGCGATGTCGGCCCCATAAGGTAGGGAAGAGATATATGGCAATCAACAGAACTCCCATGGGGTTCCTAATAAACATGCTCGGGTCCAATAACAATCACAATTATCCCTCGATTTGGGAAACAGTTCACTCGCTACTCCAAGTAATTCTCCTGTCTCTGACAAGACCAAAGACCTCAAAGCATTTTACAGAAAAGGACAAGACACTATGTCAATCTTTTATGTAAGGTTTTTCACTGTTTTCAGCCAAGCATTAGCTATTATACTCGCTTGGAGAACCTTTCGTAACTATGGTCAGGCATGAATAATCGTTCTTAGAGGATAAATAAATTAAATCTTCAAACTTAAATGCTGAGGCCTCTAGATGGAAGCATTTTTATCAGGCGTCTTGAAGATGAAAGAACTTCTATCTCGTGAAACAAAAGATGGACATAGGACAAATCTTTGGATGGGTAGGTGGAATATATTTACCCCTCCTGCTAGCACCAATTAATGTACAACTCTGAAACGGGATCAGAAAGCTAGAGAATGCACAAAGGTTTTGATCATACAATTTTACGTCCTAATTTATCAAGGAAGAGAATCTATAATCGTAGGTGATTGCGTCTTTTATGAATAACCTTAACAGTGACCTACTATCAAGATTCGTGATATGGCTTTCTCCACACAGAATCAAGCTTGCAACAGTTACAGATCTACACAGAAGTGCAACAAAGAATCCTTGCAAGGATAAAGCTACAAATTTCATAGATTATGAAATTGTACAATTCCCACTCAATTTGATGAGAAGTTCCACCAAATTGTATTTAGACTAGAGGCCCTTAAATAAGCTTTCCACTAGCTTAGTTTAAGACTAACCAACTAGCTAGAAAATACAAAATGGTTCCCCAATAGTAGGGTGATATCAACATAGGGATAAAACAATAATCAAATCCCTAATAATTAGCTAACTAAACTTATTCTGATCTAACTTTGGATAATAGCTAAACTTCCTTGGAAGTGGTGTCAGCATTGGTGTATGAAGACTAAAGTTGAACAACACACTGGCGACAATGGTGTCAGAGCCGCACCTGTCAACAATCCATGGCCTACAATAGCATTTGTCAAGACTGTAGCAAGGTCATCGCTGCACAAAAGGAGGGACTGTAAACGCCTGTTGCCTCTTTTTGCCTCTGGGTGCCCAAATCCTATTTGTAATAAAATAAATTAATATTAAAATTGTATGTGATAAAAATTAAAAAGAGACGACAAATTGATATGTATCAAAGTTAAATAAAGTACATCAAAATGAAAATATACTGCGGGCCTTGAATCATAATGTGTGTTAAAAAAACCTGTTGGGTCATTGCTATCAATGCCCAAATAATCTTCATCTAAATTTATTTCATTTAAAACTGATTTTCCCGTTGTGCGGGCAAGCCACCGAAAGAGAGGTTCGGAAATTCAGAGGGAATCATCAATGTCCCACTAGGGGCCGGAATGGAATCATGCATTTACCAATGGTCTTTTTACTTGAACCTCTTGTGGGCATTTTGAATCGTAATGATGTTGTTGGTGGAGGACGTGGCGGTGGCATTGTTTGAATAGACGGCAAAGGAATGCAATGTACTATAAAGTCCAAGAACAAAATCATTACTAACTTATATAAAAACTATTAAAAAGTACACAAAAGCAACAAGTTATACCTTGTTGAGGGGCAACCTGTGGTTGTACCGGAGGTGGCCATGTCGGAGTTTGAATTGATTGTGTTGGAGTTGTGGGTGATAGGTATGGTGGAGTAGGGTGTTGCATTTTTTGCGGTTGAGCATCGACAAATGCACGTGATTGGACTGAGTGAGTGGGTGATGCTTGTTGAGAAGCATGCGGATAGTCCAAAGTCCCCGCAAAGCATCTACATGTCAAATCAATATGGTAAATGGTAAATACTAAATGGTAAGTGTAAAAAAACCTATATTGAATGTTAAGGGTATTACGTCTCGGTCGTTTAACTAATGCAAACGCTTGAGGGTTAGGTGATGAGTGAGCTTCCATTTCAGATTGGGAATCTCCCGATGCCTCAGCGTGTTGTTGGCCTCTTCCTCTTGATGTTGTTTTTTTCGTGGAAGGGCCTCCAAAAATCTTCTCTGCATATGGTAAAGATGCAAACAAAAGTACATAATGTTAGTAGACACAAGAAGATTTGTCACACA
The DNA here is from genome assembly GCA_018340775.1 of Taxus wallichiana var. yunnanensis. Lineage (NCBI taxonomy): Eukaryota > Viridiplantae > Streptophyta > Pinopsida > Cupressales > Taxaceae > Taxus > Taxus wallichiana. The sequence goes on from CM031240.1 coordinate 818,992,700, forward strand.
AGAAGATTTGTCACACAAGTGAAAAATCAAGACAATAACCTTACTAACATCGAAATATAAACTATTAACATGTTCTTCAATAGGAATTGACAATTGCTTCATTGTGTCACTCGTGCAAGTGGGAGTTGGTTCGCCTTTTAAATTATAATACACCTCGTAATAAAGACCAAGGAGATAGTGGAATGAATAACTAGTTTTTCAACAACTCCAAAGCATTTGTAATGTCAGCGTTTATCTTATTAGACAAAAATGTGCACCAATCAAATCTTCGCTTTCTTATTAACACAAGAATGTATGTAATAGCCCAATTTGGAATATCAGTTTGCCGAACCTGCAGAACAATTCTGGCTTGAAAAAAAAGAAATCATGACAGAAGAAAGTGGTGTGCAATTCCTTGTGTATCTACTCCTCATCTTGATTTGTTGACATGAGCTGCAAAAAGTCATTAGATGTTGAATTAACCACAATTTGAATTAATATCAAAATAAAAATCTTACAAATGAAAGCACGTTACATGTACAATCAACATGGAAACCAAAAAAGATTCGAGGTAAATCTTATCATCTTTAGTCATGGTTGCTTTGGTTGTTACTATGGGGGAATCTTTAAACAGAAGGCCTATCAATCGATGGATATCAGCTGGATCAACACTAAACTCTGAATGTACGACCATCATCCAAAGTAACAAAGAATTATTCGTCTTCTGTATTGAACGAGGAGAGGAGGTAGTTAAGAATGTCATGATCTATCTCGAACTGGGGCATGTTAACCAGCCCTACGAATTCACATGCTTGTACCCAATCCTTGTAATTTTCATTCATTTACAAAACATTATAAATGTGCGGGCACATCAAGCTCTTGTATTGAATCTTTCCCTTGGGTAGGACTTGGGGGTTCCTGTTTAGTTTGAGCTTCTGTTTGATCTTGAGCTTGAGCAGCCATGACAAGGTGAGGTAGAGATTCAAGGCCCGGAGGAAACAGAAGGCCTATCAATTGATGGATATCAACTGGATCAACACTAAACCTGAATGTACGACCATCATCCAAAGTAATGAAGAAATTGTTCCTCTCTCAGTATTGAACGAGGAGAGGAGGTAGTTAAGAATGTCATGATTGATCTCGAACTAGGGCATGTTAACCAGCCTTGCGAATTCACATGCTTGTACCCAATCCTTGTAATTTTCATTCATTTGCAAAATATTATAAACGTGCGGGCACATCAAGCTCTTGTATTGAATCTTGCCCTTGGGGGGACTTGGGGGTTGCCTGTTTAGTTTGAGCTTCTGTTTGATCTTGAGCTTGAGCAGCCATGACAAGGTGAGGTAGAGATTCAAGACCTGGAGGATGTTTTGTGTTTGGCTGTTGTGTTGACGCTTAGGAGCAAGAGTTACGAACGTCGAGACCGTAGCACTGGGAGAACAGAGAAAAAATTGCGATCCGGGAAGTGTGAATGTGAAAATGAGGGCCGGAGGGGTATTTATAGGGCAAATATTAGGGTTTCAAAGATGTGGACGCACAACAACAAGCCTTGTTGTCATGCGACAACAATTGTTGACGCACGCCAACAACCCTTTTCGTCATGTTGACACGCGACAAAAAACATTGTTGCCGACGTGCCGCCAACAAGCCTTGTTGTCGCATGTCGCAAGAATTGTTGACGCACGACAACAATTGTCGTGTGTGACACGCGACAACAAGGCTTGTTGACACACGTCTACAAGCGTTGTTGTCGCACATCAACGACCTCTCCGCTTTTGACGACTAGTTCAATTGTCGTAAGGCCAACTATGCGTCAACAAAACCTTCTTTTTTGCATCTACGTGAATAAAACATAGCCTATTAGGCAACACAACTTGCCTTGGCTCTCCCTAAAAATGTCGATTTAAAATTTCGTTCTAAAACCCAGAAAATTCGCCTTTCCAGCGAAAGTGGTTCTAGGTATATTCAGCGGGGATCTTCCACCTCCAATTTACCAAAGGCTTCTTAAAAAGAACCCTACATTAAAGCATCGCTATCTTTTGCATCAGTTGCTGAACTTAAATATGTGGAAATTCAACTGCAGAATTACCTAGCACAGATAAAAAAATAAAATCCAGGTCACATGATGTCCTCCCCTTTCCAAATGCCTGAACCAGAAGTTCTCTTGCAGCCTATCATTTGAACCTCTGTCATATTGGCCATAGGCAGAATGTATGATTCACAGTCTCACTTGGCAATAATCCCGATGTCATGCATCAAATGATTAAAAACAGTGCAAATCACCATTATTTGGCTACCGCAGATAATGCACCTTTTCCAGTGCACTAACTTAGATATGCCATTACTGACTTTTCATGGGAAAGTTTGGAAATATTATACGCACTGTCCTCTACTAAGAATTTCCATTTTCACAGATATTTCAGATGATTTTATCCAGAACTTAAACGTAATTATCTAAGGTGTTTATTCATGCTGAAGCTTATCTCAGGATCATAGCTGTGGTTTGTTGTCTTTGGTCTAAGTTCTTTTAATGCTAAGTTAAGTAAATCAAATCTGGAAATGATTCTAATTCAGATAAATTTCTGCATGTCAATCTACAGTCATTTATTATTGCTTACTTCAAGCTATATGAAGAAGTCTTACGCTGTTCCATGTAGGCCACTTCAGTCTGCAATTTTATATTAATTAAAAATTCAAATACAAAATTATCTATCTTAAAATATTTACAAATTCAATGATCTGATACTGCTCATATACCTCTCCATAGTTCCATCTTCAGTACAAACTGGCAGAAACCAAACATGCCCATCAAAAGTGACAGCAAGCAAATAAGGTTCATATGCATCATCAGTTATCATAGGTCCCTTTTCAATCCACCTATATCTAGATTTCTGTAAGTGAATAAAGATTGGATCTGAAGGAAAACGCCATATCACCTACAATGAAAATTAAGATAAATTAAGCTATAGATATAGCAAAACCAACAAAAACATTCCAAGAAGTTAGCATACAACTCAGAAATGTAAGTAATACGCAGGAGAGGCTATCAAGAAGAATGAAAATAGTTTAGCTAATTTCACCATTCTCAAGCCAAAGAATCAAAAGTGGTGTTACATTAAGCTGTCAGCAATTAAATTGTCATTACCAAATTTTGAGAAATGAAGACTAGCAAAATTCTTAGTACCGAGTTTTTCCACCACAGGAAAAAGTACAAATTAGACATTTAATCTTAGTTGCTAGAAATGATACATACCACCATCCTATTTATTTCCATTTCCAACATGAAACGGGACCAAAACTAGTTTCAGCACGAAACATGTTCAGGCTGCTAAATCGCGATTTCAATCATTTCCCAAGAAATAGACCGATATGGCTCAGAGATAGGAGATCATTTCCCAAGCCATTTCAGTAGCTTTGGGGTGATTTCAGTCTGCTTCTCAACCAGAAATAAAGCTCCTTTATGGTGTTTCTCTTTGTAAAAAAAAAAACAAAAAGTAAAATATAACAAAAATAAACAAAAAATAAGTGTTAAAATCCTTTAAAAGAGTGTTTTTGGCTCATTTTAGCAACTTCACCCATTTTCAAGAAATATCAATCGTGAAAGAACAACAATGGAGGGGAACCATCCCCACCAATAATGGTGTGTTCATCCTATAAACTTGTTGAACGACTTGAATGGACTTGCTTGTATTGGTGGCAACATTGCAACTGCTAAGAGACCCCAAAACTTCATTATTAACCATACAATGTCCCAAGTCATTTTTTGAAGATTAGCCCCGACAACCTAGAGATGCGGCCAACCCACTACTTCGCTTTCATCCGATGAGATTATGGAACTTGTAATTGATTCCAAGTTCACTCATTTTGGTATTGGGTGCAGCACCAAGATTATCTTCATGCCACCATCGTGGTCATCATACAAGCTTCATTTATTAGTTTAAGCCATGTTTGTGTGATATCTATCAAAGCCTCGATTAAATGAGGAAGAGGCTATAGGAGATTTAGATAAGTGGGTGCACCCTTATGATGTTGAGGCTTAAGATATTGTGTCGATAGGTAGCAATGTGAGGTAGAAGATGCTCCACACATCTATTTATGTCATATACATTGGCAAAAAAATAGCGTATGGTACATTAGACCAAAGGGAATATCTTCGGTATGTAAATTGTGTGTATGATCGTAACCATCCTAATGAATAAAACGCTTCGGAGCAATATGGGTCAGAACACCAATGTTAAAACCAATGTTACGCGGGGATGCGACCCATATCCTCAACTTGTCCCGGATGTTTGGGACATCCTTGGGACTTAGGGACCGAGACGAGATGTCCCCCCATGTCTCGACAAATGCAAAAAATGAAGGGGATGTCCCCTCGGATCAAGGGACGCACCGGGGCGTCCCGGATATTTTATGAATCAGAGACGCCATGATGTCCCGAGGACATCTTGGCATCCCTACGCCCAACACTTTTTTTTTTTTTTCTAATTTCTTTTTTTTAAGAATTTTTTTCTTTTACAATCATGTTGATTAATGAAGACTTGTTTTTCATTGTCCTATTGATATTGTTGATGTATCAATGTAACTCGGATTCTTGGTTCCAATTTCTATGTTAATGTCGATGCCTCAATATGAAACATTGAAATATGAACATTGAAGATTAAATTTAGCATTTTGGGCCTTGGCTTATGTGATGAATAATTGGATCAATGGTTTCAAGCTTCAAACTTCCAATTTGAAGTCTTAGTTTATTGAAGTATCCATGTTATATTTTTAATATATATAAATCTTCTTTATTTTTTTATTAGTCGTCCCTCGTCATCCCCAAAATTTGAAAAAATCGCTGTCCCGGAATCTTAGGTAACTATGGTTAAAACATTTAGCCATTTGTGTCTTCCCGAGGTAAGTCAAATTTTCAATATTGTTTCAATTTAAATTATTGTATATAATTCATAATTTATTACAATGTTTCAAGTTACTTTTTATATTTTATTTCACTCTAAGAAAAATTGGAGTGATTATGCTTTCGTTCATTTGGTGAAAACTGGTTGTCTTCACAATAAAAAGGTGGAGGATTTCGTATGTGTTTATTCAAGCCTCTATCTATTGTCTGACACAAAACCAATTACGAATTTGACCTTGATATGGGATTTTAAGGGCTTGATGGACATCTATCACATGAGATTTAGAGGGGGAGGTAGCAAGATTGGAGAGGGTGAACATAGCAGAGGGCCTCTTGACTGACCAACAATCATTGGGGCTAAAGGGGGTTAGTGAAGCAAAACTGCAAACAGATGATGTGCATGGGAGGCGATGGTCATGGCAAATAATTTGATGCTACATATAGAAGACAGGCTGATTCTACTTTTTTGTTCTACCCATATGGCTTAGTAGTTTTATAATATTTTCATCATCTGACTTCATGAATATGACATATTGTGTACATCATTTATATCATACATTTTGACCGTCGATGTGGATGATTGATTATATGCTATCTTGTTTTGGGCCTCTCTTTTTATGTGGCATTGATTGTCTACATATGACATTTTGAGGATAATAAAAGTAGCAAAACTTCAGAGGGACCGTGTACAAGAAGGGAATGGTAATGGAAAATAAGATGATGATGCATAGTAGAAGACACTGATTCTACTTTTTTGGTCATAGCCATATGGCTTATAGTTTTTATATGACTCGTAATCTGTCCTCAGGAATATGACACATTTTATAAATGCCCAGTATCATACATTTTGATCTCTGACATGGATGATTGATGACATGCTTGGATAATACATGAGAAACAGCTTGATTCAATTCACATTCCATTTATATCAATTGAAGCATGCTCCAATTCTTGTTGGTGAATTAGGAATGATTTATCAGTCTGAATTATAATCAGATAGGTATCGTAGCAATTTTTTTGTTCTTTATTTGTGTGAGTTGTCAGGCTTAATTAGTTTTGCAGATCTATGTCCTCAATTTGTTCCTTTGCAGCAAGACATATCCAAAAGGAGTTAAGGAAAACCATGGCTCATAAAGGCAGCATAGCTCAAGAGTACAAAGACTGCAAAGAGAGAGAATCTTTGAGTACAAAGCTAATGTTGCAAGCACCACCCAATCAATGGGGAGGCTTCACAAGATGGAGAAGTTTATGGAGGCACTCATTGTCAAGCTTGTGATTTCATTTGAGATACCCAACAAACATAATGAGGCAAGAAAAGAGCCCCCAAAAGACCAAAAATGAGCAGACCCGGGAAGTTCTGGCCCCCAACTCAACAACTATTTAAAGTTAAGGCAAAAGTGCAGATTTAGCCATATCAAGGAGAGCTGGATGTAGGCAAGCTTGAAAAGCCCAACTTGAGGTCCATTTCAGTTTGCAACATGTTACTAAAGAGCAGCAAATGTTTTTTGCACATTTGAAATTTTCCAGTCATGCACTTAGCTGGTGTGAAAAGTATTATCATTCTTTGGCTTTGAAAAAAATGCTACCAATAAGCAAAAGAATGAATTTAAAAAGTGAATAAAAACCACTTTTATCCAGCTTGTTATGAAGAGGAATGTGTAATTAAACAGATATAGTATAGGCAATGTCAACGACAAAGTGTGCAAGAATATACTACCAACTTGTGAAGGCAAACAATCCAAATGGGAGTGTGCCCACAGGACCATGATGTGCTGGTGAAGTACCTTGGAGGACATCGTAGCCATCTAAGGAGACAAATCTTGTTATCTGAGCCTAAAACCATTGAGGAGGCATATGCTCAATCACACCATATTGAGATGGACAAGAAAAAATGTCCATCTTACTCTTCATCTTCTTCAAATCAACAAGGAACTCCAAATCGAAAGGGTAAAGGTAATAGAAAAGGTAAGGTTAATGGCACTACACTCGCAAAAATAAAGATGTTAAAAACCATTGTGGGCATTATGTAGTACATCATGATGCTGAAGATAAATGTTGGAAGCTTCGTCCGAATTTTGCATCCCAAGAACCACATTAAGAGGCGGTCTATGACTACCTTGGTGGAACGGAAAGATAGAGAGCAGCTCCAATGTGGATGTGTGAGTCATGAATGAGTCTTAATCTGAAACAAAAATAGATTTTACATCAATATGAATTAATTAATTTGGATCATAGTGAAACAAATTTGAATTCATTGACAAATCATAAGCGTAAAACTTAGAACAAATTTCATTGATCTAAAGAGGGCACATGACACATTCATTATGTCATTTGTAGACAATGACACATAAGCACATAAAATCTCAGTATTTCAATATTTTATTGAAATACTGAGATCAATCCTTTTACACCAAAAAATACAATCATGATAAGCACCTAATTTCTATATCAAAACCGTGATCAAAACAGGAAAACCATAACCATGATCATCTTGACTTAAACTGTTAGGAGCATAAAACATGATTAATATCATATAAGCATCCTAACAGCATAAAGCATGATCAATTTCAACCAAACCAAAAACACCATTAAAACTTTTGAAAAGAAATAGCATCAAATAAATGTCCATTGTCGACTGAAAAACCAAGTTTGATCTGAAAGTAAACATGAGTAAACTGTATACCCTGATTAGCCTCGCATTCAACAAACTAATGAGTCAATTCAAGCTCAGCCTAAGTCAATGTACCATCTTCTTCAATCACAAATTTTTTCTTTCTCGACAAAGTTACAACAAAAGGAGTTGTTGCACAAGAAGTCATGCATACCCCGTCTCAAGAATTCCATTTACAGCAGTCCAATGATTTTGCGGTTTCACATGTCGATGTGTGGTGTCAAGATAAGTCTTCCCTTCTAACACAAACCTCTGAAACTACCTTTTGTGGTACCACTGTCCACACACGTTTTAAAGATTCCCAATACTGTGCTGCACTTCCATTTGTTTGTGCTGTGTTGTGGTTCGGCGCTAAGGCTTACAAGTTTCATGCCATTTAAGGAAGAGTGTATCCATGATGCAGAGGTTTCATGATGCCTATTGAACATTCTTCAACCTGCGCAAGACCTTCCACCATGAAACCACCATGTTTGCTCTGCGCCAACGGATATTGACTTGTGCCAACTTCTAAAGAGTTGTACAGATTTAGAATAACACTGCAGATCTTTCAAAGGCATTTTGCCAATGCCACACGCATATATGTACAATCACAAAAACTACACAAATGTACACGCACTAAATAACAAGGGAAACTGAATAACATAATGTAGCTACTTAAAACTATGCAAAAATGCCTTGCGCCAAGCAAGATTGTGCACTGCTACATGAAGCCCAGTTTCCTACTACATATTTTTGGTTGATGCAAGATTGCATGTGATCCCATATGCTCCTACATCATAAGTTTATTCACATCTCTCTTTTGAAGGGTAAGATCATTTCTGTGTATACAGAAGACGTGTGGAGGAAGACGTGTGGAGGAGCCCGTGGCCCTATGGTTGGCAAAAGAGCCACCTAATGATTTCTCTCTCTATTGACTTCATCACAAGCTTATTTATATAATGTAAACTCTAGTTGACTCACCATTGTACTCAATGTACCTTACTGTACTACATGAAGTACCTAGTTGTAATTATGAAATTTTAATTACCTTGTTGTACCATATGATGTGCCATGCACCATCTTCGTATCCACGTGTGGACAGATCCTTTGATTATGTATCATTTGGGCTACGTAATATTCTTATTTAGAGAAACAGAGGACATCAGTGTAGTTTCTTCTTATCTAGTGGTTTGTGAATAAAACTGAAATGCACTTCTATGTTTGTAAGTGATTGAAGTGTTGAAGGACGTTAAACTAATGCAATCATTTGAGAAAAAACTGGATAGTATGCTTATATGGACCTTATGATTTTAAAATAGGTTTCAGAAATTAAAACAACGTGATTGCTTTTATGGACTAGTACAGCCAATAGCTTAAGACAATACATTGTTATTGAGGCTCTTAGGGGATGTGGGTTGATGGGGGTGGCCTAGAAAAAACCCACTCAATACCCACCCTTGGATGGGACCATCTGTGAATCGCTCCTTTTCATTTCCTGTTCAAAACTATAAATGGGTTTTAAAAGATTCTAAGAAAATAAAGAAGATAAATTTGTTGTTTTGTGAAATAGTAAACTTCATTTGAATTGCTATCTTTCTTATCTAGGATATTCATGTTCCTAGTGAACTTTGTTGAGTTAAAATTACGTAAAACTTGGGGGTTCAGCATGAAGGTTGACCCCAGACTTTCTCAGAAACCTTCTAGCTAATGTACGACTTTTCGGGTTCTAGGAAGGGATTCTTACAAGAGAACTCTACCATCCAAGACAAACACCATGGCATTCTACCTTTTGACTATTGCATTTACAAGGTGTTTTGATTTTTCTTTGTCATTTGGCTACTCGTATACAAGCATAAATATACCTATTTGGCTCAATGTAAATTCATCTAAATTCCAAAGATGTAGAAGGCTTGTACATCTGAGTGTAGGAGAGAAGTAAGTTGTCTTGAGTGAATTTTTCAAGTAGGGCAAGTTTGTGAGAGCATTGCATAAGTGTATTTATAATCCAGCCATGTTCGTGGAGGATCCATGGGAGCAATTTGCCTGTAATTCTTATATATTTTAGTTAAGATATAAAGCAAAGCCCCAAGTAAATAGAATTTCCAACATTGGGTTTCTCAAGACTAATTACTTGTATTAATATCTTTGTCTAAATGCTTTCATAAATTTACTTTGCCCAATTTCATCTTAAGCAACTACTTCCATAATTCCAATGTTTTGATATATCGACAATATGTATAAGTTTGTTTTTAGCACAATACTTAAGGGCGACGGCTATTTCAATCTATATTCCATTTGAATTCGTTTATGCATAAAAAGATTTGTGTCGGTGAATCATTGTTGGAATATCCAAGTGTTATGTGGGGACGCGTGCACCCCCATCCCGGATGTCCCAAGGATTTGGGGATGGGGATGAGACATCCCCCACGTCCCAAACTTTGCAAAACAATAAGAAGACGCCCTGTGCTTTGAAACTTAGAGGACACCGTAAGGATGCCGTGACATCCCGAATGGTTGGGGACATCCCGGGACGCCCCAACGCCCCTATGGCCCAGCAATGTTTGACAATCAAAAACAAATCTTTTAAAAAGTTTAAAACTTGTTCTTATCTTTAACATATGAGTTATGACATAATAATATATGTAGTTGAACTCTTCTCATGTTGATTAATGAAGACTTGTTTTTCATTGTCATATTGATTATTTGATATTGTTGATGTATCTTTGTATCTCTATCCAGTATGAAGTATCTATGTATCTCGATTCTCGAGTTCAACCTCAATGTCAATGACTCAATATGAAACAACGAAATATGAATGTTGAATATTAAATAATAAAATATAACATTTTATTTTTAGCTTATGTGATGAATAATTGGATTAATGGTTTCAATCTTCAAACTTTCAGTTTTAAGTTTTAGTTTATTGAATTATTCATGTTATATTTGTAATATATATAAATTTTTATATTTTTATTAGTTGTCCCCTGCCGTCCGCCCACCCATACCCAAAATTTGAAAAGAAAATGCCATCCTAAAACCCTTTCCTAAGTCTTGTTGTCCCGGAGTCTTCGGTAACTATGGTAATATCTATCCTAATCACATATCACAATAGATAGAATCAATAGAACAACATTAAAAAGTAAATTCTTCATTTATAAATTTTATGCCGATCTTTCACTATATGATATAAAAAATGATGAAATTTATGTTGGTTTTAGATGTACACAAATATAATTATCTTGGCCAAAAACCTATCAAATTCTACTAATTTCTTTCTAAATCATCTCCAAATGGCTTTTATAAGCTTAACTCAGTTTATTAATTAATCCTAGTTGATGAGTTAAATCACCTCCAACTCACATGAGTTGCTTTAATCTCTAATTAATCTCTTCTAATCATACTTATCCCTTTCTAATTCTATTTTTTTATCCCACGGTCACTAGGATGCAATCTTCTCCAAAATTGGAAAGCTATATAAAGAACCTAGTACACCTTGTCCAAACTTACACCTTCATGTCTTTGCAAGACATTTACACTTGAAAGGAGCATTTTCATGTTATTTGGAAACCTTGATTCAAACCCCTTTTCTACTTGGTAAACAGTAATAAGAGAAGAAGTTAGAACTAAAATGGCAATTAAGCCATATTGGTGAGATCTATTCCTCTCCTTCAAGAATGCTTTGATCATGCTTGGTTACGTTCGGTTCACAAAGGAGATATCTATAATTTCAAGCACGTCCAACCAACTAAAAAGGTTTGCATTTCTCATTGGATTTAATATTTGATGCACATTAGTTTCAAAGCTTTCTTTTATGCTTCATCATGGTGTTTTGTTTAGATTAACTAAGTTATGAACTTACTAGGTGTTAGGTTCGTTTCATTAGCTTAGATAGCACACAAAGACCATCAAGGCCAGTGATGCGGCTAAGTCATTTATTGCTAACGTATGGGTTCATTTTGGTTTGCCTAATTCTATTGTGTCAAACAGAGACTCGTGATTCATTGGAAATCTTTTTGTCTGCTTTGTGGGAGAAGATGGATACGAAGTTGAAAAGGTCTACCGCTTTTCATCCACAGACAGATGGGCAAATGGAAGTGTTAAATCATACCTTAGTCCAACTCTTGAGGGGGTACAACAAGAAACATCCAAGGACTTGGGATGAGAACTTGGTATATATTCAGCATTCTTATAAAAGGGCAGTTCATGCTTCTACCAGTAAGACTCCTTTTGAAACATGTTCTGGTTATTTGCCTAAGAGTGCTTTTGATGTTGTTTTGAGATTACCATGCAGAGGCAACAGAAAAGTGGAATTGGAAGTCCACAAAGTGAGAAATTCATTGAGAAAATTCAGCAAATACACCTCCAGTGCAGGGAGAGGTTGTGAGTCAAATTTAAGTACAAAGCGCGACATGATCAACACAGATCGAGCATTCTTTCCTCAGTGCGAGACAAGGTATGGTTGTAATTGAGCAAAGAAAGGCTACATGGAAAAGCTAAGAAACTCAAACCTCTTCAATATGGCCCATTTGAGATTCTGGAACAAGTGGGTAAGAATGCACTTCACTTGCATTTGCCTCCTTATATGAGGATCTACTCATTGTGAATGTTGAAAATTGCGTCTTTTTGAGCCCTCCATGTTGGATGAAGAAGAAGAGGGAGTGTTACCACCATCTATGAGGATCTTGCTCCGACAATCAGCTAGAATATGGGAGGAAGATATGGTTTTCAGACAAAAGAGACAGGAAAGAGAGAACGAACAGTAGAGGAGTGCAAGACAAGTGGTTGATCGGTTTTGCATCTGGTTGAAAGGACAGATGCCTACCAAGGCCAAGTGGTATTCCGAGAAGATGTGGGGAAGAAATTTCTCCTCATCAATCCTCAAGCTTTTAGTGACTTAAAATCCTCAAATTGGGCAGGTGTATGATCCAAAACGAATCAAAATACCCAATTCTATGTATTCTCCATATTTGATACTTCCAATGCAGATTCTTAGCATATTCTTTATTCAGGAGATGGTCTAGTCCAAGAGTTGTTTTAAAACCGGTCAAACCGAACGTAACCAATCGGTTTGACCGGTTTAACAATTTTAAACTTGAACCGCCATGCAAACCGGATCGGTTGACTAGCTTTGGGCTCTCCGGTTCCGTCCTAAACCGGCCGGTCCATTCCTGTTTTGCCGTATACGGCGGCCAGCATAAAAAACATTTTTTTAATTGTTTTCTTTTATTTTTTATTGCCTTTAAACCCTAATTTGGTGTTATAAATACACCCCCCCTCTATCACTTCACACCTCTCATTGAGCATTTGTGAGCATAAGATTGAAGAGTTTATTTTTTGTAGTGAGCTTGGAAGTTGGAGGCTTGGAGCTTGTTTGGCATTGCTTGTGGGCTCTTTGTGGTGATATTGGCATCCATTTGTGAGCACCTCACCTCTATTTGTGAGCACCTCTCTTATTTGCAAGGATTTGGAGGATTGGGGCAGCCTTGAATAGTGTTCATTTGGAGTTGTTTAGCATCAAGTGTGAGCTCTTTGTGGTGGCATTTACATCTACATTTGGAGTGTGGGCTCTTTGTGGTGCCATATACAAGTTTGGAGCATTTCCTCACCTCATTTGTGTGCACATCAAAGGTATGTTACATTTTAAACTTGCCCCTTATTTGTAAATTTTATTAAAAAGAAATAGGAAATTTATTTATTTTTTATTTGCATTTTCAAATTTGTTTGCATTCATTTGCAATGGCCCCCAAATCAAAAGACCCTACATGGGCCCCATGCGACACGAATTGATGATCAAGTTTTTGTAAATATTGTAAGAAACACAGCAGGGGGGGAGGGATTCATAGGTTGAAACAACACTTGGCTAGTCAAAGAGGCCAAGTTACCCCATGTGAGGCACCTGATATTGATGACATTAGGTTGGAAATGAAAAACATGCTTGAAAAACATAGAGAAGAGAAGGCTAGGCAAAAAGAGATGGAAGTTGAAATAGGAGGAGGGAACGTGCCTCGAGTGTCAAGGATCTTGCTCTGACCCTTCTGTGACTGTTAGAGACCCCTTTCGGTATATGCCTCCCCCATCCACTCATAGTCAAGAAAACCGGCCTCAAAAAAGAAAGAACATTCAAAGCTTTTTTCCATCTTCCACACCTGCCACTACTAGTGCCTCCATGCCAACACAAAATCAGCCTACCTTGGATAACCATTGGAAGAAGCAATACAAAGAAGCAGCTTTTGAGTACATTGCTAGATGGTGGTATGATGCAAATATCCCTTTCAATGCTGCCCGCTCACCTTATTACCAGCCAATGTTTGATTCCATTGTTGTTGCTGGTAAGGGCTTCAAAGGCCCTGGGAAAGTATGCATGACTTGAGAGGATCACTTTTAAGAAAGAAGTGCATCCATAGATGAATATTTGAAAGGTCAGAAAAGCTTCATGGGCCAAAACAGGATGCACTATCATGTCAGATGGGTGGAGTGATGGCAAGAACCGCACAATAATAAATTTTCTTGCCTCTTGTCCACAAGGTACAATGTTTTTGAAATCAGTAGATGCATCTGATAGGGTGAAAGATGCAAATTTATTGTTTGAGCTTTTGGATGAGATTGTTTTAGAGGTGGGGGTGGAAAATGTTGTACAAATCATAACAGATAATGCATCTAACTATGTTCTTGTTGGTAAGATGTTAGAGGCTAAACACAAAACAATATTTTGGACTCCATGTGTTGCACATTGCATAGACCTCATGCTTGAGGATATAGGGAAAAAGATTGGATCAAGAACACTGTAGAGCATGGCAAGAGCATCACCAAATACATCTATAATCACTCATGGGTATTGAACCTAATGAGGAAGAACACTGAGGGCAGAGAACTTGTTAGGCCAGCCATCACGAGATTTGCAACAAACTTTCTCACGTTGCAATCTCTTATTTCCCAAATAGAACTTGAAAAGGATGTTTTCAAGTGATGAATGGAATGCATCAAAGTGGAGCCGGAAACAGGATGGGAAAGACACAAAGAAGAAACTTTTTGATAATTTATTTTGGAAAAAAACAGCAGAGATTGTGAAAGTTGTTGAGCCTCTTGTTAAGGTGTTGCGGTTGGTGGATGGGGAAAAATTAGCCATGGGCTATATTTATGAGGCTATGGATCGTGTGAAAAGGAGCTAGATAAGGGCAGCATACAAAGACAGGGTAACTAAGTATGGGCCTATATGGGAGATCATAGATAATAGATGGAACAATCAACTCCATCGACCTATACATGCAGCTGGGTATTTCTTGAACCCGAAATATCATTACAAAGCTCAGCTTGGAGAAGATCAAACAGAGAAGTAAAAGATGGTTTTCAGACGAATGCCAGAGCGCATGGTCCCTGATGAGATGCAACAACTTGAGGTTCACCGACAGATCAGCTTCTTCAGCAGAGCCACAGGTACCTTTGGGAAAAACCTTGCAAAGATTGCAAGGGATGTGGACCAACCAGGTAAGAAATTCTAAGCTTTTTAAAGTTCATTTGATTAAAACTTTTAATGAATAATCATAAATTTTTAGCATAAGACAATATTTTTCTAATTTGTTGAATTACGCTTTAACCTTTAAGTTATAAGTTTATGTTTTACTTTTAATTTTTAATTGTGTTTTTAACTTTTTATCGTCATTGTCTACTAATTAAACATTTACACTTTTTATCGCAGCACATTGGTGGGATTCGTTTTGGAAGTCAGTGTCCTCAATTGCAAAAGTTTGCAATTAGGATCCTGAGCCAAACTTGCAACACTTCGGGGTGCGAGCGCAACTGGTCTGTCTTTGAGCGGATTCACACGAAGAAGAGAAACCGTTTAAAAACAACAACGGTTGGATGATCTTGTCTTCGTGCAAGACAACCTTCGGTTAAGCGCGCAACGGTTGTTGAACCGAATACGATATTGATCCCATTGTCTTGGATGATATAGATCCAACCTCAGAATGGGTAGAGGAGAGTCAGCCAACAGTGTTTGATCCCGATGACTTGGGGTGGATGGGTTTGGATCAAGAATCTGATGAGCCATTAAGAAGCACCGCCGCCATCGTCACGAGACACAGCAGGCACTAGTCACACTTGTGCTACTCCCCGACCCGTGCAGCTCGATTGTTGTGCAGATGTACCCGAGGATTTGGATGAGTCCGAGTCAGAGCCAGAGGTCGGTGATGATATTGATGAGGATGACCTTGAGGATCCCATTTCCAGCAGCAGTGCAGAGTTTGATGGTTGATCATTGATGTCATCTAGTTTATTCTAGAGTTTTGTAACTTGTAGTATTTGTAATGTATCAATGATCATATCATGTTGCTTTTTTGGAGTCTTGAACTATGGAGACCATTTAGAGCCTCATTGTTTATGTATTTTGTTTCGGAATCTCATCTATGATATATGTATTGTGTATTGGACTTGGAGCCATTTTGCTATAAACACCTTTCTTGCATAAATATAAGAGAAAACTTGCATATTCTATGTGTAATTGTTGAATTATGGTTTTTAACCTTTCAAATATATTATTTTCATTAAAAATATAAAATTTTATGTATTTTTAGTATTCATTAAGTTTGAAGTCCGGTCCGGTCGGACACTCGGCGGTTTCAAGTCCGGTTTGATTTTTAAAACATTGGTCTAGTCAAGGCCGAGGCGATCCGAACACCTTTGAATGATATATGGGGCCATCGTTATTCTATTTCGGAGTTTTCTAGGTGACGCGTTATGTGAGCTTTGCATATGCAGCAACCGCGCTGCAATGTGTAGGATTGTTGGAATTTTTACCGGCGATTTTTGACACCAAAACATGGGAATCTCAACAATCGCAAATACGGTTTGGTTCATCTTTCCATTCATTAAAAATATATAATGCATTTGATCATTAGTGTTTTGGGTGAACAAGTGTGAGCATTAAGAGAGGAAATTAAGAATGTTCTTGTTTTGTTCATGAGAAGAGTTGAGTTCTTGTTGAGAGACCAAACATGAGTTATACTCAGAGTTGAATCTTTCTTAAAAGGTCATCTTTCCATGTCCTTAAGGCAAAGACTATAAATATGCATGCATTTGATCTTGCAAGTGTTTTTGAATTTTGAGCAAAGAGAGGAGAATGTTCTTGTTTTGTTCATGAGAAGAGTTGAGTTCTTGTTGAGAAGAAGGAAGTTATACAAGAAAGAGTTAGAATCTTTCAACATCTGTATGACAAAACTTGTATTATTTGGAGATTTGCATAGTGAAGGGAAGCAATGCTTACCCAAACCGGAGTTTTTCCCCAGACTCGGGTTCTCCAAGATAAACTCTGTGTCTCCTTATCTTTGCAATTTTCTACAAAAGATTGTGTGGATGTTTCTTTCATAAACATGTTGGTTTTGATGAACTTAGTTAGATTCTTCATTCAATACCTATGTTCCACAGGGACGCATCCCCTACGTTTTTCAACTTGTCCCCGTACAGGGGACGTTTCGGAACCTCGAGGATGGGTAGGAAACGTCCCCTTCCCATCCCCAAACTCTTCGAAAAATCCGAAACGTCCCGGGGACGTCAAAAATGAACGAGGGCGGCGAGGGCGGATGGCGTCCCGTGTATGGTCAAGGGACTTCTAGAAGTCCTTCGACCGTACCTTGGACGCCCACCCGCCCTCCGCGCATTTTAGCCTAAAAAACGTTTTTTTTTAAAACAGACTTTTAAATAAAAGTAAAGCAATGTGGGGGCCCACAAGGACCCCCACTTGCATTTCTAAGTGCCCTAAACCTAAAACAAAACAAAAAAACTCATTTGACTCATTTTTAATTTTGTGAAGGAGAAGACAAAGAAAGAAAAGAGCATAGAGAAGAATAGAGAGCAGCAGTGAGAAGAAGGCAAGAGAGCAATATTCTACTCCATTAGAGGTATGTTTATCATCCTTTGTTCATTTTACAAATTTGCACAAACTATTTCTTCATTGTTTCATTTTTATTTTTATTTTTATCATAGTTTCAAGCTTCACAAACTTAGCAGTTTTTTTTTTTTTCACTTGCAGTTGCAGGGTTGTTGCATTTCCAATACAAAACAATTAGCAACAGTGAGAGTAGTGAGGGTGAAGAGATTCAAATGGCAATGCAACATAGAGGTAGAGCCAGAACTAGGGTTTCTTCAGGGAGTGAGAGTGTTGCACCAACAATGGGTTCAAATAATCCGTTTGATTGCCCTTCACAACTCCTCAAAATCTATGCAAAGGGGCCATTCAATGCTAAAAAGCCTCTTTCACAATTTGTAACAGCCATTGACAAAGAAAAAAAAGAATTCAAGGGGGAGTAGAGTGTGGTTATGCCATATGTGCAACAAAGAATTTAGGGGCAGCTACACGCGGGTTTATTCACATCTTTTGGGCATAACTGGACAAGGGGTAAAAGGTTGTGAAAGAATATCATTAGCGGAGAAGACCGAGGTGACTAGGTTGCACATGGAGGGTGAGACAATGAAAAAAGGGATGTCATTGGAGACTACACAAGTGCCTACCCAATGTGTGGATGTTGAAAGTCAAAGAGGAGGGGATTATGCCAAGGGAAAGAGAAAGACTTCTACTGTTACAGGTATGTTTAATGTGCAATCAAGGGAAGTAGTTGACTCTTCTATTGCCAAATTCTTCTTTGCCAATGCTATACCATTTCATGTGTCACGCTCCCCTTTCTTCAAACAAATGTTCAAAGATGTAATTGTTGTTGGTTCCTCATATGTCCCTCCTGGAGAACACAAACTACGAACTAGCCTCCTTGATAAAGAATATTCTAAGGTGAGTGTGGTGGAGGAGATGAGGCAAACTTGGATATGGGTGGGTTACTCTATCATCATGGATGGGTGGACCGATATTAAACATCGGCCACTCATCAATATCATTGTCACATGTCCTGTTGGCTCTTATTTTCTTAGAGCTATTGATTGTACAAGGAAGAGGAAGGATGCAACCTTTCAATTTCAAATTTTGAAGGATGTTATAGAGGAGATTGGGCCCTCTAATGTTGTACAAGTAGTGACTGATTCAGCCTGCGTATGTAAGTTAGCTGGCATGATGGTTGAGGGTGCTTACAAGCACATTTTCTGGACTCCATGTTGTGTTCATGCGTTGAACAATGCATTGAAAGACATTGGAAAGATAGATTGGGTGAAGGCAGTGGTGGCAGAGGCTAGACACATACAGATGTTCATTTGCAACCATCACACCTCACTTGCTCTATTCAGGTCTTTTTCGAGGAAGGAATTCCTCAAGCCCGTGGACACTAGATATGCGAGCTATTTCATTTTGTTAGAGAGGATGCTTGAGGTGCAGGAGGCTTTGCAATTAATGATGGTTAATCAGGAGTGGGGTAGATGGCCAGAGGCAAACACTTCTGAAGGAAAAGGTGTGAAACAAAAGATCCTCGACGATGATTGGTGGACCACAGTCAGGTAAGCTATTGCTGATTTTATATATGTAAGTTTAGTTTTTAATTTTTAAATATTTTTATCCATGTTTATAACTTGTAAATTAGTTTAGTTTTTCATTCTTGAATCTTAATGTTTTCTAATTTTTTTGTAAATTGTTTGCAGATATGTTTGCTCCTTCATCTCACCTGTAGTGGGGGTCATAAGATATGTTGATACAGACTCTCCTAGTCTTGGAGAGATTTATGAGACATTTGATAGCATGCTTGGACAGATGAAGCAAGCCATTCATAGCAAGGATCCTACTTTGGGATTTTATGAGGAGCATATTAGGCCCATTGTGACACGGCGGTGGAACACAATGAACACCCCGCTTCATATGGCAGCCTATGCTCTAAATCCCAAATGGTATGCAAAGCACGACCTGGGAGAGTGCCTCCATCTGATGATGAAGAGGTGAAAGAAGGGCTCATGAAGGCCTTTCGAAAGATGTACACTGATGAGGAGTCCACTTTATTGCGGACCCAATGGCTATCCTTTGTCAATCTCCGTGGACCAACATTTAGCAAGCCAGAGGCGAGGACAGATAGAGCTACATTAGCTCAAGTAGACCCTATTGGATGGTGGACATGGCATGGCAAGGATGCACCAGACTTGAGGATTCTTGCCACTCGCCTCCTTTCACAGGTTGCTAGTTCCTCTGCTGCAAAGAGGAATTGGTCCACATATGGCCTCATCCACACAGTTAAGAGGAACCATCTTACCTCTCAACGAGCAGAGAAGTTAGTAGCCATGCATAGTGCCTTGAGACTTCAGGATCGACAGACTCCTGAGTATCGTCAGACTCCAACCACACGTTGGGATGTTGATCCCGAAGATGCTTCACAGATTGATGAGGAGGATGCACATGTGGGATTGGTTGGGGTTCCATTGGATGAGGCAGCCCCTCATAGTTCCAGTGACTCAGACTCAGAGTCTGATTTTGATGCCACTTTAGCGGAGTTTGATTAGGGGCAGCTATATATTTTCATTTTGATTTTCTATGTTTCACTGTTTCAGACATTTTGTTGCCCTTGGGCATTTCATTGTAATTGAAACTTGAATCTTATGTGCAATCTCAATTCAGCTCCAGTTTTATGTATTAAAGTTTTATGATGTGTGTGATGAATGCTTTATTAAGTTTATCAATATGTTACAGTTATACTTATCATTATTCATATGAATATTTGAAATTTCAAATTTCCAATATTTTTAAGGTTAAATCTTATGTGAAATCTCAATTCAACTCTAATTTTATTTATTAAGGTTCTATAATGTGTGTGATGAATGCTTTAGCAATGTTATCATATGAATATTTGAAATTTCCTATATTTTTAAAATTTTCCCTTATTTTTTAATAGTTGTCCCCTGTCGTCCCCTAAAAAAGGCCTAAAAAAATCCGTCCCGGAAACGCGTCCCCATCCCCTGCCGTCCCCATCCCAAAAACTTGGTGGAACATAGTTCAATACCACTTAGACAGGATCTGTTCATTGTTTTAAAAGGCAGTTTACAGATCATAAGGGCATGACATGATTCAAATTTCCCTCACTACGATAAGGCAGGTGATTTAAAACTCTAGCAGCTGTATGGTGAGATTGTGGTATAATTTACAAATATTTCAAGCTTACCCCAGATAGTATTAGAATCTGCCTATAACATTGCCCAAGCTTTAAAAAAGAAAATGAAAAAGACGTATTATTCTTCAATGTTACAACATATGATCTACTGAGAAAAACCTAATAATCATTTATTATAGAAACAAAAAATATCAAACTGAAATACAAATACCAGTACCTACAATTTCAGCTCTTCCAACAAGTGATCATTTAAAAAATAAAAATAAATTAAAACAAAGAGAAACTATCCATCCGAAAATTTCAATACCGATATATCAACACCCACTAATTCAGCCCTTCCGACTGCTGGGTTTTGAAAAAAAAGTATTGAAAACAACGACAACAGAAAGATAAACCGTCCATTTGAAAAATTTCCATAACCACATATTAATATTCACAGTTTCAGCTCTTCCCAACCATTGGGCATTGCAAAAGAAATTTGAAAACGAAGAAACCCATCCGTCTGAAATTTTCCATACCCACATAATAAAACCCACGATTTCAGCTTTTCCCAAATGCTGAGCATCGGAAAGAAAAGATATTGAGAAAAAAAAACTATCCATCTGAAAATTACCAGACCCACGATATTATCTCTACCCAATTTCTGGGAATTTTAAAGTAATTCAAAAAACATTAAAAAAGAAATCAATCTGTAATTTTTCATTACCCACGTGTTTACACTTACAATTTCAGCTATCCCAACTATTGGATATTAAAAACTAAAAAAATAACCATTTGAATTTTATACCTACATATTAATGGTCTGAGAAGAAGAGAATTTTACAGACCTTGAGTTCAGAATCACAGTAAATGTGCACTAGTCCAGAGGAAGCTCTGCATGCAACCCATAGGAGAGGGGTATCCCCAAGTGCAGTGCCCGTTATTAGAGGTTTCCCTGCTATTCTCAGTGTGGCCCATTCAACATGTCTGTACTTCTTTCTCCATAGCCGAACTGAGAAGGAAGCTAATGGAGGGAATTCTATTATTGGGGCACTAAGGTCGCAGTATGGTATTTGTTTTGAAATGGCTGTTTGGGGTGTAATTCAAATTTGTAGTATAATGGATTCGTTTAGCTAGAATGACATCAAAAAGAAAGGGCTCATAAGTAAGGGCCAGGCTGAATTGCAGGGGTAAGAGGAGTGACGAGGATGGGTTTAGAGGGAGGAGAAGTCTAGTGGGTGGGAAATGTTGGGGGAACCTAGACGATATTCTTCTTTCTTATGACTTAGCACATATGAACGATATGTCTTATTTTGTTAATTGTTTGAAGAAGAAAGGGTGCGATATAAGTTGCAATTTGCAATGTGAGTCCTTATGATATGTGAGTAGTTAGAACAAATGTCAATTTAACGGGAATTCACTTGTGCATGTCTCATGACGCTTTATAGATAGGGATATGTGGAATGGACTCAAGTATACCATGTCAAGTCAATTTAGTGGTTGAATTTGATAACGAGAAGACATGGTCGATCGGGAGGTTTTGCACCATTTTAAAAACCATTATCATACACCATTCTCCATGTTTGCCCAAGCAACCATAGATATCACCACAAGAGTTTTCCTTGTGGATTTGTAGTTGGCATTGCCTCCTCAACATTCCAAATTATTAACACTCATTAAAATCGAAGCACTTTCATGTGTATTTGTATTAGGCAAGGTTTTCATGACCACCGTTATTTCATCAACTTCATTAATGCCATTAATATTATCATAAAGGTTTGAATGTGCAATCTAGCACTTCCCTTATAGTGATTACCTTGTCGGCCTAGTTGACAAATAAAGGATAATGTTGATTATTCTTTGGACCGACATCCATTGGTTTACTATGTGGAGAGTCGAGTTAGTTGGTCACATCAAAGAATCTCCCTCGCCACCACTTGTAGATGAGGAAACTTACAAATGTTTGAATTTTAAACTCTCTATATGTCGATACAAAAACTATATGTTTGAGGTTCCTATTGTTGTCAAATTTTATCCACATTTACGATTGGGGTTCCTTTGTAGCAATTCAAGTAACAATTAGGGTTTCCCTCATCAATGGTCCTATCAAACTCAATGGCTTCAATAATTATTAATAAAATATAAGTTGCATACATCATAACATAGGGGATATTAATTCGACATTAAATCGCATATTATTCATCGTTGGCTTATTCATGACATTAAAAATCACATGAAAGTGACTTTAGTTGTAATTAAAAATTTATGGCGGACACAAAAATATTAAAATTTGTCATAACTACATTGTCGTTTGGGCCCCTATGGTTAGTACTCCATAACCATTGTTAGCAACGGTGGCTTAAATTTTGAGGCGGGTGACCTCGCATGAGAGATTTCTTTCAAATGCCCACGTGTAATACTATATAAATGTTTTGTTAGGAAATGCATGGTTAGTACTCATTTGTGAATAATAGTTGTGAATGTAATTATTGTTATTATGGTGAACGCATAAAGTTAGTAAAGTAGTAGGCTAGTATATTGTTATTAGTTGTTATATAAAACAACAATAATTATTATGAATTTGTTGAGTGAGTTACAAACAACTCACATAGGTTAGTGAGTGGTTATAGCCACCTCCTAAATTATAGGGGTTATTTCCTATATATATGGATGTTTATATAATGGAGCTTAGAGGAGAATATTGAATATCATTCCTAATTATTTTTGTTTATACTTTGCAGACTCTCTTATCCATTCCCTTCATCCGGTATTAGAGCAATGTAAGATCTTTGTGATTAGTTTCGGTTGTGTGTTTGTCTACGAAGCCATAGACTATCTTGCAGAATGTCAAAAATAGAGATCTATGCATTCACAATTTGCATTAAATACTTGGTTTAGTTTGCATCATTGGCTCGGATCTATATTGGCATTTTAATCAACATCTCTTACAGCATAATATATCTTTGATTTGTTGTGTTGTTCCAAAGATCGAGTCATTTTCATTTGTTGTATCGGTATGTAATGTTTGGTTATTACTTGGTTAATGGTTGTTTTTGTTACAAAGATTCAATTTGTTATTATTGGAAGCTTATAAGTTCTAAAGTAGATATGCACGAGATAGTTAACAACGGATGGCTTACATTTTGAGGCGGAAGTGACCTCGCGGGAGATTTGTTTCAAAAACCCATGTGTTTGTATAAATGTTTTGTTAGGAAATGCATGGTCAGTGATCATGTGTGAATAATAATTGAGAATGTAATTATTATTATTATGGTGACTGTAAAGTTAGTAAAGTAGTAGGCTAGTATATTGTTATTAGTTTTTATATAAAACAACAATAACATTTGTGAATTTTTTTGAGTGAGTTACAAATAACTCACATAGGTTAGTGAGTGGTTATAGCCATCTCCTAAATTATAGGGGGTTATTTCTATATATGTGGATGTTTGTATAATGGATTTTAGAGGAGAATATTGAATATCATCCCTAATTATTTTTGTTTACACTCTGCAACTCTATGATCCATTCCCTTCATCTAGTATCGAGCAATGTAAGATCTTTGTGATTAGAGTCAGTTGTGTGTTTATCTCGTAGAAGTCATAGACTGCCTTATAGCTATCAAAAATAGAGATCTATGCATTCATAATTTGCATTAAATACTTGGTTCGAGTTTGCATTGTCGACTTGGATCTATATTGGCATTTTAATCAACATCTCTGACAACATGATATATCTTTGATTTTTGTGTTGTTCAAAGATCAAGTCATTTTCATAAATGTTGTATTGGTATGTAATGTTGGTTATTACTTGGTTAACTATTGTTTTCGTTACAAAGATTCAATTTGTTATTATTGGAAGCTTCCTTAAGTTCTAAAGTAGACATGCGCATATATTTTTGGGGGACGTGTTGTATGTATCTATTTCTTGATGTGTATTTGCATGTGTTTGATCTTCATAACAAATATACTTGAGATTGAGAACAACTCATCCTATCCCCTCTCGATGCAGATCAATATTTGCAGTGTGGTTGTTTGTAGTCAAAGAGAACATGTGATGTCTTCATATTTGTCTTCTTGAGATCTGCATTAATCCAATATTCTTTTGAAATGCAAGTTGTCACGATCAAAGTGAACAACATTGGTTTAGTATTACTTGTGTGGACTTAGAAAGCGTAATTAATTTCTTTACATTGTTGTGCATCGTAGCAACATGCATTACACTCTCGACTAATCTTTAACACTATAAAGAGAAGGAATCTCCTTGCCGTGTGCATCTTATTTAGCATCTTTTGAGGATATTTTCCTATGTTATTCACTGCAAAGTGTGATATTAATGAGGGTTGATGATAGTATTTAGCACATCATGATGTGTTTGTAGGTAAACCACTTGAAAACCTTCATTTTTTGTTTGTGGTAAACCACTTGCAAAACCACCGCTCTTGGTTGTTGGTAAACCATTTGCAAAACCATCATCTTTTGGTTTGTGGTACTCCACTTGTAAAACCACCATTCTCGGTTTGTGGTCAATCATTTGCAAAACCATTCGTCGGGTTTGTGATTATCCTATGAAAATCACTATATCATGAACAGGTGCAAGTACAAAGGAAAATTTTCCCCATGCTCGCACTAAAGGGGGAATGTTAGGAAATGCATGGCTAGTGCTCATGTGTGAATAATAATTACGAGTGTGATTATTATTATGGTGAAGGTAAAGTTAGTAAATTAGTACGTTAGTATATTGTTATTAGTTGTTATATAAAACAACAATAACAATTATGAATTTGTTGAATGAGTTACAAACAACTCGCGTACATTAGTGAGTGGTTATATACACCTCCTAAATTATAAGGGGGATATTTCCTATATATATATGGATGTTTGTATAATGGATTTTAGAGGAGAATATTGAATATCATTCCTAATTATTTTTGTTTATACTTTGCATGACTCTCTAATCCATTCCCTTCATATTTCCTTTATCTATAACAAAAACATTGTGTAAAACACGGGTGCTCAATTGAAAGGAAAGGTGAAAAAATTAACATATATATTTTTGTTTTAGGTGTTGTTATTTGTGAATTGTCATGATGTTGAGCTTTAGGACTGAAAGCAAGCAGTGGTGAATTATTTAGTTTTAAAAATAGGGATATATTGTAGAACGAGACATATTATGTGTTTTAATAATATAAGCATTGAAATGATACAACCAACAAACTCTTACATTACTACATGTTTTAATAACATGAGCATTGAAAACATGGCATATCAAAAAAAAAAATTGACATGTATTGTAAGGGTCACAAAGAATTCAAAACATTAAATATTATTAATATAATATAGGTTACACGCAACAAAATGTAGGGGCATTAACTCTACATTAAATTACATAATATATGTTGTTATAACATTCATGGTGTTGGCACTCGTGAGAAAGTGATTTCAATTGCAATCAAAATTTACTGGTAGTCACGAAAATAACGAAACTTATGACAACTATAACATCACCTGGCCCATGCGATTAACTCTCGTAGCCACGTTATTTGGCGGTGACTTGAATTTCGAGGCAAGAGAGGTCTTGGGATATTTGTTTCAAATGCCACTTTTCCCATATAAATATTTCCTTTGTCAAAGCAAGAATGCCATGCAAAACACAAAAGTGCTCAATTGAAAGGGGAGGCAAAAAAATTAGTAGAGATATTTTGTTTTAGGTGTTATTATTTGTGATTTGTTATGGTGTTGAGCTTCGAGATGACAAGTGATGATGAATTTTTAGTTTTAAGAACTAGGATATGATATAGAATGCGTATTTGAGCATTTATGAGCTAATGAATGACAAAATAGAATTTGAAAAAATGAATAGAGTAAACAAGTTAAAGAAATGAACACACTAATTAGTTTATAATTTATTCATAATTATTTGATATGTGGAGTATATTTGGTTGATGGAAGTAAGATCTTCATGGTGCAAATGGCCTACATGCATAATGAGACAAAGGTGGTAATTGGTGGTGATGAATCCAAAAGTAAAATATTAAAAGAAAACTTGGCCAAATTAGAGAAGAGCATGAGTGTAAATACATTTTTCAAAACACTCTCTCTAAGCCGCTTTTTTCTCTTTGCATACTTACATTAATGTACTCCAATTTCCTCTAATTCAATAATAATATTTAGAGAGAAAGAGACATAAATGGAGATTAATGGAGCTTGGTTCATGATGGTATTGGTGTTGTCTCAAAGTTTTACTCGATGACAACCAAGGCGATTGATCATGATACCCACTCGATTGTGTTCTCTAAGAATGCTAATTTTGTTGGAAATTCGTTCATATTCCAAGGATTTTGATAGGTTGGGAACAACATTTTAACAAGGTAGACAACAAGTAAAAAGTGGAAAAGTTTTCGAGGGAAATGTTTTCGGCTCGATGGGACTACCATGTCAATGGTGGCATTGTAATTCCAAGTAAACAAAGTAAAGCGCCCTCACCCTCATCCGCGTGGATGTGTAAAATGCATCAATGACCAAATGCATCATTGTCATCCACGCCTCTAACACTTGTTAGATTTATCCACCTTCACGCTAGCTAAACAAGGCCACATGGATAGTTATGATGCACATTGTTTGATGACTAAACAATGTACAATCGTATGATATTTGTTCTTTGTCACAATATGCAAGCCTTTGTTTATTTTGGGATACTCATATCAACATAATGATAATCATATTAGTAATAATAATGTCATGCCTATGGATTTATTCAACCCCTGTAAGAGAGCTTTAAAAGAGGCTAAGAAGGTAAGTGGTGGACCTAAGAATGCTTTATGAAGTTACAGAGGAGCTAAGAAAAGTACATGGGGAAATGGGTTCCAAACAAGGCTTAAATTTTATGGTCGTTTAGACACTTTTTGTAATTTTAGACACAAAATACTTAGAAATATTTGAAATAACTAGCGCATGTGACTTGCATATTTAAAATATGACCATCATTTTTAATATGTAAATTATATTAACATATATTTTTAAAATAGTCAAGTAAATATAGAATTCTCTTTTATATATTGTATTAATAGTGTATAAAAAAGCATTGTTTTGTTTTTTAGAGGGAAATATTAGAAAATGACCACCATCTAAATTTTTTTGACAAGCATAGGTATGCTTCAAATTCAACACTGGTCAGTTAAAGATAAGGGAGCCCAACTATGGGTCCCTGGCTGAAGCACCTTCCTTGCTACCAAGGAAATCACTGCACAAATGGTCATGTCGTTAAGATCCACCATCGGGCCTCTGCTAAACACAACTTTCCGACAACACTTTTTCTCCAAAGTCTCGGCATCTCAAGATTGAATCCCTGCAAGAGTAGAAAATAAAGTGCAAAACATCGTCCAACAAATATGACAAAAAAATTATTGATAAAGTGGGTTGATGGGGCCCGTTCCCATTACAAAGTGGCTAAAATACCCTAGAGAATTACCAAACAAAGCTAGGATTTGATCTCCGAGAAGTTCCAAATCAAACCAACACATGACTAGGTAAAACATAACAAAGGTGTCTAGGCTGCAGTTAATTCCCACCCTAGGATGGGAAATAATCCTCAATACTACACATACGACCTTTTTACTTTTCCTCTTCTTCACTTCATGCCACTTGCCAGCATCAGACGGAACAATTATCATGAGATGGTTGGGATTTCCTGGGACTTCCATATTATCAGGCAAAGAATCTTGATCCGAATTTGATTTGTCGGATGAGTGTCCTCTTTTGTTCCTCTAACTATCGTAACATTCTTCTATTTTCCTATTTCGAATCCCTCGGCTAATTTTATGATGTTTATGTTGTCTTATGCTGGTTCCCTCCTTGAATGCCGATGTGGACACCAAATAT
This sequence comes from Taxus wallichiana var. yunnanensis, assembly GCA_018340775.1. NCBI lineage: Eukaryota > Viridiplantae > Streptophyta > Pinopsida > Cupressales > Taxaceae > Taxus > Taxus wallichiana. Next base: position 819,021,110 of record CM031240.1, read on the forward strand.
GGATTCACAGAGCCCCATCCGCTAGAAGTGGTCGAACTACTCTTTTTAGCAAAATTTTTATTTAGAGGACAAGAAGCTTGCAAATGTCCTGGATTTTTGTAGGATCTGCACCTAAAGGTGATATTTTCATAGTCTAACACTTGTGAATGCTGAAATTTTCCAAATTTTAATAGTATACGATCTGGAAACCCTTTACTCAGATCAATTTCAACACAAATGTGAGCATAAGTGCACATCCCTAAGTGAGTTCTCTCCAAATCTTCTTTAATAAACTTTCCCAAAACATTGCCAATATCATCCAAGGCATACCATAGATATAGAGGAAGGTTAGGAAGCCTCACCCAAATTAGCGTTTTGGTAACCGAATGGGTATTCAGATCAAATTCTGGAAACCATGGAGTTAAATACAAACCAGCGTTATCCTAGAACCAAGGTCCTTAAATAGGCAACATTAGTAATCCTCTGTTTCTCTAAAATGCACAATAAAAAACCTTGGAACAAAGAGATATTTCACACTTGTTGGACTAGTTTTCAAATATCCACTGGTATAAGGTGGTAGAGGAAGGCCATAGGTCAAGCACCCGATCACAACATCTTGAGTTATATTTTGATAGTATTCCTCCACCTCGGGGTTTTGATCTCTAAAGTTGGGACTTCTTACGCCATATTGACCAGTAAGCATGGTTCCCTGAAGTATTGCCACTGTTATTTCCTATGATATCTTTAAATGAGGTCAGCTTAGAGGGATGAGACATGTCCCGACTTCCAGAAGCACCGACCCCCGCTTTCCCGAGTGGCTCTCTATTTTTCCCTCCAACCCGGGCCTATCTACATCCTTGGTCAAAATTCTATGTGGACGGGTTAGGGTTTGAAACTTGCTCATCCTTCTCCCTTTCCCATCCTCCCTACCGTCCATCACTCGTACTTTGATCCCTAGGAACAATGGTGAGTATTCGATGCCATCGTGCCTCCAAATCTCTTTGAACAAAGATGACAATATTGGTATCGATGTTGATGATTATATAGAGCAATAGGAGAAGGCCACACCATTATTAGATTTTGATGTAAAAGTGGTCATTACCCAATAATACATATATCTCAGTAACTTTTATTAACATTTAGGTGCATGTCACCTTAACTCTAAAAATTCCCCACAAAATTAACGACCAAAGATTTTACCTAACTAGCAAGATGTGTCCTAGCCAATAAAATTCCAACAATCTCACTAAACTAAAACATTGTGGCAAGACTAATGGAAGCATCTTAAGGCCCTTTTTCACTCCATGTGGGAGCACGAGTAAGATATAACAAGTGTCACTAATAAAGTGAAAAAGAACAAAATCGATTTTGACTAACACAAGAGATAAAATAGTTTCAACATGGTGGGAGTTTGTGGTGAAGGATATCTAACTACATTTGAAGGCTTACATAATATGAAGTCTATATATGACATGGATGATTCCAATTTTTCCACACTTCAACCACCTAAGCATTGATAGTTTTCAAACTTATGTGCTTTGTCAAAATTTGTAAGTTGTATTATAACTAAGAAAACACCTTCAACATAAACATTCACGAGACTATAGGGTGGGTTCACCTTATGTTAGATCTTTATAACTTTGGATTATTGGAAAAATCTTGATTTCCTTTAAGTTGCAAACAACATTCACGAGATCATAGAGTCTAAGGGACCAAAATCTATGATAAAGATTATTTATATTAAAAGAGTCATTTGATATTAGTACTATATAATTAATTTTTAAAAATTTCATTCTATTTTTATCTCATATCTTTTAATATGAATTTTGATTTAAAAATTGTTGTTTTATCTAGTTTATCTTCTTCAAAGGTCGGTATATTTGTTTTGGATTTTGTTATAAATAGGGCACTTTGGAATGTAGTGTCTCCACCAACCCCAAAGTACAAAATAAGCATGTTTTGTTTTTCCACTCTTCTCTAAGTGTTATCCACCTATTGATTTCACATCTAAGACGATGTGAGCTAGTCCTTAATTGAGCTATCAAAAATATTGTCTTCTAAAATAAAAATGTTTAGGAGAGTGATTATTCTACGATAACAAAAGCAATAATAAGGGTGTTCCACACATAAACTAGTTTTTAAGACAAGGGTTGTCTTATTAAATTTCCAATACAATCAAGGATGTATGACCCTTAAGTGATTCATTTTTAGTCCTCTATTAACCAAACATCAAGATTTATATTATATATAAATTTTTCTATTATAACTTTTTAACTCGTGTTTTTTTTATTGTTAAACGCTTTTGACCGGAGCTATGAATCGGAGGGGTTAGGGCCCCTACCCTACAACAAAGAAGAAGTGAAGAAGAGATGAGAGGAGAGGAAAGAAGAAGCAAGCAGGAAGAAGAAATGGGAGAAGCATTAAAAACAGGACCGAACGCCGAAGGGGATAGGATTGCGACATGAAACACCGAAAGGCACCAAAAAGGCTGAACAGGCTAACCTAGGGAAGAACCACCACGTGTACATTGGCCACTGAAGTAGTAGATCAAAAGCGGCACCGACACGATCCTTGAGTTCGTTATGGTGGTCGCATCGTCGAGTGGACCGAGAAGAGCGTAGCATCGCGTTAACCACGGGAGAAATCGCTAGTCCAAAGAAGGGTGGAAGTTTTGGGAAAAGGTTACCAAATCCCTATACTGCCTGCAGAGCCACTAGATTCCACAGCCAGAACCAAGAGCGTGCTCGTCAACTTCCTCTACCCACGAAGAGGATCTGGGAGAGAGAAGTTAACCAATTGATCTTGCAAACCGACCCGATGAACAACATAAATTTGGTCCACAATGACGAGTTCAACCGCCGTAGGATCCGAGTGAAGAAGAAGACAGAATGAGATGAATGCGAAAGCAATATTAGAGTCTGTTCTTGGCCGATGGGCTCGAAAGCGATAGGAATCGCCAAGAATGGTTTCGATTGCCTCTGCCTCCTCCTGCGAGGAATATTTGAAAATTATAGAGAGGCGATGTCGATCAATGGCAGAGGAGTTTGCCAGTTCTCTGAATTGGCCTCGAAGGGTGACGAAGGGAAAACCAACGAAAGACATGAAGTCCGAAAGTGCCAAGCCAATGGAAAAAACCAGACAAAAGATGAGGGAGAAGAGAACACAAATGACATTTATAGATATTTGTCCTCACGTTAATCGGGAAAACATCCTTGGAAGGAATGTTGAAATCCCAATCCAGACTGAAATGCGCGAAGACATAAAGCAACGTGCGAAAAAATCGCCAAAGCATAAGAGGCAAGAAGATCCACTGCCAAAAATAGGGGAAGAAAGCTCCCACACTTAGAGGGAACACTGCACACATGAGAGGCCACTGCCCAACATCGAGGACGAGCTGGCCCGATTGTGGGAAATGAGGTTCATCAGCCCAGTCCAATCTTGAGCTATACCAGAAGTGATGATGGCGGAAGGGTGATCGATGGCGAAATTTGCAAGGAAGTCTACCGCATGATTAGTTTCTCGAAAGTTATGAGAAATATTCCAAATTCTGATTTTATCAAGCCAAAAGAGAATTTGAGGAATATAAATGTTGATTTTCCATGAAGGGGATGAGCCTCTAGAAACTGCACATATGATAATTTGGGAGTCCCCTTCGATGGTTAAATGAGGACCTAACTGGGTAGCCATCTTGACTCCTTCCAAGAGTGCTTGGGCTTCGGCAGAATTGCATGAACCATCTCTGAGAGGGAAGGAGCCAGCTCTAATAAGATTACCACGATCATCCCTGAGAATACAACCTACACCTGATTTACTTGGATTACCTCTAGAGGCACCGTCAAAATTAAGTTTCCAAGTGCCCTGCGGAGGGGGACGCCACCTAGCCCTTTTCCTTCGAATTGATTTTTCAACTTGAGAAAGTCCTTTTTTAACAATTGAGCCTAGTCTGGGAAGTTTAATGAGTGGCCAAGAATGCATAATCAAGAAATCCCTGGAAGAGAAGGTTGTGTGGGATATGCAATTAGCGCTAACTCTCTCGAAATGGCCACTTCCAACTTGTTGAGGAAGGTAGGCAGCTCAGCCAATTGTCCCCTGAAGAGACGAAGATTGTGTTCCCACCATATGTGCCAGAGAAGGAAATAAGGGGCAATGCACCAAATAGAGCTGAGGGTGCTTTTAGTATTGAAGGACGGCCAGGAGAGAAGTGTCGCTCCAATGTTATTACAAGGAGCCCAGGCAAGATTTAATTTGTTCAGAGCCAATCCCAAGCAGCAAGATGCAAATGGGAAAAATAAAAATAGGTGATCAAGATCTTCCTCCGTGGCACCACACAACATACACATGGAGGGACCTGCATAACCCCAAGATCACCGCCTAACTTGGGTAAGGACCTTCTTTTTCAGAACCAACCAACCAAAAAAAGTAACCTTGGGAGAGATATTGGGATGTCAGCAGCCAAAGGAATAAGGAAGCCCTTGGCTTGAACGAGAAATGAGAGTGTTATAACCTGCTTTCACAGAGTAAGAACCCGAAGCATCCCCAAGCCAAATCAAACAGTCATCTTTATTGAGAAAGTGCGTGTTTCTGTCTTGAATGGCATCCTTGAGAAGGATGGACTCCTGTGCATTAGCCCCAATAGTGGAGATATCTTTCCAAAGCCAAGACGGTGAGCCATCGGGATTCTGACAACCATAGTCAGTAACCAAAGATCCCCAGGACAACTTGGCCATATTCATGACTCCATTTAGAGTAGTCGATAGATTGAGAGGGGGGGAGCCATTCCAGCTTTCATCCCAGAATGTGGCGAGTTGTCCATTGTTGATGTTCCATGAGACCGACTCAGCAATCAAGGATCTGGACTTACAAAAGAAATTCCATATATGCGATCCTTTAGGGAGCTCTGAGTTGGATAATAGTAACTCGGGGTGATGCTCGCCGAGATACTTATGTGAAAGAACTTAAAAGGCCTACCTTTTGACGTTGGAAATGAAATTCCAAACAAGCTTAGCACCGAGGGTAGAGTTCTGGATAGCAAGATCAAGAATACCCAGTCCCTCAAGGCGTTTAGGAAGTTTGACCAATTCCCAATTGGCCAAGTGAAATTTGTGCTCTTCATTGTTACCTTGCCATAAGAAGGTTCTCACCATCTTTTCAATTTTGAGTAGAACAGATTTGGGTATCTATAGGACAAACAACACATATATAGGAATGACAAGGAGTACAGAATTAATTAAAAGGGCACGCCCTACCAGGGAAAGCCATTTGCCTTTCTAAGAGAGAAGTTTGGAGGAGATGGAGTTTAAGAGCCCATTCCAAAGATGTGCTCTACCATTCCCATGAAAAATTGGAATGCCCAGATATTTGTGTGGGAGAACTCCCACTAAAAAGCTGAGAATTGCTTTGATCCTGCATTGTAATCTAGGGGCAACATTAAAGAAGAAAATGACTTATTTATGAAATTTTATAACTTGTCCCATGGCAGAAGAATAAGAATCAAGAATGGAAGAAAGTCACTTAGCTTTAGGGATAGTTCCTTGACCAAAAATAAAGGTATCATCCATGAATTGTTGATGTGAAAGGGCTGGAAGATTGGAAGTGATGAGAATACCTTTGAGGGAACCATCCAGAACGACATATTTGATGCAACGATTAAGAGCCTCGGCGGCCAAAATGAAAAGAAAAGAGGAGAGAGGATCACCTTGTCTTAATCCCCTACTGCTTTGGAAGAAGCCTTCGTCGATCCATTAACCAGAATAGAGAATCGAGGAGTGGCAATACAACTAAAGATCCAATTATAGAAATTCCTACTAAAGCCCATGGCTTGAAGAGATTTGATGAGGAACCTCCAATTGACACGATCGTAGGCTTTGCTAAAATCTAGTTTCAGCATCATGCCAGCCCGGGAGGAGGCATGAAGAGTGTGAATCAATTCATGAGAGATGATGATCCCATCGGTAATTGACCTACCAGGGATGAAGCCACTTTGTTCTTGAGTAACCAATTTTGACAAAAGTGGACTCAAGTTGATTTGCAATAGCTTTGGAGATGATTTTGTATGTCGTGTTGCAAAGGGAAATAGGTCTGAAATCATCCATTGACTCGGCAGGAGATTTTTTAGGAAACATGCAAATGAGAGTATGATTGAGAGCACCTAGAATCTTGCCCGTTTGTCGTGACTCCTCGACTGCATTCAAACAGAGTTCCCAATGACATCCCAAAAGTCCTAGAAGAATGAGGTGGGGAAACCGTCAGGACCGGGCGCTTTATCTCTCTTCATAGAAAAAACAATTTTTCGAACCTCTTCCTTGGAGAAAGGGGAGAGAAGCAATTCATTGTCAACAGCTGTGACCGAAGAAGGAATCTGGTGAAAGAAGGAAGACTATGCACCATGGGGGTTGCGATTCACCATTCAAGAGCTTATTGAAGTAGGACACTGCTTCGGTTTTGATCTGAGATTGAGTGGATGCGACAGATAAATCATCCAGCTGGAGGGATGAAATGTAGTTGAAATTTCTTCTAGCTTTAACAGAAGCAAAGAAGAACTTAGTATTTTTGTCGCCATTAGCTAGCCATACTTCCCTATATTTTTGACGCTAGTAAGTCTCCTCTTTAAGAAGAAGATCACCCAGTTCCTTAAGAAGTGATTTTTCTTTGTAGAAATCTGCCCGAAGCATCCCCTGAGAGATAATAGAATCATTCAAAATACGGAGCTCCTTCTCAACTCTCTATTTTTCCTGAAAAATATTTTTGAAGCTCGAAAAATTCCAGCTTTGAAGCTTGTCTTTCAGCAAGGATAACTTTTTGGAGAGTTGGAACATCCACGTCCATTTAGCTGTGAAGGAATCCCACGAGCTTGATCGAGGCCTAAGTGACGGATCCTGCAACCACATATTTTTGAATTTGAAGGGCAAACGTCGAGGGGGCAGGTCGAAGGACATATTAAGCAAGATCGGGAAATGATCGGAGCCTGAGAGTGGAAGAACAAAGCATTTAAGAAGGAAGTTATTCTGCAACCAAAATTCAGAAATAAGGAATCTATCGAGACGCACAACCAAGGAACTAAACCCAGGCCTCCTATTATTCCATGTAAACCAGCCCTTACAAGGTTCCACATCAACCAAATTAGAAGAGGAAACAAAAGAGTTCAAGTCCACTTGTGAACATGGTTGCCATTGTATACCTCCTCGCTTATCACGATCAGAAAGAGTAGCATTGAAATCGCAACGGCACGACAATCTTGGAGTTGACAGCCGAATCAAGGACCAAATGAAGTTTAGACCAAAGATCTCTTTTTCTGATCGGATTAGAAGGACCATATACATTGCATAAGAAAAAGGACTCATCAGAATGTTTAATAGAAACTTTACACCAAATAAAGTTTGAGTCAACAAGAATAGGCTCAAGAGCGTAGTAGCTAGATTTCCAAATAATTCCAAGACCACCCGAGGCACCAAAAGAATCAGAGAAGCAACCTTCCCATCCTTTCCATCTTCGAAACCAACCATTTTTGCAACCATCCTCTGACATCTTAGTTTCCTGTAGAAGGCAAATATCAACAGCAACTTCTGAAACATAGCGTCTTAATAAACGTTGTTTGTTAGGGGCATTGAGGCCCCTAACGTTCCAAGAAAAGAGGATCATTTGATCTTTAGAGAGGACTCGCCTCTCCTACTCGTTGAGGGAAAGAAGGAACGAAGTTGAAGTTGCTTCCCAGCGGCAACCTCATTTTGGGAGATTTTACTCTTATTAGGGCGACCCAGAATACTTTTCGGACCAAGATCCATGTTAAGAAGGGGAGGTGTTGGGAGAATCGGACAAAGCTACAAATTATCCAGATGAATGAACCTCATGGTCAGCCTCTTGTGAACCAATGGAATCACCATCATTAGACTAGAGTAGTTCATCCTTTTCATTAACCCATTTTTCCAAGGAGGTAGCATTCCCTCCCATGCCAAGGGAGATACCATCATGAAAAAGGGACAAAATCCTAGTAGAGTCCTTAACCACTGCAGTTGTTTCTTTTACCAAAGAGATGGTATGTGGGTCGAGTTAAGGACTTAAGAACAGGGGGTGGGGTCAAAAGAAACCATACGAGTGGAATTAGGTGTGATTACATGAGAGGGAGCGGGGGGAGAAGAGGGATGGGGGAAGGGATTTTTTTCTCCATTCCTATTCTTTGGAAGAGGGGAGTTTTGTAGAATTTACGGATGTGGCTAGGTTTTTTGCATTTAAAGCAGGTGTTAGAGACACCTTCGTACTCCACCTTTTGCTCCCAAATCCCGGACTAGGTGGATATGAGAATAATATCTTGAAGCTTTAGATTATGATCAATGTAAATGCAAATCCTAGCGAAAGAGGAGAGGGTACCTTCCAGAGTGACAGGGTCGATGCGAACAACGCGTCCCAGACTGGAACAAATTTTAGTGAGAATGGGAGCGGACAAAAACTCACTTGGCAATGAATAGAGTCTAACCCAAACATGTAATCCTTCCGTTTCTGCTTTAGCAATGTCAAAGTGTGGTTCCCAATCATGAATCACCAAGCCTGAATCAGCTAGAAGATATTCTTTCCTCACCATGGTATCGTCCTTCTGAGTGGCGCTACGAAATAAAACCAGGAAGAATCCCTTTCAAGGAAATCGAATACAGTGCCGCTACCCCACTGTGCTTCACACCAATTTTGAATGCCTTCAACCGCCAATCTACGGCCAACGAATTTTGCAAAGATTGCTCTAGAAGAGAGAAGCTTTATTTGGGCTGCTAAAATGACATCATCCACCAGGGACACGGAAACAGAGGTGGATTGGTCCGCAGGGGACGAAGCAGACCAGGACCATTTTTGTCAAAACCTTCAAGCACACTGCCCGAGGCATTGGGCGTTGGGGACCTAGTCGCTTCGCGAGGCTTCCAGACAGCCCCGGCTCGCATGGGGCGCCATCGCCGCATCACGGGGAGGTGAAGCCAAGTGACCGTTACATGGGCTAAGATTCAAAAATTGTGACCGTTCTGATCCACGAGGCTTCCGCTTCCCTTTCGCCATCTCAAGTTTAACAAGATTCGTATGTTACCAAGTAAGCGATTGCTAGTAATTATAAATAGGAGTTTTTGCTCCTTTCTCGGGGTTCTTTAGAAACCTTTTGCTCATATTTTCTCTTTTCAACTTTTTAAACTCATGTTATGGAATATGTTTTTGAGGTTTTATATTAGAATATTTTATTGATTGTATTTGTTATATATAAATTTATTCATCGCCATATATTTATAATTCTCTTGGATATTTTTTTAAAAACACTAATAAGCTTCCCAGTTACATAATAATATTTGTTGGGAATGCTTCAAATTTTCATAGTGTTACACAAGGTTTATTCTGTGGCGGTTGGTGTTGCGTAGACTTGCATAACACTAGTGTAAAAAGGCGGTTTGCATAAAGGCATGTGTGTAACACTTGCACGCAGATGTATGAGTATATGGGAATTGTGTGGGACTTACATAATGTAGTTTTGAAGGTAATGCACAATCATGGGTTGCGACAAGTCCATGTATGGTGATTATGCACAATGGGAGTTACATTATGGCATGCGAGAGGTTTTGTGCAACATTGTATTGTAACAATAACGTGTTGTCAAAACCTATCTAATTATGATAAAATTTTGGAGGTGTGATGCGATATGTTGAAGAATACTATTATATAATGAGTAGAAGAATATATTGTATTTAATGATTAAGCAATTATTAGAGAGAATCTTTGGATTATTTATCGGTAAATTCAAGGGTTGCTTTAAAGTGATCAAATTATTTTAAATCATGAAGATTGCAATGCTTAAAATAAGGAGAAAGGTTATAACAATTATTATGGTGATTGGCTTTATATGTTATACATACCAACCATGTATAGGATATATGAATCAAAATGTAATAGCTTGATAGAATGTTGTGTTAAGTATTGTAGTTGTATAGCGTTTATACATATAATCTACTAAAGTATTCTCTACTATAATATTGTCCACATATTGTTGTGTTTATAAGCTAGGTTCAACTTTAACGTGATAACAAACTTTTTTTGCTATGTTTTTTTGAAAAAGGGTTGCCCATGATAAACATGTGTCCATGTCTCGTGAAACATTTTATTGTGTTCTTTAGATCCATAAAATAGTTGTTTCTCATAGCACATTCATTGGCGTAACACACAAACACACACACACACACACACACACACACACACACACACACACACACACACACACACACACACACACACACACACACACACACACACACACATATTGGTAGGATGTATTCCCAACATATTATATTAGAGCTTGGTTTGAAGTTCCATAAGGTGATTGGTGTAAATATGTATTAGGAGCATAAGAAGTGCGAGAGTCCATTTATTGTTAAAAATATTGCGAAAGATATATGTGTTAAGGAGTATGATAATATAGATTGACAAGTTCATTAGAAAAATATCGGTGAGTTGTTATGTCACAAACACGATCTGATGTTAAAGAAAGAGGAGTGGGATAATATTGATAAATATGTTAGAAGATTTATCTAATTGTGTCTTTTAAATTTAGTATTATTGAATATATTGAATGAAGAGACATCAAAATGATAAATTAGGAACATTATGCTAAGTTGAATCTCTCGTCAACAAACCCTTATTGTAAAAGAAAATGTATTTCTCTTGAATGATGGCGACTTGGTTACAAAGCACCCATATACTTTAAACACTTCACCAAGTTAACTATTTTTCGTGGATACAAAGATAGATGATGAAGATATGTGTATTACACTTTTATTCTCTTTAGCGATGAAAATCAATGGAACCTTGTCTAAGCTAAAGATGGATGAAATAGGTGTGGCCTTATTATGAGAAGAAGTGGGGCTCAATTTGGTGAAGAACGATATGGTGATGTATTATTAGTGTGTGGGAGAGAGTAGGAAAAAGGCAAGCAAGGATCACGGGAGAAATGTGTGATGTCTAGGGGAAATAATTAAACTCTAAAGAGACCTTATGTGAAAAAAGTGTTGAAATTATGAAAAACAAGGCATTTTGAAAAGGATTTCAGAGAGAAGGTGAATAAGATAAACCCACTAGATACTTTGTCATAGATGATAAGGATCCATTGGTGAAAATGGATATGTGTACTTGGCACCTTTCGGTGCACATGGATGTAATGAAGCATGGTTGGTCAAATCTAGAGCATTCTACCACATGACTTCTCATATGGATTGATAATGTGAATATGAGGAGTATGGTAGTGGTATTATACTTTTAGGAGATGATTTTACTCACATGTATCATAATACTATATAAATGTTTGTAATAATTGTAACAATTATTTGTTACATAGGTTTGTTTTAGGATTTTTGTTGTTTTCTCTCGTAGAGACATTCATGGCTATTTGTTATGATGTTATTCCTTATTTATCTTCTTATGATTTTGTTGAACTAATAATGGTTCCACTCGAGCTTATTTAATCGGGCTCATGTGATAATTTAATTAAGTGTTGATAATTCAAATTTTATGGTATTAGACCTTATGGTTTGGTAATCACGGGAGAAGAGTCTAAAAGTGATGAGGTGTGGTCAAGGAGGAAGCATGGATTTTATGCGTACCATGTGTAAAGATCCTCTTATAGATCATCAAGAATAGAAATAGACAAACATTTCTTATTTGAAATAAAAGTGCTTTTAGGAATAACACAATTGCTTATTGTTTTGATATTTATAAGTGGATTGATTTGGTAAATAAAATAAAGGGAAGCAACTCACTTTGAAGCACCATCAGGAGGAGGACCTCCTAGTAGAAGGTACCTTATTTTATATTTAGATTATTAATTATTGTTTAGATTTTGACATTTATTGTTACTTAGATTTTATGGTGTGAGATTTAATGCCTTGAGGCAAAGGTGCAACACCTATTGTCCAAAATAGCACCTTATACTATTTTGAACAACTCATCCAAGTTTTAGACTTAGGCAACTCTAGATTGAAAAACCACAAAATAAAGAAGTCAAAGGGTTAGTCTCTCGCGGCATGTGTGAAATGCTTATTGCTTCGTGGTATGGAAAATATAGTGTTACATGGACTTTGAAAGTATGGAATTCTACGAAGTTGGTTGATTCTGCGCAACAAAGCATGTAGTCCGCCCAAGAGAAGTCATGATGTAAGCAAAAAGTGTCATGAGACACCGCATGCGATAAAGCAAGAAAGTTTGAATGCAGCTAACGTTGGAAGCCACGGAACAAACAACTTAGTGTCACACAAATATCAAAGACATGGTATTGATGGAGTTGACAAAGTCATGGGACATAGAAAAACTGCACAAGAACAAGGTTGTAAAGCATGAAAAGCTGCTAAACAAAAGAAAAATTTGTGGATTAAAGAAAAATCATCTAAAGTCCACAAGGCATGAAAAAGTTGTGCCTATGTTGAACCAAACACTCAACCACTTCACTAACATGAATTTTATTATGAGCAACACCATCCTCTTACACCGCCAATATGATGGCGTGTGATTGGAGCGATGTCGGGCACCCATACGTGGGCTATAAAATCTATAGTGATTAGTCCTTAGTGGTGTCGGTGGTTGATTTCATCAATCACCGGATGTGATCGACCTCTTCTCCCCTTTCTCTCAAATTCTATAAATGTAAATACAAACGACATAATACAGGTTCAATTTTGCAATTCTAAATCTCTTCCTTTGAGCTAAAAAACTCGCGACCTCTGTAATTCACTCATGGAGACTTCTTGCCTCGGCTTTGTGTCTATAAATGGTCAATATTTGATATTAATGTAAGTGTGGCTTCATTCCTTTGAATTATTTGCATTTTATGTGAATATTTTTATCCTTTGCATGCCTTCATTCTTTTTTATTTTATTTCCTTCAAAGTTGTGTGCATTTCTTCAAGCTTCATTCGCGGGTTACGTCGATATCTTTTAGAGTCAAAATTATCCATTTTCCGATTTTAGGCATCACCTCCCCTTTTATTTTTATTTTTTTCTCTCTCTCCTGTCTCCTTGGATTCTTAGTTTAGGAATTAGATAGTGTCGGAGAGAAATTTTATTATTATAGTTGTAATGAATTGGGTGAGAGGATCAATTCCTTTCATCTGAGGATAAGTCTTGATTGAACCCACGCCTTCAAGGTCTCTCATTATTTCATTGAAATGTTGATTTCCTTATTTAAAAAGGGTGTGAATTTTAGTGACAAGAAATTTGGCACACCCGATGGGAACAATTTGATGAGATTTAAACCATCTCGCTAATATTGGTGTGTATCTTAGCAAATTCTAGCCTTCGGAGGCACCTTTATATACATCTAGTGAATCCCAAGTCTAAATCTCTATTTTCATATAGTCTAGTTCCATTCTTTAATGAAAAGAATATAGACAAGGAAAAGTATGTCTACAAGTGAATCTTTTGAGTATTTGCAACTCTCACGGGAAGAAGAAGAATAATAGTAGAAAGATTAGTTCAAATATCTCTTTTACCTTCACATAGAAGTACTTCTACTCCCCCTTCTTGTAGGCCCTTCTTGTTTTCTCCTATAAATTAAAGGCCCATTATTTTCATGGCGCATTAGAGAAATCTCCCCTTTATAATTTTTAAAGGTGGTAGTCCCTTGGCTCTAAATGCCAAACATGACATACCAGTGTTTGCTATTAAAAGTATTCCTTTCTTTATTTTATCCAAAACCAACCCCGATTATTTTTGGTGTTTTGACAAGTTATGGTGTTGTCATGGATCAATGAAATTTCAAATTTTATAGTTATGGGTAAGTTTTAGTTTGGATATTGTCCTCCATCTTGCTAAGCCTCTTCAACCTAGGAGTTAGTCAAAATTTCCAAGTTTTTGGGCAAAACTGGGAAAAATCGGCATTTCAAGGAACAAGCAGAACCGTTCTTGAGTTCCTCCTATTCCCCACTTTACCGTCATGGCTATACTGCAAAAGGGAATCAATGAAATTGTGTTATATTAGCACTTTGGGAAATGTTCTTATAATACCCCTCCCGTCTTCGTGTTATTGACTCCACTCGCGGGAAATTTAGACCCATGATCGCAATTGTTCCTCGATTTAGGAAGAATAGTGATATTAATCAAATAATTAAATAAAACAAAGAAATATATTTATAAATTTAATTAAAGTGAACTGAATTTAAAAACTATATTTTTATATTTATGAGAAATTTTTGGTTGGTGGTGAAGTTAAGTTTGGCGGTGGAGTGGGAAATAGAGTTAGGTGGGTTGTAATGGCGGGTGGTTGGGAGGAGTAGCGTGGAGTATAGATAGTCCATCAAACTATATGGGGGACTCAATTTTTGTTAGACATGTAAATGAATGTGGATGTGTAGATCAAACATATGAATGGTTTTGTTGAATTCTAAGGTTTCATAGCCCTCTTTCTAGCCTGTGCCATAAAGGAGATTTGAAATAGGGCAAAGACATACAATAAAGTAATGTGAGCTCATGGAACACAATGGTTGCAGGTTTTGTGCAAAATTGACTTGTTGAAAACACCTTGGAAACTTTGAAAGCAAATGCAATTGACATGTATAAATCCACCCTCCAAGTGGTTTGCCAAATTCTCTTATGACTTTTGACTTCAAATGCTCTAGGCCATACAAAGTTCTGATGGATTTGGGGAAGTTGGGATTTTCAGAGGCGCATCAAAAGATTAGGTGAAAAAAATTCCAATACACTTCAAGTGGTGATTTTTTCTATTCTTCCTCCTAACGTGTTGTGTTCTTGCTCCATGATCAACTTGTTGGTTCTTTTTTCTTGTTTGTGAATGTTGGAGAATTGGAGGTGTATCCAGAGAGAGAGGTGCTTACTAGAAAAAATGGCAAATGGGTTTCTTTATTTTCCTTTTAGAGTTGTTTCGTGCCATTATTTTTGTGTCACTTTTGGGAGCCAGAGTTATGTCTGATGGAGTTGGAAAGAATAGATCTAGATGCAAGTATGTCTATGGTCATGTATGATAAGTTTGGTTCTTTTTTTGTGTGTGGGCGTTTTGAGGGCCTGACATGGTTGTAGAGAAGTTGGTGATTGGATGCCATTTATAATTTTTTGCATGAAGTGGTTATTGAAAATTCCCACCAATATGGTGGCTAACACTTTGTTGCTCGTGCCTCTCAGGTGTCCTTCGGTTATCCTAGTCCTTATGTTCCTTCGTCGTTGGATGGTTTTACTTTTAGAGTTTAATGTTATTTTTTGTTTTCCTAGGCATGACCTAGTTTGTTTGTGGCTTTGGGGCGTGCTCTCATACCGCCTGCATTTTTTGTTGAGAGAATCTTGTATCATGTTGCATTTAATATAATATAAAATATTTTTCATTAATTTTTTCCCACCAATAGATCTATCTAGGAGAGAACAAGTTATATCGACACCCCTCTTTTTGGAACAAGGCATGAAATCTACAAATTTGGAAGCATGTGAATAGTTCCACAAAATGCCTGAAAGATTGTGGTCTTATGGACTACAATGATTTTGGTTTGTTGTAGATGTAAGTTCCCTTGTGTAGATGTATGTAAAATATGGCAGCATATAGAAGTCGCATGAACTCTTTGGCATAATACCTCAATAGATGTTTTCTCATGGACATGACCACGATTGCGAGACAATGCGAAAAAAATAGATTTGTTGAAATACTTCAACAACTTTTATAGCAAAAGACGTGGGCATCTACATAGAGCATTGTCATTGTTTCACCAAATATGGCCAACATGTGTCCAACTTCTGAGCAATTTACCTCTACCAGCATTGCCCCTTCTTAAGTAAAAATGGGGTCCTTGAGACCATATTCTTTGGCCTCATTTGTTGGACAATTGGTTAAATGGTTGTTTGACTGGTGCATGAGTTACTTGAATGGTGGTATCGAGTTGTTTGACAAACGTGTCATTTGTGTTTTGAGTTGGTATGTGGAATCATATAAAAGGCAATGACATCCTCATGAAGTATTGACGTTGTTTCACCTAATATTACCAGCAGGTTCTTCATGATCAGTTCACCTTTGACCAACATCCTCCTCCCCTATGCAAAAATGGGAACTTTGGAACAAATCACAAACCTCCATCATAACGTAAAGGATAGGAAACCTTGTCAAAGGTTTTAATTTTCATTCCCCATTAGATCTATATGTAAAGCGTGGAAGCATGAGCTTAGCACGTGAAGTGTTTGAAAAAATGTTAGGCATCAAAATGGGAGTTCACGTTTAGCGATGATGTTGAGTATGCACAAAACAAGTTTGGAAAAACATTAGAGTATTTAATCAAATGCAAATGGGATAATTTTAACCAACTCAACAACCCTCTCTAGTATTTGCTTAGTTCGTGCCACACTTAGAGCCTTAGGGTGGTCATGTGCGTGTTCAACTAGCTTAATATCTGTCTTTCCCATCTCGGTTATTGACAAACATGGTTTTCTTATTCCTATCTTACATGATTTTCGTATTAATGGTTTTACATCACAATGAAATAAAAAAATGTAAACCAAAGGAATATTGTATTTTTTACTATTTAAAAACAAAATTGTAGTGCAAAACACTAAAATTTAGCTAGTGTTTTATATAACCCAAATGACTTTTGGTTTGTCAACCATACTCTTAAACCCCATTCTGAGATGTTTTGGCAACTTAAGTAACCAGACTAGATAGTTGTAACCCCTTAATTGACGAGTTGAGTTTGAATTCTCTTTTAAACCTATCAATCATTGCATTGTAAAAGTTAATAAATCATGATTTTTATCGACACATGAAATACCTCTCTAAACCCCTAATCGAAAAGTCAATGTTTGACCTTGTTCCTTGTTATCATGAAGTTTCACAAAAGCTTTTACAACTCCCCTATTTGATTGTTTGATAATTTAATGTAATGTGTTAGGATCCTGTTGATCCTGTTTGTAACATTGGGTCGTTGTTGAAGGTTAGAAATTGGGTTTGGTTTTGGATTGTCATTTTGGCCACAGGAAAATAAATGGATATCGAGAATCCATTGAACTCTAGTATTTATACGAGAGAATTTCTTCCAACCCTTAGTTCTTAGAAAAACACTCGCTAGTTAGATTTGCGAGGGGTTTTAGGCCTTTGGTTATTTGTTGACTAGGTCAAACTACCCTAATTACGACCGGTGGCTCTAGAAAAGTAGTCGTCACTTGCACCCCTTTTGATAATTCTAAGTTTTGTCAACTCCTATGAATTCCTTGTACATAAGAGAGCGTATAGGAATTACCTCGCAATGTGTTCGCCATCAAAAATTAGTTTTGAACGTGATTTTTAGTCCCCTAGGGTTAAAATTAAACATTTTTACACAATAGTAGAAAATTGTGAAAGAATGTTGTAGGACCCTCTCCAAGTCAATTAATCGATAAGAAAACTTGTAGACTCTTATAAATGACTATATAGAACTCTCTTTTGTGGTTGGTTTTGAGAAATTTGGATATTGGGAAAATGGTGGTCTCTCTTCTCTCTCTTTCTCTCTCCTCCTCTAGTTAGGAAATGAAATGAATGAATGTATTTCTAACTCTCTTATTGCATACTAAGTAATATAATCATGCGAATGGAATTTTTTTGAAAATATGAATTATGTTAAATTTAGCGTAGATGCTGATGCCATAAATTGTCTTTGATATGCGGTGGTTGAAATCGAGGCAAGGAGAAAGTGAAGTGTTACTAGCAATGTCATAATAACGTGTTATTTTAGAATAATGTAATTATATAGGATACATAAACAAATACTCTTATATATCGAGAAATGTTAATTATTGAATTTTGTGACGAGTAGGAAATTATTAGCCAGGGTGTTTGGAAAATGGCCATTTGGTCATGGGTATTAATTTTATTCAAGATTTTTGTATTATTAAGAGGGTGCATATATATACTAACTGGAAATGAATCTAATCTTTCATAGTGGGCCATGGTGTGAAATTAATAAATAAAACTCTTAAATGGCCATTTGGTCATGGGTATTAATTTTATATAATTAGTATAACATTCTACAAAGCATATTCCAGATCTAAATCTAAAGAGTAATAGATTTAAGTAATAGCCACAATGAATTCTTCCATGCAAGATTTAGTTGTAATCATGTTTAACACCTTGAATCAGTCAATACACTCCATTATATTAAACATAATAAATACATAGAAGCTTCTTACAATAATTAACACCATAAGCCCATGTGCGCATCAGATCTGAAACATAACTTCACAATAACTTATATCCAGTCCCTCTATACTACATGAGATCACTACATATTTATAAGGGTGGGGACTTGCCTTTCACCACTTGCATAATTCCCAAAATAGGTCTCATGCTAAAAATAGCTATGCACCTTTACAATAATAGACACACATATAAGTGCGCTAACAATAGATCTCTTCTAGTTAATTGGTAGTACAACTCTATTATTATCCCAAACCCATGCAAAAAGTGCTTGGTAGCTGCTCTTCCAAAAATAGCCTATGCGTGTCACGTAAGTCTTTATCTGGTTTGTGTGCTTTGCACGCTATCTCCAAAAATAGCCCGTACACATGAAAATGGCTAAGTCCTGAATTTGTCCTTGTCTTTCATGCGCGTGTCCTTCCTATCCTTTATGCACTTTGAATGTGCCATGTTTCTCATGTGTGTGTGTGCCTTTCTCGCTAAGTATCATACTTTGTCTTCTCAACATTACCCCACACAAAACTACATTGCCCCTCGAAATGGTTGCCTCTTGATACTTTTAAAGAATAAAGAATAAGGAATGGAATGAATGGAAAGTAAAGAATTTATATACAAAGAATGACCTTCACCCTACAACATCCTCTATTTCAACTGGAAGAATCAACTCTGGATATTCCTCTTTGATTTCAGCCTCTAAGGCTTGCCAATCACTCAGCGTGGCTTCTGCCTTTTTCAGAATATCTGATGCAATAGAGTCTAACTCTTCTTACGTAATCTCTTCCTTCTCATTTTGTAATACGATAACAATGTTGGACATTGTAGTCACCCTTCCTTCTAGAAGATCCATCTTCTGGGCTATAAGTTTCCCAATTTCATCTAGCCTGTCCTTATGGGGGTCTTGGGCTGCTGCAAGGGCCTCACGCTTCTGCTTCACTAGTGCCAATCTCTCCACATGCCCTAATGTCTCATCTTTCATTGCCTTTAGGACTTCATTGTCTTCTACTATGGTCTGATCCTTATTACTTACCTCTGGAGCTGCACATATGTTCAATGCATGGTCCACTTTCTTCAGCTCCTCCTGTAAGGTTTGAAGCAATGCCTCGTAGGATGAAATATTCCTTACCACTGAAGCCCTTGCTCTCTCTACTTCCTGCTCAGGATCCTTTGGCTCTGGCATCCAAATTGGTCCATCCTCAAGCACCAAATCAACTAGGGTACGCACATAGTGCATAGCCGAAGGGAACTTTTTGGGTACCTTGGGCTCCAGTGTGGTCTTTCTTGTAGGACATGATCTCTCGATCTCCTCTTCCATGTCGATGAGAACCCCATTATTATTTTTTCTAGGTCCTTCTCTCCTTTCAGATGCATGATCTCTACATCTTTGGCTTTGATCTCTTCTCTTAGCGCTTTGATAGTGGCAACTTTATCCACATTCTGCGTGCCACCTCTGTAGATACCTTCACTAAGGCATTACTCACCTGTTCATCAATCATAATAGTTGGCTTGATGGTTATGTGCCTATTTTGTGGTGCCTTCCTCATTCTCCTTGACACACATGACTCTTCACACACATCAAAATCAGGCTCATCCATGTGAGTTTGCATGGACCATGACAATTATTTCCTTGCGTGCACACGTGTGGTTGCCATGTTAGGGTCCATCAACTCCCACCCATACAAGTCCTTGAGGCCCACTTGTATTATGGAATCTCATGTGGAAAATTTACTTGTGTCTTCTTCATAGCCCATGACTAGTGCAACATACTCTCCACTTTCCCTCCTTGATCTTGGCCCCTTAGGAACTTGAGCGCCAAGGTTTGGAGTTGGATCCTCTATTTCTCTGAGTAGTATCTTGCTCTTTGTTTCTCCTGGCTTCTTTACTTCTTTTCTTCACCTTCATTTCTTCATCCTTGGGCTCTTCCACATCCTTTGGTTGTATAGGAGATCTAGGCATGCTCTCTTCAGACTCCTCCGCCTCCTCGTTCAGCTTCAATTTTCTCCTTCTCTTCTCAGTTGTCTCCTTCTATGGAGAGATTCGTGGTGATCTTCATACTGATTATGGAGTAGCGCCTTGAGTTCTTGTTCATCTGAACACCCTCTTAAAGTGGCATTCTTCAGGGTCTGCTCCTACTTCCAATTCTTCATCTCCTTCTTCTTGTGCCTAGGGTGGAGTACTTGCGTGCTCAACTTCTACCATGTCCGTGGGTTGCCTCCATCCCCTGTGATCCAAGCCACCACTGTCCTCATGTTCTTCCTCCTCATCATCTACCTCTACCATTTATGTGGGCTTTGGAGCTGGTACATTCTCCACTATATGCTTTCCCTTAGGTGGCCTTGGGAGCACGAACTCATTCTCTACATACTTGTTACCCTCCAACTTAGGTTTAAGATGAAGGTATATAAGTGTAGCTCCACTATCTCCAATCACCAAACTCACAGGCTTCATGCTTATCATATCTTGAAATTAGCCTCTCAATATAGGTAGTTTGACCTAGATATACATATGTCTTCCTCAAGCGTGTGGTAGTCATCAGTCTACCTTTTTGCAACAAAATTCAGGTGGTGTGCATCAGTAAAATGATGGACTGATGCCTAGAAGTAGTGCGTGTTGTGAAGGCATATGCGAAATTTACACCAGGGGCTCCAAGTCCCATCCTTCATAACAAATCGCGATGTAAAAGTGTTGGTATACCATGAATTGGACTGCCTTTCCCACCACCGAAGGTAACTCCTTGGGGATGTGCCACTCCTCTTCAAATGTCACATGGAGCCGATCATACCACATCTTCGCCCTCTGCTTGAATGGCCCACTCATTGACCCTTCACATAAGTACTTGTCAAATCTTTCGCAAGGGACTTGTTTTGCATGGGATACTCCCAGATCTTGTTCTTTGGCCCATCAAGGCACTCTAATCTCCATAAATACAAGGGACAATAGGATAATGCTTTGAAACTAATTTTCTCACCTGTGTGCACTTCCTTGATGATAGTCTCTACAATATAGCTGATATGTTGTAAATTACTCCCTATGACATTCTCCTTGCAATGTGTAGCCACATTGTATTCACTGTGACCATCTCTCTTGATCATTCAATTTGGTCACTAGATGTGTAGCTTGCCATGTACCACTAGGTACTTCTTCAATTTTTGATATCCATTCCATGTGGACCCTTGGTATACCCTAACTCCTTTATGTCTCTCAGGATTGTTGCTTTATCTATCAAGTCACTATCCAGATCCCCCTCTGTGTGCCCTTTAATCATGTTATTGTTGAAATCAATGCGGTTGTAATCCTTACCCTTCATTCGATGAAATAGAAAAATTCTTCATGTACTCTATGCTCATCAACCACTAGTACAAAGGTTCATACTTTCCGAAATATGGGAGCTCATACAACTGGTAGACTCCAATCTACTTTAACAACTTCTCTCCAGCGTCATCATACACTGGCATGTCCTTTGTTGTGTGCTTGTTTGTCTTCATACTCAACAATGTGTCTAATTCCTTTTTATTATCGATGTGTGGTGGTTGTAATCACTTATCTTACACTTATGGACATGAGAATCCCATTCTTGTCCCACTATCACACCTTTTGGGTATTACATCTCGAGAAATTACTTTGGGATCAATTTCAACCTCTGCTTCCACTTTCTTCTTTCCCTTGGCTCCTATGATAGGTGCTTTCTTTGGTGCCATCTGTAAATCACAACTTTCTATCCTCTGTAGTGTGTAAATGCTTTCCTTCTATCTTCTGTATAATGAGCAAGTCCAAACCCTAGCTCAAATCTACATGTGCCCTAGTTGAAATCATGTGCCCTAGCTCTTTGAAACACTATGCTTCGCTCAAACCCTTCACCAATGGGGATGTAAGCTTCTCCTGCGCACAAATATTCTCTCCATGTCTGGTTTCACACTCTCTGCACACCTCAACATGATTCACTCAACTCATTTTCACTTAGCTCATTCAAATTTTTTGATTACAATGGTAAAAATGAACTCGCATCCCATCCTTATATAGATTTTCAAAAAGTTAGTGCATTTATTGCTCCTTCACCTACCAACAATCCTCTCATTAATTGACCATTTTCACAATTTCCATGTGGTACATCTTCACGCCTCAAGCTATAACCTTTTAGTGCACCTTCCCACCTTTTAGATACAAACTTCTCTTCAGCGCGCTTCCATGCCTAAGTACCTCACCATTGTGCCTTCTCTTGGTAGTCTCCATGGCCATTGCTTACCTCATGTTATATTGTTCCTTTGTTTATCTCCATCTATGGTCCTTATTTGGAAGCAATCTTTTATCCATCAACTCTTCAAACTTGAATAACACATGTAGCATTTTGTTCCTTTATGTGTACCCATTTTTCAATAACCACCCCACACAAATGGTATGTGCAGTCCTCTATGTGCATAAAAATACTGCAAATGGTAATTAGCTTCTAGCACGCAAACGCGCTTATTTCACAAAACACCAACTAAATTGACAAAGCATAGTGACGAAGAAGGAAATACATTAAGGGAATACATAATTGAAAACCTAATCTAAATGGCAACACTACCTTATTACAAACACCAAGAAGACTTATTTATAGTAGGGCTTCAGCCTACTCCCATTGAAGTAACCGGGTAACCGTATTCCATCAAGTGTTTCTAACTGACAAGCTCATGTTTCAAGTATGTAAGTGATAACATATGGTCCTAACCAATGTACTTTGAGTTTTCTGGATGGCGCAGAAACTTAGAATCATAAAGAAGCACCATTTGTCCTATCTCAAGCTTTTTGTCCCTGATGTGCCTATCATGTCATGCTTTACTACTGGATTTTTATTGCTTCTGACTCCAGCGTGATATTGCTCATCGTCACTCATCTAACTTAATTAACTTTTCAATTTGTTCTTCTAAGGCTTGTTCATCAGCTAGACCTCTAGCATGTGCAATACACAAAGAAGGTAACATGAATTCCATAGGAATAACTACTTATGTCAAACACCAATTGAAAGGGTGTGGCCTTGTTTAACCACTTGTATGTATGTTGTTCTATATACACCCAAAGCATTGCAAAAACTTTATCATCCCAATCCTTCCTTCCAACATCACAATTTTTTTGTCAATGTCTAGCTCAAAATCTTGTTGAAAGCCTCAGCAGTCCCATTTGCCTAAGGATGATATGGTGTAGTCTTATGGTGTGCAATCATGAACTCATCAATAGAATTTTGATTGTCTCATTCAAAAAATGTGTGCCCCTATCACTTGTCAAACTCAATGGGCATCCATACCTTGTAATAATATTTTCCCATATAAACTTGGTTGTTGTAGTAGCTATTGTAAAATCCTTTGTAGGTGTTGCTTCTACCCACCTTATCAGATAATCTATGCAAGTGATGATATAGCGTGATCCAGTCCTACGTGTGGCTAGTGAAATAGGACCCACAAAATCTATAGCCCATTTCTCAAATGGTTCTGCACTAGGAATAGGTCTTAAAGGCATTTCATCTCTTTGTCCTGGTTTTCCAAGGCGTTGATAGTGATCACAAGCCTTGCAATATGCCTTACAATATTTATATATAGAGTCTCCCACCATAATCTAGTGAGTATAATCTTATGCATAGTGGTGTCACCTGCATAGTGCCCACCTGCAATACCACCATGAGCCTCTCCATGATATATGTGCGCTCATGTTCCAGTACACATTAGCGCAATACTTCATCTCGGCCTAACTTGTACAGGTCACTGCTAATCAACATAAATGGTGCCACGTGAATGGCAAGTTGTTTCTTCTCTAAGGATTTCATTCCTTTTGGCGCCATACTGTACGTAGAAAGACAACAATGTCTCTAATTCTAATGGTGCACGTTGTAACCTATATAACTATGCATCGGGCATGGTATCTTCAATTGCTGTGTGTCTTCTCTGAATTGTATTCTTGATAGATGGTCGGTCCAGAATTACTTTTCCTGGTTTTACCACAACTGTGAAATCAAATTCTTGGAATAAGAGTACCCATCGGCATATGCCCCTAAAAATGGGATTGTTTACCAAATACTTCAATGCCATGTGGTCGGTATAGAATACAAATGGTGTTTCTAGTAGGTATTGTCTGAATTTATGTAGCACATAGATCATTGACAAAGCTTTGTGCTCTATAGTTGTATAATTCTACTCTGCAGAGTCAAATTTCTACTAGCAAAACATATAGGATGATCTATAATACCTTCTCAGGATGAGCTAACACCACACCAATGGTCGTGCTAGAGGCATCCACATGTACATGAAACGGTTGGTCCCATGAGGAAAGTCATAGAATAGGTGTTGTAGTAAGTTTCTCCTTTAATGTCTCAAATGTGCGTTGTTGCGGTTCTCCCAGTAGAATGCCCCTTTTCCTTTTAGTAACTCCTCTAAGGGTGTGACAACTTAGCATACCCTTTTATAAATTTTCTATAATACCTAGTGTGACCTAAGAATTTACGCACCTCACTTTGAGTGGTAGGCTCTTCAGGCCAATAATGACTGCAACCTTAGCTGGATCAACCAATAAATCCTCCTTATATATGATGTGCCCTAACAATGTGCCAAATGGTGTAGCAAATATACATTTCTTGATGTTCAAAGAGATGCTTAACTGGTGACACATTTCAAACATTAAGTGTAAATTGTCACAATGATCCTTAACAAGTCCATACACCATCCAATCATCTAAATAAACCTGTAAGAAGTTGTGAATAAAATATTTGAACGCTTGGATAACTATGCATGAAAATACAACATGCACATTTTTAGACCAAAAGGCATCACAAGTATAGGAAAACTTCCCCATTTAGTAGTAAAAGTAGTCTTTTCTGATCCTCTTATGCAATCCTAACTGATGATACCCAGAGAATCCATCTATAAAGGAATAGATCTTGTGCCCTACAACACCTTCTAATATTTCATTGGTGAATGACATAGGAAAGGGATTAGTCACACATGTAACATTCAACTCCTATAGTCCACACAGATCCTAATTCGACCATCTTTCTTTATATTGATCACCATTGGGCTAACCCATTCTGATTTGTCCTAGGGGCTTGATGATTCCAAACTTCAACATTTTTTCAATTTCTTCTTTGACCTTTTTGCACAAGTTGGGGTTCATCTTGTAGGGTCTCTTCTGACCAGGTGCACACCTTCCTTAAGCTTTATCTTCATTTCTCCTAATGATTCATGCATGCCTTTTAGTTCATGGTATCCCCTAGGAAATAAGTCTGATAATCTCGTAGTAACTCAATGATTTTGCCACTTCAGAGTCAGACCAATAATCCCCAATTATGGCCTCCTTAGGCTCAACATCGATCTAATATTCACTTTCTTTATTTTCATAGGTTCATGATAGGCGTGCGTGGTCTTATCTGCACTATCCAAAACCTCACACCTACTGTTGAATGATCTACATCTAGATTTTCTACTTCTTCATCATCCACTAAGTAGACCATATTTTCTTTTTCTTTCTCAAGGTAAGTGCACTTAAGTAGTGTGGCATCTGTCTCTATTTCTTCAACAAAACTCGCTCTTGAATTGTTTCCATCAAATAAATTCTGAATGAATTCCTTCCTTTGCACTATCTCCCATAGTTAAGTGCTTTATAACCCTTAATGCCTCTTCTACTAGAGGTTTAGTAGAGAAATAGTCAAAAATCTGGATCATTCCTACAATCAAATCCTACCAATTTCAGTCTCTCTATGGAGTTCTGCATATACATACCAAACATGCGCATAACCTTGTAAAGTGGAATAAAATTTGTGCACCTAGAGTGAAGGTGGTAAAGCTTCTACCCCTCTATCTAGATCCTCTCACATTGTTGAACGTGGTGTTGAACAGGTTGATTACCATGATAAGTGTAGATTTGAGTAGGTGCATTGCTCCTTGAAAACCGAGTAGAAAGAACAATCCTATTTCATTCCATCATATAGATTATCCTTGTGAACCACCCACTAATGCATGTTACTTGTCCTATCATGTGTAAGGTATATGCTAGCATATTTCATCTCTCCAACTGGTCTATCCATTGTTCCTCCATGGCGTGCAAAAATACCATAGGGTCTCCTTCTCCAGTGTATCGAGGTACCGAGTTGTTACTTATTCTCCTGATACTAATGAGGTCTGATGTTCCACGCAAATGTGCTTCTTACTTTGTGCCCTACCAACTCATAAGTACTATGAGCCCAATTATCACAAGCAACACTTGTAGTATTACTAATAGATTGTACATCTTCCCATTGAAGGATTCCTTCTTTAGATGGCTCGAGCACTTCTAGGTCCCAAATGGCGCGTACATAAATCCTATTCAAATCTTCCTCACTCAAAGGCTCAACATAGGGTAAATTTTCCATCTGTTAAAGGGATAATAACTCTTTCCTCCTTGTTTTCAAAATTGATATACCCTTGTTGAACCAAAGATCAACATTATTTGCATAGCACCAAGGGCACCCAAGTAGAGTTGGGAAGCTATCTGCCTCTGCAAGTGCTAAAACCTCAAAATCCCCAGTGAACTTGGCTCCACTGTATAGTAATGGATGCATCTTTTAAAACTCTGATGGGAGTGGCCTTAGTTCGGTTAGCCATGAACAACACATTAGAAGATGGTTGTAATGGGGTCTCCCATCTGTACCCATGCATCTAAAGTAAGAACATTGACTTCCGCACCTATATCAATCAATATATTACTCAAAATCCATCCATCCACAACAACATTCAAAGTGATTTCCTTATCGTAGTCTAAGCTATGGGGAGGGAGATTTGCATGTAGGATCTGTCATCTAGTCTCAATAATTGCTCACGAGTGTTTCCCTTTAGCCAATTCCCTAACAATGTAATGATATTCTCCTGGCACAACATTTTACACACTTCCTTTAAGTCATAAATATCAGTTTGGACCGTCTCTGCTACTTTCTTTTGCTCCATCTTCGTGATTGCTTCTTTAAATAATGTATTTCACCCTGAAGATTTCTGAGTACCTCCATGGTTTCTGATACACCTCCTTTTGATGGGTAGGATCTAGGTACCGTGCATGTAGGACCTCCTCCTTAGTGATGGTAGGTTTCTGCTGCAACGCTTCTTTAGCATGCGCCGCTTCAATGCGGTAGTGATCTTTTAAGGTAATACCTCTGATTTTGGTACAAACTTGTGCATCCACTGATTTTCTACAGTGCGTTGTATCCTAACCATCCTTGCGCCTTTGTTTTCTTGTTTATGTTGCTTACTAAGATGTTCATATAAGTCTGGGCATTCCTCATAGCTATGATTCTTTCCACAGAAGGAACAAGTAATATTCTGAGGAAATTCATGCATGTAGTGGTCAGGAGATCCGCATATATAACATGTTCCATAAGGAAACTCATCTCATCCACCACCACGGCCTCGTCCTTCGAATCCACCATAGTATCCTCGACCTCTGCCACGAGATCCTTTAAAACGCCCTTTATTCTGATCATAGGATTGTGATCCCAATCCTAATGCTCATTCTCACCTTTAGAGTTATCTGAGACTCTTGTCTATCGCACACCAATATCCATGACATCATGGATCTGACCGATCAATCTACAGTCCTATGTATCGTGAGTTGTGGACCGAAAAATCTTTACAATAGCAGGAGACGTTATTCCTTATTGTGCGTAATAATAATGGGTAATGGCTAACATCATGGTTTTAATGACATATCTCATAGTCTAGTAGTAATGAAAACAATGATATGTGGGAAAACTATCCTTGTTATGACCTTCTACTTTGAGAATCTATACACCAAATCCCTGTGCGTGTCTCATGTGTTGAGTTCACCGATAGTTTCTCCAACCGTTTGGCCATAATGCAATCCGTGCTTCCAAAAATGGAATAACCCCAATGTCTATACTCCTAACTACCTCAACACATAAAGTTGCCAAGTGTTTCACGTGGATCAATGTATGTCATATGTGATATTTATTGGTGTGTATTATTTTCCACATCATTAGGTGAGTCATCTTGTAGGTGAGATCATAGGTCTACATGTCATTTAGGGGTCATCATGATATTCTCTTACGCGTCGGTGCATTATATGTGTCATTGGGAGTTACTTCATATTATGGGAATGTAACTCCCCCTCTCCACTCGAGTTGTCATGATTGCAGCACTGGGGGTTACTCAACACCTCCTATTTGTACACCCTTTTGGATCTATGAGATAGAGGAGAGTTTTATGGCTTATCGACTCGCCTTTGTTTGTCAAATCTTTACATGCACATTTGGTTAATGCTCGCTCCTCCCGAGATCTCTTCACACTGTCGTTCACACGTTTATTGATGTGCACATCATCCCTCATGATCCTCGCTTGCAGATTTTTGTACCCTCTTACAATAGCGCCCTTCTAAATGGTTTAATTAGACCTGCGATGAACCATTGTGCATGTTAGCTTGCATGAATATCATAAGAAAGATTAGATAAAAGCATTTTGAAATGTGCATCATACTCCTTAACACTCTCAGTAGTGCCTTGCTTAATATCCTTGAGCATGCTTATACTCTTTTACTCGAACTCAAGGATGTGAAACTCCTTAAGGAAAGCATCTTTTAATGTTGCATAGTCTACGTAAGTCTGATCAGGGTCAAGATTTCTATACCAGCTATGTGCGCACCCTTGTAACACGGTGGAAAATTGACTTTCCTATGTTCAGAAGTCGTGATTCCCTTTACGCGCCATAGTATTTCACACATGTGCATGTGTTCAACAACATCTTCTATTCCCCTATACTCTGGAAGACAAAGAGACATCTCCATGTAAATATTTTGGGGTTGGTGCGGACCTTACCCACTTGATCTAGAACCTCTTGTGTTTCCTCTACCTCCAAAACCACCAAATCCACTAGAACTAGAACCACTTATACCTTCTGATCCTCCACTATGTAGCCTGAAGTAGACTAGTGGATGTACTTCCTTATGTCCCAACAATAGTACTGAATTGAACCCCTATAGTCTGTGAAGTGTGACCACTCCTAGAAGTGAGCCCAAAATTCTGTGAGCTTAAATTGTGTGCAGATGATGCACTTAAAAAGGCACCTTCAAATAACAACGAAGATATTTTCCATGTCATCGATGTATTTGCTATGTGACTTACTCCTTCTCTCCCATTTGTAACAATTAGCATGTTGATTATTTTCGTGATCTACTAGATCTTTGGAAAACCAAGCACAAGGGTGAGGTTGCCAGGTAGATTCAGATGCGCGCCCGCAACCCAGGTTGTCTCTACTAGCACACTTCCACGTAAGGCCGAGGGGGTTCCTTATCATTTTTACCCAAATGGGGAGTTCTTGATGATCCGGCTCTATGCCTTCTACGCGAGCTCCAAATCCTTTACGATCCATCTCTCTCCTTAATGCCATTCGCTCTGCAACATCTCGTTGCTTCTCTATCTCCCTCTCGCACGCCTCATTATACTTAAGTCACATTTATTCTCTCTACCTTTCTGCCACTAGGTCTGCCATCTTTCACCAAACATGCTCCGCCACCGTGCGTGGTAGGGTTTAATTAGCCATCGGTTTGCTTTCCAAGTTCAAGGTTACCATCAATATTTTGATCATCAATGGAATGCCTTGTAGGTATGTTCCCCTCAGATATCATAAAAAAATTAAATCTGCTACCTTTGGGCAAGAATAAGTAGAAATTGAGTACTCCAGAATATAGCTATTCAGAACACCATGAAACAAAGTATCCACAACACGTGTCCAAATAAGATCAACATCATAGAGGGCCTAAAATTCTTCCTACATCCAAACAAGTGCACGATACCTCCAATCCTTTTAGATGCATACACAACTAGCCACTCGTATAGTTCTACTAGAAAAATAGTGAAGAAGCTCTCATACAAACTATCATATAGATTATGTTCCACCCATGTGCATGCGTTAAACGCATATCCAATGATGAACCTTTGTGCGTATTCTTCTTCTAAATCTTATATCCACTCTTCAACACTTGCGAGAGAGTCAACCGGTATGTCTTCATCACGAACCATCCACGAAAACAACTGAAATAGAGGTCGGGTAACATAACCAATGATGCGCCTATAATTTACCTATAATAACCCAAGCACACTGTTGGCATATCCTCACCTAGACTCGAGCGCTCACCCGAAGCATGCAAAGGTACCAGGCCCCTCTTTAGGGTTGCTTATGCAGGATGTTAGCAAGATGAAGAGTTAATGTATTCAGATCCATAATTAGTATAACATTCTATAGAGCATATTCCAGATCTAAATCTAAAGAGTAATAGATTTAAGTAATAGCCACAATGAATTATTCCATGCAAGATTTAGTTGTAATCATGTTTAACACCTTGAATTAGTCAATACACTCCATTATATTAAACATAATAAATACACGTTACAATAATTAACACCATAATCCCATGCACACATCGATCTAGCAACATAACTTCACATGATAACCTATATTTAGTCCCTCTATACCACCCAGATCACTACATATTTATAAGGGTGGGGACTTTCCCTTCACCGCTTGTATAATTCCCAAAATAGGTCGCATGCTGAAAATAGCTACGTGCCTTTACAATAATAGACACACATGCAAGTGCACTAACAATAGATCTCTTCTCGTTAAGCGGGCGTGAATAAATCTATTATTAGCCGGAACCCATGCAAAGTGCTTGGTATCCGCTCTTTCAAATATAGCCTATATGTGTCATGTAAGTCTTTATCCGGTTTGTGTGCTCTACATGCCATCTCCAAAAATAGCTCGTACACGTGAAAATGGTTAACTCCTAACATGTCCTTCTAAATTTGTCCATGTCCTTCGCTTTTCATGATGTGCCCTTCTCACACGTGTGTGTCGTTTTCTTCTCAACTTGTTGTATTGATTACTTTGGAATCGTAAGAAATAAACCTAAACAAAGGCCAACCTTAGAGTAAATTTTTTGCATGTGCCTTGTTCTCACACGTGAACCTTCTATGTGCCTTCTGCTAAGTATCATACGTTTTCTTCTCAACTTGTTGTATTAATTACTTTGGAATTGTAAGAAATAAACCTAAACAAAGGCCAACCTTAGAGTAAAATTTTGTATGATTTACCCTTCTTGTGTGATCACCTTCATGACGTAGAAAACTGATATTTTAGGATGAGCCTAGTTCCTTATACTCAATGACACCTCCTAGCTTAAGGGAAATAAGAGTCCAAATTCAAGTTACCATAATAACATGTACGCATATCGACATTGTCACAAACCCCCTGTAGGAATGGTAATGGTTAAACATTATCTTGAGTATGTGGGTTTCCTCTTAAGAATTGTATTTGTGCATGTGGATAGTAATAAATTGATAATGGTGTATGTCATCTACTTGCTAGTGATGTATTGGACCTAGAAAACCCTTATCGTGCTAAGAAAATACTTAAGACTATTACCAGTTGTTTCCTTGTTTATACTTGGGACAAGCCTCGCAAGACCATGTCCATAACTTAGGTATATTTGTGTGAGGAAAGGACTATGTGTACCCTGTCACATTGGGTGTGAGTATGATCATTTTCCCTAGGTGTCGTAATTCTAGTCTCCTCTTGAACAAACTATCCTTCATGTGTGTATTGTCCTTGACCACGAAAGGGGTAGACATGCCTTACAAATGTAGTTGGGGTGTTTTCATCTTCAAATGATCTCATTAAAGAAATTTAAACGACACGAGTGGAACCTATGTTTTAAGTTACCTACACATGAGACTATTGAGTTTGAACCCCTTAAACCCCTCTCAAACAAAAGTGTTAGCTTGGCAAGAAGTATCGAAGTTACCTTGAGTTGCACGAAGATTGTGGGAGATAAGGGTGTTCGATTACTCCAGTTGTGACTTTAGTAGGGTGTAGAGTATGGAGAGCAAATGAATTAATTAATTGTAGTACCTCCTTGAGGTTATCGGTGAATGAAACCTAAAATACGTTACCCAATAGTTGTTTTAGTGTCTTAGAAGGCCTTTGGAAGTGTAAGGTGAGTTGGAGTCCTCATTTGTAATATGTGCTTAATGTTTGAGTGGTTAATGATAGTGAAATGAAATTTTTGGCGTGAAATCACTCCTTAGGAGTCTTGAGACCCTAAATGTTAAACAAGTATTGTGTAACTTGATTTGGTTTTAAAAGAACACTAACAAGAGACCAAAGTAATAATGTAAGTGTAATAAGAACAAGAGTAAGTGAGATGTGGTTTAGGAGCAAAGGGATACTCAAAGTTCTCCTCATAACTTAATTAGAATTTGTTTTATGTTGTGAAGAAAAAGGGGGTAAATTTATCCTAGTGAGATTAAAATTTCATGAGAACATGAATTCATATGGAAAACAAAACTTATGGCGTGTAAATATTAACAAAGACTCAAACCAAGCATTGAATGATAACAACTTCAAAAAGGAAATAGACATGCCCTAATGGATGGAAGATTATATGAAAAGGGAACTTGGACCCTAATCTCCTTTAAATCTTAAGAGTACCTCCCGACTTTGTGTTTTCTTTGTAATGAAGGTAAACAAAATTTCAAGTAAATTTAATTGAACAAGGCACAAAATAGGAAAGTATTTTATATGTTTAAAATGCATAGAACTAACAATTGAGTTATGGAAATTATTATCATGGAGAAAGAACCAAGTTTAAGTGTACCTTATTAACATTGATTTTATATGGAACCCAGTAAAACGTAAAATGAAACAAATAAAAATGCTTTTAAGAGGAAGGAAGGTTTACATGTCAAGTTTTATTCAAATAATTAAGGTCCAATAATGAAAATAGGACTAAAATAAATATATAACCATGAAAATGGTGTGTCGTGGAAGGTTCTTATCATGTTATATGTGCGATTCCATGTGGGTATAAATGCCTTGTGTGATACACGTTATCCCATGTTTCATGTGGTGTCATGTATCAAGTAAGACAAATCAAATAAATCAACATTTTGTTTGTTTTGTGGTAAATTGAAAAGTTCTGGGTTTGATGTTCTACAACCCCATCGTATCCATCTCCTTAACAAAATTAATATGTTACGGTTATATCAATCTTTGTGGCAAAAGAAATGTTCTTGTCTTCTTTCACTTCCTTGGCCCATTCTTTGGAAGACAATCAAATAAATCAACATTTTATGGAACTTGTGGATGAAAAGTTCCACTCTTCCACTCTTCCATTAGTGCCCAATTTCCCTACCATCTCTGAAAAGCATCAGTGCCCAATTTAACTCGATTAACCAAAAAAAGAACTTTGGGAATAGTTCCACTATTATATCAATGCCCCACTTCTCTACCATCTCTATAAGCATCAGTAAAGTTGTTGTTTGAGGAACAAAGGGAATTGTTCCCTCATTCCATCATTCCCCGATTGCCTACATCTTTGCATAGAAGCACAAACATAAGTTAAGTCGGATCTACAAGGAACAAATGGAACGCGTTCCTTCACTCCCTATGTTCCCCACAAACCCACTTTAAAATCCTTGATCAATCAAATCATATTTTGAAGGTCAACAAGGAATTTTCCTCATTTTACTTGTTCTTCGAGTCATTGATGAGACCCTATAAAAAGCCAAGAAACATCCCTGGGAAGGTATTTTAGTTAATTTTTTCCAATAAAAATGTAAATTTAGAGCATCTAGAGGTTAAAATTAGCAAGTTCATGTAAACAAGACTCCATTTTTATCATTCAAAGGCTAAGATTAGTAGGTTTTGTAAGAAAATCTTTCAAATCAAACTCAAGTTGTTAATGTTAGTATGAGCATGCAAGAGGCATTTTCTTCCCGTTTCTTAGTGTTTCGGGCCACCGATCTATTTTTGGGCATGTATAATCACTTTCGAGAGAAAGATTTCCTATTTTGGGAAAAAATTACTCTTTTCCATGTATAATCCACCCATTTCAAGCAATATCATCAATTTCGAGCAGAAGGCAAAATGGGCATGCAACACTCTCATGCTTTTCTATTTTTATTGACCAGACTTGCATGTTTGCATCTCTTTCTCTTCTTCTCTCCCTCAATTCTATATAAAACTCCATGGAATTCATTATAAAAGAGATCTCTACACTTTCTATCCATCACTCTAGATTTATATAGAGTTCGAGTGGAAGAGCAGGGGTCATGAGTGATCTTTTGTATTGGTTTCACCTCTTAGATTAATAAAGGAGTTATTTCTACCTTCCTACAACCTGTTTATTGTGTAATGTCGTGTCTTTAAACTATTTTTATCTCGTGATATAGTTTTATCCCTGATTTACAATTTAATTTCCATGCCTTTATGCAGTTAAATGTTAATTTGCATGTCATAGTTGTGTTTTACGGTGTGTGAAGGATTTAGTTGTGGAGCTTACCAAATTTCCCTTTCGGAGTATTTGTTTCCCTTATTTATTCTATCATAACTTCAAACCCTTCTCTGAAACACTTTTACATTGACATATCCATTTGTAAGTTACGGTGTGTATGGTTATTGTGGTCCATTTGTGTGTTTCAAACGAGTCTAAGATCCTCAAACTTTCTAGTGTATCACCCCCTTTTTATTTTTAGTCTTTTCTTCTCCCTTTTCCCATTTCATGTAGTAGAGTAAAGGTTAGTTTTAGGTGTTACACTAGGGGAACCAACCCTCTCTAGAGACTCACTCCAACATACAAGTCACCCATAACCTAGGAGTGTTTCCATTTTTTCAATTGAAAGGAGAGACTCCACACCACTCTCCAAAGGGTGCATTTCGAGTAACAACACTTCATTGGTGAAAACTTACAACCCCTACAAATCATATCCATGATGTTGCAAATGTATGTTTAGTTCATCTTATTATTGAAGATGATGTTGCGATTAGGCTTCTTGCTTCTTCACTTAAAGGAAAAGCACTTTAATGGTATAGGAGCTTACGACCGCTTCCATTAACACATAGGATGAGCATGGAAAAATTCTTTTCCAGTATTTTGATGATAAGGTCGATAACATGCAACTAAAAAGAGATCCCCAATGAACTCATGGTGGATTTCGGTTTGATTTCAAAAACATGGGACATAATTCATGTTCTTTTGAGACCAACTCCACAAGGTATTTTACTTTTTTTTAGAGATTTGAATTTTGATATGGTTGTAATGATTAAATTTATGAGTGTTATCTAATTACGATGCATTCCTAAAGCCCATTAGGGTTGAGAATTGTTTAATTCTAGTTGGCAAGATAACACCTAAAATACCTATGCCCTTTTTTCCTGGACTACCTCAAAATACCTAGCTTTCTTTTGCTCCCATTCCTAAGACAAATACTTCATCTTCCACCTCCACTTCCTATTCTTCCCAGAAACAACATGATGATGACCTTATAATCCTAATTTAGAACTTGTCTCTCTGAAGAGGCAACAAACTCAATCATCTAGAAATTATCCAAGTTTTAAGTAGGGGCAATATCCAAGCTAAACTTTTAATATGGATTATCAAGCAGAAAATCCAATATCCAAATCAAAGATATGGCCAAAATTAGCAAATTGATATATTACAAGGCCAAAACCTGCATCTACCTCTTCAAACGGTTGCTCTTGCATAACTGCTTCCCACCGTTAACACATACAAAACACTTGTTCTAGTGAAAAATAATGTAATATAAGAAGTTGAATGGTGTTTTCCATGCAGTCAACCATATAATTAGAATACTTATGCAAACGGCGTACAAGTCTAGTCCCTCATGGTGCAAAATTCTTTTAATAAACAATAATATTTGATGAAAATGACAAATATTAGATCAGAAGTTGCACAAGAGGCTACCCCGAGCCTTACTTCATGTTTTTATGTATGGTGATTTTTGTGTGGTTAACCAAGTTGTAGACAAATTGAGTAGGCCACAATTCCACGTGGCATATCATACAAGATAAAAAAGATACAAATTGAAATGGATACTCCAACCCCTTCATTGCAAGGTCCTCATTTCAAAGATAGACAATCTACAAACTTAAGTGGAAATATGGATTCATTCAATAATCCCTGGAATGTAAAAAACCTGCAAAGCATTACGGGCCGCATAATTAAAAAAATCCATTAACTAAAGAAATTTCGCAAATGGAGCAAACATGAAAGGAGAATGTTGCACCTCTTATCCACAAATCCGTGGGTATCCCCTTTAACATTGTTGTCTTCATGCGACAATATGGGATGCCATGTTTATTCCATCTCATAGGGATCTTCTATAAGAGGATTTGAAGCAACTTCCCCAATCGAACCATACGTTAAGAATACAAATTCCATGGTCAACATCTTAAAACTAAATGAGAAAAAATTAAGCAAGGTTAAGAAGCCCCCACCCTTTTACATGTCTCTAATTATAGGCAAACACCTAGTTTATAATTGCATGATTGACTCATTTGTTAGCACCTTCGTAATGCCCAAGAAAATTGTTGATATTTTAGGCATTGAATATAATCCAATTTCTAAAGGTGTTCTACAACTTGATGGCTCAACTGTCAACATTTTAGGAGTGATCAAAGATCTTGAGTTAACCCTCCATGCTTGTCCAAGTCTAACCATAACCCAAGATATCTCAGTTATTAACTTGCATCCTTTGTTTTCCATTTTTCTATCAAGAGACTTTGTGAGAGAATGTGAGGATAAGGATCAAGCAGGATGACGTGCACATTAACAAAGTTGCATTCAAATGATGACGTGATGCAGTTCCATGAAGTAATAAATCATTCAACAATGAAATGTGCATGTAAAAGGAAAGGGTCTACTCATTCCCATAGATAAGAAAAAGGGTACAATTAGGAGTGTTGTGTTACTCCTAATGCAAGACCAATAATACCTCAACAAGGGAGAACTTGAGTTACATTCCAAAAATGGAAAGTTACTCATGTATGATGCACTAACACATATGAAAAATTATATGATGGAATATGCCATAGCTTCTAAGATGCCCAAGACCTATGATCTCACCTAAGTGAGATGACTCGCCAAGTGATGTGGACAATGCCCCGAGATGACAAGGCAAGTACCCCACACCAACAGAATTTACAACCAAAGTGGGTGGATATTTGTCTTCTAATTGGTCTCACATGCTCATGAGAACTAGATATGGTACAAGATTCACCATTAGAGCTGAACCAATCTCTTCTTATCATGTTGAGTCTTATGACCCTACTCCTCTCCCATCTAATTGTATGGTACGTGAAGATTAAGAACATGAATCAATGTTAGTACAAAAACCTACTCCTTTAGCTCAATACCCGATCTACTACTAGATGAATAAGCCAAGGAACATTATGAGTTTGATCCTTATGATAAAAATGTAGACCTGGTTTAGGTACGACTATATTCATGAAGAATAATTTACATCCCTCATGGCACACAAAGAAGAAGCAGATGATGCTTCTGGATTATAAAAAATGTTCTTTGATGGTTCTAGAAGCAAAAATGGAGCTAGTGTAGGTGTAATTATGGTTTCTCTAACGAACAAAGAAATTCTTCATTACTCATAGGTGTAGTTTTCTTGTGGTATAAATGTGGCGAAATACGAGGCATTAATCTATGGATTACTTCTAGCAAAAAAAAGTAGAATAAGGCCTTGTAGGTGTTTGGGGATACTAAATTGGTTATTCACCAAGTTAGAACAAGATGTGTGACAAAAATAAGCTTTTAAAAGCTTATAGACACATATTTTAGGACCTCTTGGAGAATTTTGATATTATTAACTTGTAATTAGTGTCAAGGAAGTTGAACAAAGAAACAAATAAGATGAAAGCTATTAGATCACAATTTTACCAATGAAGATCTCATACAAGGCAATGAACAACATTTGAGGATGGTTGTGAGACCATCAATCCTAGATAATGAAGCTAGTTGGAAGATGTTTGATAATGATGAACAAATAGTTTAGTTCATCCAAAATGAAGTTGAGTTCTCCTAAAAGTTATAATCTAATTTGTATGATGGTTATGGTGATAAGATCCTTCAGCTTAGGAAAAAAATTCCTAAAGGGTTGGTCACTCTTGAAGACATCTTCATTACGATGATGAATATAAAAGATAGAAAGAACATAACAACAAAACAAGAAGACTACTAATCAGTCACCATTGTACAAGATAAGGAGTTATTGCTTGGAAAGGTATGTGATGAATCTGAAAATCAAGATTTTATCTCCTTATGTCATAAATTTAATGATGTATTCTCATGGAATTATGAAGATATTAAGGGTTTTGACCCCAACATTGCTCAACATACCATAGATCTTGATCCTAGTGCCAAACCAACTAGACAAAAACAAAGGCCTATCAATCCCAAAATAGAGCCCTCATGAGAAAAGAGTTAACCAAACTCATTGAGGACAAAATTATATTCCCCATCAAGTACTCCTCTTAGGTGGCTAACTTGGTCCCCTGTTAGGAAGAAGAATGGAGAAATCAGGTTGTGTGTGGATTTCAAGGACTTAAAGAACCTCCTTAAAGGATCATTATCCTTTGCCCTCTATGGAACAAATTTTGTAGATAGTAACAGGAGTTGAAAGGTTTTCTATGCTTGATGGCTACTCAAGTTTTAATCAAATCAGGGTTAGAGAAGAAGATCAACATAAGGCCATATTTACAACCAAGTGGGGAACATATGCATATAAGAAGATGCCCTTTAGTTTGTCAAATACGGTGCCAAATTTCAAAGAGCCGTTTATATAGCATTAAAGGGATATATAAGTGACTTCATCCTCGCTTACTTGGATGATATCATTTTTTTCTCAAAAGAGAGCAAAGATCATATCAGTCACTATAAGGAATTTGGGGTGTTTATTAACCCCAAGAAGTGCATTTTTGCAGTTCCATGGGGTAAAATGTTGGGTCATATTTTTTCAAATGACGGTATTTCCATTGACCTTGAAATAATCTCCTCCATCCTTTCTCTTTCCTTGGAAATATTAACTTCATTATGAAATCCATCCTTAACTTGTTAGACTTATCAAGCCCACTACATTGATGCTCAAGAAGAATCTAGCTTTCAAATGGACCGTGGAAGGAAAAAAATATTTACCAAGATCAAGCAGGTAATTACTCAAGTGTTTGTGCTTATCAACCCTGACTATTCAAAAGATTTTATCCTTTATGTAAATGGGGCTAAAGCAAGCATTGCCATGGTTTTGACACAACAAAACGATAAGGGTTCTGAGCAACCAAGTGGCCTTATTTAGCGAAACATTGAAGGATTATGTGTGTAGGCACAAAAATGCACTTGGGTACATTTATAGGTCTTAAAATATACTAATCTATACATGATTCCTAAGCAAGAAAACTAGTGATTGATAACTCATGTCGGCCTTTGATTGTTTTATCTCTTACACTTTACTAGCTTTACAAGTCTTACAGATTTGTCAATACTTGATTGATTTATCTTTTGATGGCCTCAAACACTAACACCTAGTTAAGATAGAAGCACTCAGTGCTCCTATCCCTCCTAGGGGATCATGTCCCTATTTTCCTTCTTATTCTTTTGGGTCCTTTTCATTTTTAGCCACCTTTTAACAAGTTGGGTCGTCTTTCAGTTGTCAATTACAAAATTCAAACAAGGGAATCATTTTTATACTTAGTTATTTCTTCTAAATAGGGGGCAATCACTATAAACAATATCTATCATCACCTAAGTTTACACAAAGGCTCAAGAGAACTACAAGGATACATCTAACACATTCATACAAGGGAAAAGGGCGCATTGATCTCGCACATACAACATAGGAGGGGAGTTCATTATATTTCATCAAATACATTATGCATACCAGAACAATCTCGATATAGCCCACTATCATCATACAATTTGCACAAGGTCAACCTAGGGATTCTTTCCACACACATGCATGAAAAACTACATGGAGTCTCGAGATATAGTGCGATAGTGAATATTAAGTTCACTCTTTGGGTGACCGTCAGGGAGTCGGTTTGAATCCCCATTCTCGCATGTTCTTTATTAGATTTGATGTGGTTTATGGGCATGTATAGGTAGACATATTTTTTATAAGTTATAGGAATTACCAAAGACATAACAACAATACCAGAGCGATAAAGAGAGACTAATAATGAATCTCTTTTGACCTAGAAAAAGATCAACCTTTGAGCATCTAAGTAGACACAATCACCCAGATTAGTCACTAGGGCATGGGGCACTCTTGTCTTCCCGTGAGGTTCTATCCCTTACATCCCTAGGGTTACGAACTCTCATCTAGCCTATTCAACATTGATTCCAACCTACTCTAGTAGATACTTAGTCTTTGCCACTTCTAGGTTACACATAAATAACTATGTCATCCCCCTCTCTTATTTACTTAGGGTTTTACATTGTTGGATACTTATTGTTTGCACACTACTATACTTTATTACGTACATACCACTTATTACAGTAAGTTACTCGAAATTAAGGTTTAATTACATTTAGATAAATCATTTGGTGAACCCATTCGGTCGAACCCTAACTTGCTTCAAGGAATTATTTTAATCTTCTTCCATGGCTGAGACTTATGAACCCTTTATCGATGAATATCTTCATGATCTCTAGGCTCATATTGTTGAACACCCTCAAGACCTAGATCTCTTATTATTCACCACTTGTGATGAATCCACACGATTAGTGAGATTAACCCTTCGATCTCTAATGATACTTCTCTTCCTATTGTGACACTTCCTCCTCATTTTTCCACCACTCTTCCACCCGCATCTAATGTCCTTGTTTCTATGTCTACCCCTAAAAATCACTCTACCCTCCCTATTAATTCTCATACACAACACACCTCTTCTTCAGAACTTATGACCTAGCCCCATTATACCATGATCTACAAAACCAAGTTCACCAATGACAATAAGCCTCATAAACCTTCTCCCCATCTCTAAATTCCTCACTCCTCCTTCATAACCCTTTTGCACCTGTCATCTCCTCTCGCCTCCTAATTTTATCCCACCTAAGTTTCAAATATTCAATGGCCATGATGACCCTCAGAACATCTTCACTCCTTTCACATTGCATGTATTGACTATGTTGATGACCTTACACTATTAGATAAATTGTTCCCTCGAAGCTTACATGACTATGTTATGTGATGGTTCAATGATTTACATGTTCATTTGGTAACATATTTTACATCTTTAGCGTATGCATTCCTTGCTTATTTTTACGTGAATATCGACACTAAGATATCATATGCATTACTAGATAAAATCAAACAAGCATCCAATGAACATCTTGCAGACTATATCTTGTGGTATAAAGGCGGGTTACTTTTATCGACATTATTTATAAATGCTCAAAGAATGGCTCAAAAATGTAAGGAACGTGCTATCTTCACGGTAAAAGAAGATGATGGCCTCCCATTTCATTCCATTCAAACATATGAACCCTTCTCTCAATGGGGACTTGATTTTATTGGTATGATTAATCTTGTGTGAAATGTGGGTCATAAGTGGGCCTTGATAAATAACTAATTCTTGAATCATTTATCCTTGATTTTCTTGAAGACATTGTGACAAGGTTTAGGGTTCCCTGAACTATCATTTTTTATAATGCAAAAGCCTTCCTAGGCTTTAAAATCTCGATTGGGCTCTTAAACATGGAATATACTTGAAGACCTCTTCCAATTATTGCCCTCAAGGTAATGGTTTGGCAGAATCTACCAATAAGAACCTCATCAAAATCATGAAAAGGACAATGGAGATCAATCAAAGGCAATGACATGCCAAGGTGAAAAATGATTTGTGGGCTGATATGATCACATCAAAAGAGCAATTGGAAATTCTCCTTTTGTTGTCATTTTGTATGATAAATAGGCCATGCTTTTACTTATCTCTGGAATTACTCTCATTGGAGTTGGCTCAATAGTTAGATTTTGAGGGTGAAGATAAAAGAATAATCAAAATGGTCGAATTGGTTGAGCTCGAGGAATTGAGGTAGTCCGTCATGATAAAATTAGAAAAACTCTAAAGTTTGACCAAGTAGTGGTTTGACAATAAATCTAAAGCATAAGCTTTCAAAACAAGAGATTTGGTCCTGAAATGTGATTCAAATAGATCCAAACCAGGATGAAACTCTAAGTTTGATGCACTTTGGAGTGGGCCATACATCATCACTACATGCAAGTAGGCCAACTCTTTTGATTTGTCCAAACTTGATGGGGAGGCACTTAAAATCCCAGTCAATGGGATCTATCTCAAACCTTCTCTTTAAGCGGGTTCTCACATCTTGTACATAGTTGTTTTTTTCCTTTCCTTTTTGTGTTGGAGGTTCTCTCCTTCCATTGTGTGATGATAACTATTTGAGTTCCTTTTCCTTAATCTTTGTGGTGATCATCTAAATAAGTGCTTGTGCACACTCTGCATGTTTCACTTAGAGCATGTATGATCTTCTTCTTTTGTATATAGGTTTTGGAATTCCATTATAGTTGTACGTAAGCCATTTCAATTTTCTCCCTCCATGGCAGAAAATCATAAGATTTTGGGGCAATTTCAAAGTGATTCATCCAAAGCTCCAAAATATTAGCTTCAAATCAAACCATTTCAAGTGTTTCATGTGGATTTAGGGACAGTTAGAAAATGTTTAAGATTAGTTTTCATGTTCATATTTGACTCCATCCCAAATTAATGCTTTAAGTATATTGATATTTACATAAAGCAAACAGATGTCCCCTAAAATTTTCCAAACTGTTGTCCAAAATAGAACCCAATGCTATTTTGAACAACTGATCCAAGTTTCAAACTTATGTGGCTCCAAATTGAAGACTCGTAGAATAAATAAGTTAGAGGGCTAGTCTTTTTTGTGGCATGTGTGAAAGGATCGGTGCTTCATGACATCGAAAGTATAGTGTTACATAGACTTAAAAAGTATGAAATTATGTAAAGGTAGTTATTCCACGCAACAATGCATGCAATCTACCTAGGAGAAGTTGTGATGCAATGAAAAATTAACATGAAACATTACATGACAAAAGTAAGAAAGTTTGAATGCGGCTAAAGTTGGAAGTGACAAAACAAAGAACTCGGTGTTACGTGGGCATCAAGATATTTTTTTGCAGAGTTGACAAATCGGTGAGGCATACAAACACCTGCACAAGAATAATTCTGTGAATCCTGAAA
Source organism: Taxus wallichiana var. yunnanensis (assembly GCA_018340775.1). NCBI lineage: Eukaryota > Viridiplantae > Streptophyta > Pinopsida > Cupressales > Taxaceae > Taxus > Taxus wallichiana. Next base: position 819,064,327 of record CM031240.1, read on the forward strand.
ATTTGTCAAACGAAAGAAAATTTTATAGATCAAAGCAACGTCATCTAAAGCATGTGAGGCATGAAAAAGTGGCATCTGGTTTGAACCGGATGATCAATCGCTTCACCGACCGAATTTAATTTTAAGCGGTGTCATCCTCTTACATAAAAATGTGATGGCGTGTGATTAGAGTGATGTTATCTACCCATACATGGGCTATGAAATCTATAGTGATTGGTCCTTAGTGGTGGTGGGTGCTTGATTTCGTTAATCACTAGATGTAATTGACCTCTTCTCCTCTCTCTTTCTCTCTCAAATTTTATATATGTAAATGCAAATGACATGATACGAGTTTGATTTATGTAATTCTAGAGCTCTACCTTTGAGCTCAAAAACTCTTCCTCATGACCTCTGTAACTCACTCATGGAGACTTCTCACCTTGACTTTGTGTCTATAAATGGTCAAGATTTGATATTAATGCAAGTGTAGTTTTGTTCCTCTTAATGGTTTGCATTTAATGTGAACATCTCTGTCCTCTTGCACACAATCATTGTTTTCCAATTCATTTCTTTCAAATTTATGTGCATTTCTTCAAGATTCATTCACGGGTTCACATATGTGTCTTTTAGAGCCAGAATCGATCCATTTTCCAGTTTGGTGCATCACCCCCTTTTATTTTCAATTTTCTCTCTCTCACCCTGTCTCCTTGGATTTTTAGTTTAGGAATTAAATATTGTTATAGTATAAACTAATTAGTGCAAGTACAACAAATTGGGGTAAGAGGATTCAGTCTTTTCATCTAAGGATAGACCTTGATTGAACCCATGCCTTCAAGGTCCCTCATTGTTTCATTGAAATGTTGAATTCTTGATTCAACAAGGGTGCAAATTTCAGTGACAACAACACCAATGTGAAGAAGAACAAAAACAAATCAATTCACCATTTCCATACAAGTTGTTTTGCACATCAACATTATAATTGGTTGGTGAAGTTTATATGTCTTTAAACCAAATTCTCGATTTTTTACTAAAAATTTAGGAATGAGAATTAACTATTTTTTGTTTTAGAATCAATTATTTACCCTTGAAAATTCCCCTAGAGACAATTAAATATGTATTTGGAGAAAAAGGGAGTAGAACCTTGAAAATATGACCAATTGTCTAGTTTGGTGCCTAAAACCGCATGCAAATGAAGTTTATTGTTAAAGAGTTTTAAAAACTTGAGATTTTAATTTTTCCATCATTTATATGCTATTTTACTGAGAAAATTGTTAATTTAATTTCTCATAAATGATAAAGAGTTTTTTTGTTGAAAGTTGGCGGTGTTATCTAATTTTAGAGTAGAATTGGTGAACAATTTTTTTTCGCAAAATATTTTATAGTTTTTCCTATTTAACTATTTTAGCAAAAAAATAATTCAAAATGACTAGTCTACAACATTTATTATTGCCAAAATCCCAAAAATTAAAAAGCAAAAATTTTAGTTTATGGAGTCACAATATACTTACCATTTGTGAGTATTGGAATCCTTATCAAATTGTACTTGCAAAGAAACTAGACCGGTTGATAAACGATTTGCGACGATAATAAATGTCATTATGAAGCTTTAATGTTTATTAAACTCTCTATTGTTGACCACTTATTTCCAGAAGTTAGAAATGAAATGATAGATTTATATGTATGGAAAAGTTTGACTTCAATGTACTAGGCATCAAAAGTTGGTAGGGTAATGCATTGGAAGAATATGTTGTTTTCCACTATAGTGTAGGAAGGTGGGTCGGAGTTCTAATTTTTGTTGTGGCGAAAGGATATCTATGATCAATTGAAAGTAGTGAGAAACATGAAGATGAGCAAGATTTTATTTGTTCATCACTATAGAATTCAACACCATCTACAAAGTAGGTTACATTTTCACTCTTGGTTCAAGAGTATTTTCATGGCAAAACAAGCTTCAAAGTATAGTTGCATTGTCTTCCACTAAAGCTCAGTACAAAGTAGTTATCAACGCAAATAGAGAAACAATGTAGATTCATAGTGTATCAGATCCCTTGATAATTTTTCATGTTCAAAGCTTAGCCATTTTACGAGTTTTGAGTTTTTCATCACCTTTATCACTTCAGAGGGACAAGTGAAACAGGTTCCACATGTTCCCTTATTCCTTGACTCAAGTAATAACATGATTGTGATTTTGGAAGTAAATTAAGTCTTTGGCAATGTTTTTAGTTCCTATCAACTTAATCACCTCTTGCGTAGGAACAAGTGGAACAACTTTCATGTTCCACTCATTCCGCACTAGAGCAACTTAAGAAGGGGGAATTGAGTGGATCCATCAACTTTTTGCCTCCATTATGAAGCGGAGGGATATTGCTTTGGTTATTCACTTCCCCAACTGCATGATATCTATGACATCCAAAGGATTAACTCAACATAATCAATTATATCACCTCTATAAGGAACTCCAAGAATTATTCCTTAGAAAGGTGACAAGGTAATTAAGAAGTTAGATAATAAAATAAAATATTGAATAATGAATTCCACGAGCTATTGGATTTGGTGTAAAAGGGGATTGAGCAATATAAAAACAAGTCGATCTAGATAACAATCTAGGAACTAATTCTAGCATGACAACTTTCGAAAGTCATAAATTTTGCAATGTAGCTCCAATAGAATTTGTTCAAAATGTGTCGGAAATCTTGGAATGTGTAGAATACAATGAAGAGGTGAATAATTTTATTCAACAAAGTTTGAACCCTAAAATATTCTTCTAAAGGCCTCAAAATGAAATTTTTTTAGTGGTGTTTAATTAGTAATTTCGTAAAATTTTCACATATGTAATTCATAGACGACGAACCACCTTGTCTCCCTCGAGATTAGTGACCTTCCATATTATTCTAAATGTATATTCATATTTCTATAATTAGGTATATAAGTATATGTAACCTGAAATGGAAGGACACACATCTCTTTGTAAAAGATAGCTATTGTAATCACAATCTTATGAGTAATATACATCTCTTTTCAGAGATAGTTTATTGTTTACATCCGCACAATTTTTATTTTTTCCTTTAATCCCAAAATCCATTAGTTTTGGATCAATGGTATCAGATCAAATTCATTTTCAGAGTGTATGATTCCCAGGATGAGGTCAGGATATAAGAAGCTTGGGTGGGTGGTCTATACAAGATCCTTTCAAATATGTGATTGCTTGTTGAGAAGACCTTAAGTGACATATAACACCGGGATAAATGATCCTCTCAAGAAAATGGTGAATGAAGCTCTCATGGAGAAAAAGGAGCATATGTTACAACAATTTACCTAGATCCTTCAACAACTACAAATGGGAAATCCTACCTCCTCCTTTGTGATCCAACCCTTTAGTGCCTCGACACCCTTCAAGGTTCAAGTAAATTTTGATATTCCTATTTTTAGGGTAAAATAAATTTTGATGCAGTAGAAAACTAGTTAGACCAATTATCCTCCTACTTTTTTGTCAATAAATTCACTGATAAAGAGAAGATAACATTTTCTCTCTTGAAATCGTCACTTTTTGTCAAAAATTAGTGGGGGTATACAATAATGGACTCAATAGGGATGAACTAGGAATTGCATAGGAACCCACATTGCATGATTTTGTGGATGTTGTAAAGGTATAATACTACCCCCTGTTGGATCCTATAATGATTTGTACATACGATCGCAACAACTTCACTAAGGTAATGACCAGTCAGTCTAAGATTATATTGATAATTTTCATTCTCTATCTATAAGATTGGGCATTCAAAACAGATATCAACACAACATCCTCAAATATTGTAGTGGTATAAAATGGTACATATGAGAGGACATGGACCTATTTCAATTTCATACCATCGCTAGGCGTATAAGTTCGCGATAAAGATTAAACAAAATCATAAAAAGATAAATACAAATAACCAATATCTGAGGGGCAAAAATGATAAGGAAGGTCAAACCCGAGGTCAAGGCTGAGAGCAGGAGTCACAACAAAATAAAACATAGATGGAGAAGACAAGGAATTGGTGAAACCTCCACAAGACAAATTATCATTCAAATGAAGAATGTCGAGCCATCAAGTCTTTACTAACTGAGTCACCATCTTCAACACCCACTACTCCATCGGTGACACACCTCGAGGTTAGAGATGAAGAAGATGAAATTATAGATGTTGAATTGGATGTGATCATTTCCACCTTGCAAGTCAAGAAGATGGATGAGAAGGAAATGCTATTTCACTCCAAGCTTTGGGTAAAGGGTAAGCCTTTGCATTTTATTCTTGATAGTGGAAGTCAAAAGAATTTAATTTCTGTTGATGTTGTGAAAAGTTTGAACCTTCATGTAAAGTCACATCCCCATCCATATAGTATTGGGTGGTTATACCAGGAAGAAATCTCCATGTCACATAAAAATGTCTCCTCTCATATGAAATCAAACCCTTCTATGATGAAGTCATGTGTGATGTTGTTCTATTGGATGTTTGTGATGTTCTCTTAGGCCAACCATTCATGTGAGAGAGACATGAAATCTATGAGTCACGGAAGTCGGCATTATCGGGTACTCAAGGTCATCCTCCAACTCGGTTTTCTTGATCAGTGTCGTAGATAAAAAGTGGTATTAGCTTCAAATATACAAACTAAGAATTAAACTAATCAAATTCCTAATCTAACACACCTATTATCTACATCTGATTGAGCAAGATAAAAAGAGGGAAAGGATGTTATACCTGCACTTACCTACAAGTCACAAACCTCCTTCTTTAATGCTTAGGATATGCTCAATGGATGAATTATATTTGCTTTAGATTGTGGAATTAGTTGTGCAACACCTCTCCCTGGAATTCTTGATAATTGATAATAATCTAGAGCTTTAGGAATATTTTGGAAGAACTTAGTTGCAATTTCAAAAGATGGTTTCCATGAGGGTGGTGAGGATAAGATTCAATGGATGGAGGGAAATATATTTAAATTTTTAAATAAAAAGGAGGGAAGTTTGGAGAGGCTTATAGAAATAGAAGCCTCTAGATTTAGAGGTGGAGCATTTGATTAGGCTAGGATTAGGTGAGATTAATTGTGATTAGGGAAGTGATTTGATGGAGAAGCTAGGTGTAGAGTAGGTGGGTGGTAATTTTAAATTCTTAGAAATTGATAATGGGGATTAGTGATAGGATAATAAGATATTAATAATGATTTAAATGATTAAGGATGAGATGGGATTATTAGGTGAATAATGAGAATAATTGAGGTATGATAATAAGGATAATAATAATTAATCTTATGATTAATTATTATATGGTTAGTGATGGGGGGGATTAATAATGTATAATAAGTATGTTATTTGTTAAATGAGCATGTTGACATTTTACATGTCTACATTTTTCCCCTCTTTGAATGGTTATTGCGTAGAAATGATCATTCAAAGAAGAAAATTTTGATGGTTATATGATGCCCAATTGAGGGGTTAGGTGGGGAGGAGCGATGAAGGAAAGAAATCGAAAAGAGGAGAGGTTCAAGTTATTGGATGAGTGAGGATTTGAGGAGTTAGAGGAATATGATTAGAGGAGAAGAAGGTTTGAGAATTAGGATTAGAGGATTTGGAGGAAGTGAATTGGAGGATTAGAGGACGAAAGATTCGGGGAGTAGGATTAGAAGATTGGAGGATTAGGAACTTGGAGGATTAGATATTGTATCTTGGAATAAATAATGTCCTAGTCAATGATGTATGACGAGAGGGAAGATTTAGGATTGTTGAATTAGGAGATGCCCCGGTTAGGGGATAGGTTTGGAGGATTGTAGGATAATTCGGTTGAGGGGTTAGGATTGAAGATTTTGGATGTAGATTTGAGGATGGTGGATTTTTCAAGGTTAGAAGATTGAGGATGTTTGGATGAGAGAATAAGGATTGGTGTTTGGATTGATTTTGATGATAGGAGGGGATGAGAATTGATAAAGTGATGAGTTTGATTTATAACAAGATGTTAGAAGATGCTCTAGCTTGGAGGATGAGGATTTTAGTATGATTTGTATGTGGATATTGATTGATGTAAAAGGGTTTATTGGATAGGATGATGAGGAGGTTATATAGTGAGTGATGATGAGTATTAGATGTGGATGATGATAAGGCTAGAAGATGATGATAGAAGGGGTGTGCTACAATAAAGGGCCCTCTGTTATCATCACCAACAATTGTAATTAATGATATGGCATAAAGTAAGATGTACCAAGGTATTGACACCATGATGACATAATTGCAGATGCCCCTATCATCGTATCATTGGACAAATTTATAAAAATATGGTCCTCGAGATCATTAGACCATGCATAAGAAAAAACAAACAAAAGTGGCCTCATATCATTAGACAAAAGTAAATGCAAACAAGCAAGTGAACACACATAATAAAAAGCACCCCTGGTATAGTGTCACTACATTAGTATAAGGCCTTGGTAGAGGAGATGCATTCTTATGAGGGCATTATGGCCCATGAGCTTCCAAAGGCACTTTAATATGCAGATTACCTAGCTGAGAGGAGATCAACACAACCGACGGCCTCGTGGGGAGTACAACTAGTGTGTTACAACCAAGACTGGATGGAGTAGTAGGAGATGACACATGCAACTCGGTATAGTAATGAGATGTGTATATACCTGGCCCACATAGGTGGCATTTTGTATTACATGATGGCTAGGATGGTCGTAGTTTTGATGTATATGTATTGATGAGACATGATCTATTATTATTTTTTTGATGAGATATTCGATGATCATGATGAGTTATGATGATGTATAGTGTTTGGTTATTTGATGATATTGATGATGGCATGAGTTGATGCTTTTATTTCTTATGATTTTAGATGTGATTTTTATGATGATGTGATGAGATATTATTTTGGATGGGTTAGACATTTGATATGGCTATTTAGATGATGTGTTGGTATAGTTTGTATTATGATGATGATGTTATTTGATTATTTTGATGGTCGTATGATGAGACATATGCATTATGATGATGATGGTATTTGATTATTTTGACAATCATGTGTGATGTTTGATATATTAGATTGGTTGTGATGTCATGCTTTATATTAATTATTGTTTATGATGTTATTTATGATGATGTATTGATGACTAAATGATGATGGTTTTTATATCATGGTGGATATTTAATTGTGGATGAGTTTAGTTGTGAGCTTATGGTGATGTGATGAGATTAGATGATGTGTGGATGTGGTTTAATTTTGATGTGATAATGTTAGATGATTAGATGATGTGTTTATGGAATTATAGTTAGATGATGTTAGATGAGTAGATTATGTGATGATGATGTTAGGTGATGATGTGATGATTATGATATCTATAAAATGATGATGATGTTTGTTTTTAAGTTGTTGTGTATTGGTTGGTGGTGATGAGGTTAGATGTTAGATGATTATATGTGATGATCTTAATTTATGGTTGTGGTTGTCAAGAAAGTTTGATGGTTAGATGGATGGATGTCATCGTTTATTATGAGATGTACTTATTATGCATAGTAGTTTGTATTAGTTTATTTGATAGTGTGATGAGTTATATATGCATGGTAAAGGTTATGGAATATTTATAATGAAAATAAAGGAAAATTAAAAGGTAATCTAATTGTACAAATATTTACAACACAAAAATTATGCGAAATGGGACAAAATAACATAGAGAAAGGGAATGTGATCGTAAAGGGGAATATATAGTGGTAGTAAGTGGATGGGGTTGAAGATAAATGTAAGCCTCAGGAATCTTGCAATGGTTGCATTTATTCACATAGACGTGGATTCTTCTTAATCTGCAGTTCCCTGAATGTGACTATAGACAATGTTAGGATCTAGGGAGCATTCGAGTCATCATAGATTCAATGGTTCGTAGTAAGGAGCAGAAGAAGTCTATATTTAGGAGCATAGGATATGAATGTGGATAGGGATGGAAATATGAGTAGGGATGAAGGGGTTTTCCCCCCAATGTGTTGATTGTGTTTGTAGGGTACTAGTGGACATAGGATCTAGTTTATCATAGTGTCGGGAACTAGTTTTCACCATGGTACTTGCCAAGGTGCCACCAAAGTGGTTTTCACCATTGGATGGATTATTTTATGCTATTTTATTTTGTTTTTATATTTTGTTTTTATTGTTGTGATGTGGGCACTTAAGCATATAAGCACTTGAGATGCACGATGTTCATTAGTTCATCCAACTCATATCCATTATGAGTAGCAAGCTTATAAACAACCACACTGAATCTTATGACGACGACATATGGTTTGAGCCACTTAGGTTTTAACTTGCCTTTCTTTTCATGATCAAAATTAGTGTTACACTAGTTTTCCTTGAGGACTAGGTCACCAACTTCAAATTTACGGGTTTTGATGTACTTGTTTGTAATGTTTGTGGAGGTGGTTTTGGTAAGATTTTAAATGATCCAGGGCTTGGAGGTGTTTCTCATCTAAAAATTGAGTTCATGTAGGTGATGCACTTTGTAATCCTCACCATTAATGAGGTTTTAGAGAGAAACGCAAGGGAGGGGAAATTGATCTTAACAGAAGGATTGATTCAATGTAAAAATGAGGGAGTATGGAGTGGAGCCAGTGGGAGTGCAGATGGATGTGTTATAGGTGCAAAAGGTTAGATATATTTGTGTGTGTTAATCTCATCTTATTTGGTGATAATTTTGCCAAGGATGCATTTTAGCATTTTATTGGATGTTTGATTGGCCATTTCCTTGTGGGTAATATGGGGTGGAAAATTTAAGTTTGATGTGGAAATGGTCACAAAGTTCACGAGATTCTTAATTTTTGAATGATTTACCATTGTATGTGATTAAGGCAGATGGAATACCATAGCGGTAATTGATGTGATTAAGGATGAGCTTGGATATTTGTTTTCCGTAACATAGGTAAGTGGGATGGCCTTGACCCATTTAGTAAAGTATTTCGTAGCAATGATAATGAATTTGTGGCCATCGAATGAAGTGAGATTGAGATTTCCCATGAGATTAAGGCCCAGGTAGAAAATGACCAGGAGTGATGATGGGTTATAAATCTTGTGAGGGTGCGTGGATAAGGTTGACATGCTTTTGACATAGAACACATTTGCGGACATAAGAGCATGCATATTTCTCCATAATAGGCTAGTAGTAGTCGGTGCATATAAGTTTTCTAACAAGTACCGCACCACTGGTGTGAGCACCGCAAATGCACTCATGAACTTCTTTAAGTTTGAATTCGGCCTCTTGGGAATTAATACATCTTAACAAAGTTCTGTCAAAGCCTCTAGGATAAAGGGTGCCACCAAGGATGGTGTATTTAGACGTGCGTTAGATGAAGGACTTACGATGGTTACGTGGAATATTAGGTGGAAGGGTATCGTCATGGAGATAGGTGTAGATGTCATGGTATTAGGGAGATTCAAGACCAACAATCTCACATACCATATTAGATTCAAGGACATTGTAGGCTAAAACCATAAGTTGTTTAACCAAGAACTGAGAGTTACAGGCACCAGAAGGTATGTTCAATAGAGAACCAATGGTGGCCATTGCATCTGCTAATTTGTTGCTTGCTCGTGGAACTTTTTCAAACTGGATATGTTGAAAGTAAAGCTTAAAACTCTCTACCATTTACTTATAGGAAACTAGCTTGTCATCTTTGGTTAAATATTCATCATTAACTTGTTTGATTATGAGTTGTGAGTCTCCAAAGATGTTGAGAATTTTGATGTTCCATTGAATGGCCATTCTTAATCCAATTATGAATGCCTCGTATTCAATGATATTATTGGTGCAAGGAAAGGTGATCCAAAAAGCTTTAGGGATTAGATCTCCTTGGGGTGGGATAAATAGAATGCCCACTCTTAAGCTGTGATTTGTAAAAGATCCATCAAAGTATAATTTCCAGTCTCGATTCTTTGACGGTGAATATAGATTCATCTAGAACCATGTATTAAGTGGTGTGGAATTAGAAACCGGAGCTTGAATAACTAATTTTCCAAAACTTGTCCTTTAATAGCTTTTTGATTAACATATTCAATGTCAAATTCACTTAGAAGCATGATCCATTTAGCCATGCATCAATCAAAGTCATCTTTGAAAGTAGATATTTGAGAGGGTCTACTTTGGCTATGAGCTTTACCATATTATTAAACATGTAATTTCACAAATTTTGAGAAGCAAAGATAACGGAAAGGCATTCCTTCTCCATAAGAGTATAGTTGAGCTCGTAGTCTACTAATGTTTGGGTTAAGTATTAGATTTCTTGTTCTTTGTCATGGTCATCATGTAACGCTAGAAGGGCTCTCGGGGCATGCCGAGTAGTTGAAATGTAAAGGAGGAGAGAAATTCCCGAGTGGGAGTAAATAATACTAGACAATGCAGTAAATATTCCTTGAGTTTATCAAAAGAGGCTTGACATTCTTCATTGCAGGGAGATTGTTCCCCTTTTAAGCAGATAATGAAATATATGGCACTTATCAACGAGTTGTGCTATGAATCTTTTGATGGCTTGGATTTTACCCTGTAGGCTTTAGAGTTGTTTTAGATTTGTAGGTGGGGAATTTCAACCACAACTTTAACTTTATCTGGATTGATTTTGATTTTGCGTCACGAGACAATAAAGCAAAACAACTTGCTTGAGGTGACAAAGAAGACTCATTTCTTGGTATTGAGTTGAAATTTGTATTCCTAGAATCTCTCAAAGATACAATGAAGAACCATGGGATTTTCCTCACGAGTTTTGGAATTTCCCAGGATGTCATCGACATAGTCCTCAACAATGTCATGCATCATGTCATGAAAAATGATGGTTATGACACGTTGATATGTAGCTCCAACATTTTTGAGTCCATTCTCAAAATGTTATGACACGTTGATCAGCTTTTAAATTATAAGCATAGGCACTAATTCTCGATCAAAGGCACCAAAAGATGAACAAAGACACCAAACTTACATGAATGTTAGCAACAAAGGCGCTAAAGTAGCCACAAAGGCACCACAGATTTGACAATGGTGCCAAAGTATAACCCCGCAACCACAACAATTAATATACGGTCTGCAAAGGCACTAATGTTAGGTCAAATGTGACTATTCTCCAACATGGGCATTGAAAGACATGGCATAGGTGCCAATATAGAAAATTGTCACAAAAATTCAAAATTGTAAGGTGTAAATGAACACGATTGTTTCCAAATTTAAGCAACTTGTTCTAAATATGAAATATTATTAAAAAATATATATATTGGGGTAAGCCCCATGGTGGGCACCAACATGTAGACAAAAAGTGGTGTTAGCTACAAATATACAAACTAAGAATTAAATTAATCTAATTACTAATCTAACACACTTATTATCTACCTCTGATTGAGCAAGATAAAAAAGAGGAAAAGATGTTATAACTGCACTTACCTACAAGTCACAAACCTCCTTATTTTATTCTTTGAATATTCTCAATGGATAAATTATTTGTGCTTCATATTGTGGACTTGGTTGTGTAGCACCTCCCCTTGTTTTCTTGATAATTGATCATGGAAAATCCATACTAATTGAGAGCTTTTTGGGAATATTTTGGTAGCACTTAGTTACAATTTCAAAAGATGGTTTCCATGAGGGTGGTGAGCCAAATTTATAGGTTGTGGGAGGAGGAATGAAGGTTGAGATCTTGCCATGTAGATGGAAGGTTAGGGGTTGTAATTTAATGAGAAGAATGAAGAATTCTAGAATTAGATCATTCTAGAAATTAAGAGAAGCCTCTATTGAATTTTTAATTTAATGGAGGGAGGGAAATATATTTAAATTTTTAAATAAAAAGAGGGAAGTTTGGAGAGGCTTCTAGAAATAGAAGCCTCTAGATTTAAAGGTGAAGCATTTGATTAGGCTAGGATTAGGTGAGATTAATTGTGATTAGGGAAGTGATTTGATGGAGAATCTAGGTGTAGGATAGGTGTAGAGTAGGTGGGTGGTAATTTTAAATTCTTAGAAATTGATAATAGGGATTAGTGATAGGATAATAAGATATTAATAATGAATTAAATGATTAAGGATGAGATGGGATTATTGGGTGAATAATGAAAATAATTGAGGTATGATAATAGAGATAATAATAATTAATCTCATGATTAATTATTATATGGTTAGTGATGGGGGATTAATAATGTATAATAAGTATGTTATTTGTTAAATGAGCATGTCAAAATTTTACATGTCTATAAGTGCCAAGCAATGTAAGAAGCTAGTGGAGAAAACAAAGCGGTTTGTCATCTAATGATCGACAAAACCAAAAAAAAATTGTAGCCACCTTGACCACACATTTTGTGCAACAAAATAAGCAGATGGACCAAATCATAACCAAGTATGATGATCTATTCATCACCCACAGGGGTTCCACTTCAATGCAAGGTAAAAAATGTTATTGATTTATTCACTTGGGTATCCTTTACCTAATATCCCTCAGTATCACAAAAAGTGTCGAGTCCTTGAAAATGATGAGATCAAGAGGAAACTCCAAGAATTGATTCAAAAGGGACACAATAGCTAGATCTCTTCACAATGTGGAAGCCCGATTGTTTTGGCAATGAAGAAACATGGACACTTTACATTGACTATCGAGACTTGAACAAAATTATTGTGAAGAATTGTTACCCCTTCCGAGGATTGATGATTTGTTTGACCAACTCCATGGTGTCCGGCTATTCTAGATGCCGATCAAACCCACACATGTCCGGAAGAATGTATTTAAGTCTCAGGGAGGTCTATTTGAATGGTTGGTCATGCCTTTCAGCCTAACTAATGCTCCTACAACATTCATGAGGATGATGGATGACATCCTATGACCCTACACCAACTCCTTCATGGTTGTCTACTTAGATGATATAATCATCTATAGTAAAATGTGGAAGAAACGTCTACAACATGTTCGAGAAGTACTTCAAACCCTTTGAAAGCATAGATTGTATGAAAATCTAGAAAAATGCACATTTGGGATGAGGAAGGTTCAAGACTTAGGATATGTTGTGGATGAAGAAGGAGTCCATGTTGACCCAGAGAAGATCTAGGTTATTCAGAAATGGCCTACTCCAAAGACTCTTACAAAACTCCGTAGCTTTTTGGGTCTTGCCAATTTCTATTACCAGTTTGTCTTGGGATTTTCACATATTTCTTGGCCACTAAACCAAGTGAATAAAGGAGGAAACAAGGATACATTTCGATGGGGAGGTGCAATGCAATGACAACATTCAAAAATTATGTTTGACCCTTATTCTCTCCTTACTTGACCTACATTAAATTTTTGAATTAATGACAAATGCATCTGAGTATGTCATGGGAGTTTTTATCATGCAACATGGCCACCTTGTTGCATATCATAGTGAAACATTCAATGACACAATCAGGAAGTACCCAACATATGATAAGGAGATTTATGCCATTGTCCAAGCATGTAAGCAATGAAAACACTACATTATAGGGAAGGAGACAATCATCCACATAGACCATAGGCCATTGGAGTTCCTTTAGACATAGAGAAAGCTAAGAAATGAGAGACACCAAAAGTGGGCCACATACCTACAACAATTCCACCTGATAATAAATAATAAGAAGGAAGTACCAATTCAACATAAGATTGTTTGAGTTGCCCTCCAATTGCAACCTTCACAACTATCCTTGACCTATGTGGACATGAGACTTCTAGTTGGTGCACTTTGTATGAGAAAACCTTGACTTTTGAATGCATATTGAAAGGAACAATAACCAGATCATACCAAGCCAAGAACACAGATGTTAATCAACACCACGATCAATAAGATGAAAGTAATTCACCGAATAACTTTACATAAACCTTTGCAAACAAATGCAACAATATCTTATATTATTATGGAACTCAATGCAATACATTGAGAATGGACCTTGCTTAAATAGGAAAGGAATAACAATCTAAGAACCAGTCAAGGTCATAGATCAAGCCATAAATCAAGGAAATAACTAGTCATCAAAGAACTAGTCAAGACCATAGATTTAGGAGAGAACTAAACATCAAGGATCTAATCAATACCATAGATCAATGAAAGAACTATACCTAACAACTAGATAATATCTCCTAATATCTAAATAAGATAAAAGAAATATCCACACACATAAGTGGGTGAGGATAAATACAATAAAGGTAAATAAAGTACCTAGGTGAACATGAGCTAAGGTAAATACCTACTCTAACACCCCCCCTCAAGTGAAGCTAGGGGCCAAAATAGAAGTGGCATGTCCACAGTATGAGTCCCAACAACTAGGCCTGATGAGGTACTCATGTACAATAATTGGGAAAAAGGGACACCGCAAGGTACCCAAACCAAGAACAACAAAGTAAAGAGAGTAAAAACCCGCTCCAAGGCATCCCAAGAAGCTCGACTAAAAAAACTCGTACAATGTTGAAGAAGTTTGGTGTGCACTGTGGTCTGAATCCACTACTCAATCACAAAACTCAAAAACAACTGACATTGGGTTTCACCAGAATAGCTCCATACAAGGAGACTATCAACGAAGTGATGTTGAAAGTGTAAAAAAACACCAAACATAATCCGATTAACGCTGAAAATAGGTGTGCCACGATCCAAGCACAATAACCAAAGAAACAAGGCAAGGACACAAACTCTAGAGTGTCACAATCCAAGAAAAGCCAAGGTAACAATGCAAGGACACGAAACTCGAAGAAGTAGGATCAACACCACACCCTCCCATACTGCTGAATGGGTGGAGTGATGCTACAAATTTGCATGATTTGTTAAAACAACTACTCGAACACCGAAAAACTAACACTGGAATGCACAGAATAGATCCCCATAAAATATACTATCAACATGCCAATAGTGTAAAAATATAGATACAAAATCTCTCAACAAATAAAAGAGATACACTACACGTGCTAAATTTTTTTCTCAAAACAAGAAGCATCACAATGCAAAAGGTATAGAAAGTGGAGCAAGAGGTTGAATGGTGGAGGAGTCACGCATGTAAAGTCCTCTCAATGAATGTCTATGTCATATGCCACCATGAGTGATAGATATCCACCCTAAATAAACACAGATGGATGAAGAAGATGCTTATATATGACTTGGTGCAAAATGCACAATGGGTGCATGCAAAAGAACATCAGAATGTGTGTAAGGTTGATCTTGGCTGACAACTGAAATCTCAGGTTTCTCAACCCCGAGTGAAGGTGCATAACTCATGTGTTGCTCATGACCCTCATAAAGATTCGTGCAAACAAAAAAATGAGCTCACAATGTGTGATCCCAATGAAGTATCTGCTCGAAAACCAATGTCACGACTAGAATTCCACTTAACATGTGGAATAAAGGAAACAATACCCTGTGAATGTCTGCTAATGACTCGCTAGTGAGACCCATGTAACGGAGCATATGAGAACTTAATGCAAAGTGGTATGTTTCTCAAAAAATCCATGTAATCGAGTAGAAATAGGATACACAACATGTGGTACTGTAATAGGCAAGATGTGGAAGAGCATGAAGTAACAAGCTTCATAGGTGTATGAGCATCAAGAGTAGGAACAGACTCAAAGACAGACATATCAATGTCGGTGGGTTCATGAGCAATAATCGCAAGTGGACTAGAACATGGATATGGTTGTCCACAATATGATGGTGATGTTGTAGGCTAGCAAGTTTGTTCTGCAGGAAGTGTATTATTGTATCCTTATCGTGAATGAGTGATTGTAGAAGAGAATTTCACTTCTTGAGTGATCTATTTTCTTCCACAAATTTTACAATATCCTCTTAAAGTCCACATACTTCAGAGAAAAGCATATCATTCTCATAATCCATGATAGATACAAAATGCAACTCCCAAAAGTTTAGGACGTCGAGCTCAGCCGAAATTATGTCCACAATTGATTACAACGCTCCTCCATATTTGACACTTTATAATTATAGTGCAAGTCTAAAAATATAAAACTCCAATGGAAAGAGCACAAAAAACAAGCACTTTTGCAAAAATGGCACTCAAAACCGAGTTACCGATCAAAAGTTACAAGCTTTTTAATAGCTTTTAATATTTTGCTCTAAACAAAATAAATTGTAAGTTACCTTCACCACACAAATAAAATTAACTGAAGTAAGCACCTACTAGTAGGAATCACAATCTTTAAGCCCTCATATGACCATGCCATATGACCAAGGGCTAAGGATTTTAATGGGTCAAATCCCAAGGCAAGCCAAAGGTGCTTTTCTACAACAACAACAAAATCCACAAAAATGACTGTCTCCAGAAATGACCGAGTTTACAGTCGATCTTAGGGTTTTCATGCCTTTTGGATCCAATGGAAGCCTCTGTTTTGCATAAAACTACATGCAACAACAAAATATGACCAAATCCCAAATATATGAATATACAATGAATGTATTTACAAATAAAACTTACATGACGGATGCCAACAAAGTGAGCTTCAACTCTTATACCATGAAAGGAACGATAACCAAATCATACCAAGCTAAGAACACAGATGCTAATCAAACACCATGATCAATAAGATGAAAGTAATTCGCCATAATAACTTTACATAAACCTTTGCAAACAAATGCATCAATATCATAATTATTATGGAACTCAATTCAATACATTGAGAATGGGCCTCGCTTAAATAGGAAAGGAATAACAATCTAAGAACCACCAAGGTCGTAGATAAAGCCACAAATCAAGGAAATAACTAGTCATCAAAGAACTAGTCAAGACCATAGATTTAAG
Organism: Taxus wallichiana var. yunnanensis; assembly: GCA_018340775.1. Classification (NCBI taxonomy): domain Eukaryota; kingdom Viridiplantae; phylum Streptophyta; class Pinopsida; order Cupressales; family Taxaceae; genus Taxus; species Taxus wallichiana. The sequence goes on from CM031240.1 coordinate 819,081,078, forward strand.
AGAGAACTAGACATCAAGGATCTAGTCAAAACCATAGATCAAGGAAAGAACTATACCTAACAACTAGATAATATCTCTTAATATCTAAATAAGATAAAAGAAATATCCACACACATAAGTGGGTGAGGATAAATACAATAAAGGTAAATAAAGTACCTAGGTGAACATGAGCTAAGGTAAATACCTACTCTAACACATATCAGGATCTCCGGGGAGCAAGCATGTCCCCGATTTCTATCTACAGGATAACCTTTTTTGTCACATGGGACACACCTATGTTCTAGCTGCTAAACAACAAAAGATTATATGAGGCACAAAATCATGGTTGAACAAGAAGAATAAATAGCCATCCAAAATTGTTAAGAACTTATATAGAATATAATTTGTTGAAGAAATTTCAGACGTGATAACATTATTGTCCAGGGTTATGGGGCTCCCTGCACCAATGAGTTTCATAATTGAATGTGCATTTTTTCAACCTCATTTGTGAAGTGAAGCAATCCATCAATTGTGGTGATATTATTAATGAGAATTTGTCAATTCAACTCATCAAATTCAACACCACTAAGTCATTTCGCACGACTTCATATCTAATGTACACTATTGTTGCATATAAAATACGCGTTGGCCTTTCAAAACTATGTAAACAAGCTCCATCCAAACCCGTCTATGATTATTATAATTAACTTAATAGAATAGAAAAAATCATTTTAGTAAAGTTAATGATGCATTCATTATGTTCATTAGATGGTTACTTCAAGGATGCATAACAAATAAGATCTTCTAAGAAGATAAACAACCATCATGACTTATGGTAGCTTTTTTATTCAATTTTAGAGGGTCACAATACTTTTATGAGTTATGGTTTAAAAGACCATGAACTCAAGTATTCACATTTGAGAGGCATGTTTTTTCCACTATTAAAGTAGTTAAATAGTCTAGGTTTTATTTTAAATTCTCATTTAGTTACATCAAATTTCGATTCATCAGAAAGTTCATTTTGACCAAAGAATTTGATTTAAAGAGAGGCAAATAGATATATATGTAGTAAGAGTACGACCTTGATATAAATCCTACCAAGTTGTCTCGAGGCAAAGGAATTTACTAGTTGATTACAAAAATAAGATCAAAATTAAAGATTGTGATACAATTGGATAATCGCCCACGATTTTGTTTATCAATAGAAGCGATGAATAATATGGTGACATGTACATTTCCTAGCTTACAAAAATCCCTCCTCACCTCAATGCTAAAGAGAAGAGAGAAATCAAGATTAGAGCCACAAAATTTATAATATGGGATAATTTTCTTTTCAAGAATGACATTGATGGACAATTTTTATGATGTGTAGATAAGGACAAACAAAATATTTTGTTAAAGGCTTATCACAACCAAGAATATGGTGGTAATTTTTCTTCTCTTATCACAACCTATGATATTTTTAGAGGGGGTTTCCAAAGATTTTGTAAAATAGGTTTCTAAGTGTGATGCATGTTAGTAGTTTATTGGTAGGCCTAAACTTGCACTTTTTCCTATAGATTTTGTGGCAATCGAAGAAAATCTCCAACAATGGGGTTTATATTTCATTAACACTTTGAATCCCCATTTGATTTGGCTGGTTATACTCATGTGCTCAACACTTGATCCGTAAAACCGTAGTAGATTCCCTACTATTAGTTAGTTTTAAAATGGATACTTAGAAATGGCATGTCAAATATCTAATCAAACTGATTAGAATATGTTTAAGATGGATTCAAAATGAAATATGAGTGATTCAAACTCATTCATACCAACTACACATAAAAATGATCAAATAGCCATTCATACATTTTTTAAATGTTGTAATTTGTTTTGACTCACATCTAAATATTGATTAACTTATAAAAAATACGGAAATATGAATGCAAAATTGAACTAAAACAACATAGAAATTGTTTTCGAGTTCGCGCAAAATGCCTATATCTCCGAGTTCATTCAAATCAATCCATTAAAAATATATTACAAGTACAATTTAAAAACTTATAATACCATAGTGGATTCAAAATACTTACAAAAATCTGCCCATGACCTTTGAAAGAATTTGATTATACTCAACAATATCACCCAACCTTCATGTAGCAAGTGCACAATCGATTTCCCCGCATTCTAGGTCAAAATGTCACTTCAATTGCTTGTAAATAAGTCAAAATAACACCAAACTAGGAAAACAAAGACATCATATAGAGTGTCTCTAAATTTTGGACATTTCTCTAGACCCACTTAGAAGCTAAAAATGATGGAAGAATGGCCTAATTTGCCAATCTATACAAATTGTTTTATTACAATAAAAACACAGCTTAAAATCGAGACCTTGTTCAAATACAAATTTCCCATTTATATATTACCCGCAAGTGGTTGGTGAGTTGGTAAGGCCGCTTAGTATTTTTTAGCAGAGATCGGGGTTTGAATCCTCGTAAGCCACTTGGTCTCCTCTATATCCACTTTGACCTTTTTAATTTAAACTTTATCCCACATGTAGCCATTTAGAGTGGGCGAGTTGTATACATTTAAAGGTGTGGCATTGTTGGTTGGGATTTAGAGCCGCTTTTGTTTGGCAATGGATATGCGCTTGGCCCAATATGGATGGTGCTTAGTTAAGAAGGGTTAACACTTGGTTAAAGTGGTTGGCGCCAACACTAAACATCTTGTGTTGTGGCATGTTTGAGTTGGAGTTTGGTTTCCATGTGGATGCCATGTGTTGGTGTGTAAAGCAGCTAAGATGGGAAAAATTATTTAGATTTAAAATTGTGGCATTGTTGGGTGGGCTTTAGAGCCACTTTTATTTGGCAATGGATATGCGCTTGGCCCAACGTGGAGGGTACTTAGTTTAAGAGGGTTAACACTTAGTTAAAGTGCTTAGCGCAAAACACTAAACATAGTGTGTGTGGCATGTTTAGGTTGGAGTTTGGTTTCCACGTGGACACCATGTGTTGGTGTGTGGCACAAGCGAGGAGGATATGCACCTAATTAAGTAATATGTGCTAACATAGAATGTGGTTAGATTGTGCTAATTTGGAATTTGTAGATGTTGTGGTGGCTTGAGGACCCACCACGTGGACCTCTCCTTGAACTCCAAAAAGATGAGATCTTCACCTGGAACATGTTAAGACGAGAAGGTACAAAAATAATATGTGGTAAACTATAGTGTAATTAAAAAATTAAATTCACACTAATTACCACACTAGTGTAGGCCCCCTCGGATGCCTGGTTACTATCTTCATAGCCAACCTTTTGCAAATTGACCTTCAAATACCGAAGGAGTAAAAAAGCACGTCCAAGTCCATTTTTTTCCTCGGCCAACCTTGAATCACGTAAATAGGTTCTGAAATGAACTAGGGTCTTGCTTGACATGTGTCTTGCTAGTTGACCAACTTTGACCCACACTTTGACCAACATAACTCGAGCATACAATGTCTATTTCACGTGTACCAATAGGTGTTGGAAATATATTGGAATGATCTTCCATATTGTAATGGTTTAGGGAGATCTTAGGAAATTATGATGCCCAAAATGACCTCTAGATCACACCTCCCCAATAAGAAGGCTTTTGGTCCCCAAAATTCAAATCACCCATTGAATCTGCTAAATGATCTTTGCATTATACAAAAGTATAGAAACTAGAATATAACATAGTGGTTAAAGTTTCCAAATATTGAAATGCCAAAAATATCATAGAAAATGGATTAGTGTAAATAGACACAAAACACCTTCCAAAGAGGAAATGTCTAACTGAACCCGTGTGAATTGGCCAATATTGCAACTACAAAAGTAGATCAATATGAAATGACTACCAAATGCCAATAATAGGTGGTGTCCTCGATCCTAAAAAATTGTCAATATACTCTACAAAATATCGGTGAAGTGAATTAATATGAAAATGACGACTTAAATTCCAAACATAGATGAGTTTCCAATTATCATGTGAACCGCAAAGTATTGTAAAGTAGATCCAGTATGAAATAAACAAATAAATGCTATAACATGGGTGAGTATCCATGGAACCTTGTGAAACTATCATTCGCAATAAAATATCATTGTAAAATATCATGGAAATGATTCAGAAATCAAATTGCAAAATGCCTATAAAGAGGTGAGAGTTAGATTGAATCCCTGAAACTGCATGTGAAGATCAAAATATCTATCTAATGTAAAATTACGGATAGATTCAAAACCGCCCGCACAACCGTCGAATCTAAAATGATGAAACTGTTAATACCGCAAAATATCACCTGGTGCAACTTGCAAACCAATTTTTTAGTATAATAAAAATATACTCTAATTGTAACCACATGTAATAGTTACAAATAAATGCCCATAAATAAGGGACTTAAAATCATGTGCAATTATTACATATGGGTACAAAAAGTTTGTATTATTATTATACTTACAAACGGTGCCCAATAGGGTCTTATAAGCATCCATACATTTGCACAATAAAAAGTGACAACAAATACTCTGAAAATGCAAATCCAAAATTAGACATTCTAAATATACCCAAAGTGAACTTGTGTACTCTATGTCAAAATAGAAATAAAATATGTCAACCATAAATGTGAGAAGAAATTCTGAGTATGATAAACCTGTCACTCAAATCTTCCCTACAGGTGACTCCAAAAATCAGATTCAAAGATGAAAATTAATATGGGAAAATTTCTTTTCAACATATAATGGAATCCCACAAAATTACTTTGAAAAGAATTGCAAGTTATTTATCAATCACAACTATGCAAACATGAAACTAAAGAATTATTTATCAATCCACTTAATTGGATTTTCCTATATAGGTGGTTTTACTTCCTCAATGAATTCCTAGGCATCTCGCATGGGTTAGAAAAAATATTATTTGTTTCACATTGCTTTCTTTCCTAACAACTTTCCATTATTGTTTCGGACGAAGCTGCCAACACTTGTCAACCTCATGACCTTTCTTGTTATAATGGGTACAATATCGTTTGTCCACTTTTTTAGGAAACTTACCCAAACTACCTTTTTAGAACCATGTTTAGGAGAATGGTCTTTCAAAATCTTACCCAACAATGATTTCCTTTTCCAACACTTAGCTACACAATGGTTAGAAAATCCACAACAACGCAATGATAAACACACCAAATTTTTGTGTATCTAATCCATAATCAAAAGGAATGTTGGAATATTTACGTTGTTTGTAATCAACACTTTTAGAATTTTTCCCATTACCATTTTTACCTTTCATGGGTTGTGGTGGAGGTTTCTCCTTGCAATCTCAATTGTCCTGGAGCATTCACCTATTTCATTTTGACCACCAAAATTGAATCCCAAACTCATATGACGAGGCTTGTCCTCTACCTGAATGGGGTTAGAAATACCTTAGCCTTCTTTTCCAAGGGTGTTTCCATTAAATCCCATTTTATAAATTAATTTTGAACCAATCTCTTTAGTGTGTTGTTCAAATTTACAAAAATCATTTTCAACCTGATTTAGAGTGTGAAGATTCAACAACCGGAAATATACTTTACCGCTTCAATCAACTTGTGCACTTATGGGAGAGGAATGTATTGTTTGCAGAATGGACTTGTTTTTCCCCTTCATATCACCACCAGTTTATAACCTTGCCAAGAGCTCATCCTTGGCTTTCAATTCAATTTTTAATTTTCCACATTCCTTTTCAAATTAATAATACATCGATCTTAGGAGAGCATTGTCTTCATGGATCTGGTGGTTGTATGCCTCAAGCTCATCAAGCTTCTCCTATTTTGACAACTTTCCCGTAATGAACATGTATCTGTCTAATCAAAACAGAAAAAATTTCAAAATCTGGAGCAATAAATTATCAATCAACCTCGCTCTAATACCAAAATATATGATATGTAAGTTGTAGTAGATCCCCTACAATTACATAGTTTTAGAACAAATACTTACAAATGGTATGTCAAATATATAATCAAACTGATTAGAAATGTGTTTAACATGGATTCAAAACAAATTATGAGTGATTCAAACTCATTCATGCCAACTACACATAAAAATGATCAAATAGCCATTTATACGATTATTTGTAAATGTCGTAATCATTTTAACATCGGTCAATAAACATTTATCTTGATAAGGAATCAAGTAAAGCCACAATAGACCTTTCCTTAGACATAGATAAGGTTTGAGAAAATCTTGTCAATGAGTTTAAAATAGTGAATCTAGGAAATTCCCACCATCAATTATTCCTTAAAAATGAATAACAACTTAAGTATATTAAAATTTATTTTTCGCAATGGTAAAAAATTAGTGTTAAAATATATGTTGGAATGATTTGGAATTAATAATACATTTTTTTAGTAAATTGATTTTTAAAAATATATGATGGACCTTTTTGGAATTAGTTAACTCCAAAGCTCAAATTTTGGCATCATATTATAATTCTATATACTCGCATTATGTTGTCATTATCTCACATGCAAAATTCTCCTACTAAAAGTAATCTCTATCACTAAAACATGTTAAATTTACAATATATTGATTGAAAACACTATTTTTTTATTAGAGGTAAAAAAGGGTGAGGGGACCCTACCCCATACATAATGTTACCAGTTCCTTACAAAAGGCCAAGGGATAAACCATTGAATCCCTACCACAAAACCAAAATAGCACAAGACCAACAACAAGGAAATACAAACATAAAAGGAAGAAACCAAACAACAAATAAACTATCTAACAATAGCATAACCAAGAGACTAACAACAAAACAGCTTAGAACTAATAGCAACTAGACAATATCCCATATACGCAGTCACTCTTTTATCAGGTCCCCCACTGAATTCATGCATCTGTTCCATTCTTTGACGAGGGATTCAATGGTAGCTTTCCAAACCTTGTAGTTTGGCTCAGGGACCTCCACTTTGGGGCCTTTACCCTCTTTTTCCCTTTCCTTAGCAAGATCCATGGAGTGGATCATCTCAGCTAAAAGCTTGAGATGGTGGATGGTACTCTTAACGTTGAGAAGATGGATGTCACGAATCTGGAACACAACTTCTTTCATCTTCAAGCATGTCCTTGGCCATTTCAGGCTTCTCTCGTTGGCATTCTTGAGCTGTTCACTAAGGACCAACGAGGAAAGATTTTCCACTTTATCAGTTAAATATTTCAAATCCATGGAGACCATACTAATCCTGTGTCTGTTAATGTCGGTATCAAGCCTACAATGCTCGAAATCCCGCATGAAAGAGTGAGTCTTGACAGCTGAGTCTTGAGTAGTGAACAATTTAGATTGGGCAGTCTTCAGAGCATGCAAGCTCTCAATGGCATCCTCCAAATTCTTGGAGCGTTTATCATCAAGCAAAATCCAGAGCTTTCTCTCTCTCCCCCTCATCACTATTATCCCCATCAGTAGTGGCCTTGTCCAAACTGGAACCCGACAAGTCCGGATTCCCATCGTTGTTTTACACCATGACACATCCTAACTTTTTAAAGAGAGTTATGAACATTTATGACTACAATATTCTAACCTTGATATAATAATAAAACATATAAAAAGTTATTGTAATATATATTGGTATGGATCAACGTAATAAACATAAAATAAAATAATTTTATATGGTGTATTTTATATCCAAAGAAGTAATTTATTTAAAAACCAAAAATTACACCAAAAGCTAAATATATATTACATACTTCAAAAATATAATAATAATATGGTAAAATAATTTTATTTATTTATATTATTTACATTACAAATTCTTGGACTTTATAAATAGAAACCTTATAAAATCATTTTATGAAATTTAGAAATTACAAACCTCTCTAAACCAATTTGTTAACCAATTTGTGGACAATTGATAATATAGATTTTTCAAAGAATTTACGTTAAACTATTTGTGACCTCTATTCTATTTTTACGCCAAAGACATTACTATTATTTGGGTCAACTCGGAATAGTGCACATTGATGATGAAGAATGGTGTTCATGTATTGGTGACCATCAAATAGATTTCCACCGTTGATTTTTTAACTGGGAAATTTCAATGCATTCACTTGCTCTACCAGCATTACGGGATCGAGAACCTTCAATGTTTTTAGCTTTAAAGATGTTTTGGGTATTCAAAAGTTGAAGCATTGACACCAATTCAATAGATTTTTGTGAAGAAAGGGGTTTCAAGAGATTTTTCTAGTTTTATACATGAAAACCATGAATTTTCTTCAACATTATAACATGATTGTCTAATGTAGTGTGCTTTTTATCCCGACTTGAAGGATATTACGGGGTTTGAACCATTTGAGGAGGAGGAGGCTAGGTGCGTGGAGGCAATTAATAATGTTTAAATTATAAAGGTAAAGGGAAGAGATGCCCAATGACAAAGTTGACTTCACGTTTCTACATTTTCAAGCTACCCATATAAGAAATCATTTCTAAAAAAAAATCATAGTAATAATTAGCTATTGCCATGTTTTTGTTTCAGTGATTAATTAGGCTCTGGGTCGGTATGCATTGTATACAATTGGATTTTGTTTGTTTGTTTTGGGTGTTGGTTTGGTAGACCAAATGTTTTAATAATTGTGAGACCAATGACTTGGTGCCTTATTTATGGGTTTATAACTTCACATTAACAAGCTATGAAAATAAAGGGATTGTAGGGTTTGGGAACAATTAATTTTGTAAATGGGCATTTAACAAGGTCTTTTGTTTGTTGAAGAAGCTTTGCAGGATTTTCTTCACCACAAGATCTATGATGTTGGTACTGTAATCTAATTAAATTCTTGAGCTTTGAACCGTGATATATTTTGAAACATCTATCTTGAAACAATTGTGTTATATCCCAACGTTTATGGTCTAACCTCTATATCCTCTACGAGGAATTGGATATTATGATTAATTTGTTGATTATATAACTTTAATTAATTGAGTACAAAGAGCTATTGTTAGAGGTGATCAAATGGAAGAGAGGTTTCCCAAATTAATGTATTGCAAACAAAATTATAGATTCTAAGGAATTGATATGAACACCATATAACTAGGTATTTTTCAAGATAAAGCCATTATTATGTAAGACATCTCGATTTTTTTAGTACTTGGGGACTCGGAGGGGATATCCGCAATTTTTAAAATTTTAATTTTCTTTTCTACATTTTTATTATAATAAAGTTATTTTTTTTTCCAAACATATGGAACCTTGCTCCCGAAAGTATCCCCAAAATATCAAATAAATTTTAAACCCTTGAATTTAATTGAATCAAGTTGAAATATTTAAATATCAATTATATACATTATTTTAATACTCGCCCACACTAAACCCAAAATCTGGGATTTTTGTTTTTGTCTCACTATTCTCTTATCCCCAAGACATAAGTAACTATGAGTAAAATACAATTGTTTCAAAAGTGATATATCAAAAAGTAAGATAGATTTTAGATCGTTGCCTAGCCACCACGTATCAACAAACTCTACATTTTAGCTAATGTAGTGTTTAAATGTGTACCTCTTCAGGTTTTTACCCTTTGACAAAGCTATTGATAAATTAAACCTTGTTGGTCTTTATAAGCCATAGATATTGAATTTGTATAAGATGTGTCACATGGTTACTGTTAACTATGAGTTTCAAATGTAGCCCTAAGTTAAATTAGAAAGGAGAAGTTTTTATATTAGTTGCATTGAAGGCGTTACTACTGTCGGGGCAGACCTAAAACAACACACATTGACAATTGAGAATGATGTTCATGCATGAATGACCATCAAATAGATTTATGTCGTTGGTTTTTAGTTGGGGAAATTTTAATGTGTTCACTTACTCTACCATTATTGTGGGATATTGAACCTTCTACTTAGAATTTCACTCGAACTGGTTGGGCAAAGAGACCATAGCTAAGGGAAATGCTTTGTTTCACTTATGCGTAGGAGACATTCAAGTGGAGGTAAAGATTCCATGACTCTTCCGGTGGAGAGGTGGTTCGAGAGGCATATGTGCAAGGCGAGTGCAGGTAAGGAGTTATGGAGATGTAGTTTGTTTGAGGAGGAGATTAGGAGCTTGTTGATGGTTGTGTGTGCAACAACCACCAAATTAATTTGGGTATGTTTATTGTTATAGGCTTACATTGTTGGTAGGATTAAAGGAATTAATTCTTAGTTGACCCTTAGGGGTATTGTCATATATACCTTAATTTGCACGATATTGGTTGTGTATGTTTTTTGGTAATTTTAAGGATTACAATCTTTGGTAAAATTTAAACATTTAATACCCGGTTGGATTTTACAACTATTTTCATCTTTGTATCATTGTGTATGTTGTCAAAGATTGCCAAGTTCCTTTGTCGATATTTTAGAATCTAAATAACCAATACCCATTTTTCCTTTGTGAATATTTTCATCTTTTATCAATGGTTAGATTGTTCATTGCATATATTGTTATAGATTCTCATCTTTCTTTTCCATATTGTTTATTTTTAAGGCTTGTATAGTGGTAGAATTCAAACTGGGACAACGCAAAAGGACTAAAGGGTACTCCTACAAATAGTCTAAAACTCTATAAATGATATTTTAATAGGAAAATAACATGGGGTAGTCTTGTATGAAGAAGGGGAAGGGAGACAGGGGGATAGAAAAGGGACCAAGTGCTAGGGACATGTCCCTAAAAATGTAGAAAAATCAAACCCTTGAGTGTTATTATATTTCCATATTAGTGCGTAGAATACTCATTATGTATGAATATAGATCATCGATACCCAATTGGCACTTGGGGGTTGTAGACACACAATCACACACTTTGGGTAATTATCTAGTCTTGATTACATACTACTATTCATATGATTCCTAAGTAAGAAAACGCTAATCGGCCCATGTCTTTGGCCAACTTTCTTCGCTTTCTGTTGCTACTTTCAGTCTTGCACTCTCACTTGCTCAATCTCCATTTTTTCTCTTTGACATTTATCATCTTGGACACTAGCACCAGCCAAGATGCCAACGCTAGGTGCCCTCATCCCCTCTGGGTGTTCCTGTCGCCTTTGTACTTTACTCTCACTTTTAGGGTCCAATCTAGCCGTTTGAGAATCTTATCTTTTTGGTAGTCAACTTTTTCAGGATTAATTACAAAATTCAAGCAAGCAAATCATATAAATATAATTTATTCGATCATAGTAAGGGACCAAACACTAATCACTATCTATCACCACATAAGGTTGCATCTATCAAGGCATCTAAGAGCTCCAGCATCCATCTAAATCCATCACAAGGGACACAAGGGTTGATTTTTGCATCTCACTTTATAGGAGGGAAGTTCATTCTATTCCATGCACACATTTACTACATTCTACATCTAGCTACTTGCTCGCTATCTAAGTATGACACGCACAAGAGCAACCTAGGGTAATTCCGCACACACATAAAAAAAAACTACATTGGGTCTGAGATGTAGTACAACGCTCAGTTGTAAGTCCATCATTGTGGTAGTTGAGGATAGTCGACCCCTCATTTTGTATCTTTTTTTTTTAGGATTTGATGTGTATTGGAGGGTTTTGCAGTCTATTCTTTATTACGGGTTTCAAAGTGACCAAAGCCGACTACCGGTGAACACCTTGCGACACCTCGAAGGAGGTTTTTTGAGCATTTCCGCAGACCCAGGTGCCTAGAAACATGTCTAGGGCACCCATGAGTGCCCCTATCCCTCTCTAGTACCCACCCAACATGTTCCTCCAATTCTACATTTTTCTGTGCTCCAGTGTGATGGTTTGTACTTCACATTTTCAAGTTTTCCAACTCTGAGCACTTTCCAGAACTCTACGAATTAGCTAAGGCTCTCTACCCTCTCTTTTCAATTGGGGTTTCATTATTCATTGCTAAATTTCTTAGATCTATTTCAAGTACTTCATTATTCATTTATTTACTACAATGTTACATTCATATTAGGCATACATATTTCATATTTTTCTTAATCATTTTGGTGAATTCGACCTCCAAGTACCCCTTCTATTTAGCACTCTCATACTCTCATCACTATGGCTCGATCTTCTGAGGAATTTACTGAAGACCGTCTTAAATCCCTTAATGATCATATCGCTAAACATTCCCAATATCTAGACTTGCTCTTGCATACTACTCATGAGGAGGCCACCAATCGGCGAGAGTTTGTTGCTTTTGCTGCCATCGACACTTCCATTGCTTACTCAACTACCTACTTCTAACCCATTTATATCATCCCCTGTTCATGTTTCTACTCCCACTAACCACTTCACTTTGCCTCTTTTTCTCACACAAGGTAGGTTTATTCCACCAACACTCAACATTTAGCCTCCCTCTATCAAGACCTCTAAGCATAAATTTGTCAATTATAACAGCCTACTTCTCGTTCGTTTCCATATTTGGATTCCACTTTATTGTTACGCACTCCATTCACACCCGCCATCTCTCGGCTATTCACTTCCTCCTAATTTTTTCGCCCTAAGATTCCCATCTTTAATGGGCATGGTGACCCAAAAGAGCATCTCTTAACATTCCATGTGGCTTGTCTAGATTTTGTGGATGATTATATCCTCTTGGCTAAAATCTTACCTCGTAGTCTTTGTGATTATGCAATGCGTTGGTTCTATGACCTACCTGTCCTCTCGGTAACATATTTCACCCATTTGGTCAATGCTTTTATCAATCACTTTTCTATCAACATCAGCTTTAAGATCTCTTATTCTCAACTCGTACAACTTAAAAAGGATCTAATGAACACTTAGCAGACTATGTTTTGTGATACAAAAATAACTTAGCTAAGATGTCAAATGTGCTTGTGGACTCTGAGCTTCAATAATTATTCATTCAGAGTTTATTACCACCTCTCAGGAGAGTGTTCTCTTTGAGACGTATCCCCCATTCGATAAATTATGTCATACTCTTAAGCTTCACGAAAATAAGCTCTTATCTATAGGCAAGATTAAATATCAAGAGCAAGTGTCTTCTTCTACATGTTTTCAAAATAAGTCACCATTTAAACAATCACAAACCAAACCAACTAACGTAAAAATTATTGTCAATTTTTTATCAACCACTAAAGAGCTTCAAATGCAACCACCTCGGCGTACATACACAAAATTAATAGTGCTTCCACATATTTTGCTCCACAACTTGTCGAAAGTAATCTCATCACACTTCCTCCTCCGCTCCAATTAGATCCATCTCATCCAAAAGGTCGTAATTATAATGAAAATTCCATTGCAACTATCATCAATGCGTAGGGAATTCTACAGATCGTTGTTTTAAACTTCATACCCTTATTCAAGATCTCATTAACTATGATAAAATTGAGCTTCCAAAGCCTATGATTTCTACACTGTCAATGACAATCATAAGCTCAAAATATTTAACAATCCACTTCCAAAACATGACAAGAAAGTGGCTGATTCCTCGGCTAATCATACATATCGCATAGAGCCTCCTCCTGCATTGGGGCTCTTGATTTATTAGTTGCTTATCGACGCGCCTCTTTGCTTTGTTTCTTGTCTTTTTACGGTCTTTTACACCCTATATCCCATTCGGTATTTCACTTGCTTATCGTTTATGGGTTCGGACAATGCACCTAGCCAGGACACCAACATCCGGTGTCCTTGTCCCCTTTGGGCACCTTCGACCTTTCTCCACTTTACTCACTCTTTTTGGGGTTATTTTATCTTTTGGGCATCATGTTTTCTTATGGGTGGCCTTCCAGTTATCAATTCGAAATTCAACCCAAGGAATCATATAAATACAAAGCTATGTGACCAAAATAAAAGACCAAGCTCTAAGAATTTATTATCATCACCTAAGGTTGCATCCAAATGCATCTAAGAGTGTCAAAGGTATGCATCTAGCACTCCAGATAAGGGACAAGGGAATACATTTTTCTCATACACGCATAATAAGGGGAAGTTCATTTTTCCATCCACACATATATCTACATTTGTACATCTAGTTATTGCCCTTTATCAGTGCACTTGCACAAGGGAATCCTAGGAACGATTCTATCACACACACACAAGAACTACATGGAGTATGAGATATAATGCATCACCTGGTTGTAAGTTCACTCAGTCGAGTGATCGCCGAGGTCAGTCTGACTCCCCATATTACATCTTTTATTTTTGGGATCTGATGTACTTTGAAGGTTTTGGATATGAACATATCTTTACAGGTTACATGTGCACTTGGAAATCATATTACGACATACATGTGATCAACAACGACTACTAATGACATTTGTGTGACACTAGAAAAATCAGATTTTGACCACCTACGTAGTCATGGGCACCCGGTAGTAGACTCGACACATAGGCACCCCGACCCATTCTAGGCACCCTAGTCCGGCCTCATCGATTGACAACTCCAAAATTTATAGTGCACATTTGTGATGGTCTTCCCTTCATGCTCATCAGTTTTCTACTCTAGATCAGTTCTAGGGAAAGTGTGAAATCACCTAAGTCCTTTCTCTCTCTCTTGCACTTAGGGTTTCATATTTATTAGCTTACTTGTGTCAAATATGTACTTTAGCATTTATTTATCATACGTGACTCTAAAATTAGGGTTTAACATCAATTCCATTTTTAAAATCATTTGGTGAACCCCCATTCAAAAACTCTTGGATCTTTACTTCTTCTTCTTGATTTAATATCCTAGGCATCATCCACCATGGATATTTCCATCTATGATTTTTGCAAGCTAATCCGAATGTAAGGCTAAAATAAACTCTCTTCTGGCTAATACTTACATTCCTTCTAATACTCCTCCTAGATCATGTATATCAGTTATTCGTAGATGTGTTTTCTCAACACCTTACTTTCCCATCTGATGTAGCTACCACTCTTTCTATTTATGACAATGATCCTCCTCTTTATATTTAGGCTTCACATCTATAACATAGGCATTAGGTGAGTACTAGTTGATAATGGATCCAAGCTCAATCTTTGTAATCTCACATTTATTCAACAACTTGGCCTTTCCTTAGCTCATGTTAGTCCAACATCCATTTTATATATGTAGTTATGATTCTTTACATGCCCGTGCATGGGCACTATCACCTTACCTCTCACAGTTGGGCCTAAAACCATTCCTACATGGTATTCTTTTATTATCAATGCCAAACTCCAATACAATTGCTTACTTAGTAGGCCATGGATTCATGCTATGCAGAAATACCTTCTATATTTCATCGGTGCATTAAATTCCTACATGATGGTTATGCATATACATTCTTGTTGACTATGACCCATTCAAATATTACAACTTTGACCCACTCACTTGCTCTCCCTACTCCATTTCTCTATCACAATTTTGGTCATCCCCATAATCCTCCTACATATACACCTCAATGATGAATATCAACTCTAACCTCCTTTGTCTACCACCGACATGCTTCATCTCCAAGGTATTTGTGCATTAGACATCATGTCATCTGCTTCATCTATCTAAGAACCCTCTGTGTCGGCATCTCCTCCTTTTACATGCACTCTTTTCATACATAACTCTTATTGGTCTCATATTCCATTCGATCCCACTTTTTCGACACCATTTTTGCACACATGATGGCTTATCTCGGCTTGGATTTCACATTTGATGATCTCCGCCCATCGCCTCATTCTCCTCACCTTTATCATGGATGTGTCTTTGTTACTACTGCTTATGGCCTTCGGGTCTTCCATTTATCAATATTTCTTGCACGTACTCCTTGTTCCTCTCCACTTACACTTGGGAAGTCTTGGATTGATTACATTGGTGGCACTTTGGATCCTAATCACACTAGTATCACATTTCCCATGCCTTTTGGTCACATTTCTATTTGCAATGATTCATTTCTTGGCTATACTCAAAATCTCACATTCGATGGTATGCACATGGTTGTCCACAACCACCTTTCACTGATGAAGAATACACAATGGGCATGTATAATTTACGCCACAATGGCTCTTTATATGATCAACCCCATATTACTTACCAAGTCTTCGATCCAAGTCTAATTGGCTATGATCTTGACATGACGATGATTCTATGATCTTGACAATGACAATCTTTTAGATGATATTACTTGATTCTTATACACATCATACACTTGGGGGCATCATGCTTACTTCTCTTCCCCCTCCCTAACATCATTAGGTGTCTATCATTTCTACTCTTATGCTTCATGCTTCATACTTCATCTTTCTAAGAAATCTTACACATCTTGATACACTTTGTATCGTCATTACCCTATGACACACTCTTGTGTTAAGGTTCACACTTGATTGTTGAGGGCATACTACATCCATGAACCTCACACACTACACATTTCACATTCCACACTTCACGATACATCTTTCTAGCATTACATTCTCACACATCATACTACCCTATGACGCACTCTAGTTCCATGGTTCATACTCGATTGTTGAGGGTCTAAATCTAAAATGAACTCTCACAAATGAATCTCACATCAATCACTCTTTATCTATAAGTTTCATGATATATTTCTAAGTCGCACGTTATCAAACCATTTCCGATGATGCACTCTTGTTCTATGGTTCATTCTTGATTATTGAGGGGTATTTTATAAATGAACCTCATCTCATATTCATCCACATCTACTGGGGGGCACACTTGCTCCTATCACATTCACATTGCATATCATTCCATCTACACTCATACACAACATATTGCATATCTTGGTTTACACTTACTCTTGTTTGCTTATACTTACATGTACACTTTTTTTACTATGTTAGATGGATATCCAATATGTCATTATCTTTTCTATATACACATGTGTGTTCACTTGGTCTTTAGTTGTGAATGCAAATTTCTATAGATCTTTACATGCAACAATGATGTTTGGCACTGTACCTCTTACTAGTCCCCACCGAGGCTCCTGGGGCATCTACATTCTTACACATCATATGTGTTATTGTTTCATTTTTTACTACTTCCTATTCTTACTAGCACACTACTTTCCATTGATATATACATGCTTTGACATACTTTTTATCTTTCTAACATGTTAATGGGTGCTTCATGTGCAACATTGGATTTTCCTTGTAGGAACTATTTTCCACCATGGTTATTTGTTACATTTTTTGACATTATTTTTATTATATTTTTATTTGTGGGCTATGCCCCCTTTTTTTGTATGCACATTGTATGCATTTTGGTCACTTTGGACTTGATTGTCTTGTGACATTATGAGTGATGTCCCATGTTTGAAACCAATTTTTCATAGTCATCTTGTCTTGCACTTTGTTTGATTGCACATTTTTTCTATGACACTAGCTTTACTTTTTCTACTAACACATGTTTCTAGCCATTTGTTTGCATGTGCCTTGGTTTCTACCATGCACATTCCCTTCCATCTGCAGGGATATAATTTTAGATCATCATCCGGTCCTCTCCTTTGGGCCATATTCTCCTACGACATCACATGCACCCCAAATGAGGGGGCATACATTGGGTGAATCAATCACCCCATACAATAGCTCAAAACTTTAGTTTAGATATGCACAATACATAATCAACATAGATGGTAGTTACAAAAATGACCTAGAATCTGACTTGGGTCCTCAGTTCAGCACATATTCCAATGCCTAGACATAGACACTAGCACCTGGGTGCACTCGACCTCTCCTAGGTGCCTATGTCTCGGGGCATATAATATTTTTTCAATCAACATAAACATAGTTCACAAAGCATTTTTCATAGTACATGCACAATCCTCCAACAAAAAATGCATTCTTTCTCCATTTTAACTTGAAACAAATATGGAACTAATATGGTACAACTCAAAACAAAACATGGATCACACCATCTATAGTGGTGTATAATTTGGGAAGTAGTCATGGAAGGAGAGTAACACTAGACCTCTCTCCCCAACACTCTTTTCCGTGGCATGAGATCACCCAAAAACTCACACTTGACATGAGATCTCCCAAAAAAACTCATTCTTAGTGCATGAGATCAGCCCAAAAAAAACTCACTCTTGGCATGAGATCCCCAAAAACTCACTCTTCTACAACATTTTCAGGACATTTTCTATCCTTTTACACTCATGATCATTAGGTGCACACTTTCCTTTTACTACTTTTACACATTTACATACTTTTGCATATCTTTTACAAAGTTTTCATAATACATGACTTTGATTACTCTTTCACTCTTCTTTTACAGGTCCATCCTTAATACATAACAAGAAGCAACCCTACATCAAGCACAACAACATGTACAACATGTATAAACACAATACACTTCACCCCTAGGGTCACTTCCTCTTTCTTAGCTTCCATGCTTCATTTTTATCACTTCACACTTTCACTTGTCTCTCAACACATTATCGCCATCACATTCTACATGGTTATCAAGTACACATATATCTTTATCTACTTTATGTTATCGAGTATTCACTCAACAACATAAAGTGGGGGAAATGTAGACACAAAATCACACTTGGGTACATTTCTAGGTCCTAAAAGCATACTTGCATTCATATGATTCCTAAGTGAGAAAACTAGTAATTGAAAACTATCTTTGGCCTCTTTTTGTGTTTTTTTGTCTTCTTTCTGGTCTTTTACACCCTACAGCCTAGTCGGTATTTCACTTGCTTATCTTTTATGACTTAGACACAACACCCATGCAAGACGCTAGCACCCAAACACCCTCTTCCCTCTCCGGGCCCCCGACCTTTCACCACTTTACTTGCTCTTTTTGGGCTTCTTTTATCTTTTGGGCATCTTATTTTCTTATGGGTCGACCTTCTAGTTGTCAATTATGAAATTCAACCAAGGAATCATATAAATACAAAGCTATGTGACCAAAATAAAGGACCAAGCTCTAAGCATATACTATTATCACCTAAGGTTGCATCTAAAGGAATCTAAGAACATCAAAGACATCCATCTAGCACTCCATATAAGGGACAAGGGACTACATTTTCTACATACACTTGCATAGGAAGGGGAAGTTCATTTTTCCATCCACACATCTATTTACATTGGTACATCTTATATCTACCCATTATCACAGTGCACTTGCACAAGGGAATTCTAGGGCATGATTTTATCACACACACATAAGAACTACATGGAGTTTGAGATGTAGTGCAATGCTCGGTCATAAGTTCACTAATCGGGTGACCTTGGGGTTAGTTTGACTCCCATATTACATCTTTTATTTTTGGATTTGATGTAGTTTGAGGGTTTTATAGGTGAACATCTCTTTCTTTGGAGTTACAAGTGTACTTAGTGATCATATTGTGACATACAGTGATCAACGGTGACTACTACCAACATTTGTGTGACACAAAAAAAACCAGGTTCGACCACTTGCATAGTCATATGCGCCCATTAGTAACTCAAGCACCCGACCTAGGCATCCTCGACCTAGTCTAGGCACCCTAATCCAACCTCATTCGATAGCTCCAAAATTTACGGTGCACATTTACAATGTTTTGCCCTTCCTTCTCATTAGTTTTCCAATCCAGATTAGTTTCTGGGAAAGTTCAATATCAGCTAAGTCCTTTACTCTCTCTTGCACTTAGGGTTTCATATTTATTAGTTACTTGTTTGTGTCAAATTTGTACTTTAGCATTTATTTATCATACATGACTCTGTAATTAGGATTTATCATTAATTCCATTTTTGTTATTGTTTTCACACTAGGTTCAACTCTTACATCGTAGGATTTTAATAATTTGTAACCATCCAAGCTAAAACTAATATTTCAGCATAATTCAAGCTTCTTTTTGTGGGCTTCACGTGATTTTTTCCATTTAGAATTAATGACTATTTTCAATTCAATTTGTAGATAAGTTCAATATGTCAATATAATGCTTCTAAATCAACCCAAAGGTAAAAGCTGAAGCTTTTGTTTCCAAGGATGTTCAAAGAAAAGGGGTTGCTTTTCAAATGGTCCTTATCCAATTTCGCATGTGCAACGAGAGTGAGGTATGAAGTGACTATTCTCGATGTCCAATTTATTCTCTTTTTTCAATCAATTTTATTAATATCCCCTTCCCATTCGAAGAACCTTAGCCCATTTAGTCTTCCGACAATGGCTAAGGAATAAATTAACGAGGAGACTTAAGTTATGATATTTTATTATAAAGTTTAAAAATTAAAAAGAAAATATTATAAGCACTTATAATAAATTATTATAATTTTAAAAATAGAAAAAGGAAAACAAAAAGTAAAAACATTTAGCCAAAAATGATTTATTCAAGGGAAAATGTGACTTGATTTGGGAGAGAAAAGTAGGCTGAAAAATATTAAATGAAGGGAAAAATCTGATTGGTTATCCGAAGTGGCTATTTGGGTCACAAGTTCTAAAGGCAAGTCGATTTGCCTTAGGAGAGACATGTTTATCTATTTTCTCAAAAAAAAAATGATTTTGTCTGAAGCTTATTGCTTTGTAATATTCTCTTGAGGACAAAAACCCTCTAAGATCTCTAGAGAAGGATGAATACCATTCCTCTAGTTGTGAGGATTCTCCATCTTGGGGTTTCCATTGTGCATGTTTGAGTTAGCAATATTTTCGGTGTTCTTTTTCAATAGTTGAAGGAGTAAAGTTTAGAATTTGCATAAGGGTTTGAAGTGAAAGATGCAACAATGTTTCATTTCCTTTTCCAGCCATTTCACTTGTAGAATAACCTAATTTTGGGATGAATTTCAAGTGATTGGAAGGATTCTTATCTGATTTGAGATGTTGTTAGTAAATATGATTTTTTCAATTCAAATCAACATAATTTCTGAAATTTTGGTGTTAAAAAGGTACCATTTTCAGCTATATTTAAGGGCAGCTTGTCTACATATTTTACATAATTATTTCAGCCTCTTTGTGTCTCAAAATCTGGGTTTTTATTTATAGATTGGCTTTATCAAATTAGTGGATGAAATTGAAGTGGAGAAACCATAGTTTAATTCTTGATTTTAAAGAGTTTTCTCTCATACCCTAGTCACACTTTTTAACATTAAATTCATATTTGCAAATAATTTTTGACAATAAAACACTTTTGACTGGAGCTTTGAACCGGGGGTTCTTAGGTCCCCTCCCTTACTACATATATTATATCATAAGTATCGAAAATAGGGGGTTTACATGAAACCACTGGAGAAATGACCACCCTATAATTTTTTTGTAAAAAACTAGTATATTATAAGAACTATTAGACTATGCTTAATCAGAATCATCTTTCACCTCCTCCTTCACTCGCACGTAACCCTCTATTTCTACCATTAGCCCTCTTATGCGAGCACTAGAATGATGGACCACATCCCGACCTTCACAACCTTTAGAAGAAAATCATATGAGAACCTTCCCTGGCTTTTGAGAAGAGCAACCTTGGGGAACTAGGCCAATGGGCACGTCAAGATATTCTAAAGCAAGAGGGGAGATTTAGGTAGCCTTGGAGCCCTTTGACCTACATTTTTGATGGATTGTAACTGCAAAATGCTATAGGATCCTATTACGCTTTTCTAACTCTGTCACTAGTTCCTTCGCCACCATGTCCGAGCCATTGACCTCTCGAGACCCACTGGAAGTCTGAAGGACATGTACAAATTCTACACTACTTCCTCCGAACAATCACACATGACGTGGATAGATAAAATGATGAGCAATCAATGCATCCTCTACCTTATCCCCACCAATAAGCAACAAATGAGTCACAAAAATTGACGCAATTTCCGTGTTCACTCGAGGATGGCCATGGCCCTGTAGATAGCTATCTCCAATAATGCACTCAATTTACTTACCAATAGGATTGGAGGAATTATAAAAACATTCTTCAATCGAGTGGGGAGACGGGACTGTAAAACACCATTTCCTGAGTTTCACCTCTAAGATATAGACCAGGGTAGGGCACGAAAGCCATTGAGGAAAGGAAAATTAACACACAAGAAGCAGGAATCGACAAAAGGCGAGAGAAAAGAGGGCCCGAGCCTCCAATAAAAATGTCTTCTCATATGACGGCCCTTGATTAGATTAATCATAACTTTAGTTGGCTTTCACTTTCAAAAATGGCATCCAAATCCGGGACCATATGGAGGGGTCATTAGATATAGTGGCGTCGTTTGTTTGAGTCACCCCAAGATTCGCCAGGAGATCCACTGCCGAGTTGGCCTTACGGAACACATGTTTTATTTGCCATGTAACCAATTTTGTGAGCCAAAAAAGTGCATTTGATATATAGAAATCTAGATGCCAATTGGATGATTTACCTATGATGATAGCTTGGATTATTATTTTTGAGTCACCTTCAATGAGTATATGGGTACACCCACATTCCACTACCCTTCTGATGCTAAAGAGAATGGCTTGCGCCTCCGCTTGATTACAGGTGCCATCCTAAAGATGAAAGGAGTCAATGCTGACTAGTTTACTAGAATCATTACAAATAACACACCCTGCCCCGAAAGCTCGGGGTTCCCTTTGGAGGCCCCATTGAAATTTAACTTGCATAAACCATGGGGTGGAGACCATCGATTTGACTTCTTATGAGCCTCTTATCTGCTTTAGATTTATGTTGATTGTTAATGGAACTTGAAGGGGCATCTTTGATAAGAGGCCAAGCCTTCCTAATCGAGGCATCCCAACTGGAGAAATTGACCAAGTTACTACAACTGGAGCTGACATTTTCAGAGATGGCCACTTCCAATTTATGGATAATCGATTTGGACCCCAAAGGGAGTTTCCTGAATAAGCACAAGTTCCTCTCCAACCAAATGTGCCAAAGGAGAAGGAAAGGATTACAAACCCGAATAGAACCTAGGGAGTGATTTTTCTTAAGAAGTGTCAGGATTCCAAGACATTTTTATTGTGGCATCGGAACTCGGGCCAAATCTAATTTTGAGCAAAGCTAAGACCAAAATTGGAATGTAAATTGATATTGAAACATGAGATCATCAATATCTTCTTCATCTTTTTGCAAAGGAGGCATCGAGAAGGGCCTTAATAACCCCAGTTTCTTCTTTTGAGCTGCGTTAGGATTTTACCTTTGTAAACAAGCCAAAAATGCCCCTACTTTCGGCAAGAATTTAGATTCCAAGCAACTGGACTATGCTAAGGAGCCTTGACCCTCCGAAAGTAAAAGAGAATCATATTCAGATTTTGTAGAGTACTTCCGTATTTGTTATCTGAGCAAAGAACACGGTCGAGGAATTGGAGAAAATGGCCCTGTGAGAACCGATGATGATGCTTTTGAAGAGAGCTCTGGAAGCCTATGGGACATCTAAGTCCTCCAACTCTTTCGAAGAGATAGAGGGTGAACCATTTCTATTTGATGTCCATATTTGGCTATTATGTTACCCCATGTGGCTTTGAATTACAGTCATTATAGGATCTAATTAGAAAGACTTGAAAGGGAAAATAATCCATTCCAGAGTCTTCTAAGAATTTGGCGAGTTCTCCATTCCCAATTTTCCATGAGGTGAGAGATGAGAATACTTGTCTGCATGAACAAATGAAATTCCACATGTGGGATCCCCTCGGTAGATCTTGGCTCATAATGATGTACTTTGGCCTAAAGGCGTGAGATATTTCTAAATTAAATTTTTGTTTAACAGACGGGACATATTGGAGATCAAATTCCATATATATTTTGCTCCTAGTGCTAGATTTTGAAGGTTATGATCTAGGATACCCTCTCCACCAAGATCCTTTGGGAGTTTGAATTCTTCCCATTTGATGAGGTGGAACTTTCTTTGAGTCGTGAGCCTTGCCAAAGGAATGATTTTAGCAATTTTTCAATCTTCGAGGAGGATGGATTTTGGGATTCTCAAGACATAGAGCATATGTATTGGAAGGGCATTGAGGATGGATCGAATGAGAAGAAGCCTACCCTGCAAAGGTGAGCCACTTTCCTTTCTAAGAAGACAACCTTTTTCAAATTCCAATAATAAATCATTTCACAAGATTGATCTCCCATTTGAAAAAGGGGATGCCCAAATATTTTTGAGGGAGGGTGCCCTAGAGAGAAGCCTATAATTTTCTTAATGCACTTTTGTAATCCTTGAGGTATTTAAAGAAAAAAAATCAAGGACTTGGGCACTGACTTCCACTTGATTGTATCCAGAGAATCCATCTAGCATTGACAACATCTCAGAGCCTAAGACAACTTGCAAAATTTGATCCATCATGGGGAGTGGATAGTTGTCTTTTAGAGAGGCCTGATTCAAATTCCTGAAATCCACACAGATGCAAATCTCACCATTCTTTTTCTTGACAAGCACAATGTTGGCAATCCAAGTTGAATGATGTATAGGGAAAATAATCTTGGCTTTTAGTAACTTCTGGATCTCTTGAAAAATAGTATCAACAACCTTAGGATTATACTGCCTTTGCTTCTGCTTGAAAGGTTTGATCCAGGTCTTAGAGGGATATAGTGTTGCATCTCCTTTGGTTGAAAAGCCTTGAGATCATCATATGAATAGGCAAGAACATCAACATACTTCTTTAATAGGTTTACTGCTTTCTTCTTCTCTTCTTGAGTGCAAAATTTTCCAATATTCACCACCTTGGGTTCATCATTACTTCCAATATTGACCTTCTCATACTTAATGATTTTGAGTCCCTTGAGAAGATTCGAGTTGATGAACCTATCATGTTTGTCAAATAGATCTTCTAGACTCACCAGTCCTTTAGGAATCTTGTTAACCTTCAACTTAATACAACCATCCTGATACATTTCTTCCTTGATATCTTCCTTATTAGAGGGCACATATTCTCTAGGTAGAGTTTCACTTCCTTCAAAATATAACTGATTGAAGTTATCTTTAAACTCCAAAAAAGAGAGCAAGTGTTGATCATCATTGAAAACCCGCCAGATTGCTTGCTTTATCGACACACTAGGCCTATGAATCATTTCAATGGTAAATTTATCTTGAGAGAAATCTGGATGAGGAATCAACAAAGATCCCGAGACAACTAGAGAATCAGCTCTAGTATTCTTTTCTCTTGGCACAACTTCAATTGAGAAAGCATCAAGGAATTCAATGGAAATCCAAACAAAATTTCTATAATGTTTTAATCTTCTATTCTTGACTTGGTAAAGATCCCTTACTTGTTTCACAATCAACTCTGCATCACCACAAGCACAAATATTCTTTACTCCTATTTCTTTTGCCATGCTCAGCCTGAGGATGAGAGCCTCATACTTAGCTGTATTATTTGTATTTTCAAAATGAAGCTTGAAAGAAAATGGATGAATCTTCCCTTCTGGAGAGATTAACACCACACCAGCTCCAGAACCAGTTGAAGAGCAACTTTCATCAAACTCCAAAGTCCAAATGCCATTGGGATCATGAATCACTCCCTTAGGAAGTTTTGCCTCATCCTGTGACATAATCATATAGTTACCATGCCCTATATCTTCATAGAGTATTTCTGCTTTTGGATCATCAGTCTTTTGCACAATGTATTCACTTTGTTTCTTAGGTAGTAGCTTATTCATTTTTCCATTGACCGGGATCAAGGCATGTGACTAGTCCATCTGAATTTCACCTCCTACCTTTTTACAGAAATTCCTACTCAGCAACATACCATATGAGGGAGGAATATCAACTACCAAAATAGTGGCTAAGACCCTTTTCTCTGGAAAAGCAACGAAGGCTACTTGTGCATCTTTAATCCTTCGCAACCAAAGGCACTTCTCTACTCTCCATGGAATAGAAGGAACCAAAGGCACATGTTAGAGTCAGGCCCAAAGCATGAGATAATTTTGTAGGCATTACATTGTGTCGATGCTCTTGAGTCTATAACATAGTTCTTGAGTTTATGGCCAGCTATGAGGAGAGTCACATAGAATGGTTCAATTTTCTCATTAGGGGAAGTGACTGCAACCACAAGGCTTGGTTGAGGTGAGGAAGAGGAGTGGGCAAAATACCTTTAGAAGTATTGGACGAGGATTTGGATTTAGAAGTGACAAAGTTTACCATTTTAGCAAAGGCTTTTGGATGGGTTTGGTAAAACTCGCCCGAGATTTGGATTTTGGTCTTTTTGAGGTGGTCAATAATATCAAAAGACCCTTGAGGAGGTGGATGGGGCATCACTACTAGGAATAGGAGAAAATTTTGATTTATCAACTTTAGGAATTGAAGGACAAGAAGTTTTGGAAACAGAGGTAGAAGGAGGAGGACTAGCATTACTCACCTTTTACGTGGAGGCAGTGGGAATAATGGCTCCTCTTTTAGCAACCACTAGAATAGTTATGGGAAACTCCTTGGATTTATTAGCAGGCTACATCACTTTTTCTTTTCTGTTCATTTTCTCCCGAGTCATAACAACATATGACTCACTATTCATCTCTGCCACTCTTTCATCATATTCATCTTTGTCATCCATACCTTCAGTGGTAAGGAAATGAACTTGAGATCCACCAAGCTCTTCCAATTCTTCATCGAACTTTTCTTCTGGGTCTTCAAAGTCTTCATTAAACTCCTCATCATCAGGTTCTTGAACTTCACAAGTTACATTGACTGGAACCTTGATAGGTGGGCCTTTAATAGCCAATTTATTTTGAGAAGGAGGTAACTGGTTCCTAGGCTGAAAATTCCTTCTTGGAATATCTTGATAAGGAGTATGTTGAGCCAATTACTTTTTGATGGCAATGAGATCATTTGCCAATTTCTGCACTAATTGATCTGAATTGGCTCTAGGAGAGGAAGAGGAGAATGCTTTAGACTTGGAGGGTTCTCTTTTCAATTTACCAGACATGATTAAATCATCCTCAACCTCGATAGCTAAGCGTTGATCAACATCCAGAGTTACAAGGTTAGCTCTCCTTATTGCATAGCTTACTTCAGGTAATTGAGCATTGAGGAAGAAGCATTTTTGGATTTGATCTACAAGATGAGAGTTCTGTGGAATTTTGTGAATGAGCTTGTTGAATTCGGCCACAAATTCTCTCATGGGCTCATGTGGTTCCTTCTTGATATGAGAAATTTGAGTCAAGAGAGCATGCACATCTTTAGCAAGTTTAAAATGTTGCTCAAATTGGGTTGTTAAGGTGGTCCAATCAATAATTAACCCAACAGGAAGATGATAGAACCAATTAGCAACATTATCCTGCAATGTTTCTACAAAGATGACAGAAACGTCTTCATGCTCAATCCCAAGAATCCCACATGCAACGTTGAAGGGTGCAATGTGTTCAGCTGGGTGTACCTTCCCATCACCTCATAATTTAGGAAAACCTTTCCTACTACTCCTGGGTAACTCATGCAATGGTTGAGGAAGAGCAAGAGGCCCAATCCATTGTCCCAAGGCAGGGGGTGCTACCATTTGTGGGAAGATTTATGTGAAAGAGTTGATCGGATTGTATGAAAATTATGCACCACGATGAAGTTGCACTCACTGGTTGAATCGTAATGGCTCCAATGTAATCACAAGGAATAATCGATCAACAATGAATACCTTACATAACAGAACAAATCTTGCACATTAGAGAAAAGACAGGTGGAGTGTCTTGGCATGCTCATAAATGAATAGTGAAAGGGTACATATAGGGTGCTAAGTAACCCTAGTGTATGACTCAATAGCAAACCCTAAACCTAACCTATGTTAGATGACCCTCCAATATGTGAGGAGGACACATAGGATAACTCATACCAACACCCCCCCTTCATCGAAGTTGAGGTAGCGGTTATGATGAGTCAGATTGAAAGAGAAGGCACTCCTAAACAACTAAGAAAGATGTGTCAATAGGGCCCGAAACTAAAGGCACGATAAGGTGCCCATGAACAAATAACATCTTCTAGAAGAAGAAGAAATGGGTCCCGACACAAAGCCTAATGAGGTACCCATGTACAAAAAAGAAGTCCCAAGAAGTGAAGGAAAACTCAGTGGGAAAAACATCCTCCACAAGAGAACAAAACACTCTCTAATCTAAGAAAGATGATAAAGATGGGTCATGGCTAGAGACTAGCCTGAAAAGGTACCCATGTACAAGGGGGAAATCTCTCGGAAAGATGAAGAAGAGAGAAGAAGAGGGAGATGAGAGGGATGCAGAAGATGTCATAGACGGATTTGAACTCTGCAACTCTAAGAAGTCTCCTAGAATAATGTTGATCACGAGATCCTCGCCTCTGGGCGAAGAAAAGCCATCTCGCTTTGAATGGTGTGTCTGCCCTTAGGAAGGACATAAATGATGTGCTGGAAGTCTGCCCACTCCACAAAGGAAATCGAAGGCAATAGCGCAAAGAAATCTGAATCTGGTCCATGAAAGTGTGATATGGGTCTAGCAAGTGAGTGTGAAGCGAATGTGATGTCACGAGTGCGGAAGCTGTCGGAGTAGGAAGGGTGAGTACCTGTAGAAAGGATGTCAATTGAAGTGAAAGCAAAAAACATCCCTCACAACAGAAAAAGGATCCACAAGCAAGGGTGGATCAATGAAGGTCTCCGAAAGAGTGGAAGTGGCAAGAGTCCCAGAAGGGGCACTCCCAGCAACAGAGATGATGAACTCCTCTAAAATACCTGTAGATGGATGAGGAACTTATAGTACATCACAAGTGCATTTTGCGAAAAGATGACTAAGGTCGTGACGGATACTCATCCCAATGAGGGGACTCAACAAATAGAAGAGCGATGTTAGATAGGTATGAGTCATCCACCAAAGAAATAGAGGAGACAACAAAATCAGAAGCAGAGGCGAAGAAAGAGTGGGGTCCAACGAAATCGAGTGAGTATGTCTCATATCCGAAGTATCTCAACTAAAACTCCAACACTTTGCAAAGTTTTCCTAGCCCAAGGAGGACCCGGAGAATTAGGATCGGAGTCGAGAAGATTCTTCACTCGAGTGAGAAGGGACATAGTCACTCAAGTTGTGTAGCTACGATACCAACCGAGTTAAGCATGCCAGCCAGAGTAGTTTTGGGATGGGTGACCTCCCAGGAAATTCCCGATGTCCTTTGTGTCCTAATGTTGTTGGGCCTAATTGGATGTATACCTAGCTCCATCGTGTGGGAGGGTATTGGCATAGCAAGAATCTGATTAACATGATGAGATTCCTCTCCACTATCGGTTCGAGCTTTTGGTGTGACGACAAGTTGTGTAGCTCTGATACCATTGAAAGAGTTGACGGATCGTATCAGAAACTGTGCACCATAATGAAGTTGCACTCTGGTTGAATCGTAATGGCTCCAACATAATCACAAGGAAGAATCGATCAACAATTGAATAACTTGCATAACAGAACAAAGCTTGCACATGTAGAGAAAAGATAGCGGAGTGTCTTGGCATGCTCATAAATGAATAGTGAAAGGGTACATATAGGGTGCTGAGTAACCCTAGTGCATGAATCAATAACAAACCCTAAACCTAACCTAAACCTAACCCATGTGAGATGACCCTCCAATATGTGAGGAGGACACATAGGATAACTCACACCAACAAATCGAAGGGGAACCAGAAACACCAAAGCAAGTATCGGAGGAAGAAGATTAGGGCTGCGTTATTATGGAGGAATGTTATTCTTGGAGTTTCTGTCTTTAATAAGAGGTGTGCTTGCAGAATGAGTTCTTCTGCTCCTTCTTACGTGAAGAAGAGAGAAGTTTTGTTGCTCCAGAAGTTGAAAATGAGAATCTTCAACCCCGAGAGCTTTCTTCCCATGTGTATATCGTAGAGTCTCCAGATCAAAAATGATCTTGAAGTTGTTCTTTTAAAAGGAATATGTTTGAAACAAAATACCGAGTGGAGTTGCCAAAAACTGTTGGGTTTTAAAATGGTACTTTAATCAAAACCACAGTTAGGGGACAACAAGTCCCTCCTCTTTATAGGAGAGGTTTCCTTATTGAAAGCAAACAACAAAGCTTATATACAAATGTATTGGTACACTTTCATCTTAAGGTTGGACCTCTGACATCTTGAAAAGATTTTATACCAAAAATATTATCAATACAAATGAATAGAATAATTGAAGAAAGAAAAGAGCGAGAATATTACAAGTACTTTCGGGAAATATAGGTAGTAGAGTATAACCCTAGATGTAATGAGCAAGAGTGATACAAAACAAAATCATTCACATTCACAACATAAGATATCATTCCATAGACACAAAGTTCTAGAAATCATATCAATAAGAACACAAAGTTTCTTATCATAGAAGATAAATGATCCACAAATTTTAGGTAAGCAAGAAGGGATAATGGAGGAAGATAGAGAAAAGGGGAAAATCCTTCTATATTGATTTACTTTTGACTATAATTACACTTCAAAAGTATCAGAGTCCAACCTTTTGCAATGAGCCAAGCTCTTACATTTATAGATGAAGTGAAAAGAGGAGAAGAAGAGAAGGAAGAAAATCTGATTTGGAAGCTCAACCACTAATCATCAATGCCCCTGCAAATCCACCTACAATATGTCAAATCTAGTTCTACATGTCTTTGGCGTGATGAAGAAGGAAGGATGGAAGGTCAGATCATATCTAATCTGGTTGAAGTAGTTAGATCACGTATTAATGGCTTGAAATATGTTTTCTAGATTTTCACCCAAATCAAGATATCAGTTAGCTCTCCATGTCCTGTTTGGTGTGTTGGAGAAGGAAGGATGAAGATCAGATCAATTATGATCTAGTAGAAGCAACCAGATCACACATTAATGGATTGAAAGACGTTTTCCATATTTCCAACCATCATATCTTGCTGAAAATAATATTTTATGCTTCCATGGCATATAGGAGACCAAGACCTTTCCAACAGTATAAAATTTGTCGAATTTGAGCCTTTGGAGCGAAAGTTATGCTCATTTGAATATTTGAATCAAATTCGTACAAAAATGGCAAAAATGGATCTGCGGGCCCGAAATTGAAATTGCACCTTTAGCGCAAAAGATGCAAAGTGCAAAAGTTCCTCGCAACCCCATAATCCTGCAACTTCACTTTCAATATAGGTATGACACGTGTCTTTACCTGAGTGGTAATGGAGTCGTGGCTCACTTTATAATTTTACTTCTTTTAGAAATGAGGCTCAAAATCTCAAAGTTCTCCGCTGACCCTCCTTCCTGTTTTGACTTTTGGAGTGGGCTTAACATTTGACTTTTTCCCTTTGTTTGAGTGGGCATGGTTCACTTTATCACTTTACACCTTTTATGGAAACAAGGCTCAAAATCTCAAATTTCTCCACCGACCCGCCTTCCCACTTTGACTTTTGGAGCGGGCTTAACGTTTGACTTTCAGAGGTGTACCGATTGGACATGTGGAGAGTTGGCACATGTTTGGGACCTACTTTTGGAATCACCTCTAGAAAGAGCACCGAAAGAGACATGTGGCTCCTTCCGTGGCTTTTCTCTATTTCTTTGTGTTTTGACTAAGTCCCTTTTGTTTAGCGGGGCCATATGTCTGACCCTAGACACGTGGAGGCTCAACGCACATTTGGGACTGTCTCCATATTCACCTCTAGAAAGAGTGTCGAAGAGACATGTGGCTCCTTCCACGGCTTTTCTCTGTTTCTTTGTGTTTTGGCTAAGTCCCTTTTGTTTGGCGGGGCCATATGTTTGACCCTAGACATGTGGAGGCTCAACACACATTTGGGACTGCCTCGATTTTTCCTTTGAAGTTACGCAGCTGACATGTGGAGGCTTCCGCAAACCCTTTTATAATTATCCAATTCAATGGCTAGCTCTATGTCCTTTTTGGACTTGGGACACGTGGAAAGATGGTGCTTGTTTGGGGACCGCCTTTGGATTCGACCCTTGAAGGTACGCCGTTTAGATACGTGGAGACTTCCATTGGTTCTTTTATACTTAGCCGATTCAATGGCCAGCTCTGTCTCCTTTTCGGACCTAGGACACGTGGAAAGATGACACTCGTTTGGGGGATCACCTTTGGCTTTAACCCTTGAAGGTGCGTCATTGAGACACGTGGAGACTTCCGCCAATCTTATACTTTTCAACGGTCGATTTAACTTTTTGAGGCTCTGACCATGTGGAGGGTTTGCGCACGTTTGGGGTCTGTCCCTTGGGTCTCACTTTAGAAGTTGTGTTGATGAGGCATGTGGAGGCTTCCACTGACCTTCTATACTTAGCCGATTCGGGCCTCGATTGAACACTGCCTTTCTCCACTTTGACTTTCAACGTGGGCTTAACATTTGAATTTTTCCCTTTTGGAAACAAAGATAAATTTCAAAGTGCTCGACAATCCGCCTTCCCGCCTTAGCTCGATTCGACCAATCAGGATCCTTTGGGGCCATGGAGCCAATTTGACACTTTTGCAAAAATAACAATGATAAGTTTGCCAAATAAACCCACCACGCCACATCCAATCAGAGATGTCCACGTACTCGTGGATGTCAGCTAAAAAATTAACAAGGAAGATACACCTATCATTCACGACTATAGAAAAATACGAAGAGGAAGCTCCACCATTTACGCTGAAAAACAAACTACTCCTCATGGAAAGAAGAACTGTAAACAATACTAGGCTCGATGTGATCCACGGCCATAGAAAAGGATTTGACAATTTCATTCAAATGGAGGAAATAATTTCAAGCATCAGACGGGAACCATGCGGATTGCAAGATTCTAAATTAACGCAGGCGAGATTGCAAATGAGCACCCACTTCTTTAAAGCATGAATTTTTCTATCTCTCCAGAGTTCTCACTCTGCTCAAACATCTCTCGAAGGCACCAACTCAATTTTTTGAAAATTGTCTTAAAATATGAGGGGAGTTTTGAGGGTGACAACACCTTGAAGTTTTTGTGAATTGAAAGATAGTAAAGACAAGGAAAAAATGTATGACTTCTAATGAGCAAAATAATTGCATTAGTGAGGAATAAATGTTGTTTGTTGGATGTAAAGATAAATAAATTGTGTTAGTTCCAAAGATACACATCAATGAGTCATTGTCACATGGGATGGATTTATCAAGCAATGGTATTGATGGGCATGAAATTGTGAAGAATGTTGGCGTATATAAAATCATAAGTCAACCAAATCACCTTAATAACTAATGCCTGTTCATCTAGATGTAGTCCTCATACTTAAATATCCCAAGTCAAAACAATGTTCATGAATTGCTAACCCCCTAACCTTGATATCTAGAAGGAAAGATTGTGAAGCCATTGATTTTACATAGACTCCTTATTTCCTCGGATCTTATTATGTTGTATGTGTCATATAAATGGGTTCCCTTTGAGACTTTTAAATTGGTTGTGTAACACAATTGAAATTCCATAATATTTTCTTCTTTTGTTTTAACCCCACCTACACCTCCCACAAAGCAAATTATTTTCCAATATTAGAGTTGATAGTCACTTTATGTATCGATTGTCAAGCAAAAAAATAATTTTATCATAATTGGGCATACTATTTGTTAGGGTATTTATTATATAAACACAAGTTATATTACTTATATGTTATATGATGCACCATTAATAGTCAACATGCCATCTCTTGTAAAGGACGATGCCTAGACATGTGTTAAATACAATAAAAAGTTAGTTAGAAGAAAACTAATGGTATATTCTGAATAAAGGACAAGAAAATATTCTCAAAAATTCCATGTAAATCTTTACAAAACACTCATGTAAAAATTAGATTTTCCATGTGGCATGATGTAATTTACATGAAATGAAAAAAATAATAGAAAAAATGAAGGCAATATAAATACATTCAATAAGATAAAAAAACCATCCAAACACGTATCTTGAAATGTTTCAAACTATTCAAATGGATATGTGTTCAGTAAATTATTAAAAATATACTATGTTCTATCAAGATGACCTTTCTCTACATTCAATAAATAATCTTATATTGCATTATTTCTCATTAATTAGTATACGTTGCCATTTAATTAAATTCATTAGGAAGATATTTATAATTCACATAACAACTATGGAATTATACAAACGTATTTGATGCACCAATCATCAACCAAATATAATGTTGGACTTAAAACCTATTATGTAAGCATGGTATTAAAATTAAGGTTAAGTAGGGGTTATCTTTGAAAGAAACATCACACCTTGATAATTTATAAAATAAAAATCATCTTGAAATATCTACTTAAAACCTATTATGCTAACATGGTATTAAAATTAAGATTAAGTAGGGATTGTCATCGAAAGAAACATGACACCTTCATTATTTACAAAACAAAAATTATGTTAAAATTATCTCTAGACAAACTCATATTGACCGTGTTTATTGAGGAACATCAAAACTTATGTGCTCCAATACTTTCGTATTTAAATACTTACCCTTAATTTTTTTTTTAAAATTGTCAATTTATAAGTCTCTTGTTGACAAGTTGCATCATGACTTAAAATTTAGTTGTTTCTCTAGCTAGAAAGAATGAGATTCAACCCATCTCTAGTTATAGAAAACAATCAAAATTTGTTGTGTTTAATTTTGTAAACATATTATTCCTATGAATGTATATTATGATGACAAACAAAAGTCTAAGTAAAAGTGTTGAAGGATCATTAGGACCCAAGCCTTGCAAATATAATACATCATAACGTTATAATGGAGTCGTGATATACATACTTTTGTAAATCATTTTGTATAAAGGAAAAAATAGAGGAATGTAGTGCTTTGTGAATCAAGAAAGTAAATGAAACTATAAGTATTGAAATATAAGATTCACGAACTAATTTATAAATGTATTATAAAATTGCACACCAAAAGGTTGGTTCATTAAGTATGAGCTATATGTTGTTCATATCAATTCCTTATAATGTATAGTTTTCTTTGCAATACATCGAGATAGTTTATAATGTTCATTATGTGTATAATCTTTAGAGTAAGCATATATATATTTTTGTCTCATGGTGTAGTCTTTTTGAGAAATTAATGAATACGCATAACCTAACTTAAATGAGTATAATGTGTTGATCTAGTCCTGTACATGTGTAGTTTACTAATTAGTTTCAAGTGAATAAGGCCTAAATGAGCTAGATTACAATCTTAACATGTAATAACAATGAATCCATAGATTGTTGTTAACAAGGTTATGTTTCAAGAATCAAAATGGATATTTTCTAGATGTTATTGTTGCAAAATCCCATTGGAGCCATGTAAACAAAATAAGGAGAATTACTATGGTTACAATTTTTTGGTAAATAAAATATATCAACATTTGTTGCCTTCAATATGCATGGATTATTGGTTATGTGTGTGTGGTCACTTGAGATCAGTTTGAGACTTCTCTCCTAGCCTTCCTCCTCTTTAAAACATGCATAATTTATTCCTTTCCAAGCACCCTTATTACATTTGATTATTTGTACAATGTAAGGAAGCCCTAAATTTAATTATTACCAAATATAAAATATGATGCACTTTGGGTGAGAATATGTTTTTGAAAGTTGCATCTCATATGAAATATTGCTAAGTGGATTTTTGCTTTTGTATGACCTCTTTTGGAATCATGAAACTCATTTGAAACCGTCATGCCATAAACTTGTGTTGTGAGTATTTTTACAACCTATCACCTTGAATGTTTTGCCTATAACTTTAAATTGATGAATATTTAGTTAGATTAATATTAACATATGGGGAATGTTTCTTCGATCTTGAATTATAATTCTCTTTGCATGTTGTTTGTAAAATTAACCTTTTAAAACATTACAAAATTAATTAGATATCAATGTGCAATAAAGAAATATGCTCAATTTTGGAATCGAACGACTCAAACACACTTTATCTAGCTTTAAATTGATACATTACTAATTATATAATTTTTTAATCTAAGGGAAGAATTTTTATGGGTTGTTTTGAAGCCCATTTTGTAAGAAACTTTGGAAAAAGTTTCCTTTAAACCTTAAAAATGCCCTATGGAATGGTATGGCTAAAATGAGAATACTTTGGAAAAAATATTTTTGTTGACTTACATACTATTTCACCAATTAAGAGAATGATACATAATTGATGGATGTAGTGTCCTCTCATCCATTAATTTTATTCGAGGCCGCTCCACAAACAATTGATTTTTCTTGCAATTGAGAATTCCTTAAATTCTTTGAAATTGACTTTGGCTCCACAACTTAACTTTTATCGGGACCATCATCGAGTCTTGTGGGGGTTGTATCATGGTACATCGACAATGTTTGAGTTGATAGAATTTTTTTAACTTGGCATGTTTTGATATGTTTGATGGTTTCTTGTTAAACAATCACTACTTGGGGTCACAACAATGTAGCATGATTGGTCACATTTACTCGTTCTGCAAGATAAGTTTGTGAACATAATCAAACACAAATATCTATGAACACTATTTAGTGGCCATGCCATCATAATATTTAATGTTAGAGTGTGAATTTTATGATGTTGTTTGGTGTCTCAAACCCTCTCTTATTGAATTGAAATGATGCTTGTGTGAAAGAAAATAAATGTTTTCTTTCTCTAACCTTATGTATAATGAATGCGTACAAACTTATGTAAAGAAATTATATTCTCCTTAGACATTAAATGTTATATTTAATTGCTTACTTGGTAGAGTGAACTTTGGTCAATATTTATTGACCAATGTTATTACATTATTTACACGATGTTATGAAAGAAAAATGTAAATAAATGAATCTCATGAAGATCTATCTCTCTTGTCATACTTATAACTAGTATTTTGCTTAAATATTTGATTATATGAACTTGAAAAGCATCGATGATATGTCGATGATTAGTCGATTTGATAAAATATTTATAATTGTAGTGTTTACAATTGAAATCCTTGAAGATGTGCATTGAAACTTGATTAGTTCATTTAAAACTCTTTATACATATTTACCAAAGATTTTTTAAATTGTATATTGGGAATTGCGCTCTTTTCGCTCTTGGGAAGTAGGTTTTTGAATCGTTGTGGATGTATTGTGCCATATTTGTAACAAGGTACTTATTATAACCTATCTCATACCAAAACATATTGCTCTACCTTGGCCTTCGTGGCGTCTTCAAAATTTCTTGGATGCTTTCTCAAGCCTCCTTAGGATTAACAAACATCTTAATACATGTAACATCAATGACATCATGGTTTGTTATTTTAGATGCTCTTATAGCGACCAAGTCAACTCTATCCTTGTCAACTCATTTGGCAAACACCTCATTAATGTTTTTTTCCATAATAAGATTTTTTAATATTAATGCCAAACTCTTATCACTACGAAACACCTTCATTTTAGGCATTTATTCAATAATTGTTAATCCATTTTGTGATTACACCCTACTCGGACATACGACGTGATCCACTTATCGTTATCACTTTGGAATAACAATAGGCATTGCTCTTGGAATCCTTGTAGACACTAAATCACACAGTTTGGGTACATTTCTAGGTCCTAATCACATACTACTATTTATATGATTCCTAAGTGAGAAAACTAGCAATTGACAACTATCTTTGGCCTTTTATCTGTGTTTCATGTCTTCTTTATGGCCTCTTACACCCTACACTTTGATCGATAATTTGTTGCTTTATCTTTTATGACCTTGGACACCAGCACCTAGACAAGACGCAACGCCTGGCGCCCCCATCCTCCTAGGTGCCTCGACCTCTCTTTACTTTACTCACTCCTTTTGGGCATCTTTTATCTTTTGGGCATCTTATTTTCTTATGGTTTGGCCTTTAATTGTTGATTGCAAAATTCAACTAAGGTAATCATATAAATATAAAGCTATGTGACCATAATAAAGGACCAATCTCTAAACATCTATTATCACCACCAAAGGTTACATCCAAAGGCATTCTAAGAGCAACAAGGCATCCATATAGCTTTCACTCAAGGGACAAGGGACTACATTTTTCGCATGCATGCATAAGAAGGTGTTACGGGTGCATCAAGTAGTGGTCATATAGGTGGTCATGTTT
Source organism: Taxus wallichiana var. yunnanensis (assembly GCA_018340775.1). Taxonomy (NCBI): domain Eukaryota; kingdom Viridiplantae; phylum Streptophyta; class Pinopsida; order Cupressales; family Taxaceae; genus Taxus; species Taxus wallichiana. The sequence goes on from CM031240.1 coordinate 819,118,833, forward strand.
TGAGATGAAGTCTAGGTTGTTTAAGTCATATGTTATCATTTTACCTCCAAAACATGTATTTCAAAATTTCAAAATTGAATAAGTAGCTTGTATATAATAAAATAAGGCCTAATTGTGTGCATGAAGGCCAAAAGAAGGGAAATGAAATATGTAATCGAGATATATGAGATCTCTAAATCAGTTCAAGAGCTAGATATAGGTTAGTTATGTTGTTTCTAAGTTGGGAGGTTGTTAGACTATCTTAGTGGAGTGGTTGAGTGAAGGTAGGAAGTGGTTTTAGGATGCTAATTTGGGAGTTTTGGTGTATGGTATGTAATTCTCTCATGGAGATGAATGTAATAAGGATAATGGAGCATGAATAAACAAATGATGAAGGGTTGGATCAAATATATAGTGTATTTTGCAAGAATTTACATGTTTCTCCCATGCATATACTGAAAGCTCTGTTCAAACCGTGAGCATGAATATGAACAGTAGGCTTAGAAGAAGTTTTAAGGGACTATGATTAATGGGAAAGGAGGACAGGGACTTGAGGAGTCCTCTTGAATTTTTGTAGATCATGAAACTCATTATAGTTACCTGTAGACTGCAATTTTGCCTCTCGGGCCCTAACTAGGGCAAGAAATATCTAGAATTCTAGCCATCAAAATTTGATGAAAATTTAGGAGAATATTTTTCTGGGTGGAAAATTTGGAAGTCTACCAAGTATCATTTTGTAACTCACACGTGTGAATGATATATGTCCTTAGTTACAAGTAGAATGTATAAAGAGGTGGCTATAAGGGTTTTTGGGTTGCATGGAGGTCTGAAGCTCGAGAGTCAAGTTATGAAACTGGGTATACATCATGTTGTCAACCTTTCAGAGGTGAATCAAACAAGTTCCAAGTAAGATCTATTGGATAAGTACCTATTGTCACAGTGATAGGCTAAAATAGGCCTAATTTGTTAGGTGGAATGGTCTAGAGGTATTAAATCGTATAAAGGAATAGGTATGGAGACCTTGGCACAAGCAAGGACTCCACAAAGGGTCATCAAATCTATTTAGAGTAGGTGACATTGTTATAGAGAAAATTGAGTTTTGACAGGGGTTGTATGTTAGGAGACCTAGTAGGTCTTAAAGGCTAAATTGAGAAGTGTTCAAACATGCAAAGGTTTGACTGAACCAAGGGCCTAAACACCCCATAACAAGATATAAGAAGTGATTTGAGGGTGTAAGAGTGTTTCAAACCCCTGGCTACATCATTTGAGTACTTTGATCTATGAAGCTATATAAGCTATAGTTGGAAAGTAAGAGCCAAGTGCCCAAGAACAAGGTTAAGGACTTATGGTTGCAGGAGTATGGAGGTCTAGTCACCTCGTAGAAGGAAAGGCTAAGTATTTAGCATGATAATAATCAATGGAGCAAAGGTTTGACATGAAAAGCTATATAGGCTAAGAGAGATGAAGTATATGCATAGGAGAGTGAAGGATGGATATGAGGTGTCTATGAAACAATATATAAGTTGAGTAGGTATAATAAAAAGAAGGATGAAGTGTGATGCAGTGGGGAAGCCATGGGGCAGTCAAATAATGTGGTGGTCTTGTGTTGACTCACATACATATTGAATTTGCTTAGTGGAGGACATTGGAAAGAAGTATAGTGCTAGTAGAGTGGATCAGAGGACAAGGCTAAGACAAGGTGTAGTGTTCATAAAACTAAAAGGATCTCTAGTATATGTTGACTGTGAGAAAATAGTAGGGAGGTTGATCAATCATGTTAAGGTATGGATTCATGTTCTTCTTCTCAAGGTTCTTGAACAAGTCTATATAATGAATATAGCATATAATATGTCCTTTGTGAATGTAGTACTTATGAAGTCAATAATCAGACCAAGTAGAGTATACTAATTGGATCCTCAGAGCAAGGGTATGATTGGATGGTGCCATGCATGGTTAGGAAATTGTGACCTACATGATGAAACTAACAGAACTAAAAAGACCTTTGCACTAGAAGGGAAGTTTGTTTCACCATCCACACATCTATTTACATTGTTATATCTAGATATTGTTTCTTTATCAAGCGCATCTTAGACAAGAGCTACCTAGCGCATGTATCTTGCACACACATAAGAACTACATGGAGTCTGAAATGTAGTGCTCTCGGTTGTAAGATCACTTAATCGGGTGACCCAAGTGGTCGATCTGACTCTTGATTTGCATCTTTCTTTTTTAGGATTTGATGTGTTGTGGGGATTTGCAGGATATCATTTGTTTTTCAGGTTATAGGTGAAATTTTTGGGCATAGTGCAACATAAAAGAGACAAACAACGAAGGTCAACGGCCACCTTGTGACATAAGAAAAACTAGTTTTTGAGCTCTTGTGTGGTCACCAACACCCAACCAAGGTCCCCAACTCCTAGGTTCACTAGAATTGTTCTAAGTGCCCTAGTCCGGGATCATCCTAAGTAACTACAAAATTTTTTTCGGGTACGGTTGAGAAAGTCTCCTCTTCCTATTCATCGGTCTTCTAGTCTAGAAGTCTCTTAGCTTCTCTATTGCACCTAGGGTTTCATTTGTATCTAGATTATTGCTTGTGTCCTCTTATATCTAGCAACTATTACACATTGTTTACATTTGTTACTTTGCTGATATTAGAATTCCACAAATTTCAATATTTGTTAAATCAATCCCACTAACTCGAGCACTAGAAGATTATCAATTTAAGACTATATTTATAGTCTTTAGTAAGATACATAGAAGCTATTACAACAATATTTATTTGGGCATGCTTAGGTACTTAATAATAAGTTTCTCCATGCCACACAATTATTACAATTGTCTTTATTTACTACATCTAATTATTCTTTATAATTTAATTATATTAATAATGTTTATAATAATTAGCCGATAGGCTATTAAGTTGAGAAAAATAGCCTCTCAAAAGAGCCTCATGCCGGAAAAAGGATTAGAAGCAGTCTCACACCGAGAATTAAAAAGTCGACACACAAAAATATTGATGATGGCAACTCAACCTGTCATCCAACTAGTTTACATAATATGCATGAGTCTAAAACAAGTATTGGCTTGCGTGGCCTTTTGCATCGTAGTGGAAGCATTTTTCATTACCCCCTCCCCGAATTTGTCATTGAGAAGTCATCTTGGCTAGTCATTGTTAACAATAAACAATATTTTGCACCAATACACACACGTGCGCGCGCACACACACACGCACATTAAGTATATGACATATCATTGATTTTGAAATATATATAAGTTGTTATGATCTTTCTTTTAAAATCTTATAATCTTTTAAAATGTTGCTCATGTAATTTATTCAATTTCTAATTCAAACATGAATGGTTAAGTTTATAAATGTTTTTTAAAAATTAGTAACGTGTTAGAAGTATTTCATATCGAAAAAAAAAAAATAATTATTATTACCAACTAAAAAAATGATTTTATATGAAACACGTTATATTATTATAAACATTTTTTAAAAAATAGTTAGCAAGCTAATATCCCCAATAAATAAATCAAAATAATTTAGTTTACAAATTGTGTTAAAAAATGTCTGTCAAAATTTTATAATTGTTCCATGTTCCCGTGGACACATAGTTTGTGCACATGAACAAGAGTGGATCATATACATCCTCCAATCGTCTATCTCCACCTTGGGTGACACCAATGATGCCACCAAAGTCGGCGATGATAGACATGCTTAGAGTTGTTGGCTCAGTGCATCTTGGAAATGCTTCTACAACTCTAAAAATACTCATTTAGTAAAAAAATCAATCCCTTATTAGTTGTTTGGTGTGGTTCATAGTAATATATTACGACCCTTATGCCAATAGGCGTGAAGTTGCACTAGAGATGGCCCTCTCACTAACATAATAGTCCATTGGTTGTGAGATACTATGTTTGTTGCCTTGCTACCTGAGTTGGATATGCCTCTTCAATGCATCTTGTAATTGCTTTGGTGACTCTGTAAACCTTGCATGCCTTACAACCCGAGTCAAACATACCTCTTCCATTCATCTTGAAATGACTTCAACAACTCTACAAATCATCATGCTTTTACTATCAACGTAACATTGCACCTCCTTTTTGTGTAAGTGTTAGTTAAGATTTACTCGAAAAATAGCTCTTATCATATAACCATGTGTAACTAGTTTCCATTAATTAAAAATGGTTGTCACCAAATAAACTATAATAAAAAAATGGTCATATCACATATGTATTAAACAAACATTAGTTTAAAAATCCGTGAAAAGTCAATCTCATTATAAGAAATCCCTATTCAAATAACAATGCTTAATATTCAAACATAATTCTTGTTATATAAAAATAATTCAAATTGTCCTCTTTATTTTTTATATTCTTTATTGTATACTTCACACTTTATCGAACATAATAAAACATGTTTAATTTCAACTATAATATCTTTGAAATAAATCACTACTATCAAATGAGTTTCGAGTCTAATATGATGGTGCAAAATGTATTTCCTACCCATCCACCGGGATACAAATCTCGGGATATATCAAATAACAAGAGATGATAAATTTGGCAAGAATGAACCCTCGGTCCTTGACAACTAAGCCTAATAGCTTTGTGCACCTGATACATGCAAGTGTCGATTCCAACAAGAAAAAAGACACTACATAACAATTGGTGCTTATTTAAATCATTATTAAAAAATAAATTAAAAGAGTAAAATTACTAATGACCTTTTATTCTTTTCAACCTCATGTGAAAATGCTAATTATGTTTAAGTGCATGCACATATCCTTGCAAATTGTAAGGAAAACTAAAAAGTTGTCCCATTTATGTTGTTGAATGTTACCTTTTCCTAAGAGCATTATTGTTTACTTTATGGGGCTCTCGTAGAATCTAGTAGCTCTATTTTTATGCCATCCTAATTCTATCTGTAGGCCTCCAAATCTAGAATAACCAAACTAGCTACGTTTTACTTGTCCCCATTTTCCACGCAAACACCATATACTAATTATACTAGCAACATAATCCATAGGTGCTTGTGGAAATCCAAAAATACAGGTTTAATGGTGTAAAGTAAGTCCCATATTTTTTAAAAGTTTAAAGTGAAGAGCGTGTGGGTTAGGTTCTCGAATACATTTCTTCTATGTAGTGTTAAAGACGGGGAGATTCCATTTGATAAAATAATTTAAACACATACTAAACTAATACATTTTGTTAATTACAATAAAACACATCTCCAGAGACACCCCAATTTCTACATTATCGCCCATTTCAAGAGACTGCATCTCTTTGAAGTTGTTGGTTTAAAATTTTTTAATAGTAATTTAAAATACCATTTTCTTGCATATCTTGCAATCACAAAATTATATGAGATTACCTTTCATTACATAATTTTTCAAATAGTTTATGTGTCACCTGTATATTTTCACATTTTGCGTATGGGAACTTCTAACTATAACAACTGGTAAAAAAATCTCTTTTCATTATGTTTTAATAGATGTCTATACTATGTTCAAAATTTCTTATTTTGACATATGATGGGAATATTTTTGTAAAGGTAAATCTACTCGTCCGGAGACATGTTTTTTACATTTGGTGAAATATTTTTAATGAAAATGTTTTGTGTAAGTTGCAATTAGGACATTCCGTGAGAAGTCCATTTTGTTATCTTATGTCATCGAACACATTATGATCATCCAATAAACTATGACTAATGAAAAACATGTGAAGATTCTTATTTTGAAGAAATGGTCATGTAACAAATGCAAATTTCTTACTAATCACGTGTGGGTGGATTTGCTTACCTTCTAAAAGGGTTTTCTATAAATGAATGCTTATAATAGTTGAAATAATGTGGGGAATGTGAAAGTGCCTTATGTTAATTTTTCCGGGATAAAGGACTAATAATTAACATCTCTATGGATTTTATATGGATTAAGAAAAGTACATATGAATATACTAAAGCATATGTTTAGGGCCTTTTGTGACATTCATGACAAAGGAACTCTTTATTATTTGAACCCTAATAATTGAGCATCATTTTGTAAAACCACAATAAAAAAGGTTGTTTCAAGGGTCTATGTTATGCCTCCATTATTATCATATCCTTTTATGGGAACATCTATTTGAATCTAATAGACCAAACATAATCCTTGTTAACATGTAGTCAATGTAAGACTCACTCCCAACGCTTATAATAACTTTCAATGACCTAATCAATGTAACAACATATTACTAGATGCTCTTTAGATTTCCTTAAATGATTATAATTGAAATTTTGTTCTAATGGTTATAGACCACTTAATGATCATCAATAAGTTGAATAGGCTAATCAATTAGTTGAGTGTTGGAAATTTACTCTAGGTCTAAAGGAATAAGTTAGTCTAACAAAACCATGATATGACAAATCTTGTTGATGGTAGAGCTAATTGAGTCGTAAAGTAGAAGGTAACTTATATACGTAAGTTAGATAAGTGTAATATTCATTGATAACTAAAAAATGCAACAATTATTTTTATAGTAGATTTTTGTTGTAAACGAATTTGCTATTATATGTCGAGGACCATCCAAATGTGTCTTTCGGAGGAAGAATAATGACAACACTTGACATCAAAATTCTTTAAATCTAGTTGTCTTAAACCTCTTTTGAAAAGTTACTAAATCATTATGGTAAGAGGAGCTCTGGAACTGGTTTATATATCGGCTAACTTTATTCAAATGTAAAAAACACAATAAAGTTTTAGTATTATAATATTTGATTGAAGGCATAATATTAGGCAATTTGATAAAATGGTTATTTATTTATAGATTAAGCATCCTCAATATTAAACCACATGATAGTGACGTATCAAAACAAAATCATCAACGCTAGAAAAACAAATCTCTCCAACTATAAATTTAATAACACAAATAATATGAATGTTCCTTCATTCCATTGGAAGGAAAAATACAATAATATCTTTCAAATATAAGACAATATAGTTTTTACTTGTCAAAGTTAGATGTCAAAATTCTAGACTATTAACATTGAAAAGATTATAACATTGCACTCATTATTTGACTAGAAATTGTACATGAGCAGTTCGATGACAACGCCATTTGAAAGGGATTGTGTAGAGGAAGCAATAGTGGAGACAATTGTTATGATCCTCATGTGTGGATTTCACTAATGCCTCGAGGTTTTGGTGTAACGGTTCGTTACATTTGGTATCAGAGTGACCACCCAGGTTCGAGTCCCAGCACGGGTAGCTACGTCGACATTGTAGTGTTCGCCCGGGGCTCGTATAGGCGGTGGGGTCTTGCTTTATATGGGCGTAAATCTAGCTTGGGTCAGACTCACGGAAGTGTGGTGGGATATTATGATCCTCACGTGCGGATTTACTAACACCTCGAGGTTTTGGTGTAATGGTTCATTACATTTGGTATTAGAGCAGTTGATCCGGGTAATTTGTGGGATGAAACCCTAATGTTGGTGATTCGTCTATATCTAGTGTTGTGTTATCTTCTACAATTTATTGATTTATTATACGCAAGGTTCTTATCAAGTGGTATCAGAGCGACCACCCGTGTTCGAATCCCACTCGGTTGGTTACGTTGTGTAGCCGGGGCTCGTGGGGTGCCTAAATGTCGGTGAAGCGGGGCTCATACGTATGGGAGTGCGGGCACAAACCCAGCCCAAGTCGGGCTCTACGAGAAGTGTGGTGGGATGTTATGATCCTCATGTGTGGATTTCACTAACGCCTCGAGGTTTTGGTGTAACGGTTCGTTACACAATTATCAAAGCAACACCTTGAGGCGTGGGTGGAAGTGGATGTTATTTGTTTTGATGCAAGAGATAAATTCTTTAAAAGATAAATTCGAGGAAAATAACGAAAGAATTATGTTCACCGAAAAGAAACACAATAATAGGTATGATAATGAGTCTATAATGTTTTTTTAATACAAGATAGTAACATTTAAATGTCTACCTTTTGTTTTAGAAATAGCCTTTGGCTAGATAACCTTGCTTTAAAATGGTTGCTAGTGTTTGCACTAAATTTAATTAAGTCTTTACTTAGTTAAGATTTTAAACACTCGCACTTCAAAATTTTGGTACTTGCACTTCATATGTGTGAGGAACTAGAAACTATAACAACGTTGAAAGATACTATATTTTGAATGGTTATGCAAACATGTAATGAGAACTGCAAAATACCGGGGTAAGAAAGGTAAGAGATCTTATGTAGATTATAAGAGGAAGGAAAGGTAATTACATTTACAAGGAAAGGGAAACTGAAATTCCAAACTAAAATATAGTACAAATAGGAAGCATGTAGAGTATATTTGTTTTGTAGGGGAGGAATTTTTCCCAAAAAATCTGGGGAAGGGGTGAGACAATTTAGTCAAACATCCTCTTTTTCCATACACGAAGCAAAGTATCACTCAAAAGAGGAAGGAGGAGAAATGTGTGAATCTAAAAGGGAGGGGACTTTGCAGATAGCAGTGAAGGTAAGACTTTTTCTTTTAGTGTCACCATTGCCAAAAACTTCCATTATATTTGAAATCAAATTCACTAAATTTGTACTATTATTAGTAACACAAGTCAAACCAAACTTGTGATCACTCATTTAAAGAAAAAAAACAATGTTCAAAACCAAAACCATAGATAGATGGAAAGGCGTTCTAACATTTTAAAGGTAAAAACAAAAAATCATATGTGAAAAACTTATGTCACGGGAAAGGTTGTTTTTCCTAATGAACATAAATACAACAACGATTACACAATTTTTCAACCATTCCCAATCATAAATGATAAAAAGAGGGTCAAACAATATTCCCTCATTTCATTTGATAGATAAGTAGTTTTCATAACCATAATCATAAATAAAATATAAGTCAATAAGTCAGTCTTAAGCGTAAAAAACAAAATTCAGCCACTAAAAAATTTATATATTTAATTTTTTAGATTTATTCTATGTTTTCATAAATTTATGTCATTTGCGTCACTGATAGCCTTGCATTCAAACGACAACATTTTCATTTTCGCAAAACATGGTAGAATTAAGCCTCGATCTACATAAATATCATTGCTCTTATACTAGGATGATAAACAATAAACCGGTTTCGTACAACAAAAATCTCACATCATAAGAGTATGTATGGTAAACATGAATAAAACTACATTTGTTGTCCATATTAGTATCCTCCCAAGGTTAAAAAAATTGTGTTTAAATATAATTGGGACTACAAGTAAATGAATATTCTAAATATTAGCAAGTACTTTGATAGTGGGAGCTATCTAAGTAACCGATTTACGCCATCCTTACACTTTCTTGACATTGTTTGTAGTAATCTCATGATGATCGCCTTTCATTTTCAAGTTAAATTATAACAATACAAAACATCCTTACACTTTCTTGACATTGTTTGTAGTAATCTCATGATGATCGCCTTTCATTTTCAAGTTAAATTATAACAATACAAAACAATAGATAGTAAATAAATATTTTAACAACAAACTTGTCTAATGTAACTTCGTAACCAAGATGGTGGGGTTGTTAAGAGTTGTGGTGTAGAGTATTCGAGTTCAAATCTCAATCAGCGATAGTAAAATCATAAATTGTTTTTGATGCAATTCCTCTTTTTTCCTTTGCAGTAAATTACGAATGCTCTCTTTATTTCCTTTCCGAAAATTAAAATAACTTCATCAATTCTTTCCAACACCAATAATGGATTTAGAGATTCAGATCTAATCCCTTTTTTATTTTTATTTTTATTTTTTTAAAGACTATTTTCATAAACAAGTTTCCTTTTCATAGATTATGGGATAATAAAATGGTGAAAAATCAAAAACATCTTGGAAAAAAATGACACACGAGGATTATTACATATTTCATTATTTTTTTCTTTCAGATTTCTTGAAAATGAATATGGCTGCATAAAAACTATTTATTTTTAGAATTTCATTAAAAACTTAATCCTGTCATAGCGGCCACCCAACAATTCTTGAGTTACAAGAGGATGACATTAGTAGGAACGAGCAAGGGGAAGCCTGAGTAGCTAACATGTTAGGTGCAAAGTGAATGTTACATAGTGTGTTTCATACTTTATTTAGAGGTATAATAAACATGAATAGATTTGGTCCATGGCATGTATGAAAGCATTCTATGACAAATTTTTTGTTGTATTAATTTTTTTCCCTAATACCTTTAACAATTAAGCTCATCTTGATTTGAAGTGAAGAAAGCGGTATTATTTTAGCCACATTAAGATGCACAGAGTATTACGCTATATAGATAATGTTATTCAATAATCACTGGTTGGTGATTACTCAACAATCATTGGTAAAACAAACCCTCTATTCTCTTTTTTTGTAGAGAGGACTTCATTATCATTCGCTTGTTACATGTGTCCTATTGAGTCAATCAATGGTAGGACAATGGTCAAATCTCAATCCTGGAATCCAATGTATTGTCAGGAGTTTGTGCAAACCGTAACCATCTTTGACATGAATATGTTGTAGATTACGAATTAGTTAGGCATTTTTCTCTGTGTGCCTTTTGGAAAATTGACAAACCTGGGGGCACATCCAAAACATATCCCAGTAGATATTAGTGTAGACGGGGAAGGTAAGGAATAAAAATAATAACATACTTTGAGAATAATACACCATAGACTCTACTTTGAGAGTTCCACTATTAATAGTCATCAAATTTTAATTTGAGAGGCCTAATTCCAAATTAGATTCACATGCCATAGATATTTCATCTATTTGATGTCATTTACATGCAAGGCAATAGGAAATAATGGAGATATCTACATTGGGGGTCTATAATGTATGTACAAAGTGAGGGATCTATAATGGTTTGTATGGGCATATGTTTGAATAGCCCCCTGAAACACGTATTTGATGCATAGCTATCACTACTGAGATACTTTTATTCCAAATATTATAACCTTTGTCTCTTTAAACTGTGAATATTAACACTTGATAGTGGGAGCTATCTAGTAACCGATTTACGCCATCCTTACACTTTACTTGACATTGTTTGAAGTAATCTCATGTTACTCGCCTCTCATTTTCAAGTTAAATTTTAATAGTACAAAATAGTAGACGATAAATAAATATTTTAACAACAAACATTTCTAATGTAATTGTAACCAAGATGGCGGTGTTGTTAAGAGTTGTGATGTAGAGTATTCAATTTTAAATCTCGATTAGTGATCATAAAATCCTAATTTTTTTTATGCAATTCCTCTTTTTTCCTTTACGGTAAATTATGAATGATCTCTATTTCCTTTTAGAAATTAAAATGAGTGCATCAATTCTTTTATCACCAATAATGGATTTAAAGATTCGAGATCTAGTCCTTTTTTGTTTTAATTTTTTTGTAAAGACTATTTTCATAAACAAGTTTGCTTTTCTTATATTTTAGGATCATAAAATGGTGAAAAATAAAAAACGTCTTGAAAAAAATGACATACATGGATTATCACATATTTCATTATTTTCTTCTTTCAAATTTCTTGAAAATGAATATGGTTGCATAAAAACTATTCATTTTTAGAATGTCATTAAAAACTTAATCTTGTCATAGTTTCCACACAAAAATTTCCTAAATTACAAGAGGATGACATTAGCGGGAATGAGTAGGGGCATCTTGGGTAGGCTGACATGTTAGGTGCAAAGTGAATGTTACATAGCATGTTCCATACTTTGCTTAGAGGTATAGTAGACATGAATAGATTTGGTCCGTGTTAGTTGCTTTAGAGGTATAGTACACATGAATAGATTTGGTCCGTGACATGTATGAAAGTATTCTAGGATAAATTATTTGTTATATTTTTTTCCTAAATACCTTTAAAAATTAAGCTCATCGATTTAAAGTGGAGAAAGCTAGCGTTATTCTAGCTAGCCATAAGATAAGATGCACAAAGTATTATGCTATGTAGGTAATGTTGCTTAGTAATCATCATTGTTAAAGCAAATCCCTTTAGTCTCCTTTTTCGTAGAGAGGACTTCGTATCATTTTCTTATTACATGTGTCCTCTTTGGGTCCATCGATGGTAGGATAATGGCCAACTCACAATCCTTGAATCCAATGTATTGTTAGGTTTATGCAAACCTGTAACCACCTTTGATATGAATATGTTGTCTTATGAATTAGTTATGTGTTTTTCTCCGTGTTCCTTTTGTAAAATTTACAAACTGGGGGCACGTCCAAAAATATCCCATAGCTATTGGTGTAGGCAAGGAAGGTAAGGAACAAAAATAATAACATACTTTGAGAATAATACAAAGATAAACTCCACTTTGAGAGGTCCACTATTAGTAGTCATCAAATTTTAATTTGAGAAGCCCGATTCCTAATTATATTTACATGTCATAGATATTTCATCTATTTGATGTCATTCACATGCAAGGTAATATGAAATAATATAGATGTCTATGATGGGGGATCTATAATGTATAGTGGGGGATCTATAATGGTCTGTATGGACATATGCTTGAACATGCCCCTAAGAAACACCTATTTGATGCATAGCTCTCACTATAGATACTTTTATTCCAAATATTATAACCTTGGTCTCTTTAAAGCGTGAATACTAACACTTGATGTAGAGTTTCGACATACATTTATGGTTTTCTTTTCTTTTACATGCCTACTTTTTTTTTAGTAACAACAACCGTGACAAATTGTAAATTCATTGGATAGGGTTTGGTGCTTTAAATGTTTAAGATTTGATCTATGATAGTGAATACATATTATTTATTTTTAAAAATGATTTATAGACAAGAAAATCTACATGACTCGTTTACATTGCAATGTCAGAGACCTAGGTTTAAAATATGGCCACATAAAGGCTTTGCCACTAAACAAAACAACAAATTGGGCATCTACAATATTCTTAGGGTTTGAAGAAAGAGCTAAAACTTAGAAGATATAAGCTTCATGATAAATGACTTGTTTCGCTCTCCATTTTAGCATATATCAATGTGAGCTAACCAACCTTTTGTGCATCAGAATATAAAACCTATTTTAAAAATACATACAAGTTACAGGTCTTTCAGATAATCCCTTTGAAGACATGTAATTATTCCAGAGGCCATAAATGCGACATTCACTTAAAGCAGTAACAACATATGATTGGATGAGTCATCGCACCGTAAGGACCCATTGCAGCTTTGGCTTCTTCTTTGTTTAACATACTAAGAATCAAGTTTGAAACTTGAAGCAAATAACGATTTAATGTTGCGTGTCTAGAATTATTATTGTTATTATTCGGTATGCAGAGGGATGTCTAGAGTTTGAACCTGAGGATGGAAAAGAGTGCTTTCGTCCATGTCATGTATTGATGTCTCGTCTCAGTAAATTCCCGTAATCATCTCTCCTTCGTCCATTCCCGACATGTGTTAGTTACGACGAGCATCGCTCCCATTTAGAACATGCCTTTTGACATAAAAATATAAATTTTTAAAACACAAAAGATGAAGACACATATACATCAAATCAAAAGAAGTATATTAATAATAAATTTATGTGTATGTGTTAAAGATCCAATATTTGTAAAATAGAATCAATATGAATTGTTTTCTAGCATCATTGCATCGTTTCAATCTTCTTATAATACAATTAAATATAAATTATATTTTTAATAGACATGAATTTTAACCATCATAAATATCCATTTTGACATAAAATTATTAAAACAAGTCCCCAAGGAAAATAAATATATAAATTTAATAAAAAGAGGATTCAATTATGTCCTTATTTCGCTTTAGCATTTTCATTCCATAAGATAATTCTTACGGGCTAAAAAAATAATAATTTTGGCAAAACCGAATAACATGTCTTGATACCCAAGTCAACATGGTGCACATGTTTTATTTTTATCCACAAGCCACACCAATTGTGACATAAGGAAAAAGCCAAAACATTGCATAACTCCTCCATTTATCCGAAAATATATGCGTCACACAAGGGAAATTCAAAAGTACTCAATAAAAACCAAGTCGAGTGCATGAGTGAGGTGACTATTAGTGTGAAATCATAGCACCCCCAAATGAGTTATGGATCTACTTTTCTAAGGCAGGGTCATTTGGTGTGATTTGCATAACATGGGACCATCTCTCAAGCTATGGGACTTGTGGACTTGAGATGGCCCTCCAGAGAAAGTTGGCTTCTTCTTCCTGATCCTAATGTTAAACTACTCCTAATGCAAAAATGTGATTATCTACTCCTAATCTAACAATTCCAAGGGACCAAGGAGAGAGAGAGCATGAAAATAAAGAAATCCTACACTACTAGAGGTGATAGCACCAAGAAAAGGGAAGTGTTGATCATCTATCAAAATGGCCATGAAATGAAGGGAGGTGAGGTGAGCAATGGAGAGGATGGACAACAACATCACAAACCAAATGTCAGATTCACACGAACTCCATTTTCAATCCCCACGAACACAGTTCCTAGATTTGAAAATGAAACATCCAAAACATGAACATAATACTCGAGAACGATGAGAGGCAAGAAGATGCAATGAAAACAAGCGAAGGATGGACAAACGCATCACAAAAACGAGTTTTATTGCTTCAGAAATTTACACAGAGCATCATACACAAGCAAGAGGGAAAAAATGCCATTACAGAGCCGTGAAAGGAGGTTCAGACTCCATTTTTGACCCTGGGGAAGAAAAGAAGAGGGAGGCAGAGAAGAAGAATGAACAACAAATTTTACAATGAATACTTCCCCCGTATTTATAGATTTGATCGGAGAGAAGAAAGAGAGAAGGAAGAGGGAAAAGTGGGTTGAAGCTCACCACTTCTTTGTAAATGCTTTTGATAAAATGCCCCAAAATCCGTCTCTCTACCGCATCAATCCTTGGTTGGCGCCCAAGGAAGAGGAAATGGTGGAAATAGATCGAATCCGATCTGGTTGTTGAGATAGATGGATCATGCATTGAAGGCTCGAAGACATTTCGTCCATTTTTCTTCACCTAACCTCCTCAAAATTAAAGTTTCAGACTCCATGGCATGGGCGAGGTGAAATCTTTCAACGGTGTCGATTTGATATATTTCGAGCCCTTAGTCAAAATATACGCCCCTTCAAAGTTTGTATCGGGTCCGTACAAGAGGGCAAGAAAACAACTTGAAAAATGGGTCCCCTTTTGATATGGGACACGTGGTAGCCAGATTGAAACAAAAATCGGGCCTACGGGTCCAGAGTTTATCTTTTCCCTTTCCTCCGATTCCCTGCTTTGGCTTTGACTCGGGTTCAAACTTTGACTTTTTCCCTTTTTATTTTAGAGCCTGCCCAAGTTTGTCAAATAGATTTAAAACACGGATTCACGCAACAAAGTCATTTCTTCTCTTTCTTCTCACACAGGGTCGTGGCCGATCCAATATTTTGCCCAGGGGGTGAAATATGGATAACAATGACTGAAAAGGATCCATGACAAGGAACCTCAAGCATTGTGCATTATATAGATCTACAACAAATTTCTCATATGCTTTAGTAAAGGATCAAACCGTCTGTTTAGAAAGGCGGTTGGAGGGTTTTGTTGTGATTGATTTTAATTACGGTAGTGTGAGATAATGAATTTAGATCTAGGCATGAATGAGGACATGTGGGAGGAGATCGAACAAATAGGAGTTTTTCAAGCTTGGGGTGTGCCCTCATCAAGGCTAAAAGTAGGAACTTGGCCTTCCTTGGTGCCAACGCCAAGTATCCAAACCTCCCCAAGGATTGTTGTCCAACAATTTTGTGGGATGAGATGTTACATATAAAGGAGGTGGGAAAGGGGGATGCGTTTGCTTTAGAAGGTTCGTGCATCAATGAATTTCGTGGAGACAAACCGTAACCATCCATCACACATTCTCACCTCTAAAAAGCCATCGTTCCCCATTGAACTTAGCATAGCCCAATGCCATGGCTATTATAATTGTTTTCACCTTCAACAACTTCCACATACTTTGACGTGAATTTATTAACAATGCTGAAAAAATTCTATCATCCTTGTTCATGAAGTCATGCAAAGGAAACCCATGTTTACTCTTACAAAAATGAAAACACACAAGGGAGAGGTACTACACATGGGATAGTTGAGGTGCAAATAGAGCCACTAGTCGATGTAATCAGACATAAAGCACACAAGGTCCTCCAACTCCTTCCACAACATAACCTCTCATATGCTTCGATTTTTTTCACACAGATTTATGTGAGCAAACCAATTTAGGATACAACTTGGGATCAATCCCCATCTTTGACTCCATCTCATCCCATCTACTTTATTCACATGATCCATTGCATTTGGGAACTCACCAGTAAGTACTATGTGATAAGAACCTTGAGTTAAGCCCAAATGTGATCAACTTATGTACACCATTCAAGTTTCGGAGTGGGGATCTACGCATTCATAAGCATGAAGCTTGCAAACTCTCTTTCCACACTTAATAGTGGTAGGTATTAATTTATTTGAAAGGTTGAAGAAATTTGTTTCTTCCTTACTTCCTACCCCGACTTCCCTGCCCCTCCTTGATAATGTTGTGAATGAGGCGTGGGAATGGTGTTGTGTTGTATGTACATGACAAGTACAAGAATAGTTTGAACACTCTTGTTCTACTTTTGAGGACAAGAATAGTTGTGAGTCTGTGGCCCTAAATAGTGCTTTGTATAACATTTATCATTTGAAAGCATGTATTGTTGACAAAAAAATCATGCACTTTAGGCATTATTTTATCTTACTTATACTACTATTTAGAGGGTTCTCAAGTGAAGAAAGTACTAATTAATCCCACCTTTTAGAAATCTTATTTTTATCTTTTATTTCACCATTCCCACGTATTTTCCTATGCATGCCCACCTATTTACAATCTGTCCCATCATTTTAGCCTAAACTGGGGCACTTAAGCCTATATTAGGGCGCCTTGGGGCGCTCTGGTTCCACCCAGGCCGCCCCAATCCATGTTCTTCTTTCCCACCTCTTTTTGGGCCTCTTTTAGCCATTTTTCATCCTTATCTTTTTCCTAGTCAGCCATGTCGGGTTAATTAAGAAATTAGAGGAAGAGAACCCTATAAACATAAAGTTATGAGACCATAATTAGGGTCATAATGTCACATACTATTATCACTCCATTTAGAGTTGCATCCATTATATCACTTGCATCCACATAGTGTCATGCATTAAGGATAAGAGATCTACATCAACACACACAACATATGGGGAGGGATTCTATTCTATTTCATCCACACATGCTATTACATTTTCTATAGTTATTATTGCTCGCTACTTCACAAAGTGTGACTCAAGACAAGAGTACCTAGTGGCGAGAGAGAGAGAGAGAGAGAGAGAGAGAGAGAGAGAGAGAGAGAGAGAGAGAGAGAGAGAGAGAGAGAGAGAGAGAGAGAGAGAGAGAGAGAGAGAGAGAGAGAGAGAGAGAGAGAGAGAGAGAGAGAGAGAGAGAGAGAGAGAGAGAGAGAGAGAGAGAGAGAGAGAGAGAGAGAGAGAGAGAGAGAGAGAGAGAGAGAGAGAGAGAGAGAGAGAGAGAGAGAGAGAGAGAGAGAGAGAGAGAGAGAGTCGAGACTAGATAGAGAGAGAAGCAGAGAACAGACTAGTTAATATAATATAGAGGAATTAAAAACAACTAGTTAAATAATGCAGGATTAAAACAACTGAAAAATGCATTAAAGTAGAATGGAATAAATATAGATAATTATACTAAGTGAAATACAAACCCTAATGTGTAAGGAAGTAGAGAGAAATGACTTAGCTGATTGAAAAAGACTGCCACAGAGTGTCGCATGCATGAAAGTGAAACCGGAAGTGGGAGCGATCACTTAGAAGTCTCGAAAAGGTAATATTTGGAGGATTTGAGCAGGTGAGGGTGCACAGGAAGGTACTTGGGGTGCCTTGGTCTATAGAATAGGCTCCCTCATCTTTGTAAAATCTCTGAATCTAGTTTTCGCAGGTCGTAAAATGATCGGAATATTATCTATCTATCACACTTGGATTTGTTGAAGCTGCAGTCGAGTGTGTGAAATAACACAAGATGAAGGAATGAAGCTGCAAGAGACAAATAAGTATCAAAACCCTAAAAATAAAATATGTAAAATGAATGGGTGGATGACCTCGGCTTCCATGTGATGAGCTTACTAAACTAAGCGATGCGGTACATTTCGGACTCCAAATGTAGTTATGGTGTATTTGTGCATGTTGTGCCTTAGGTACTTTTGTGCAGTCGCTTTTGTGAAGTGGCAAGCAATAATAGCTATAGAAAATTTAATAACATGTGTGCATGAAATAGAATAGAATCCTCCCCTATGTCATGTGTGTGTTGATGTAGATCTCATAGCCTTGATACTTGACACTATGTGGATGCAAGTGATGCAATGGATGCAACTCTAGATGGAGTGATAATAGTACGTGATGCTAGGATACTCATAATGGTCTCATAACTTTGTATTTATAGGGTTATCTTGCTCTAATTTTGTAATCAACCCTGACATGGCGATTATCAAAAAGATAAGGATGAAAAACAACTAGAAAGATCCCAAAAAGAAGCAGGAAAGTGGAACATGGATCATGGAGCCCTAGGTAAAACTAGGGCACCCTATTACATGCACAGGCGCCCGGTTTAGGTTAAAATGAAGGGACAATTGCGAAATAAGTGGATGTGTATAGGAAAATATGCAAGAATGATGAAATACAAGGTAAAACTAAAATGGCCAAAAGGTGGGATTAATTAGTACTTTCTTCACTCGAGAACCCTCTAAATAGTAGTATAAGATCGAGTTAAATAATGCCTAAAGTGCATGATTTTGTGTCTACACACACCGAAACTACATTTAGGTCCGAAATGTAGTGCAACGCCTCTACGTTTAGTAAGCCCATTGTTGTGGCAGTTGAGGTCAGTTTGACCCATTCATTTTGCATCTTTTATTTTTAGGGTTTTGATACTTCTTTGTCTTTTACAGGTCATTCCTTCATCTTGCATTATCTCGAGATACATCACAGTTCGGCAGATCCACTTGTGACGGTAGAAAATATTTCAAATCATCTTGCGACACTATCAAGATAAAATTTTGAGCTTTTACAAATACTAGGTTGCCTATTCTACAAACTAGGGCACCCAGGCGCCCAGTACTCTTCATAGAAGTGCTACGGTTTCCTTATATCTTCCAGATATGACCTCTACTGGGACCCCTGAGTGATCGTTTCTACTCCCTGAATATATAGTCGGACCTCTAATAGCCTCTAACAATCAGCTAAGTCCTTTCCTTTTACATCTTTGCATAGTTAGGGTTTTATTTCATTTGATATAATAACTTAAAATCATTTCGTATTGTTTTAGCATAGTTTACGACGTTTTAGTCCTCCTATATTAGATTAACTATTATTATACTTTAGTTTAATTTTAGTTAATCATGCATGATCTTGAGTTAGTGCTTGAGATTCAAGTGATTTAATTTAAATTGAATTCAATGTAGTTTCGAGTAACTTTATTATAACAAATGATATACAAATGATAACATATAGTAATAAACAAGCAACAAACATTCAAAAATATGACACCCTAAACAAATGAAAGAAGAGGATGACTTGGCTGATTTTCATGCAATGTGGAGATGATCTAGACTTGATATCTGCTGAAACAAGCTAGGAAGCAAAGTGTTTTCAGGACTCAATGAGGGTTACGTAACTTAGGATTGTGTAGGAAAGAAGCACCCACAAGTGGACAAGATTTCATGGGTGATAACGACTGAACTAGGTGCTAGTGAGTGTGTAGATATTCGGGACATGATCTTTTCTAGGATGGAGGAGCTTCATTGTTAGTTTCTCTTTGTCACTCGATTCAACTTTTAGGGTTACGATAATACCCAAACTTATAAGACAAACCCTAGCTATCTACACAAGCTCACAAAAATATGAGATCTAAATAAAATATGCAATATGTGAAGTCGGGCTGACCCTAACAATCACGATGAGTGAACTTATTACTGAAACCTTTGCACTACATTTCAAACTCCTTGTAATTGTATGTACTTGTGTGTGAAATGATGCCCTAGGATGCTCTTGTGCAAGTTTCACAGTGATAGCGACATAGATATAGAATGTAGCAAGTATATAGAATGTGTGTGATGGAATAAAATGAACTTCCCCTCCTATGATGTGTATATAGATTAAATCATCCCTTGTCCCTTATATGAGTGTGCTAAATGAATGCCTTGTAATGCTCGTGTTTTTTTGAATGCAAGCTTAAGTGATGATAGATAATGTTTATAGTGTTTGAACCCCTTTATTTGAGAGCAATAACTAAGTGTATATATGATTCCATTGTTTAAATATTGTAATTGATAAACTGAAATGCCAACCCATAATACTAAAAAGGTAGCCAAGAAGTAAAAGAGACCCAAAAAGTAAGAAAAGGATAGAGGGTCAGGAGCACTTTGACACTTATGTCCTAATTAGGTGCTAGTGTCTGAGGCCATAAAAGATAAACCCGTTGAGTATCGACAAGGTTGTAAGATGTGTAAGACCAGTAAGAATGCAAGAGATAAAGCAAAAAGGCCAAAACAAAGTTATTAACCACTAGTTTATTGCTTAGGAATCATGAATATATTAGTATGCTTTAGGAACTAGAAATGTACCCAAGTGCATAGATTTTGTGTCTACATTTTACCCCACTTTATGATTTTTAGTGAATACTCGATAGCATAAAGTAGATAGAAGATGCATACCTTGTGATCCTATAGAGAAAAATGTAGCCGATAGCATGCCGAGTGGACAAGTGAAGCATGAAGTGATCGTAATACGAAGCGTGGAAACTAGGAAGGGAGATAGATCCTAGGGGTAAAGGGTATGCATGGTAGTGTGTTGTTAGAGCTTGTAATCATTGATGTGAGTTTTTTCTTGTTGTGTATAAGGACAAACCCGCAAAAGAAGAGTGAGAAAGTAGTCAAAGTCCCATATGTGAAGAATCATAAGTAACGAGTGTATAAGTAAGTAAAAGTGTGTAAAAGTAAAAGGAAAGTGTGCATTTGGTGTATAAGAGAGTAAAAGATAGAAAGCTTTCTTGTTTTTTATTTTGGAGATGTTGATTTAGATTTATTGTCAAAATGTGAGTTTTGGGTGATCTCACGCCAAGAGCGAGTTTATTGGGTGATCTCACGCCAAGAGTGAGTTTTTGGGTGATCTCACGCCAAAAGAAGAGTCTTTGGGATAGATGTATGATTTCTCTCCTTCTACAACACTTCCCAAATAAGTGCCACTACAAATGGCATGTCATGATTTGTAACCAATTCTAATTGATTTAATTTAATTTGAATTAAATCTAATTACAGAGTAACTGATGTATAAATGATAAAGTAGAGTATGAATGACACAAACAAACTAAGATATAAAGTATGAAACCCTAAAAAAAGAAGATGAGATAAGAAGACTTAGCTGATATATGTGCAATCTGAAAGTGATATGTCTTTGGGAGAAGTGTTGAACAGGATGTAAACAACGTCATATTTGACCTCTGTAAATTATGGAGCTCACAAATAATGCTAGACAGGGGCGCACGGGAAGTGACAACTCTATCTAGGCACCCATGACTTGTACAAATGCTTTGGATTTGATTTTTTTGTGTGTCAGTAAGGTCGTCATTGTCATCCTTTGTTGATTTCTTGGTAGTCACTCTTGGGTTGTTGAAGGTACATGTAACCTACAAGATATAAATTCACCTACACAAGCCCCATGAACCACATCAAACGTAAAAAATGCATAATGGGGATTTAGATTGACCCTGCGGTCACCCCGAGAGTGAACTTACAACCGAGTGTTGCACTACATCTTAGACTCCATGTAGTCCTTGTGAGTGTGTGTAGAAACGATGCCCCGAGATTCCCTAAGTTGCACTTGATAGAAGAGGTTGTAGCTAGAATGTACCAATGTGGTAGAATGTGTGGATGGAATAGAATGAACTTCCCCTTCGTATGTTGTGTATCAGATATATAGTCCCTTGTCCCTTGAATAGATGGTAGATGAATGCCTTAGAGTGCTTTTGGTGCCTTTTGAATGTAAGCTTAGGTGATAGTAGTAATGTTTAGTGCTTGGTCCTTCATCTTGAACACATAACTATGTATTTATATGATTCCCTTGTTTGAATTTCATTATTGTCAATTGGAAGGCCAACCCATAATTGAAAAAATGTCCAAAAGATAAAAGAGACCCAAAAAGAGAGAGTAAGGTAAGAAAGGGTCAAGGGCGCCCAACTAGTGTTTCAAGCTATGAAAGATAAACAAGTAAAGTTCCGACTAGGTTGTAGGGTGTGTAAGACCAAATAGAAAATAAAAGACACATAAAAGAGGCCAAAGATAGTTATCAATTAATAGTTTTCTTGCTTAGGAATCATGTAAATGCTAGTGTGCTTGTAGAACCTAGAAATGTACCAAAGTGCTTGATTTTGTGTCTACATTAAGCTATTGTGTAATGAAATATTATGTTATTAGAGTTTAGGATTTGATACAAATTCAGCCAAATAGGAAAAAACACAAAGAAGATACTAATACTATTTTTTTGAGAGATTTCAAAATGTAAAGAACTTGAAAAAATTCCACAATTTGCACCCTAGGGAGCGATTTTATGAAAAACCCTAAATTTGTAATAAATTGTGCAAAATAAATTTAAAAAGTCTGAAATTTTCAGGAACCTTACTTGAAATGTTTCGCAACTCTGGTAAAAATATCTTCTACCAATTCGCTCTGGTTCGAAATATATTGCGGAAACAAAAAATTAGGGTTTTTGCCCTAATTTTGGCCCAGATCGCAACTCTGATACCACTTGTAATGAAATTACTAGTATAATTCAGATTATGAGCAACAATAGAACACCAAATAACACAATATTTCAGAATAATGATCTCAATATGAAATTATAATAGCTTCGCCACTTTGAGGGGGCAACCTCCAAATCATATAATAAGACTCAAATGCTCAAATGATAATGAACTACTACTTACAATCCCCTATATATACTATTCATATGTTATGGCCATCACCCAGGCTAACCTATTAAGCACGAGAAAGTATAAATGATATAATAAAATGATATTGTAAGCCAAAAGTTGGCTACTCATATCCTAATACAAGCAATAGGTTAAGGGCGTAGCATGTTGTAACCTTTTATAACCGATAGACTCCATTTTGTAATTGAAGGCAAGTGCCCGATATTGAAAAAATGTACTATAAATTGCTGGAAATTGTGTGAAACCGAGAAACTATCTATTTTTTCCCTAGGACACAAGTGCCCACCGTTCTTGTGTGTATTGGGTGCTTAGTGTTTGTTTTGTGTTTTTTTCCTAAGTTTGATTCTAGACCGATATTTGGTTTGTGTTGTTGCCAATTTTGTCTTGTGTTGTTATGATCTCGTAGCTCGAGGTTTTGTAAGAGTGATTTGTTTGCCCAATAGATGCCCCCTCGTTTGGGGTGCATGTGACAACTGTAGGAGGATGCGACCCAAAGGAAAGGACCGAAGATGATATGCATATCATGTTGGATACCTATAGGGGGTAGGGGATGTGCATGGTATAAACCAAGGCACATGCAAACAAGATAGGCTAGGAATAAGTGTTAGTATAAAATAAATGTCATGCAATGATACAACGTAACAAATAACTATGAAGTTAAGAGGTACCTTGAAAAGTGGGTTGCATACATGGGACATCGCTCACAATGTCACAAGATAATTAGGGCCAAACGGCCATAAGCAAACAATGATCAAGCAATACATAGGGCATAGCCCAAAAACAATAACAAACAATAGTAAGCAAAAAGTGACAGATAACCATGGTTGTATAGAATCCTGCAAGGCAAATGCTACACATGAAGCACCCGTTAGCATGTTAGAAAGATAAGTAGTATGTCAAAGCATGTATATATCAATGAAAGGTAAATCGATATTACTAAGAATTAGTAAATAATAAAAGGATAAAACCTGTGATGTGTAGAGAATGAGAGTAGAAAGGTAGATGCCCCCAAGAGCCTTAACAAGACTGATAAAGAGCAGTGTCGAGCATCATGCATCGTGTAAAAATCTATAAAGGTCCTACATTCACCTCAAGATACCAAGTGACACGTATATGTGTATAGAAAAAAGACAATGACATACTAAGTATCCAACTAGCATGGGAAATAAAGTGTAACATGTAAGTAATATAAGCTAACAAGAGTAAAATACAACCAATATGTGCAAATGATGTGAAAAAGTGATGGTGTGGCGATGTGCAAGATGTGTAAATGAGGGGGCTATGTTTCCCCATAGTGGACATGTGTGAGATGAGGTTCATTTAGGAATGCACCCTTAACAGTCAAGTATGAACCATAAAACAAGAGTGCATCATCGGGTAATGAAGGTGTTGTATGTGATTGAGAGTAGATGCTAGGAAAGATGTATCATGAAGCATAGAGTGTGAAGTGTAGCATAAATAGATGGTGTGAGGTTCATTTCAATATTGGAACCTCAAAAGTCAAGTATGAATCATGGAACTAGAGTGCGTCATCGGGTAATGAAGGCGTTGTATGCAATTGAGAGTAAATTCTATGAAAGACGCATCGTAGAACACAAAGCATGAAATGTAGTAAATAATCTATGAGAGAGACAACAATTAGTAATGGAGGGGGGAAAAAGGTACGATGCCCCCCAAGTGTGTATATCAAGAGCTATTGGTAAATAAATGTGATCATTGTGAGCAAGGATAACCAGAGTATGATTTAGTTTAAATTGAATTAAATATAATTTCGAGTAACTACTGTAAAAAATGATATACAAGTGATAATATACAATAAATGGACAAGAAATAAGCATATAAATGTATGAAACCCTACGAAAGTGAGAGAGGAGATATTACTTATTTGATTTTGTGCAACTTTGAAGGTGATCTCAATTGAGAAGCTGCTGGAACAGGAGGGATACAATGTCGTTAAGGCTCACCGACGATTCTAGAACTCGAGAAATGCATAAGACAAAAGTGCCCACTGTGGAGGATATGAGTGCTTGGGCACCTGTGTGTATGCTCTTTCAGATGCTGAGTTTTGATCCTTTTTGGGTTGGAAGAGCCTTGTTGATATCATTTTGTTATTTTGGTTTCACTCCAATGTTGTCAATTATACCTGTAACCTACAAAATATATAGCTAGTTGCATATGCCCACAAACCACATTAAACCTAATAAAGAAGATGGATAATGCAGAGTCGATCGACCCCATACAGTCACCGAAGAGTGATCTTACGACTGAGCACTACACTACATCTTAGACTCCATGTAGTTATGTGTGTATGTGTGTGTAATGATGCCCTATGTTACCCTTGTGTAAGTTGCACTATGATAACAAGCTAAATCTAGGTTTCTCTAAGTATGCAAGATGTGTGTTTGATGGAATAAAATGAATTTCCCTCCTATGTTGTGCATGCAGAGTGATGCAACCCTTGTCCTTGGTATGAGTGTGCTAGATGAATGCCTCAGTAATGCTTGTTATGCCTGATGCAAGCTTAGGTGATGATAGATAGTGCTTATAGTGCTTGACCTCTTATTTGAGAGCAATAACTATATATATATATATATATATATATATATATATATATATATATATATATGATTCCTTTATTTGAATTTCAGAATTGACAACTAAAAGACCGAACCAAAGTGTAAAAAGATGCCTAAGAGGCAAAAAGGACCAAAAGGGTAAGAATAATGAAAAGAGCGGTAGGAAGCCCATAAGAGATAGGAGCGTTTGAGTGCTTCTGTCCTAACTAGGCGCTAGTGTCTGAGGCCATCAAAAGATAAATCAATAAAGTTTCAGCAGAACGGTAAAATGCCTAAGACCAATAAAGTGCAAGATATAGTAACAAAAATGCTCAAAAGGAGTCATAACTAACCACTAGTTTTTTTGCTTACGAATCATGTATACATTAGTATGCTTTAGAACCTAGAAATGTACCCAAGTGCATAGATTTTGTGTATACATTTTCCCCCACTTTATGCCGTGGAGTGAGTACTCAATAGCATAAAGTAGATATAAGATACATGCCTTGTAATCCCGTAGAGAAGAGTGTAGTCGATAGCATGCCGAGAGGACAAGTGAAGCATACGATGATCACAATGTGAAGTGTGGAAGCTAGGAAAGGGAAGTAGACCCTATGGGTGAAGTGTATACTTAGTAATGTGCTCCCTGGAGCTCGTGCTTGTTGATGCGGGCTGCTTCTATCATTGCGTGCTGAGGACAAACCGCAAAAAAAGAGAGCAAAAGAGTAGTCAAAGTCCCATATGCGAAAAATTAGAGTAATGTATGTATAAGTAAGTAGAAAGTGTGTAAAGGAAAGAATGCACCTGATGTTTAAGAGAGTAAATGATATAAAGTTATCATGTTGTGCTTCGGAGATGTTGTTGGATTTGAATGTCTTGTTGCCGATGGTGAGGATTTTTTGGGCGATCTCACACTATAAACAAGTTTTGGGTGATCTCATGCCAAGATTGAGTTTTTGGGCGATCTCACACCAAGAGAAGAGTGTTTGGGAGAGAGGTCGATTTAATTTAAATTGAATTAAATCTAATTTCATAGTAACTTTACTGTAATTAATGATATACAAATGATAATATATAGTAATGGACAAACAACAAGCATTCAAAGATATGAAACCCTAAGCAAATGAAAGAGGAAGATGACTTAGCTAATTTTTGTGCAATCTAGAGATGATCTAGACTGGATATCTATTGAAACAGTGGGAACATTGTCGTCAGACTCACCGAGGGTTTTGTAACTCAGATTGTGCAAGATAGAAGTTCCTACAGAGGGAGGACAGGAGCACTTGGTGCTAATGACCGAATTGGGTGTTAATGAGTGTATAGATATTTAGGACCCAATCTTTTCTAGGTTGGAGGAGCCGTTCTTGGTCTTTCTTTGTCGTTCTGTTTCACCTGTTAGGGTTTTGATAGTACCAATAACCTACAAAACAAACCCTAGCTATCTGTACAAGCTCACAAACACATGAGATTTGAATAAAATATGCAATATGTGAAGTCGATCGACCTCTCAATAGTCCCCGATAAGTGAACTTAGTACCGAGCGTTGCACTACATTTTAGACTCCATGTAGTTTTGTGTGCTTGTGTGTGTAATGATGCCCTAGGATGCCCTTCTGTAAATTTCACGATGATAACAAACTAGATCTATAATGTAGAAGTATGTAGAATGTGTGTGATGGAATAAAATGAACTTCCCCTCCTATGTTATGTATGCAGATTGATGCAACCCTTGTCCCTTGTATGAGTGTGCTATATGAATGCCTTGTAATGTTCTCGTGCCTTTGAATGCAAGCTTAGGTGATGATAGATAATTCTTATAGTGCTTGGCCCCTTTTATTTGAGAGCAATAATGAAGTATATATATGATTCACTTGTTTGAATTTCGTAATTGACAATTGAAAGGGCGACCCATAATACTAAAAGGAAACCAAGAAGTAAAAGAGACCCAAAAGAGTAAGAAAATGATAAAGAGGGCCGGCGCGCACCAAATGGATGAGCACTGGGCGCTCTCGTCCTAATTGGACGCTAGTGTCCGAGGCCATAAAAGATAAATCAGTTAAGTATTAGTAAGGTTGTGAGATGTGTAAGACAAGTAAGAATGTAAGAGATAAAATAAAAAGGCTAAAAGGAGTTGTCAACCACTAGTTTTCTTGCTTAGGATCATGTATACATTAGTATGCTTTAGGACCTAGAAATGTACCCAAGTGCATAGATTTTGTGTCTACATCGAGAAATAAGCGAGATAGAGAGATACAATTCAAGCAACCATTTAAATAACCAGCTGGACGACATAGATACATAAGTTTTCAACATATGTACCTAGAAATCAATCTGTTCCATTGTTTGTTCCGATGATTGTCGTAGCCGATGACCCTTCATCCACATGTAGTGAGGAATGTGCTTTGCAAATCGACAACCTTGAGCGGTCTGTGCATCAACATCATCTGCACCGCAATCTCCACCTTCGATTTTTTGACCGTTGTCAACCTCGTGTGAGAAGCCTCATTCTCACTTGGAACGCCTTTTGGCATAATAAAGTCTAAAGCTCTAAAACCCCTTTCCATAATTCTATAGGTAGCCCGCCAAATCTAGCGGAACCAAAGCAACTACATCTTACTTGTTCCCATTCACCACGCAAACACCAAATAACAATTAAATAAAAAATAACCACACAAAATGAAAAAATCAATCGGGAAAAGTTACCGGTTACCGGGTTTTGTTAATTTTGTTTTCCTAGAATTGTTTTTAAAGTTAAAAAACAGAAAAATAATAAATATAAATATATAACGGCTAGAAAAACAGTTATCCCATATCTGTGATAGGTATTATAGGCCAGATGAACTTATCGTTGCAATTATTTGCGGGTAGTTTAACTACAAGATTCGGCGCGGGGAGGAGTTTTATACGGTGAATTTTTCTTCCTCCAATAAATTTTAGTTGTAAGAAAAATTGCTTACAATTTAAGTTGTTTGGATTGCACCAGGGTTTGCAAATAACGCGGATTCATGCAGTTTTTTTTTGAGGATTTCGAATTGTTTGTCGACGAGGGTTGGTGTTTAATAGCATTCTGGTTTGGTCACGTTTGATGTTAAATTTATTCTCATTAGTTTGGTTGGATAAATGGCAGGGTTTATTGTGATATGGCCGTGATTTCATATGAGCAGTGCCTGTGTGGAGAAAATATTAACGAGCATGGATTGGTCTGTGGATTCATAATAACAAGGGAAGGGGATATCATATGGTTTTATTGCTTTGCCAGGGTAAAGGTTTGACATCCAGAAATTGATATGAAGTAAGGAGCTCAGGGTTTAAAATCGTGAAACTGATACAGAGTCAAGCTTTGGGGTTTGAGATTGTGAAATTCATATGAAGCAAGAAGATTGTGGGAATTTTTGGTTGAGAATCTCAGCTGTATCGAGGCTGAGTTTATTGTATACAATTAATACGAGTTAAGCTCAGGTGCTGTGGTTTTTAATTTTTATTACTATTGTTATGGATAAGAATTTCATTTAGAAAATTTAAGCTTCCCAGCGTGTAATTGTTGAAGAGAAGCATTTAATTATGTATAGATGGCGGCGAAGGGGATCTTTTTATGAAAATTCGATTAGTTTAGTTTTTGTTCTCTGGACATTAATATATTTATCTTATCTTATCTTATCTGGGTATTTTTGAGAAGAAATTTGAACAGTTTAGTCAACCTCTAAATATCTTTACAATTTCTGAAAATAATATGATGAAGCATTTCTTTTTGAAATCAAATTCAACAAGCTAGTTTTCTGCAAAGATGGCCGAGTGTTGAAATTTCTGCAAGTATTGTGCAGTAAGTTTCATTACTTCGGACCTTTTTTTCTAGGAATATGAATGTGCAACTTTCTAGTAGATTCGGGTAGAAGAAATTGTTAGGTCATTGGCTTCTAAATCCTTGTAGGCCACTTAATTCTGAAGTTTTGGCCTGCCGGCAAAATTGCTTTTGTGTGTGTTGAAGGTTTTTCCTAAGAATTCTAACAGTTTTGAGGGCAAAGT
Organism: Taxus wallichiana var. yunnanensis; assembly: GCA_018340775.1. Taxonomy (NCBI): domain Eukaryota; kingdom Viridiplantae; phylum Streptophyta; class Pinopsida; order Cupressales; family Taxaceae; genus Taxus; species Taxus wallichiana. Next base: position 819,148,373 of record CM031240.1, read on the forward strand.
CAAAGTTTTGAGGAATACTCCGGAGGAAATCGTTGTGGCATTGGTTTCCAAACCCTGAAGACTACTTTTTATTGATTTACTGGTTTCAATCTGACTGCCTGGGTACAATTCATTTGTATTAAAATGAGTTCATCAGTGGTTTCTGAGGATGTTGTTCTTGGGAGGAGGCTTTTGGTCCATGTAGCCGATAAAAACGGGTGCAGTATTGAGGTTGAGTGTGACAGGGTGACCTCTGTAGAAATCCTGCAGCATCGTTTGGCACCTGTAACTGGAGTGCATACTAGTGAGCAGCTTCTGATGTGCGGGGACATGAGGCTGGAGCCTCAGAGATCACTGGCTTCTTACAAGCTGCCGTGTGATGGGCAAGATGTGTTCCTGTATAACAGGAGTCGATTTTCGGTGGACTGCCCTCCACCTCCTAGGGAAGCTATTGAATTGCCAGAGGTTCCTATTCTTCCTCCTCCATCAGCTGCTCAAAGTCCCCATCGCTTGGACGATGCAGTGGATCCGGCCTTGAAGGCGTTGGCCTCATATGAGAGGCAATTTAAATACCATTTTCAGAAGGGGCACCTAATTTACATTGGTAGCCAAGCAAGATTTGAAGTGTCAAAGAGATTGCTCCAGGAGCAACAAGTTCAGGAGAGGGCTTTTAATACTGCAAGGGCTAATATGGAGATCTCCTTCAAGACGATCAACCAATCATATGTGGACTTCATCAAGCAATTTGATCAGCAGCAGAGGCATCACATGGACCTTCTGACAAATTTTGAAAGGACCATAGATAGCCTGCGAGCCTGCAAACTGCATCCGACTCTTCAAATAGAAAGGTATGAATCCCTTTTAGACTTCGTAAGACAAGAAGACAAGTCGCTCAAGACTTTGGAGGCATGTTTTGCATCCCACAGGCAGTTCCAAGCAAAAGTGTCACAGCTCAAACCATTGTATACTGAACTACAGCGTAGGGTCGGAAATCTTTTCCGTGCCCGACCTTCAGTTGATGTGCGACACGAGGAAGACATGATCAGAGAACATGAGCTATATTTTCAGGAGCAAGCAAGTATACTGGATACTTTGCGGTATGCAACGTTGATCCATTTTTTGGATGTGAAAATTTATTGCTATATCAGAAAATATTATGTTATATGTTACGAATGCACCTCTCTCTCCGCCTCTCTCTCCGCCTCTCTCTATGTGTATTTCTCTAGATACTAGTTCGCTGTATCTTTAACTGACACCTTCCGGTTTTAGCATACCAATAAGTTTTCTGTGACAATGTGGCTCTATAAGTTGCTTCAGTGATTGTGTTCTTTGATTTGCTTATTCTTTGTTTCCTTTTTCATAGTTCCTGAATTAACATTATAGTGCATGAAGATTTGCTTTAAAGTTACTTGAATGCAGTTGTAACACCATGCTAGAACTAAAGTTTTTATTTCTATTTTTAAAAATAACAAATGAATCTTGGGTGAAATAAATAGCACTTATCTTATTTCTACAGAAATAGTTTCACATTGAAGGTTAACTTTCGTTGCTTTTCATACAGACTGCATACGGATTAAAGATAAACACCTAAGCATATATCAGATTGCATAATGTGTTGTTGAGCTACTTGCTTTTTCATCCACTCTCTGTACATTTGTCTCTCTATCCCACTAGTTAAGAAGAAATTTGACAGCATGTGTCTGTTCTGGATTTCTATACTGTTGATCTTTCCTGTTGCATTGCCATTTCTTTTTCCAGTTTATGGCATTGTACTCAAAGAGTCAAAATCTCTATCTGTTTCATCATTATATCTACTTTATTTCCATTATTTTCTAAGACGTTGTGCACTTACTTTTGCAGAAAAGATGTAAGGACTGTAAAGAAGCATGTGGATAACTGTTTGACTCGCCAATCATCTGCATCTTCGCTCAGAGCTCATGATGCAGTTTCTGCACTGGGTCCTATGTATGATGCTCATGATAAGAACCACTTACCTAGAATGGAAGCATGTAGCCGTGAAATAAACACACTATTTAAGTTTTGCAAATCTAAGAAACATGAGATGAGTGTGTGGGTGCACACTAGTATGCAAAAGGTGGCATCCCTTCAGTCTAGTTTTCGAGATATACGATTTGAACTTTCAGCGTTTAAGGAAGCTGTGCTTCATCAAGACGGCATATTCTCCAAGCTGAAATCTGTGCACAAAATTGGTCCTGCATACAGGGCTTGTCTCGCAGAAGTGGCTAGGAGAAAGGCTTCTATGGAACTATACAGGGGGCAAGCAGGCCAGCTAGCTGCAAAACTGGCTAGTAGGAGAAAGTTTGAAGTGCAAAGACGAATGGAATTTTTAAAGTTACAAAGTGATTACATTCCCCAGGATGTCTTAGAAGCTTTGGGCTTATTTGATGTCCCTAGACAGCGTGTTGTTAATATGGAGCCATTTGAGACCTTGCTTGACATTGATGTTACCGATCTTGAGCACTATGCTCCAGAATCCTTAGTAAGTCTGCTGCGTAAGAGTGATCCAAGTACACAAGGAAAAGGCTCCCTTGCCTCATCTAGCAGTAGCTATCATTCAGGTAATGGTGAAGAGAGTTCTGTAACTACTGGTAAGCAATATGAAGCTGGGATGCCAGATGATGAATACGACAGCGGTCAAATTCTTGGAACAACTGAAGTAGAGATTGAAAATGCTTGGTTGAAAGCAGAACTTGCATCAGCAATAGCATTTATTTCTTCATTTGCGCCCGATATTTACTATGGTGCAGAGGATGAGAGCAGCATAGAAGATCTCATACGGAAAACAGCACAGAAAACAACAGAAGCATTGCATTTGAAGGATGAGTATGTGAAACACATTGAGAGTGATTTGAAGACGAAGCAGGTGCAATGTTTAAAGTATGAAGAAAGAATTCAAGAACTGGAGCGAAGGCTCTCAGATCAGCTCATACACCTAAGCAAGTTGTCAGATTGGAAACATGGTATGGAATGCACTATATCCAGTGTCCCTGTATCAAAACCTGATGATTTTAAATCGGAATTGTTAGTTATAAGTGGGGATGGAATGGTACAAAATCCGTTAGTTTCACCTGAACCTATGGATGTGGGGATTTGCTCTTCTGTTTATATGAGCTCTTCAAAAACTGAGCATCTGAATGGGCAGTCAGACAAATGCCGAGAGAATGGTGATGAAATTATGGCTGATTTTCGTGGGGTGGTGCTTTCAGAAGCAACTGCAGGTACAATGCCCTCAGGTAACTCTACCTCGGAATTTTCTGAGGAGTTGCATGCTGATGGTAGAGAAAACACTCAGAAGGTGGAAAGTGCAGCACAATCGGAAGCGATTTCAGAAAGCATTGATGTGAGACAGGCAGCAGAACATGCAGTTTCTGAATTTTCTCGTAGGGTTGAGGGAGAAAATAATTCTACATCTGAACAGAAAGAAGACCGTTCAGTGGAGCTGCAGAATCCATTATTGGAAAATACAATGCAATGTGCTGCAAATGAACTAAAGTCGGCCATGGTTCTGGAGAATTCTACCTCTGTCAAGAGGGATTTAGAAGTCAGTTTAAAACTCTTGGACGAATCTCAGGTATTGACTGCTTTCATTGAGAAACCTTAAGTACACTGTGAGTTGGATTATGCACTTACACTTCTTTAAAACACAAATCAATACAAATTTGAAAACATCATCTAATTATACACGGAATGATATAATGTTCTGTTTGTTTGTTTGATTACTGATTCATTTCTATAGCTTGCATAAGATACATACTTTAGTAAAAACTTTATTTTTCCTGTTGCCCAAACTTTACTTTCTAGTTTTTAGCATTATAGAAGGCTGCAAGTTGCAACACATTATCTCTTGATCTTGAACAAGAGTATCCCAGAGGCTGTCTCTTCTTTGTCTCCTTTGATGTTTATTTCTTAATGACATAAAGTATTGGCTGACCTTACACAGTGTTATCCAAGTCAATCCGCTGACCTTACACAGTGTTATAAAGTATTGGCTGACCTTACATTAGTTTGTGATATGTGGAATAGTAAAGGTGTCTCTAATTTGAACCATCCACATTTTTGCACGTCACACAACTAAGTTGAACCCTCTCCTATTTTGTTTTACAATTTTCACTTCTGTTTTATGAGGTGCATCAACGACCTTTAGTTTTAGTGTCAAGGGACAGGCATATCTCTGTGCAGTCAAAGTGTGACTGAAGGCATTTGGGTGTGCCTAGCTCCAGTCTGGAGAGGAGAAGCATCAACAACATCTAGCTTTTAGGCATTGCCTCGTAAATGTTTCTTTGGACTTCCCATGACTATCTCCTCTGTCACTTGAATACCCTAAAAGACAGCGGGTTGGCTTCTGGGTGCAATATTTAACCATAGCATGCTTGCCTTGGTGACAGTAATAAGCTTGTGACTAGAAACTGAAGGACTATTAACAAGGAGTTGGTACTTGCCTCCAGAAATGAGTTCTTAGGTGGATTGATGACAAATGAACAAAATGTGTCCACAACCTCATACCTCTTTTCTGACCACTAGATCCTTGTTATATTTGATATGTATAACTCATGAAATTGTTATTAGAAGTTTTGATATTTTATTTGATCTATCTTTTTGATGCTCACTGACAAATGGGTGGGATGCTTGAATCCATAATGGATACAACACACCGAAATATAAGTAAATATTGGGACACCTGCATGCCGAAGGAATTGATCGTATTAGCAAATCCAATCAATGATTCAATAATGGAGGAAAGACTTCTACAAAATGTTGTTTGTAATGATGTTGGAATTAGATTGATGCCATAGTACTAATTTCCTCCAAATTGAAAAAGAATCACGTTCTCTCATTTCTTTGGCTGTTTGAAATATTTTTGGAGAGAGCAGGTCAGTGTTGACCCACTAACTCTCTGCAATCTTAGTTGACCCTAAATTGAAATTACAGATAAAGGAAAGTCTATATTCTTTGGGATATTTGATTGGAAGTAATTCTATGTCAATTGTTTCTTGTTTTTTTAATAAATTTTTGCCCCCAATCACGTTTTTGCTTGTGGTCATTTCACGAGTTTTTGAACCTTCCATATTTCGCTCTTTTACAAACATGTTTGCTATGATTGATATATAAGATATTAATATGACAGTAGAACCTTTATCATAAGAAGAGGAGAGTATGAAATGTTAATCACCCAACTACCAAGCGGTCCCTTGTCACAAAAATAAGACCCTTTACATCACAAAGTGTATCATTCATAATTAGCAAGGACAACAACTCGCCATAATAACATAAAATTACAAAAATATTGATTACAAATTGACTTATTATATAATGGAAGAGAATGTATTATTTCTATTCGTAGACGATGTGGTTCTTTTGGCTTCTTTTCGGAGGGGTTACAGAGACAACTGGATGCCTTAGCCCTTTTCTGTGATCATAGACAGCTGACAGTTAACCTTGGTAAAACCAAGGTTATGATTTTCAATGGCCTGAAGACCTCGGACTTCCATTTCTTCTACAGGGGGAGGAGCTGGAGATCACCAGCTCCTACACTTATCTGGGAGTTCTCTTCTCTGGACCTCATTTCAGTTTACGTCCGGCTATTCAACCCCACATCAACAAGGGGTATGGCTCCCTAGCGATCCTTGAGAGATGGTGCTTCGCCATCACTTCCAGAACACATTTCCAAGATGTCCCTCTCTGATTCTCTTGTGAGAACCACTGCTCTCTATGGTTATGAGTTTTGGGGTGCCTCCTTCTCGAGTGGATTGGGCTGCTTTATTAAGTGAATTCAAATCCTTATACTTAGACGGATTATCGGGTGTAAGGAAACTGTTCCCCACAATATCATCCTTGCCGAGTTTGGGGCTCACCCTTTCAGACTGGAGGTCATCTTTGGTCTCGTCTCACTCTTGCACCGCATTCAAAGCTGTCACGATTCTTTCACGGGCGTAAACAGTACATCTATCTTGCCTACCGTTCTTCGGAGGCCATTGCTCTATTTGACCATAGCGGCCATGCTCGGTGCTGGTATGTCGGGGTTTCGTCTCCTGGGATCCCTCGGGATCAACATGGACCGTCTCCCCCCATTTAGCTACTCCATGGATGCTCCCACACACCTTGTTGAGTAAGCAGGACTTGCACAGAATCATCAGGGACGACATCTACAAACAGTTTATCCAGATCACTTGGACCAACCCCTGGGGTGAGCTACGTCCGAAAATGGCCTTCTATGCCAATCACTTCCTTGAGATCAACAATGGACTGATCACTCGTCCCACCTATATCTCCCGCCATTGGATGCATGCTCTTCGCATATCTCTGGGTCAGTTCAGAGTTGGCTCCCACAGGCTTCGAGTTGAGAGCGATCACCAGTTGGACCGGTCTGAGAGGATCTGCCAGCTTTGCTCCCTCCAGGAGATTGAGACAGAGGAACACTTCATTTTCAGGTGCCCCATCTACTATGAGATCAGAGGGAGGTTTCACTGTCTTTTCCGTGAACGCCCAACGTTCACAAGGTTCTTCAGATATTATGATCAGAGGTGTCTCGCCCTCTATTTACAGGAAGCTTTTAAGCTTCGTGGACGGGATCCTCCATCCCCTTCCAGGGAGACTACTATTCGGCATATCACCTCCTACTTTGTTGTGCTCCCCGGTGAGAGGGGCATCAAGCGGGGTTCCCAAGAGAGAACCCCAGACCAGATCTGTCAAGACCAGGGGGGCTACTTCCCAGACAGAGGCATCCGGACTCAGACTCGGCCAAGAGCCCCCCCATAGGCGGCAATTCACCAAGCCTAATCAGAGAGCTAGACTTTTCGCAGGGCATATGTGTACCAGGCTTCTTCCAGCTCTTGACACCAGACATCAGCATATCACTAGATTTTTCCAGCCAGCTTCAGATGACAGTTGAGAGGGTTGGTGTTGAGGATCCTCCCTCCACCCCCTCTCCTTTGTACACTCTCTCTTCTTTTGCATTCTCCTATCCCTTCGGGCCCGGGCTTTTCTCTTTTTCTTGTTGTTTTTTGGGACCTTTTTGGGTTCCCTTGCTGCTTCTTCATTGCATTGTATGGTACAGTCCCATTGACCTACTTTGTGGTCATTTGTTGGACATTTAATATACTTATCTTATCTTATCTAGATACACAGTCACACTAGCTTTCTAACTTTTCAGGATTTTCCAAGGGTTGAATGCTTAGGGCTCTCTTGCGGTTTCGAGCAGTGCCTTGTGCATTTTGACCTCTCATTTTATGGCATTCAAAACATATATGTGCTAGAGTTCATGGATGTTGTGTTTCGTCTCATCATTTGTTTTCACTCTCTTTTTGTTTCATGGGTAGATTTAGGGGCAATATGTTGTAAGCTTATAATGTTTCCATTTATGCCTTATTTTTGCACCTTCTTGCTCTTTGCTGTAGTTATGTTTGCATTAGTTGTTACAAGGTCCTGCTTGTTGAAAATCAATGTGATCCTAGGGATTATTGTATTGGGAATTGAAATTTGTTTACGCTTTTTTGATTTTTTCCCAATAGAAAGGATTTTATATTGCATTGAGAGTGGGAAGGGTTGAATGTTAATGCATGCAGAATGGAACCGGTTTTTATGTATAGCCTTTATTTTTGTGCACACTTTGTATTCATACTGATGATTGCATTGACTGGCATTTGGTTTATGATGAGGGTTTTCTCTTCTTTAACTTATGTGCTTGTACTTTTGTTTTATGTCTTTGAAACTTTCTGATGCTAATGCATGCATTGAGAGTGGGAAGGGTTAAATGTTAATGCATGCAGAATGGAACCGGTTTTTATGTATAGCCTTTATTTTTGTGCACACTTTGTATTCATACTGATGATTGCATTGACTGGCATTTGGTTTATGATGATGGTTTTCTCTTCTTTAACTTATGTGCTTGTACTTTTGTTTTATGTCTTTGAAACTTTCTGATGCTAGTGTATTGTATTGTCTTTCCTTTACAAACAGATTAATTGTGCTCATTTAGAAAATCTCCTACATGAAGCTAGAGAAGAAGCTCAAATAAACTTATGTGCAGCAGATCGTAAATCACGGAGTATAATTCACTGCGTGCATCAAGTGTGAAGTTGCGAGCTTTGTTAGAAAGGCTGCGGAGCTGTGTTGCTGCTTCAAGTGGAGCTGGACCAGGATTTGTGGAGTCCCTGCGTTCTCTGGCTCTGTCATTGGGCAGGTAATGGGTGACACACATGTATATGAGCAATGCAGTAGAAAAGGTTTAGCAATGAATTCAATTTGCTGGCTTCTGAAATCTTGAAACCTTTTCTTCTTGTGTTCCTTTCAGTTTGTGCCCCACCTATCTTTAGTCTTTGGGGTTGTCTTTCAAGTCTTTATTAATTCCTGGCAACAACAGAATATACTTAAGCTTTTAGAGTCCATCAAAATTAGAAGACAGCTTCTGGAACGACCTGTGTATAGAGTGTTTTGAATCCATGCACAGGTCATTCCAGAAGCAGTCTTCTAACAGAATATTGTTTGTGCTACCAGTTTCTTTCTATGAAATGGAAAAAGATCTCGTTACTTCTGACACGAGTCTTTGATCTGACCATTTGTTATAGTTCCGCTGTTAATGAAAGTGGAGATGATGGCTGTGGTGAATTTCAAGCGTGCATCAGGGTATTAGCAGAGAAGGTAGGGGTCCTTGCTCAACAGTGCACAGATGTAATGGAAAGATGCACAAGGGCAGAAGCATCACATAACCATTTATCAAAAGAATTGGAGAGTAATAGTGAACTAGTGAAGAATTTGTATGCCAAACATAAGATGGAAAGGCAGGTAAGTGTTTTGAACTGTGTGTTTTTTATTATGCTTTTCCGCCCTAATATACTAAATTTGTTACTTGGTTTATTTTATAATAAAATAAAGGATTTGTTCTGTCATTTCTTTTGACAGAATGGGTTGTTTTCTTTTGTTCTGATGTAGAAAGGCAATTACGAGTAATATTTGCTTGTCAGTATACATTAGCTGTGTGAATTGCCCTATTTGTAAAATGATTCTTTTTGCTTTTTTGTTTTGTTGTATTATTTTACTTTTTTGGATTACACTAATCTCGATGAACCTTTATATTGCCTATATCTTTTTTTGGTTAAAGATACCTAGGATCAAGGTACCCTAGGCCTAAAAGGTTAGAAAACTGTCAACACCCAGTAGACATAAGAAGTAAATGATAAAATAAAAGTGTTTAGGAAACTGATTAGTCAGTTTGAAAAACCATGAAAAAATCCAGGTCAATACAGGACATGGAAGGACTGTTATCCCCAAATGACAGTTTTTTGAAACCTTGAATCCTATCAATCCAATTCTTGTGATCAAAACCCAGCGTCACACCCTTGCGTATCTAGAAAATTTCCTCACCCTGCTGTTCATATACTTTAACAATAAAAAAGCACACAGTCATCATAATTCCATAGTCTGAAATCACGTATAAAGCTCTCTCCAAAAATCATTCTTGAAATGCATATAAAAACATGGAAATGGGGATTTTTTTTTCAGCCATGGCAGAGAAAAGCGAGAGCAGGCAATCACATATACTTGTGCTTTAAAATGCAAATTGAAATCTATAATTATTGTCACCCTTTCTCTTCTTTATACCATAAGTAAATAAAAAGAGAGCCACTGGAGACACACAACATGATCATGTAGACAGCTACACATCAATCTATTCAGAAATAATTCAACATTGCTGTCTTTTTATAGATTTTTGAAAGAATCATTAAATCCCAAAATGTTCTGCAATCAGGATTTTGCCTAGAAGGCAGAAAATCAGCCTGTAAAATGTGCTAAAGATCTTGAAAGTTTTATCTAAAAGACTATTCACAGTTAGTCTAATTCAAAAGTAAACAAGAACCAACACTTTCATCCATTACAGATTAGTAAACATTGATGTAGTGTAATTCAAAAGTAAACTAGAAGCAACACTTTCATCCATTACAGATTAGTAAACATTGATGTGGTGAGTCTGGGCTTGCCCACCATCTTTCATCCTCAGAATTGGGTTTTGAGATAGGGGCAGCAGGTAGGAGCACATTGATCTACACAAAAATATTAAATCGCCTTCAAAAGTGACTCGTTAAGAATCAGCGTAAATAATTTGGGCAAAAAGTTTGGTTAAATAAATACATGATAGCAAGATGCAAATAACAAGCAAAAGAATTTAAAATTGTTAAGTGTTTTTAATAACTAAGAAGAGAGTTGCGGCCCACTCCTCATGGCCCCCTTTTTCATTAATGAATTATCTTTGATGTGTTTGTATACAATAGAACGGGTTGAATGGTTAGGAGTAGCCACTCCAATGGGACTGGTAATGACTACAGCTACTCAACTACTTCATGATTCATACGTACGCGACTCCATGATGACAACTCTAAGTACATGTATTTATCTATACTTTAAGTGGCCTATTTTAATGGTAGGTTTAAATGACAATGAGGTGCCAACATTATTATTACATCTGAAGACTAACTTATCTTAAATTACATGTGGACCCACATTTCTCATCTCCCAAGACATCAATACAATTTTTTTACACAAGTAAAAGTTTTTAATAATTTTTATATAAATGACTAATACCTTGCATATTAAAACTTAGGACATTGATTTGATTGAAAAGTGCATGTTACAGATAGCTTGCTACAAGGACTCAAAATATCATTTATTCAACTTGCATTCCCCGCTCCAGTAAATCTGCTGTGCAGACTTGATATCTCTTCAACTAATTTTATAAGCATTTTCTCCCTGCTATGCTTAAGGTCTATGAGGTGGAGTCCCTGGAAGGGATATGGCAGAAGGCCGTTATCTTTTCCATCATCTTCGTTTTCATTCTCTTCATCATATAAAGAAACAACATTTAAACAAATCTATCCGGGCAAACAAATAAAATAAAAAGTCTACCCTCAATGTGGTTCACCTCAGCAAATTGCTATCTGCCACAAAACTGTGATAGAACAATAAGAGCTCCAATGTGGTTTTCTTTGATTTTCAATTCATAGTGTGGATCCTTCAGTAAAATAGAATACACTAGCTATGATGCAATTACAACATCTCTTCGATTTTCAATTCATAGTGGGGACTCTTTAGTAAAATAGAATACACTAGCTATGATTCAATTCCAACATCTCTTTGATTTTCAATTAATAGTGGGGACCCTTTTGTAAAATAGAATACACTAGCTGTGATGCAAATCCAACATTTGGCTGAAACAAAAATGAGATGTTAAATTTACAAAAATCCAGTTCAAAGATGAGCAAAACAGGAGTTTGGAAGATTGCACTGAAGACATTACCACCCAACATGAAATATGTTATATAATTCAGCCCTAAATGCTTAGAAATACATTTATTGAATGACAAGTAGCAAACTGCCATGATTCGTCTGTTGTTTTTAATACTTCTGAGCAGAAAGTTAGCTATTTCATGAGCACAAACTAAAACATACAAACTGGAGAGTGAAGGAAGCCTGGTTAGAACTTGCAACCTTTCATAATGTCTACAACTCATTTTTCCTATCTTTGAATGATGTATCCTTCGTCATCCTTTTGTTCTTGACCACTGATATTTGTGCATCATTCTTCTCTAGGATGAGCACAGTTTTCTGTTTAGCTTCCATAAATGAAACATATCGAATCCTATATGTTTTTTGTTTCATGTGTATACAAATTATGTTCCAAGAAACTGAGACTTAGGACATTGATTCAATTGAAAAGTACCTGCTACAAATAGCTTGTTAGGGGTATAAAAATATCATTTTCAATTTTGGAAGGGGCTCAAAATTGGTTATAATAGATACTTATATTTTTCTTCATGCCTACCCTGATGCATTCATTCAACAAAGTTCTCACTTTTGGATTTCTTACCATGATATGAACTTTTCACTGTAGCCTTCACTCAGGTTGGTGTCATTGAGCACCTGTTCAGGGCATGTTTTCCTTCCTTCTACCAGGGCCTTCCAACTTCAGGCTTTTGTTCTGCTGATAAATTTTTGTGGAAGGAGGGGGACTTGACATGGTGCCCTTCTCTTTGGATTCTTATTTTCTCTAAGATGCCACTAAGAGCCTGAGGCATATAAAGAAAATTTAGGCATTTACCTTGCCCATACGGAGGAAAACAGGATAACTTGAAAATTCAACTGGGATACCTCATAAGGTATTCCACTCTTTCTCCCTAATGCATACACAAAGAAAAAGAGCCACGGAAGCTTCCTGCATCATTCAAAATGCAGGAGGTTTGAAAGCTCTAACACTTCCTGTTCAAATCAATCCCAGTGCTGAAGGGCTCTGAACCGAAAATCGCAGGCGGAGGCTAGAAAAAGGAAGAGGATGCGACAATTCAAGTTCAGCCCAAACAGATAATTGTTTTTTTGGAAACAAGGGTTTTCTCATTCCAGGGCAGAACAGTTGAGGCAAAAGCTGCAAAACAGACAATTATCAGCAGAGGAAAGGAGTGGGGAATCACATTCTAAACCTGCAACTTCTCTCTATCACATTCCTCCCACCTCTCACCTATCATGGAGTCACACAGATAATGAAAAACAATCCATACGTGGCTCATCATATTCTCACTAAAATCACACTTCAGCCGTAAGTAAAGGACTTTCCCAAAAGGACTGGCAAGCTGAATCAAAATTGTGGCAAGTCATTACCTTCAGCTGCAGTTTGTTGGATCAAGCAGAAGCAATAACATTAAATGAAAAAAGTGGCTAATTTTTTTTCCATTTCTAAAACTTTGTCATTGTTATCTGTATTACTATTATCTGTAAGAGATTATATAGGGAAGAATTGGGTGACCTCAGAAATCTATGGTTGTCCTTTTACATTAGCGGACTTACTTTTTTCATGGTAATGATCATTCTGCTTTCTTAGAGAGATGTCCAAATCATAATGGGAAATAAAATAAGGTCCCCCAACTAAAAATGAAAGTAAATCAGGTGAGAATTGGTGGTGGGGAGGTAGGAGGAAATTGCCATCTTTGGCTAGGACACCTTGAATGTGAGCATGCTAACTGGCCAACCAAAATTGATCTAAATACCCCTCGCTAGCCCTTAGCTGTACACCTTTGTCAGCAGCCAGGTCTGCCAGCTTGTTATCATTTCACTTCACACGATAAAAATAGATCGACCCAAATTTGGATGCCCATTTGCCTTGTAATGACCATTTGGAGTCCGCTGAGCATGGCCATTGGTTCTGCTTGATTAGTTGTTTCCTTATCAATGTCAATTGCATAAATTAAGAGTTATTGGCTGTTAGAATCCTTGAAAGCTCCTCCTTTACCAGCGAACTTGGTGATTGCCATAGTTACCTAAGTCTCAGGGATGGGGTACGGAGGGATGGGGTTTCCGGGACGGCAAAAATTTCCCAAATTTTGGGGACGGCTTTTAAAATAATACATAAAAATTAATATTTCAATATTTTAACTTTTTTCAATGACATTTAGGGATTTAAACTATATTTAATGTATTTTAGGTACTTTCAAGATTATAATTTGATGTTCTTGGTAAAAATAACATCTTTTTAAAAGTAAAAATGCAAGAAAACTTTTGAAAGATTTAAAAAAATTGGGGATGTCCCCTCCACGTCCCCAAGTCCCTGAAACATTCGGGACGTCCAGGATGTCACCAAATTCTAGGGGACGTGTTCCGTGTAACACTGGTGATTGCTAATATATCTTGTCTAAAGATTATGAGCTACATTACTGGGTTCTGCAGAATACCTCGCCATGCCTGTACCTTTTATGTACTGGGTTCTGGTTCCTGGCACGGCCCCGTGTGTCTTGAGCGATCTTGGGACGCTTGATGAAAGTTCATGTACAAAATTAGTGTTCTGTATAACCTATTAAGTAAAGACAACATTATTGTAACAATTCCTTGGTACCTCACACTTGTCATCGTTTATTTTTTTTCCTGGCATCTTAGAGAAACATAGAACTGAATCAATATTTCAGTGTATTGCTAAGCCTAGTTGCTCTCATCCTATCGAACCCTCTGGTATTGGTTGATCTGTGCACAGCCTCGCAGTTTGTCTCACACATCTCACAACTTGTCTTGCAGCACCTCGCAGCTTGTCTTGCAGCACTTCGCAACTGCGCAATACTCCACACTCCTTATGACTTTGTGCTCCTCATTCTTGTTGCATCTCACAGTCGCACCAAGCACATGGCCTTGCTGTAGCTCACAACACTGGTGCAACTCCTCTCAGCATACCGCACAGTTCCACAGTGACTCGTAGCATGCTCTTCATCTTGTGCCTTATGCAAAGCCTTAAGGTACACTGCATCTTGTAGTCCCATGCACATGACATCTGCTTCTGGTATTCACAGTTTCTCACATTACTGTGCAGCATCTCACAACATTCGCAGTTTCTCTCAATGTGGCACAACTATTTACAGTGTTTGTAGTGGTTTACAGCATCTCGCAGCTGCGCAACACTTTGGCATGTTGGTGGCTTGCCTTGCAGCACGCCACACTCTCCCACAGTCTCGTGTAGGGCTTCCACATTCAGATTCCACGTCAGTGCCATGCTAGAGCATATATTAGCACATTGCATGCTGGAAGACCAACCGACACTTGACCTGGAAGATGAACCATTTCATAACTGTTTCTTCTTGTATCGTTTGTTTGTTATAACTGACTCCTTCACAATCATATATATATATATATATATATATATATATATATATATATATATATATATATATGTAGGTATGTATATATATGTATGTTCGTCCCACAAGGTATTGAGTGAGCAACCTCAAATCAGATACTAGTGAATACTTGCATGCCCAGAGTATCCTGTAACTTTCATACTCTCTTGAATCTCGTTCAGTGTAGGAAACTCAACCAAAGAAGAGTTTCCGTCTTGTTTAACGCTAGGAATCCACATTCCTAGCCTTACTAAACATTGTACACCTATGTACTATTCCCTATTCTTTCATGTAAATAGAAGTTGCATTTCTTAAAAGAAGTCTTCCACATTCAAACGTGTTTGATTAGTTATTGTTTTCAACAATGTGTGCGCATTCTAGAACCTTTGTAGCATGTCTCCAATTATAGGGTTGTCCTCTGTGCACACATCTTGGGCCCCTGTGGTGTGAACTAGGTTACGCGGGATGTGCACCCCTATTCCCATGCTGTCTTGGGTGCTTGGGGACGTGGACAAAACATCCCCGTGCACACCCCAAATGCAGAAATAAAGGGGACGTCCCCAGAGTATAGGGAACGCACCCAAGTCTTGGGTGCCTCGAGACTTAGGGGACTCCATCGGAGATACCACGACGACGTCCCCAAAATGGCTGGGGATGTCCCAAAATCTCGGGAGTCTCACGAAGCCCCTTGAGTCTTAAAAATAAATGAAAAATATATTAAAAAAGATTAAAAACATAAAAGCTTATGACTCAAAAGAGGAAAATGAAAACTAGTATTTTATGCATTGATACCAGATGTAAATCCTTTTCCATACAAAGAAAGTTACCTTCCAAAGAAATGGACTTCTACTTTTGTTTTATGTAGGTTCCAAATGAAGATATTTTAATGAGAGGTTGCTGCTATTTTACATTTTTAAGCCTTTCTTTTACATAGCAATAACATCTATAAATTCACATGCATATTTTTAGGATTTCTTTAGTTTCAAAATTTTGTTGTGCAAGTCTTTCTACCTCTTTTTGTATGATAATGAAGGCTTTACTAGTATATTAGGATGTTCTAGAGGCCAACTTTGTATTTAAGTTTTTAGTGTTTTTCGGTTACCTTAGCTGGTTTTTGTCTATTCATGTTGTTTGCATGGCCTCCATTGTTCCAAAAGCTATTTTTTTAATTCGAGGATATAATCATATAAGTGACATGATAAAGAGATGTTGCATGTCCTTTGATAACGTTATCTGGCTATGGTGTTGAAATTTTAATCTTTCAATTTTTTTAGGATTAGGGGACCCATTGTATACTTTTAATATTAAATATTATCTTAATAGTTGTCCCCAACTGTCCCGTTGTCCCCAAAATTTGGGATTTTTTTCGCTGTCTTGGAAACCTTGTCCCTATGTCCCGACGTCCCCATCCCAAAGTCTTTGGTAACTATGGGTGCAAATTATTGGTATCAAAGCAAGAGCTCTTAGATGCCTTAAATGTGCTATGAAAGGACACCTAGTAGGATTTGGTTCAGATTACCTAAAAGAACAAAGCGAGATAGAGCAAGATGGCTAATGTCCAAAAACAATGTAAGGTAGTCCCAATCGTCCAAAACTCATTTAGATACCTGTAATATCCCCTTCCCAATCGAAGACTCTTAGCCTATTTTGTCTACCTGACGGCTAAGGGAAGAAAATAAGGGTGACTCAAGTTATAATATTTTATTATAAAGTGCAAAATAAAAATAAACATTATACGCACTTATAATAATTTATTAATAACTTAAATAAATAAGAAAAAGGCAAAAGCATATGAGCCAAAGTTATCCACTCTAGAAAAATGCGACTTGCACTAGGAAGGAAAGTGAGTGGAAAAAATATGAAATGAAGGGACAAATCTGATTGGGTGTTGAAGGAGGTTAGTTGGGCCTTTTTCTCTTTATAAGCAAGTCGACTTGCTTAGGAGAGGTATCACTTGTTTATTATCAAATTCCAGATTTGTGTGTAAAGCTTTTGGCTTGCATTTTCTCTCCGAGGACGAAAACCCTCCCGAGTCTAGAGAAGGACGAAAAACCTTCCTCTAGTTTGTGAGAATTCTCTACACAAGGGATTCTATTTAACATTATTGAGTTAGCCGTAATTTTCAGTATCTTTTCAGCAGTGAAGGAATAAAGATTGCAGATTTTTGTCAAGGGTTTGGCAGAGAAGTTTGTTGTTATATTTCCCACTTTTTCTATACGTTTTGCTGCGATTTCCAGCCCAAAACCCTAGGGCGAACTGGTGTTTTGGTTGTTTAGGGCACTTGTGGTGGTCAATTGTATGAATAAGTAGCATCATTGCATTCTCCCTATTTTTCCGAGTAAGTGTGCATAGTTTATTTGTGTGAATCGGAGCATTTTTGAGTGAGTTATGGATTTTTGAAGTTATAATTTTTTGCAGACTGGGGTTTCAAAATAAATTTATTTCAGCCTTGTTTGCATCAGAAACCTGCATATTCATGCATATTTTGGCTTTATAAATAGATGAAATCAGATTGGAGTGGTGAAAGTATAATTTATTGGCTGATTTGTATGAGTTTCTTGCTATGCCCTAGTCGCATTTTTCCATTAAAATTCAGATCTGCATAGTAAAAATCTGATTTTAATTTTGTGAGCTTGCATTTGATTTGCCTAAAATCCATTGAGGGCAAAATATGTCCATTCGGGGGACATTACATTGCCTCTGCGAAGCATAACATACCAAACTCTTTGGCCTTTTTCGTGAATTCATGATGCAACTCCGGTCGATAGTGTCTTGTTCCTTTTCATGACCTCGTGCAACAACAATTTCAGCAACAAAAATAGTTTCAAGATCTAAGTCAATCTTGATATCCCCATGGTTGAAGGCAAAATCAAGGCCTCAACATTAGATAAATGGATTCGACAACTTGAGACCTACTTCTATGTCAATTGCTTTGATGAAGAAGGGAATATCACCTTCACGGTGTGTCCATTTTAGTGTCCCATTAATGGGACACCTACAAATTTTGAGCCCATTTTGACTTGTGATGCTTTTGTCAATGCTTTGTAAAAGTTTTTAACCCTCTCAAACATTAAGAGCATAGTATGAACTTATGAAGTTTGAGCAATTACACCAGTGTAATGAGTAGTTGGTGGAAGATTCCAACAAGTTCCATGACTGCAGAGTGTGTTTGTGAGAGGACTTGATGGAACACCATAAGGTGTTGAAGTACATAATCATAATTGTACCTTATATTTGTGTGAAGATGGAATTCTTGACTTCCCACAAATTGGGGCAGGCATATATCGCAACCCTGTCAAAAATGAAGTAATGATTCTTCTCTTCATCTAGGGCCCGCCTATCTATAGGGGTGGTGGAGTGCTTCCCCTAGTTATATCTATAAATAGTAGGATGTTGGGGAGGCCTCGCTCTATCTATAGAGGCCATGGGAGACCCCTTATATCGTATATAGGGGACAATAAGGCTGTCTCATCTATATAAGTTTGGCCCAATCTATATAGTGCACGTGTGCCCTCTTCCTCTTCTATCTTGATGAAGTTAGGGCAACCAAAATGAAGGGGGTCGAGTGCCCTCTTCCTTTTCTATATTTATCTAGATGGGGCCATTTTGCTATGCGGAAGAGCCAACCCACGGATAATGCTCCATCACAGCCCCACTTTGCAGAATGAGAACATGCCTCGCAAGGGAGAGCAACCTAAGAAGGTTTCACAATACGAGAAAGCTCATATGCCTTTGACATCGGACATGAAAGAAGAACAAAGGTGACAAGTGGTGCCATAGACACCTCACAACACTTGCATCCACTATGATTTGGAATACCATGCTCAACAATCATTGATTGTGCAATTTGTAGTATGCTCTATGCCAACAAATGACTTTGATCAAGATGTTACAAGTTTTAGTGCCATTGCCACCAACACTTTGGAGGAATGCGAGTGTCTCTTCTGCACAATGTTTTGGGTCAAAGGACAATCTCTCCATGTCATCATCAACAGTGGGACTCAAAATATCATCATTTTACAAGACTTAGCCCAACGCTTATGACTTACCACCGAGGCACATTCTCGCCCATATTAGCTTGGATGGCTCCAACAATTGGAAGATATGTTGGCCCAAAGACATTGCACTTTATGGTACAAAGTCAAGCCTATGGAGGACACAATCACTTACAACGTCGCGTCATTTGAGGTTTGTGACATTTTGCTTAGATGCTCATATGTGATGATTGAGATGCTACATATCGTGCAAGATTGCAAATGTGAATTGTTTGTGTTAGAGATCCCCTTTTCAACCTCGGGACCCCGCTCCAACGAACAAAATCACATTGGTCTTTGTAAAACAATACCACAAGCTCATCTTACATATTCGAAGTTCGTGTTGGTCATGGTTCATCATTAAGCACTTGCGTGGGAGAGTACGAAAGTATTGGCGCGAATGCCACGCTGCATAGTTTTTGTTTTAAAGCAACAACTTAACAAGTCTCTACAACAATATAAAGACGTTTTTGCAAAACCCAAAGAAAGGCCTTCCAATATACATTGCGTAATGAGGCATCAAATTTGTTTGGTTCTTGGATCCTCTCCTCCAAGTAGTCTATTATATCACAAGTCAATTTCAGAGAATGGTGAAGTTTGGCACCAAAGATGAGCTTCTTGATCAAGGCAAGATCAAGTTAGCTATTCTCCTTGCGACACTTGATAGTCCTCACACTCAAGAAAGATGGAACTTGGCATTTGTGCATCGACTATTATGTGTTCAACAACATGATGGTGAAGATTCAGTACCCATTGCCATGTATTGAGGACCTCTTGGGCCAATTCCAAGATGAACAGTACATCACTAAGATTGACTTAAAGTCAATTTAGCATTATGTACCCGTCCATCCTAAAGATATCTGGAAGACATCTTTCAAGAAAAAGGAAGGATTATACGAGTGGTTGGTTATGTCCTTTGGCTTGACCAACATACCGCCAACATTCATGTGCCTAATCAACGACATAATTCGGTCATTAACCAACTCCTTCGTCATCGTCTACTTGGATGACATCCTCATCTACAACAAGACTTGAGAGGAACATTTGGAAAATGTCTTGCATGTCCTATACGCATTGCTTCAAACCACGGTATTTGGTGTTGCAAACATCCAAGATATCGGGATACATCATCGATTGCACATGCATTCTTGTAGATCTAAAGAAGATCAAGGTAGTTTTTTTGGACTTGCTAAATTCTACCTTAGGTTTGTGCTTGGATTTTTGCACATATCATGATCTCTCAACTAGATCGTGCATCAAAGCATCATTAGTTGGGCGGTGCACAACAATGTGCCTTGAGGAACTCAAAGGATGCCTTTGTGCAACATTTGTTTTGGGCAATACGACATCGAAACCTAGATAGATGCATATGACTATGTACTCGACCCCGTACTCACACAACATGGACATCTATTTGCATCATTTAGAGAGATTCAATGACATGGTACAATGTTCTCCTTTTATGAAAATTAATTGTATGCCATTGTGAAATAGTCAAGCAACGGTGTTACTACATCTTGGGTAAGGAAATGATCATGCATTCCGATCTTAAGTCACTCAAGTTCTTGCATACATAGAGCAATTCGGAAAACGTGCGCCACTTGAAGTGGATGACCTACTTGTAATAGTTTCATTTGGTGATCAAACACAAGAAGGGGATAGCCAATAAGGTAGTAGATTTGCCTTTCTTGTCTCTTGGTGCAAATGCTCACTGCTGTGCTTGACATGCATAGTCACAACTTTGTAGACCGCATATCTCTACTCAATTCATAAGGACTTTGTGGACACCTATACTACTCTCGTGCAAGGTAAAACATGTTTGCAATATACCTAATGTTCGAGTAACTTCTCTACAAGCTTGGACATCTCTATCTTACTAATGGTGCACCTCGTTAGATACTCATTTGGGAGTTACATTTTGGCAAGGCAACATGACACTTCGGAGTTACTAAGACACAATTGTAATGTTTCAACAACACTTCTAGCCTCAACATTGAGCGCCACATCAAGTCTTCCAATCCTTGTTGCATATGTTGGGCCCACGAATAGGAAGTTGAGTGTCGGTACCATCTAAAATGATTTTGTGTTTATTATAGTGGATATGTTTTCAAGAGCAACACAACTCAAGAAACCATGTCATCATTCTTTGGCCATGTTTGGGTATGTTTTGGACTCCCAACATCCATTGTGTTTGATTAAGACTAGTGTTCCACAAGGATGCATTCCCCAAAAGTGATGTCTAAGAGACTTGGGATGTCTCCAAGACTCTGGGGACGGGAAATGCCCCCACTTTCTCCCCATTGCCACCACTATATGGGGAGGTCCATGAAACATATCTCTCAAAGAGGGGATGTTTTGAGATGTACCCCAATGTTGGGGACTTTATGTGGACTTGGGGACGTCCTTGGGATGTCTGAAGACTTCTAGAAGTCTCTCGACCCATCCTAGAGACTCCAAATTATCCCCGACGACATAAGTTTGTCTTTTTTTAAAAATCATTTTATTCTATAATTTTAGCCCCCAAACCTAACCCTTATACTCAATGGGCTCCACCCACCCTATAAACACTAAAAAAACTATAAATAAGACTTACACCCTACATGGCAATTCTATAATGACCATATTCAACCCTCTGATTCAAAAATCGCCAAAAATCGCCGATAAATCGCGTTCAGCCTGCAAAACGATTAAACTTACTAAAAATCGCGATTTTCGAAATCGATAAATCGCGGTCAAAAACCCTCGAAAATCGTTGAAAATCGCGGCTAAAATCGGCGAAAATCGGGGAAAAAAAACGCGGCTAGGGTATAAGACGAAAATAAAGTAAATCGATTTGTTTTTTATGTTGTTTTCTCTTTCCACGGGCTACAGTCGACGCGTGAGGGCACGCAAATACAGCGCGTATTTTTTACCAGTTCGTGTGCATTTCTTACCAGTTCGTGCGCGTTTTTTACCAGTTCGTGCTCGTTTTTACCAGTTCGTGCTCGTTTTTACCTGTTCGTGCGCGTTTTATACCTGTTCGTGCGCGTTTTATACCTGTTCGTCTGCGTTTTTTACCTGTTCGTGGCGATTTAGTTCGTGGCATTTTGAGTTTTAATACAGAGATATATATTATATATTATTGTTATAAAGTATAAACAGATCATAATTTATAACATTTAACAATGATGTATAACAGTAACAATAATATAATTTATAACAGTAATATATTTCGTAACAGTAATATACTTTGTACTCTCTTTTTTGGTCAAAACTTAATCGAAAATATGCATATGGGCCTATGGCATTCTATAGAGTCACTTCTCGCATCATTTAACATTGTTTTTACATTTAATTTAAGTATATTTTATGAATTTAAATGTTTTTAAAAGTAGCGATAAAGTTGCCGATTTTTGCCGATTTTTTGCCGATTCCCGATTTTCGATTCAAAATTTGCCCTGCCGATTAATCCCGATTTACGATTTTTTGAACTATGATTCAACCAATCATTCATGGAGATGGGAAAAACACAAAGGGCGGAAGATCGAAGGAATCTAAATAATTAAATCATGCATGCTGCTGGAATGCGCCAAAAGGAGGTCAAGAAAATAAATAAAATAAACAAAAATTGCATGCGAGACAAGCTACTTTGAGCAGCAGAACAGTCTTATTCCGAGAAGGCAGAGTTGTTTCATCTTCGATAGGCTCGTTTTCTATTATAAAGAATATATACTTGAGTGCTGATTTGCTCTGGCATCTTTAGCCGTTGTACTTGCACCTTTGATTAAAATAAAGCTTTGTTTTCGCCTCTCGATACCGTTGTTTTCAGATTGTTCATTGTATTTGTTATAGGATATTGTATGTGTTTTAATGTGGAATCCATTCCCTCTCTTTGCTGTCTTTTCCTAAAACCTTTGAAATAAATTTTGTAAAATAGTTCAGGGTTGTGCAGGTGTGTGAATCTTTAAATTCTCTGTGTGCAGAGTTACATGCAAGTATCAAGTTTTGGTGTATCACCCTTATTTCCCTTTTCCGCATTCCTTCTCCCTTTTCCTTGTCAAAGTTTGTGTTTTTTTAGGTGATTCACAAGGGAACCAAACCTCTCTAGAGGTTCACCTCAGCCATAGGTTACACACAACCTTGAGGTGTTCCAATTTTGTCAACAGGAGAGAGAGTACACACCATTCTCTATCAGGGTGCAACTCGGGTGACAATAGTTTCGGCATGATCCGGTGGGACAGTACAAAAATTTGCTAAAGAAGTTGATGCTATTATTAGCAAATATTAGTGTTTTGAGACACAAATAGTCACCATCCGACGATTCCATTGGTCCAAAACCTATTTTCTCAATTAGCAAACCATTTCCTCAATCTTTCCATTTTTTATGAGGTTGTGCAATCATGACTTCAATTCCTCCTTGGAATTCCCAGTCCCAAGAGCATTATTATTCCCCTCCATCTCCTTTTCCCCAAAATCCTCCTCCAGATCAAGTATTATAAGCCCTATCATAATGAATATGCCCATGATCCAAACAATTTGTATGGTTATCCTAATAATCATGGTGTTTTTCAGGAGCAAGAATATGCAGATTATGGAAACAATTCCATGCTTAATGATGATTTGCAGATGCAAGTACAACACTTGGAGATAAAAATGGTACAAATGAGGGCAACAAGTTCCATCAAGGCAGCCAAGCTTGGATTCAGGGTACCCTACCCATGGGCCGGTCCTATGCCAAACTGGTATAGCCCTCAAGAGAAGATAGACTTTGTGTCTGAATTGATACCACAAATATCAAAGTGGAATGAAGAGATGGAAGCTTACCAATATAGTGTTGAGAAACCTTATCAATGGGGTAATTCTTCACTATCATCCTATAGCCCTCCCACTTCTACTTTCCAACCCACACAATCTCAGCTCAAATTTCAAATTCCTAGCTTTCTTAAAGCTTCTCCTCCACAAGATCTTACACCTCTCCAATCATTTCAACCATTGCAAAATCAATTAGTAACCCAACCCACCCCTCCCCTCATATTCCCAAATCCATTCTGGAATGAAACTAATCAACAAATTAGTTTGGAAGAGCAACCAACTAAAGAGCCAAGTGAAGAAGTTCTCAGGAAAAATCTAACAAAATGGAGCTTATAGTTTGAGGACAAACAAATTCCATGGTTGGTTAAGCCTACAATAGAGGAGTGCAAGAAAGTGGTTGAAGTTATAGAGCAGCAGGAGGAATATGACCAACAAGCAAAGGTTAGACAAAGTTTTCTCAAATCTCTTGAGATACAACATAAAGATAATGTTTTGAAGGAGCATATGAATGTTTCTAAGGATCAGATCAACAATCTTGAGCCTATATCACCTTCATATCAGCTTGTAAACAATCATACAAAGGAGGAAATCAGCAAAATTCAAATTCAAAAGGAGTTTTCCTCAAGCATGGAAAATAAAGAGGAGGTTTTATTAGACATGGAAGATTTTGATGATGAAGAAGATCCAATTGAAATTGTATGTATTCCAAATTTATCATCTATCTTCTTCAATAAAGACTCTCTTGTTATTACATCTTCTTTCAAGCTTGAAAAAGAGCCAAATATGAGGTTGTTTGCAAAGGATGAAGTAGAAAACATTTCAGATCAGTCTCCGAGTATCCAATATGATCAGGGAAGTGCCTCAAGTACTCCACATGTTGAGATTGCACACAAAGAAGAGGGGCAGATCAGAAAAATCAGTTTATCAGCTATGAGAAAACCATGTCCAATAAAGTATTTGGCTAGTTTAGAGCCACAAAAGGAGTTGCCATCAGTTGTGCTCATTTCAGAGCATAAGAAAGAGCTTCAAGTTGCCAAAAATCAGCCCCAACATCTACAAAGACAGTGTAGATCCTATAGAGGTGTTCATTCTTTTCTGGGTTGATATTTTGAGCAAATCAATGGTGCAAACCATGTCTGCACTTTTACCATGTGATCTAGTTGCAAAATTGATCTCATGGCCGCACTTTCTGAGAAAAGGAAGTTATTTCTCCCAACCAAGTATGTGGTTTTGTTTAGTTTTCCTTTCTCTTTGTTTAGATTAGGAGTAGTTTAGGTTTGTTTCTTGCATAATAAGTGCTTGCATGCACATTGTTTTCCAATTTTCTTAGTCTTTTCAAAGAAGTGCTTGCATGCACATGTTTTCCTTTTGTTGGAGAGGGTATTTCAGTTATTTTGTTTTAGAGGATACAAGTTGTTGACAGAGGTATGTGACTCCATAGCCCAATGGATGCAGAAGGCTATTGATATCCTTGTTTAGTAGGCAAACAATCTTGTGATGTCACCAAAATGTTACCATATTTTCCATGCCAAGAAGTTCAGTTCTATTTTTAGAAGTGCTAAAAATAGTGTTTGGCTAAAAATAATTGGTGCTAAAAATGGAAGTACTAAAATAGAAGTTCCAGTTCTATTTTTAGGAGTTGAAGGGAGTGCATGAGTGGATGGATAAGATTGGTTTGATAAGTTTAGCATGCTGCTGTTCCAAAATAGCCTATGCACCAAGGATGGAGGAGAAGTGCTTTTATTTAGCAACTGCTGTTCCAGAATTAGTTGTTTCCTATAAGTGGCGCCAAGGACCAACAAGAGGAGAATATGTTAAAAATAGAACATGTTGTCCCAGCCAAAGATAGCATGGTTTTTATAATTAAAAGTCAATGCTTTTCCTTGCATGATGGAGAGAGATAAATAAATTAAAAAGAAAAGCATGCATGTTGTCCCTAAAGTCTGCGCCAAGGTTGGATGAGGAATAGACAAAAACAAATAAGACAAAAGGAAGTGTGGAAAAGACAAAAAACAAATAAAACAAAAGGAAAAAGGTGAAGGGTTAAAGATGGAAAATAAACATTTAATAAGGCAGGACAATTCAGATCTGTGCCAAGGATGGGAGAGAATAAATAAATTAAATGGAAAAACATGCAGCAGTATAGACAGGACTGTGGCTGCTTTGAAAGGGAGGAAGATAGAAGGAATTTAAATAATTAAATCATGCATGCTGTTGGTCTACAAAAATTGTATGCGGACAAGCTACTTTGAGCAGTAACAATCTATTTTGGGAAGGCAGAGTTGTTTCATCTTCATATAGGCTGGTTTTCTATTGTAAAAAGATATACTTGAGCGCTGATTTGCTCTGGCATCTTTAGCCTTTGTACTTGCACCTTTGAATAAAATAAAGTTTCGTTTTGCCCTCTCATATTGCTGTTTTCAGATTGTTCATTGTGTTTGTTATAGGATATTGTATGTGCTTTAGTGTGGAATCCATTCCCTCTACCGTTGTCTTTTCCTAAAACCTTTGAATTTAATTTTGCAAAATAGTTTAGGGTTGTGCAGGTGTGTGAATCTTTAAATTCTCTGTGTGCAAAGTTACATGCAAGTATCAAGTTTTGGTGTATCACCCTTATTTCTCTTTTTCGCATTCCTTCTCCCTTTTCCTTGTCAAAGTTTGTTTTTTTAGGTGATTCACAAGGGAACCAACCCTCTCTGGAGGTTCACCTCAGCCATAGGTTACCCACAACCTTGAGGTGTTCCAATTTTGTCAACATGAGAGAGAGTACACACACCATTCTCTATCAGGGTGCAACTTTTGGGTGACAACATGAACACTTCAAGTGTCCACATCAAAGATCAAGCCTCTGCGTTATGGTCCTTACATGATTACGCATGCAACTAGTGAGAACGCCCTTGTTCTTGATTTGCCACCATACTTAGGTCTTCATCCAATATTCAATAAGGTGCTCCTAAAGCCTTACTTTCCTCCACTCGTTGAGTTGATAGTGACTCAACATCCTTTTGATTTGGACTTTGAGCACATGTTTCCAACACAAAGGATCAAATAATTGAAGTGACAACGACTTGAACCTGCCAATGCATACATCAATTGTTTTGAGTGGCCAAGGCAAGGCAATATGTTAATCAAGCTAAGAGGGACAACCTTCAAGAGGTTGAGGTTTAGTTTTCACAGCTAATTGAAGATCCATTGGGGACCATTGTTCCTCACGAAAAGGTGAATGATTTGTTTGCAACCTTGCGATCTGTCTCACAACACCTTGCATCTTGTCTTGCAAAGCACTTTGTAGCCGTGCAAACCTCGACACTCGGGATTTTGTGCTTAGCTTGCAGTGTCTCTTGCCATGCACATGGCTTCGGTATCTCGTAGCCTTGGCGTAACTACTAATAAGCATACCACACAACTCCATAAGGACTTGTAGCATGCCCTATAAAAAGTCTTGTAGTACCTTGGTGCAATGCAGCTCGCATTCCCATGCATGCCACACATTTTCTTTGCAATATTAGCAACTTCTTGGAATGTTGCGCAACACCTCATAAGATCCTGCAGCCTTCGCAACTTTGGCACATTTATACTTGCCTTTCAACACACCACACATTCGCACAAGACCTTTGCATTCACTTGTCATTTTCCAACCTTTCATTGCCACAAAACATGATAGTTGACATTCTCCATGTTTGTGCCATGTTTAGAGCATCTACTCAGCCTCATTGCACGCTGAAACACCCTCACTCACTAGATACACACACACGAGATATATATATATATATATATATATATATATATATATATATATATATATGCATATAGATATTTACACATATATACACAATATATATACATACTTGTATATGTACATATGTATGTATACATATGTAAATGTTCAATCCATTAAACCATTGAGCAAGCAATCACAGGCAAAATAGTAGTGAATGCTTGCATGCCTCAAGTATCTTGTAATTCTCGTACTCTTCTAAATCTCATTCGAGTCTAGGAAACATAACCAAGAAAGTGTTTCCTCTTTTGTTGAGTTGATGATGCATGAGCATCTCGGGTTCTTAAGCAATCTTGCAGCACCCAAAAACATAGCGTGCATCCATGTGCGTGTTGTGGTGGCAAATTTCTTTTTACAATTTTGTCAATGTGTGTTGGAGGTGATCAGAGTTTGATGTCCTTTTTGGGGCTGAAATTGAAAGACAAAGAAATAACACCAATCACTGAATTTTACAACAGCCAACCAAAGAATATTATAAACCCTAGCAACGAACTGTATTTGCACTTTTAGGGCATCAAACACCCTCCAAACAAGCTGAAAATGGATGAACAAATTCTCCAAAATATTATACTCACCAATGGAATAAACACCAAGCAAAAGTACTCCAAAATACACGCACATTATGAAGGTCTATACAGCTGTAATTAAATTAATGACAACAGAATTACAGCTCACAATAATGGCTGGAAATGGCAGTTACAAGCCCCCCAAAATCTCATGAAAGTGTGAAATCAGCTGCTAAAATTATGAGGACTATGAATATCAACTCCAAATGAAGAAATGTGCCCTAGATAACACCCAACTTCTCCTCCAAGCAAGTCGCCACCCTAGGAGAAGGCCTCAAATTGATGCTCAAACCCTAGCAGCTCTTCTCCAATCAAACCCTAGCTGAAAATCTGCAACATCAACCTTCTTGAAGCACTTGGAAACAACAAATTGAAGAGTTTTCGTTCTTCAATCAAGCAAGGAAGGGTTTCGTCTTCCTTATTAGACACACCAAAGGATTTTCACCCATTAGTGGAGGGAATTGAGTAATCATCCCCAAAACCATGCAAGTTATAATATTTAACAAGAGATAATGCCTGAATGAGCTAAGCGAACCCTCTCGTTATATCCTTTGTGGCGCCAAAACCAATTTGGAAGCCTCCAACTAAGACCAAAACTGTATTTTTTAATTTATTTTTGTTCTTTTTTAATTCTGGTTTAAATTTAATATATCATTACAGCAGAAATTACAGTTTTCACAGCACCATTATTCTACGAAGGTATAGTTTAAATTTAATATATCATTACAGCAGAAATTCTAGTTTTTACAGCACCATTATTCTACGGAAGGTATTTTTTAAATTTAATATATCATTACAACAGAAATTACAGTTTTCACAGCACCATTATTCTACTGAAGGTATATTTTAAATTTAATATATCATTACAGCAGAAATTACAGTTTTTGCAACACCATTATTCTACATAAGGCACCTAGTACAAGCCATCATAAACATGGATAAAAATAGCATGTATGAGATAATTCATAAATGTAATAAACACCTCAACTAGATATGATAGGGACAATTGAAATTATGAATGTATGAGTAGTTTGTTGTGGCTATTTAGCTTGTTTTGTTTTTCATATGCATAATATGTGGTTAATTCTTATTTAGAAGGCTGAAATTTATATAGTTTTGTAATCTTGGCGTATCCTATGCCGTATCCGGGGTCAATTTTTTTTTCCGTTTCGCGATCGGATACTCCGCTCCTGCTCCCGTATCCAAAATGTTTTGGCAACTTAGAATAAATATCATATTGTGGAATATTTGGGTATTGCAAGCGGCCTAATTTTCATGGAATATTGAGATTTTTTTTTTTAATGCTAAGGAAAGGTAAGCATGCAAGGAATAGCGGCATGCATTAAAAAAGTATGCATGTATAGTTTTAAAAAAAAGAAAATACCAAAGGTAACTATGCCAATGGTAGGTAATGCATAAAGCAAAAGAAAATTTGCATCCACATGTTCAATTTAGATAACTTTTTGATGTTTTTAGTTGGGGAGTTGTCTCTTAGTAAATATTGAAAATATGTTACAAGTCTCTTGATGTAATTATGTGATGTGTACCCTCTTTTATGATATTATAGAATTTGTAGTACTTACCTTTATATCAAGAGAGTTGTAGAGCAAGTTTCCAGCATCTGTGTTTAGAAAGCTACATTATAGGGGTATGTCCTCCCACACCATACCCCCTTGGTACTGTATACGCCTGGGGTACGTGGGGAAACGTCCCTGATGTGCCCAAGTATGTCCCAGACATACCCTGGGCATACCCGTGGCATTTCTGAGCTACTGTTGCTTAATAATTTATGTTTTGGGTTGACTCAGTCTTAAGGAAATACTAAAAACTCATAAATTAATAAAATGTCATACCCTAAACTCCTCTAAAACCTATAAAAAGGCACTCAAGCATTACCAAAACACACAAACAATTCATTGTTGGTTTTTGCAAGTGTAAGAGCAAAGTGCCAAAGACGAATTGAAGAGGCAGCCATTGCAAGGAGGATTTGTTTGGAGGCAGCTATTGCGAGGAGGAGCTAGTAGGAGTGGCATGCAGGATTCTGATTTTGAGGAAAATCTAGATGATATATTCTATTATTTGTATTCATATTGACATGATATTCATAGATCATATGAATTATGCCACATAATTAATGAAAATGGTAATTTTTAGTATATTGAATGCATTGACCCTTGATCCTACTATATTTTTAAACTTTTTAATTTCATATGGACTAAAAAATGTGTGTGCGCGCGTGTGTACGGATTCACCCATACGATATACGTGTTTCGAATTTGTACCAGTACCTATACCGGTATCCCGGCAACATAGAAAGTTATTTGGGTTAGACTATCTTAGTATTGTTGGCATGCTAGGAAACTGTATTACAGTTACTTTGAATGAGCTTATTCATAAGGAAAAATCGATTTTGGCATCATCTATATATCAGCCAACTTTGTTTTTGTCATCCAATAGGCACATTTAACAGATAGTAACATCTTGATTTTTTGGGTTATGTTAATTTTATCACCTTTTATATGCCATTTTAGAGTGATTTATCACTTATTAAATCTTGTAGGTGCAAAATATTGTTTTTCTAGTTATCTATTTTGTAGTTACACTTGTTTCTCATATATGTGATCCTTGTTTTTGTTCTCATTATTAAATTATTTATATTTCAAGGTCAGCAGATGTTAATTATAGATTTATATAATTGTTTGTAATTTTGTGTATTTTTTAATAGATTTGTCAAAGTTATAGAGGTATCTAGGAAAAAGCCACAGACCACAAAAATAAAATAAAAAATCAAGAACATACCGGGAAAACTTCCTCAACGGGTAAGAGTGAAGTGGTATATAAAAGTACCTAAAAACAAAAAGAGATACCCAAATTCCAGATAACAAGGGATTATGCGTAAAACTGGACGAGATCTTCACAAGTGATAAGTAACAGGGAGGATGTCATCTTCCTGAGGACCACTTCAATCAACAGGTCCAAGTCCAACAAAGTTTACTGTGCTGGGAAGCTGAAAATTGACTGCAGCGGGAGAAACCAAATCAGTAACCTGTCACTATCCACCTCATCCAAATACAGAGTAAAATATACAGTAATCTACCAATCAGGTACATCAAAGATGTATGCCTGGTTAAGTGAAGAGTGAAAAACTACAGTGAGCAAGCAGTGTGTGCTCAATGTAGGAATAGAGCAAAAACTTCATCCTGACTGGCTGTGGGTGCTCGAATTTGTGCTGAATTAATTTCCCCATTCTAACCAGCAGTGTGTGTTCAGTTAGAGAATTGTCAAGAACTTCTAGTCCCAGGAGCCACATAAGAAGCTGACTATATATGTAATTGTAGATATAATATAGTAGTAGGATTAGGATGGAGTCGGTAAAACTGAAAAGACAAAGGGAAGGGGACTCCATAGCGAGATTGCAGCCCTTCACCCAAAAAAACTTTCGAGTCTTTAGATGCTAAAGAAAAGTTAAATTACATATGCCTCCTTTGGCAGAATTTCAACAAACATTATTACATACTGCAGTACAGTAGTCTCCATGGAAGCAAAATAGTCAATGATGATAATTTCCTCCTGCACATTCATAGCTACACCTTCACCATCCGCGTCATCTTTATTATCCTCCGAATTTGAGCAACGAGGAGGGT
Organism: Taxus wallichiana var. yunnanensis; assembly: GCA_018340775.1. Lineage (NCBI taxonomy): Eukaryota > Viridiplantae > Streptophyta > Pinopsida > Cupressales > Taxaceae > Taxus > Taxus wallichiana. Next base: position 819,179,825 of record CM031240.1, read on the forward strand.
TGAAGATATGCTCCTCCGACAGTTTAGTTTTCAATCTTTTTGCAAGGAAAACCTGGTTCCTGCTTAATTTCCTTAGACCCCTCAATATGATAATATGCTGGTGATCGCAACTTTCCAGCCCAATGGAATGAATCAGGCACTCAAGATCTCTACAATCTTCATGAAGAGTATAATAAACAACATCCTTTGATAACATGTTGACGCAGTTGAGAGATTGGGCCACCTCAAACATGTTTTTCTGCCCTGCAGACTGCCTGGGATGTAGCATCATAGATTTGATTAGCTTCTCTACATCTCTGCCCCAACTTCATCCACCTTCTTCGCTGCTCCTCACATCCTGAATATCCAAACCCTCATAAAAGGTTCTATTTATTTCTTGATAAATGTAAGAGGAAAGCCTATCCCTCAACATTTCCCTTGAATGGTTGGCAGCTCTTTTCTTTCCTGTCCTAGATCAGGAGTCAGTAGGGGAAGCAAATTTCATTTTCATAGAGCTTGTCATTCCTGAAAAAGAGCCTTTACAGCAAAGCATATGGGTTAGGCTAGACTGCATGCAAATTGAGAGGAGGTCCGGCTTTAGCTTGTGACTGTCAGATACAGACTCATAAAACTATGCAACCTAAAAATGACCAGAATGAGCAGAAACCGAGGATTCAGATTCCAAAGAAAACCATGAAGCTGCCCAATTCGTCAGACAGTCTGAAATTTGAGAAAACAATTTCAGACGTTCAACCAAGCATGCACAACGGGGGAGGGGGTAGGTACAGTGGCGCAGAATGTGGTTCAAAACATATGTGCACCGCCGAAATTGATGTGATAGACTATTCCTAGCATCCACCAGGCTTCACTTGTTATGCCCCATGTAAATATGCAATGGCAACATAAACAAGGAGGTGGTGGTGACGTCACTGTGTGGAAGGCGAGGCCATCAAATCATTGGGGGTGGTGCAACTCACCTAGCATTAACATGGTGCACACATCTTTTGATTATCAGGCGATGGCTTATCGAAAGTGTGCCCCCACTCACAATGAAAATTGAATCACTGTCCCTCCTTTTATTATTAAAGAGAGGGATTACGATCGCTTACAGTGGGAAGCATCCCAAAACAGAATTTTTTGAATCTCCCTTGGATAAGGGGCTTCCCAGAATCTGCTTGGTCTTGCTGTTGAACTTCTTGCCACCCAGTCAGCGGTCTGATTTCCAGCCCTTCTTATGTGCAGATAATCTACTTTGTCAAAATTATTACACAATCATCTGATCTCATCTACGATTACCTCTATTTTCCATGCACTAGTATTCCCACCTTTGGTTGCGTTAATTAATTAAGCGTGAGTCGCCTTCAATTATTAATTTTTTCCATCCCTTGAGAAGAGCTTTGGCCTCGACAATATTTTTGGTGTCGTTTCGAATATCTAGAGAGAATCAAAAGAGCTTGGCCCATGAAACTATGAAAAATACCTCCATAAGCGGTTGGACCAGGGTTATCCTTTCGCAACACCATCAAAATTAAATTTGATGATACTGAGGTCCAGAGGAGACCGGTAAGGCGGCTCCACAAATTTTGGAGGTTTATCGACAACAAGCCCCTTATCAGCAAAGAGAAGCCAAAACCATGCAATAATTAGCAAACCTTCAAATTGAACAATAAATTCCCAAACCCCGGGCTTTTACAATCTCTAGAATGGAGATTTCAATTGTTTGCCACAGATGATTTGAGCGTCTTATAGCCTTGAAGATTCTTTTGTTTCTTTACAGCCATCGATTTCAATAAATTACAATTACTTCAAATGAGCTTATTCATAAGGAACAACCAATTTTGGCATCATCTATATTTGCAGTTGGTGTCCCCCAGATTTCATCCTGAAATCTGCGACTACTTTATCCTACATTTTTTCGTACATTTAAAATAATGGGTTGTTTTGTGTTTTTATTGCCTGAAAGTTCTTGTATTGCGTCAAGATATTCCCAAAGAGCCATATTAGCCTTTTTCGCCAAATACTTAGATGCCCAAAATTGTTATATTCTGTCGTCGAGATTTGTTTGCGGGAAATTCGTATTTAATTATTTTGAGCCCCGTTTGAGGCAATTTGCGCTCCGTTTTGACCCTGTTGTGATCGAACATGTTATTATTCCTATGTACCAGAAGGGTTTTAACAAGGAATAAGTTTTGGGCTTTATTTATGACTTTTTGGCAATTTTTCGTGTTTTTGTGTTGTCCCGTTTCGTTTTCTGTGAAATTTCTCTAGATCAATTCCTTTGCCGGGTTAGCCCGATTCTTGGCCTGGAGCAGCTGGAAAACATATACACACGTTATGCCCGGAGGAAGTCACCATCGGAGGTCTGGTTCACTGGGAAAAGGCGAAGTCGTGCACTAGAAAGCCCTTGCGGGGTTGAGCGCATTTTTGGAAAACAAAGGATTTAAGTGGATCATGGGAAAAATAGAAGCAGCAGGTAGGTGAGATTTTATTGCCTGCCTTGCAGGGTACTTTTTCCCATGATGGAAAAGTCACTTAAGCTGCAGTGGGAAAATTAGAGGTAGCAGGCAGGTGGGAATTTATTGCCTGCCTTGCAAGGTAAAAATTCCCATGGTGAAATAAAAGAAAAGTGACTTAAGTGAAATCATGAGATTTTATTCCCTGCCTTGTAGGGTAAATAATCCCATTGTCAAAGTCAAATCACTTAAGTGGATCATGGGATTTCCGGGGCTGCCTTGCAGGGTAAAAATTCCCATTGTCATGTGACTTTTAAAAATAGAAATTCCTTATTCCAAAAAGTGCGACCCACCTTGGGTGAATAATAATGCATTAAATAAATATTTGTTAATATTTATTCACCCAATTTGGCGCCCGAGTTGTGGAAAAGTCAACAAAGGGAAGTGGACAAAAGAAATTTAAAAATAGAATTCTAAAATTAAATAAATTTAATTTATTTAATGCAACCCCATTTGGGAGAGAAATAATACTTTTAAAATATTAAATGATTAAATTAATTCCTATTTTCAGTGGCTAAGGTTAAGGCACACTGTGAAGCTTCAGTTGAGTGAAGAGTGGATGTTTAAATTGGATTAATTTAATTAATTGGATGGTTGTCCTTAAACATGCTATTTTAACACATTAGTTAAAGAGAAGAGCATGATTTTTAATTAATTAATTGTTAGGAATAGGAAGGGCAATTATTAATTATAGAATTATGAGGGTTATATAAGCATGGCTGCCATAAAGATGAGTTAATTAATTCACAGGTGAAGAAGTGCAGCCTAGAGGAAAAGTGCGCCCCATTTGGAGAAGGATTTTGCTCAGAGGAAGGTGGATTTGATGCTAAAAACTTCTAATTTTGGCGCATTCTTTGAAGAAGGCTAATTTGTGTCTGCATAATTGTTTGTAGAAGTGATACAGGTGCTCAGGTGATGTTGGTAAAATTCATGTTTGCTTTGCATGCAAATAAAACGTCAAATTTTGGGTAAAGCAGACTTGAATTATGTAGATTTTTGTGATTAAAATTCACTGTGCATGCTCCGGTTGCCATCTTTGTTTGAATTAATTGCAGGAGTTAGATACAGGTGCTTTTATAAAGAAAATGAACTTATATCAATGTCCAATACATTGAATATTTCCTCCGAATCTGAAGGATTATCCAGATCTGCACCAGTTTTGAAGAATTCCAGTCAAATAAGAAGAAAAAGAATTGTTCAGACAAAGATAGACAAAGCTATGGCGAAGAAAGATGAAAAAGAAAGCACAACGGAGTCATGCATCACTTCTAAATTTGCAGATATTGGAGACATGGATCTAGGCTCGAGAACCTCTTGTTGAATTGATAGACAGATCCAGAGCAGGAAAGACTTCACTCATGCGTGCAGGAAAAACTTCACTCATGCGTGCAGATTAAAAGCAGTGGAATTATTCGAGCTGCAACTTTTCCATCCACGGCCCCGGTTGCGAGTTTGTTATGCAGTGTAGACCCATATCCGAGATGCAGATGCAGATGCGAGATCCGATCTAGATCCAGATCTCATAGTTGCAAAATCTTCCAGCATAAAGGCTTCATCATCTTGTTTCAAATGCGGCTTGTGAAGAAGTCGGTGCGTAGAAAATTCCTTCCAAAATCTTGTGCAAATGCTCCCATCTTCGGTGGAAGCCTTCATTGAATTTTCATTGATCCGGAAGTGCTTTCGAATTTTTAATTGCTCATATGCAATTAAAAATAAGGATGATGAGTTATCTATGGCAAACATTGCATTGACGCATGTACTGGAGAAGAACTGCAAAAGCTTCAAGGATAAAAGAGAAGACAAGGCGAAGGCAAAATCCAGTTGTTTCCAATTCCAGTCGCTTCCAGATCTAGCTTGTTGTTTCCAGATCCATTGTTTCAATTCCACTTGTTTTACGGATCCACTTACTCCCAGATCCAATTTGGTGAGAATCAAAGACAAAAGAATTAGTCATTTGCATGCTGGATTACACGAAAAATGACAAGATTGCAACTTTCCTCTTCTTTTTTCCTCCGACAAAGTAATTGAGCGATCAATTAAATTATACAACTTAAGTGATTGGTTTAAAAGCCATTACTTGAAGAAGTCAACTACTTGGAGATAGGTGGCGGACGTGCAAAATAGAAGGTTCTATTTTCAGTTGCAAATCATACATGTCATGCAAAGAGGAATTCTAGGAGGGAGATTGTCAGTTGTTTCTTTTTGACTTCCACATGTGCCAGTTCACTCAAAGCTTCCTACTTGTAATTGCCCCTCTAAATTCTATAAGTAGAGGAAGAACCTTTAGGTTAAAGAGGAGAATTTGTAAGCAGCAATCTTGTGTTCTAGACTTTGTCCGAACCTCCGAGAGCCACTTGGAGCAAATGAATACATGAGCAAATTTCCGGAGAACTTTGTGTCACGGTGTATTGTGTTTCTTGCTTTTTATCTTAGATCTTTTAATAGACTTTGCTTAGAATTCTATGTTTATATCTATTGGTTTCTTCTATGCGCATGCAATCAACTCTGCCATCTATTGATTGGGATGCACATCTTCCCCATTTCTTCTCTGTGTTTATATAATTCCCTTTCCCCTCTTTTATAAATATTTCTTCTCTTAAAACGATTGCTTACTTGCTACAAAAGCTGTTGCTTATGGTTCATGAACCGAGTAGTTAAAGTAAAATCCCATTTAGATATTAACATACTTTAATTGACAAATCTGACACGGGAGCCTCACCGGTTAAATGAGGGAGATATATCTCATGACTGCCTAGGTTTTGTGCTATGCAGAAAATCTAGCCAACAACAATAATTTTTTTTTGTAAGTATATTTTTTCAATTCGACAAGTCATCCAATAGGTATTTTTAGTGGATAGTAACATCTCGATTTCTTGGGTTCGTTAATTTTGCCAATAGGTGTTCTTACTATGGCATCTACGGGGTATGCTAGAAGTCCGTAATGTTGTGAGTGTGTTTGCTTTTAATAGCGACATACTAAAAAAAAATAAAAAATTATATGAAACATAATTGATTAAATGTATGAAAAAAAATAAAGCATATAAATAGAAATAACAAATGAAATCAAATAAATGCAAACAAAAAAGAAATAAAAAGGGAAAAAAAATAGAGAGGAGATGTGGGAAAAATAAGCAACTCTAAAAAGTATTAAGAAAAATTACCCCATTTAAATTTTTTTCTCATTACCATAAAATAAAAATTAAAACCCACAAATCTTTTCAATTAGAGGAATAGATTTAATATATTGGGTTTCACTATTTAAATGAATATGTTAGAAGTAGATTAATCAAATAGATATTTGAATATTATGCTTAGAGATATAACATAAAGATAATAAAAGGTAAGAACAAAAACTTAGTTTTTAAATTTTCATCAACACTAAGTAAAGAATCATTAGTCTTTTAAATTAGATGAATAGGTTAAATATATTGTATTTCACTATTTAAATGAATATGTTAGAAGTAGATTAATCAAATAAATATTCGGATAATTGAATAAAGAAGAGATATCTCAAGTATTAGAGATGTCTATGTTATTATAGGATATTTTATGTTTCTTCAATTGTAAAGAAAAATATTATATATTTTAACAGTAATGTGTGTCCGATGTTAAATGTTGTTTTTTCACTTGAACGCTTGAATGCTTGAATGTTCTTCTAAATTAAAAAATTAATGTAAATACATATCATGGAATTTTAGTGAGAGCCAATTTAATTTAGTAGGTCCCATATGGATACAACTTTTAGTAATAAGATATGCTAATTACAATGTATATAAAATGTAAAGATATATTTTAAGTTAGAGGGAAAAGATGAGGTAAGAAACTTATTAATAATTGTGGTACCTAAAAAAATTTAAGGTAAGAGCTTTGAGATTGATATCTCTTGACATTTTTCAGATAGATATATTTAAGATATCGGTACTACTTAATTGGCTTTTATTTTCCAGCTATATGTCATAAGACATGGAATTTACCGTTCAGGATAGGCTATTTTAAGAGTGATTTACCATGCTAATTATAATTCTTCTATGTATCTGTTTTGTAGTTGGACTTATTTCTCATCTATGTGATCATTGTTTTTGCGTCCTCATAATTTATATTTTGAGGGCGGCAGATTTTAATTATGGTTTTTAAATTATTATTATTATTTTTGTATATTTTTATAGATTTGTCCATATTGATGTGGTGGTTTTCTATGATTTGGAAACTGTAGGTAAATAAGGAGAGGATATCTTTTACTCGCTTTGAAGTCCACAAATTTGCAGCATTTGTACCCAATTCTGCTGGGCATTATGAAGCAATCAATCACAACTGCAGGAATTATTATTTAGCAGAGGAATGCATTGCCCTTTTTATTGATAGCAATCCTAATGGACGACAATATATTATTGGACAGATTGTGCACATTCAAAGGAATGTTGCTAGGTATCCTGGAAATGAGAGAGAGTTGGTGGCATCTTCAGGCTCAAGTTCCAACAGCTTTAAGCCTCGATATAATCCTTACGGGCTTCCTATAGGCACCGAGTATTTTGTAGTTACTGTGGCCATGGTTCCTAATGCCATTCCTTCATCACATGCTTGAAAGTTCACAATATTGGAAGGAACTTATGCGCAAGCCTCTTATTTTGTACAGTTCATTGAAATGCCATTTCTTTTCTTGTGTTGATAATCTTGTATGATTGTATTATATTTGTAATTAACCATCTTATTAAAGAAATGATCCAATTTATTCTTATACCCATGTTTGCCATTAACTTTGGAGTTTTCGGAAATGGAAAAACTCCGTTTTTAAATTAATTTATCTTTGCTCAGCGTTAAGTAGAACATCACTTAATCAGGGATCAAAAGTGAAGGGTACAAGCACGGGCATATTTCACTTGGAAGGGTTGTTTTGGATGTCACGCCTTCATTGAAAAGTTACTTAGGGTTTTCTTTTCCTATTTTTTTGGGAAAATTGTCCAGTCTAAGGTTGGCCTTTCTATCCATATAATTCAGGGAATGGGAAGAAATGAAGCCCAAAAATTTGTGTCAGAATTGTTTGTGGTTTTGGTGTCGTTCCTTGTGGTCCCCGCATCTTATTACCTATGTGATGTGTGAAACAAAGTTATTTACTGGTCACATATCCTAAAAATGGCACAGTGTTCCATATTCGTCCACACAAAAATCTGTTTCTCTGTTACACCAAAGAAGGCCATCTATTATTTGATACGTACCAACTATCTTAGAAGTTAGAAGGAATCAAAGACTTTCTTCCATTTCAAAGCAGAATAAATCTCCTTTTGTTGCGGAAGGGGTATCATTTTGATTATATTTGGCACGCACCAAATGTATTTAAAGGATTCAAAGCCCTCCTATTTCATAGCAGAATAATCCCCTTCCCTTGTGGAAGGGATACCATAGAGATGCAAATTCCCTAAATACTTTTAAAAACATATCATTTTGATTATATAAGTGGGGTGGGAAATAAAATTTCATCAATTCCCAGTTACCCAGGACATCCGGATTGGTAAGGCGGGGTTTTCTCTTAAGATTTGTTGAGGGTTTAAACTTTGGGGATGCCCAAGTGCAAGGTGAACAAATTGCTAAACATGGGTTCATACATAACCCATGTGGCCATTGTAGCTAGGTCTTGACTTGAATCCGAGGCATGGTTTGCGCTCAAGCTTAATAAAGAGGTTGAAACATAAGTGATGCTAAAGTGAACACACTTTTAAGGCTAAGATGAAAAAGTGCTTTGTTCATACACCATGTGGGAATGGTAGCTAAGTCCTAACCATCTCCTTGACTCCTCCACATAGTGGTTAAGTCGTGACTATATCCTTTACATCTTCCATACAAATACAAATTAGCTGCCCTGTTAGATAAATTTTTTATTAAATAGGATTTTTTTGTAATCATGCTCAACTCTATCATTAATCAAAATTAAACAAGGTAGTTTTAGGGAACTATTGAGCCAAATGTGGAACTATTTACAATGAAATCGTCTCATGGGGTATAAGCTTTTACCCCGCATGGTTCAATGGAAATCTCACCTAACATTCATTTCTAATTGACGATAAAACTTCAGAAGTTCTTGATGGATATTGCAACAATATAGGCCCTCTTGAGTAGTTATCGAAAGTTTCCCACTAAAATAGTGGTAGATTGACATTTTGAGTGAAACAATGAATGAGTTTAATGTCGTCCACGAGAACAAAAGGTGTATATAAGACCACCACACATAAACCAAAAGGAAGGAAATACTATACAGACCCTAACATATATGAACAATGACCAACTCTTGTGTGGCACAAAGCCATTTTTAATGAGGTTGGACCTTTTATTTTAGATTTTGGTGAGAAACTCACTTGATAGTCTTAATCTAATATCTCAAATGGGGTGGTCAAAGAGTTAGTTGCCAACGTGTATGTGTAATTGATTGTAGTGTTTTTGTGAGCCAATGTGTATGGGTAATTGATTGTAGTATTTTTGTGAGCCTATGTGTATGGGTAATTGAATGTAATGTTTTTGTACGTTGAACATTTTAGAATATAGTGTCACTTTGTTACCATGAGCTACAAAAATATATATTCTGCCATCCCACTTTTCCTTTAGTGTTGTTCATCTATCTCACTCACATATACCATGAAGATGTCTAGTTCTCAATTGATTTATCAACATTTAGTTTTCCATTCAATTAGTCTCTATGTAATTTTGTTGGTAGTGCTCATATGTAATGTTGAATTTATTGTATTATTCTCTCTTTCTATTTCACATTTTAAAGCGTTGTAATTTGTGCTCAAATAATAAGGGTCACACAAAGAAAATTGAAAATTGAGATTTTTTTGCCATTTATTGATGTCTTTAGACGTATTTGGTTATGAATCCCTCAACTTAAAGCTTGATTTAAGTTTCCGCTTTATATGTTTTGTTAATGAGTTTCATGAAGAATTTGTTTGAACTTTAAAGCTTTGGATGTTTAATTAGGTTGTAGGCATATATCATGAAGAGAATGAACAAAAGAGTTCTGATTTTTTTTTGTTCCAGGAGTTTTAACCATTTGATAATGGTGTCCAATAAAGTTGAATATTTGAGTTCCACCATGTCATGTGGAAGTAAGTTGGGGAAGAGGACAAGTTAAGAAGACCCTTAACTTTATTGGTGCATACAACAAAGTGTAAAGTTTACCAAATACTCTAATAAAAATGTTAACAATTTTTATTGATAAACGCTTTTGACCGGATATTACAATTAAACCAACACAACAACGTTCTTTATAAACAAGATATTACAATTAAACCAACACAAACAATGACCAAGAAGCCCGCACCGACGATGCAATTTTTATCCGCCAACGTCATTTTTAGAGCCACAAGCCGCAACCAATGACAACGATGCAAAGACCGCCACTGTTGAAAACAACCAACCAAAACCAAGAGTCGTGGTCATCGGTGATGCAACTCCCGCCACCACCGATAACCGCCGCAACCTACCGGTGATGCAACTCCCGCCACCACCGGTAAACCACCCCGAAGGGGATCATGCCTAGCGGGATTTGAACCTAGGTGGATCCGGACACAACCGTCTATTTGAACCGATCCACCCAAACCCCATTGGCAATGTTAACAAAACTTTTAAACATTCCAAAAAAATAGTTTGTTCGATTTTTTAATAAAATAAAATTACATTAATTTGTAATACTCTAATGACTATCAATTTTTAAATTTTTATTTATATTAATAGAAAATAACTAAATAAAATATTCGATATTGAATTTTTGTCATTTATATAGATCGTTTGGCGCATAATGTTGTGCACATGGTTATGCATCGAAAGGTCTCATGTGTATTAACTTTCACATATAATGTGTTAAATGTAGTTGCAGACCGCCAACAACTATAGTAAACACGCTCATTCACCCCTTTTCCCCATTTTTTAGCATTGTCAATAAACTAATCATTTCTACGAGCTTATGATCCATCTCTGTTTTAAATGTTGGTGTTTACCAGATTTCCTATGTTAGAGTAGGTATTTACCTTAGCTCATGTTCACCTTGGTACTTTATTTACCTTTATTGTATTTATCCTCACCCACTTATGTGTGTGGATATTTATTTTATCTTATTTAGATATTAAGAGATATTATCTAGTTGTTAGGTGTAGTTCTTTCCTTGATCTATGGTATTGACTAGTTCTTTCCTTGATCTATGGTATTGACTAGATCCTTGATGTCTAGTTCTCTCCTAAATCTATGGTCTTGACTAGTTCTTTGATGACTAATTATTTCCTTGATTTATGACTTGATCTACGACCTTGACTGGTTCTTATATTGTTATTCCTTGCCTATTTAAGCAATGTCCACTCTCATTCTACTGCATTAAGTTCCATAATAATATATGATATTGCTGCTTATTTGTTTGCAAAGGTTTTATGTAAAGTTATTCTAGCGAATTACTTTCATCTTATAGATCGTGGTGTTTGATTAACATCTGTGTTCTTGGCTTGGTACGATCTTGTTATCGTTCCTTTATAGTATCGAGCCGCACGACTTGCCGTCACACCAAAAGCTCGAACTTATGGCGGATAGGGATCTCATCGTGATAAACAACTACTACACCAACACCCTCCGCGTGATGGAGCCGGGTATACACCAAATAAGGCCCAACAACATTAGGAGACAGTGGCACCGGGAATTTCCCGGGAGGTCACCCATCCTAGCACTATTTTGGGGCTAGCACGCTTAATCGCCTCGTATGATTGCACTATTTTATGGTATCGAGCAAGGATATTGTTGTTGACATCCGTCTGTAAGTTTTATTTTGTAAATAAAATCTTTGTATATTCATATATTTGGGATTTGGTCGTATTTTGTTGTTGCGTGTGGTTTTATGCAAAACAGAGGCTTCCATTGGATCAAGAAGGCGTGAAAACCCTAATATCGACTGTAAACTCTGCCTTTTCGTGAGCGATCGTTTTTGGTTTTTGTTGTGTCAGAGAGAAACATACTAGCTCGCCTCGGGTTTCGTGCCCACCAAAAAGAAAACGCGAGATTATTTTTTGGGTCTTTTGGGTTTCTTGGGATCTGTGCAGGCAGTTTTCGTTTGTGTCAGGCATAATCTGTTTCAGTTTGTGCGTAGGATGTTTTTCGGCTTTTTTCTTTTTGGTAGGGGTCCACAAATGCTTTGCACATATTTTACTATTTCGGGAAAATCCATGAGTTGCTATTTTCGCAAGTAAAGGTCACCGTCTACATAGTCCGAAATAATATTTTTACCGATTAGCCCTTGGTCATATGATATGGTCATATGAGGGCTTAAAGCTTGTGATTCCTACTAGTAGGTGCTTAACTTCAGCCCCTTTAATTTTATTTGTGTGGTGAAGGCAACAACAATTTATTTTGTTTTAGTGGCAACTAAAATAAATAACAGAGCAAAATATTAAAAAACTTGTAACTTTTGATCGGTAACTTGGTTTTGAGTGCCATTTTTTTGTAAAAGTGCTTGTTTTTGTGCTCTTTCCATTGGAAATATTTATTTTGAGACTTGCACTATAATTATAAAGTGTCAAATATGGAGGAGTGTTGTAATCAATTGTGGACGCAATTTGGTGAGTCCGATGTCCTAAACTTCACGGGAGTTGCATTTTGTATCTACTATGAATTTCGATAATGATATGCTTTTCTCTAAAGTGTGTGGACTTCAAGAGGATATTGTAAAATTTGTGAAAGAAAATAGATCGCTTAAGAAATGAAATTCTTTTCTACAATCACTCATTCACGATAAGAATACAATAATACTCTTCCTTCAGAACAAACTTGCTCACCATCATATTGTGGACAACCATATCCATACTCCTAGTCCACTTACGGCTATTGCTCTCGAACCCACCGACACCGATCTGTCGGTCTTTGAGTCTATTCCGCTCTTGATGCTCATACACCTATGAAGATTGTTCGCATGCTCTTCCACATCTCGTACCTATTACAATACCACATGTTGTGTATCCTACTTCGCTTAAGCTACATGGCTTTTTTGAGAAGCATACCACCGCATTCGGTTCTCGCATGCTCCGTTCTATGGGTCTCACTAGCGGAGTCATTCGATGATATTCACAGTGGTATTGTTTCCTCTATTCCACATGTTAAGTGGAATTCTCTTCATGGCATTGGTTTTCGAGCGAGATACTTGGTGGGATCACACATTGACATAGCTCCTTTTTTGTTCGCTCGACTCTTTCGTGGATCATAAGCAACACATGAGTTTTGCACCTTCACTCAGCTTGAGAAACATGAGATTTCAGGCATTTTGCATCGACACGATGAACTTGACACACATTTTGATGTTCTTTTCGCATGCACCCATTGAGCATTTTACACCAAGTCATATGCAGACATCTTCTTCATCCATTCGTGTTGATTTGGGGTGGATATCTGATCACTTGTGGCGGCGACATAGACATTCGTTGAGAGGAATCTACAGCGTGGCTCCTTCACCATTCGGCCTCTTGCTCCACTTTCTATACCTTCCGCATTGTGATGCTTCTTGTTTTGAGCATTTTTCTTTAAGCAGTGTAGTGTATCTCTCTTATTTGTTGAGAGATTTTGTATCTCGTATTTTCGACATTTTTGGCATGTTGAATGTATCTCTTGGGGGATCTATTCTCAGTGCAGTCCAAAGTGTTAGTTTGTCGGTGTTCGAGTAGTTGTTTTGACAACTCATATAGATTTGTAGTGTCCTCGACTCATTCGGTAGTATGGGAGGGTGTGGTGTTAATCTTGCTTCTTAGGGTTTTGTGTCCTTGCCTTGTTACCTTGGTTTTTTTGGATCGCGACACTCTGGATTTTGTGTCCTTACCTTGTTGCTTTAGTTTTTGTTCTTGGATCGTGGCACACCTATTTGCAGCAATTGATCGAATTATGTTTGGTTTTTTTACACTTTCGACATCACTCATTGCTGACAGTCTCTCTTGTATGGAGCTATTCGGTGAAACCCAAGTGTTAGTTGTTTTTGAGTTTTGTGATCGAAAGGTGGATTCGGACACAGTGCACACCAAACTTCTTTAGCATTGTACGAGTTTTTGAGCCGAGCTTCTTGGGATGCCTTGGAGCGGGTTTTTACTCTCTTTACTTTGTTATTCACTGGTTTTGGGTAACTTGTGGTGTCCCTTTTACCCAGTTATTGTACATGAGTACCTCATCGTGCCTAGTTCCGGGACTCATACCGTGGACATGCCACTTTTATTTTGCCCCCAACTTCCCTTGAGGGGGTGTTAGAGTAGGTATTTACCTTAGCTCATGTTCACCTAGGTACTTTATTTACCTTTATTGTATTTATCCTCACCCACTTATGTGTGTGGATATTTATTTATCTTATTTAGATATTAGAAGATATTATCTAGTTGTAGGTATAGTTCTTTCCTTGATCTATGGTGTTGACTAGATCCTTGATGTCTAGTTCTCTCCTAAATCTATGGTCTTGACTAGTTCTTTGATGACTAGTTATTTCCTTAATTTATGGCTTGATCTACGACCTTAGTGGTTCTTAGATTGTTATTCCTTGCTTATTTAAGCAAGGCTCATTCTCATTGTCTCGCATTAAGTTTCATAATAATATATGATATTGCTTTGCTCATTTGTTTTTGCAAAGGTTTTATGTAAAGTTATTATGGCGAATTGCTTTCATCTTATAGATCGTGGTGTTTGATTACCATCGTGTTCTTGGCTTGGTACGATCTGCGGTTATCGTTCCTTTTATCCTATTTTACAACTAAGATAACACAATTTATATTTGGGTAATATATATTGTATCCAATTGTGAATTTAAATACAAGTATGCATGGCACAAATCTAGATAATGTTGTTTTAGTAGAAAAATACAGACCTCAATTATAACACTTAATTTGAATCTTACTGACTCTATCGCAAAGTAAACAATTTACAACTTAAGGATACATTGACACTAACCAATATTTGTAGTTTTAAACATTGAGGTGTTCGCATTCTCGCTAAGCAATACTAAAAACTAAATTAAAGGAGTATGACTCAAATGCAAAAAAACTTGTTAGATCTAGGTATGCATTGGAAAGTGGCAAGTGTATTAATTTCCATTTGTAGTGCTTTAAATGAAGTTAATACTTGACCTTTTCTCTCCCCACTTTCTAGCATTTTCAACAACCTATTCATTCATGTGAGCTTGGACTCCATAAAACATATGGACTCAACTAACAATGGGAATAAAGGAGAGAACTCCATCTTGGTTGAGTTTGCTTATGTTGGAATGCCTATTTGTGGACACAATGCCAATGACTTTCACAGTCTTATTTTACCACAATAAAGTACAATATCTCATTATTTTAAACACCGAATATGATGAATTTAACTCTCCCATATATGGCTCAAAGAAGATGGTGAAAAACATATAACGTGAGGATTTTTAATGTTTCATTTAGTTTGGACTTTACAAAATTCTTGGACTCTACAAACAATGGGGACAATTGAATCTAGAAGTTGTATTATTGTTTAAAGTTTAGGAATTTGCTAACACAAACATGTATTTGTAGTTGTAATTGAGAAACAATGGATTTTTGTGTTTAAAGATGTTTTTGTATAATGATTAAGTTTTAATCAACAAAATGTGTAAACTTCAAAATTCATGCAATGCATAAGTTCATAGGCTTCGTTGTGCAAGAATGGAAAAATTATTACCGATCAATTAGAACACTTACGAGCCATGTTTGTCATAAATTCTTAAACTTTAAATTGTTTGCCATGGGATCTACAAGTTGAAAGTAGTAGAGTGGAAAGAGATTGTTTTACAAAAACCCTTTTAACACAAAATGGCCATTACCGCTCAATTAGAAACAATTACATAGGCATGTTTGTGGCAATAAATGTTGAAGTTGTAAATTGTTTACATTAGGATCTATGAATTGAAAATAGTAGTTGAAATAGTTGCAAGATTCAAATATTTTTTTGAAATGAGGTCGTGTTGTTTCTTCTTATATTCCATAGCTTCGATGCGAACTTATACATTACATAAAATTATCCATTTTTCTGTTGCAACCTTGAGGAACAAAAATAAGAGGTAATGATTTATTATAAAAAAACCACGTGCAACAATGAAACACTTAATAACTATGTGTGTATAAATATTTTTGTTTCATCCATGGACTCAGATTATATTGGCTCTCATCTATTAACATTGATTGAAGTGTTCATTTGAATATTAAATGATTAGGTGCCAAACATTTTGCATTGATAACAGATTTTATTTTCAATATGAATATTTTGTTTAGCCATTTTTTGTTAATGTAATAAAAGGGTAAATGGATAGGCGATAGAATAATGGAAATTAATGCAATTTTGTTAAATTAAAAAATTAAAAAATTAAAAATTAATGTTTTTAGAATGTTTAAGAGTTAATATTTGTTGATTTATTTTTTTAAGATTATGGTGAGGCTCACCACTTGCAAATCTTACGTTTTTTTAACATTGTAATGGAGGAGTGTAGTTGAAAGAAAATGTTGTAAATGCACATATTGTGGTAGTTTTTGTACTCTATATCTTGGGGAAAAGTCTCTTATATTAATTTTTGAAACTTAAAATTGTTCAAATTAGGTGTGAAATAAAAGGTTGTTTGGATGTTAATATTTTGTAGAAGTTGGATATATAGGACACTTTTTAAGGGAAAATGATCTTCAATCATTTTGTTAAAGTATAATAATTGAAATAAATGCTCCTAATTTTTGATCTACTTCCTATAATAATGACAGGATATACAATAAAATAAAATGATCATATTTGAAAAAGTATACACGTATTAAATAAACATTAAATAGGGTTTAGGGTCTCAAGTACTATCAAAACTATTGAACCCTTCCCTACTATTATTAAAGCCATTTTTAAAGGCAAAGTTTTCTTTTCAAATAAGAGAGGTTTGTGTGTATGTTGCCTTAGATAGAAGTCATTTTTAAAGGTTAAATAATTTACTTTTCAAATAAGAGAGGTATGTGTAGTTACAACCTTCAATGAAATTTATTAAGGGGAGTATTTGAAAGTACAACAATTTAAAATGTGAGAGAACAACTAATATGTAATGTTGGGTAAGTAATTATAGTTGATTTCAAATTAAACAAAAAGTTGTAATATGTTTTGATTAGTGAAGTTAGTGTTGGAGGGGCCATTTGCGTAGAATGTGTATTATTTCACTATGTTAATATCTCAATCCCACATAATACATGTACTATTTCGCTGAATTCATGATTAGATCCCATGAAATACATGTACTATTTCATTGGATTCTTTGCATAATTCCTAAAGGAGTGCATGCACTATTTCATTACATTAGCACATGGAGCCCACATAATACACACACACTATTTCATTACATTAATACCCAAAGCTTTCCTACAGTTCTTAGAAGGATTTGAACCTAAGACATTATGTGCTAATGCCAGTGATTACTAGTTAGTCAACACAATTGGGGCTCATTAAGCTTTGGGAACTTGTTTGTAATCATTTAGTATTGAGGTTCGATTAGCCCTATTTGTGAACTAAATTGAACCAATCAAGGATTTGGTTCAATTGGGAGCATGAATGGGGTTAATAGAGCCCCATAAACCTAATTGCAACCAATGTGTGCCAAATGCTCACATGAGTTGGTGCAAGCATAGAGGGGGTGTCCAATTAAGGACAACCTCTAATTCTTTGATGCAACGGTTATCACTCTTCCATAGACACACATGACCACTCTCACAACCTTGGCATAACTCAATAAAATATGCTCATTAATGAATTCATTACACGATTGATGCACACGCTCTTGACAACACTACCACTCATACACATGCCTCTACATGTTTATTTCATTACAAACATGGAGAAAAAAAATAGCTAAAGCACAACCCAACCTAACTGGTGCACAAATACATTTTGGTTTTTCTGGAGATGATTTTTTTGTCTCCCTTCTCCCTCATTGAGATTCCTTTTCCCTTCATTTACTTGATGTGTCCTAGGTCTCTTCAACTCCCTAAGGACCCAAGAAATGATTCACATATCAAGGATTATCTCAAGAATATGTTATTTTTCCTCTGTTGACGATTACATGCATTTTGTCAATAAAAGTCGAGTGCTTCTTCCACAAAACGTCGGTGCGTGATAACCATTTTGTGTTTCTCTAGGAAAATGCCAAAATTGAAAGTTCTAGAATATGATTTGTTGAAACCTTAAATACCAAAACTGAAAGTTCTAGAATATGATTTCTTGAAAACCTTTCTTCTCAAGGATGCCTTGTAGGACCACTTACACCACGTGCAGCGATAACTAAAAACAACACTCTATTTTTGGTGATGCAAGATTACTTGTTCGCCATGGATGCTCTTGCATCAGACACCCAGGGTAATTAAATTGTGAGATCTTTCTCACATGGGTGGATTAAGTGGTAAAACCACTCTTTTGGCCATTGAGATTGATGAACATCATGTTCCTTTCCAACACACCAAATACCTCAGACTGAATTTCTCTTTTTCTCTTCCATTTCCAACTTCTTCTTGTTGGCTTCAAATATTCTCTTTTATTTTTACCTATGCTATTTCTTTCCCGCCATAGTCTAACCACCTCCACCAAATGCTGCTTTTCTTCTTCTTCCATCTTCTTATGGGTTGAAACCCACCTTCATTCAACCACCTCCACCAAGATGCTCTTTCTTGCATCTTTCTTTCTCTTGTGGGCTTGTACCCACTACCATCTGACCACCTCCTCCTAAAGCCTTGTAGGATTTGTTCAATCACTATCCAACCTGTTGTTGGATTTTGCAACTCCTCTTTTCTCATGGCTGCCAACTCTTTCTCTTCTCTCATTTTCCTCATTGCTATGTCAAACAAATCCTCTATCTCTTTTGTAACATTGTACTCTTCATCACATGCTTGGGCTGGTAACAAACCCAACTGCTCCATCTCATCCTTGTCCTCTTCTATGCTTAAACTCTTTACATCAATTGTAGGCTGATTGCAATCTTCTTTCTTCACCTCATCCATGCCATGTGCAAAGAACCTTGCACTTTCCTTGTTCATATGAAAACAATGCATACCTTGACTCATAAGAGTTTCTTCACCAATACCTATGTGGGCTACTCCCACATGTGCAACATTACTTGCATCCTTCAATCTTCTTGGTAGAAACATGTCCACCATCTCTATCTTCTTGTTTTCTTCTATACCACATGAGTGACATGAACCAAATATCAACAACATCAGCCAACATACGTGTAACAAGAATCTATAGTCTACACAAGGGAAAAAATCGACAAGATACCTCCTAGAGGACACATATAATGTTGGAACAAGGATTTTGACATGAAACTTCATGATACACTACATAATGCGGTATGTTTTTAATCCAAAATTTGGCCTAAAATATATCACCCATGTTTTGATTTAAATATGTAATAAGGATATGTAATAATGAATTTTGTTATAAAGGTATAACACATCATTTTTGATGGCTTGCTTGAAATATTCCATGTAGATTTTGTTGTATCATTTATGACATTTAATGTCTAGTATTTAGGAAATTGAGTCCAATATCATAAGGTTTAATATTGTTTTACTATAAAGTGTTCAATAATAGATGAAAAGGAGGAGACATGGTGGTATATTTGAATGAAATGCAATCAATAGATGCAAAGCCAATTTCCACAACCGTTGTCACCATCTTGTCGCCCCATGCCAAATGGAAGATTTGGAGCAGGCTATGTCCATGAATCAAAGAATTATTGAAAGAATGTCTTTGTCAAATGGCGTGGTTGTTAATGTCCTTATATACATGTGTGAAAAATGTGGAAGCACACAAAAGGCACACAATTTGTTTAATAAAATGTCTCAATTAGATGCGGTCTCATTGAATGTGATCATAACAATATCATACTTTATAGGTATGGAATCTTGGTTGTGTAATAATAGGAAAGGCCATTAACTAAAATAGATCTATTCATTATTTAGATGATACAAAATGTGCAAAATGATCAATAATATGGACATACATGCCAATAAATATGACAACTTCAACATTGGAAATTGCTCATGATATGAAAGAGAAACTTATATATGTGGCCCTAGATTATAAGAAAGATCTCAAAACAACATATTTAACTTCTTCCATAGACAAGATTTATGAGATTCATGATGGAAAAGTTATAAAAAATGGTGTTGTAACATTCACATATCCCGATATCTCGTAGACACAAAATCATGCACTTGGGTACATTCGTAGGTCCTAAAATCATGTTAGCAATCATATGATTCATAAGCAAGAAAACTAGTTATTGATGACTATCTTTGGCCTCTTTACTTTGTTTCTTAATTTATCTTTGGTCTTACACACCCTACAACCTAGTTCGTAATTTTACTAATTTATCTTTTATGGTTCCAGACACCAACACCTAGCGAGGACAGAACGCTCAGTGCCCCTGTCCCTATGGGCGCCCCTGACCCTTTTCACTTTACACGCTTCTTTTGGGTCTTTTTTATCTTTTGGGCATATTTTTCACTTATGGGTCAGCCTTCTAGTTGTCAATTATGAAATTCAAACAAGGGAATCATATAAATGCATAGTTATGTGTTCAAAATGAGGGACCAAGCACTAAACATTACTATCATCACCTAAGTTTGCATCCTAAAGGCACCTAAAACACTCTAAAGCATTCATCTAACATCCATTCAAGGGACAAGAGACTACATTTTCAGCATACACAACATAGGAAAGGGAGTTCATTCTATTCCATCCACACATTCTATTACATTGCTACATTCTACCTATAACCCACTATCAAGTGCACTTGCACAAGAGAATCCTAGGGCATCATTCTCACACACATTCACCAGAACTACATGGAGTCTGAGATGTATTGCAGGCTTATTGGTAAGTTCATTCTTGGGGTGACCATCGGGGTCTGTCCGACTCCCCATATTGCATATTTCTTTTTAGGTTTGATGTGGTTTTGGGCTTGTGCAGATGAACTTCTATTTTTTGCAGTTACAGGTACCCTTGAAAATCAAGGAGTGATCATCAAGTGATCCACATAGAGTAATTGCGACACTCTTGCGATACATCAGAAATTAGATCACGAGCTCCTATGTAGTCACCAACGTTCAAAAGATGTATCTAAAGCACCCCAGAACCCCTTTCCTATATGAGGCGCCCGTGTCGACTTCGTGAGTTGCAAAATTTACTCTGAACATTTATGACACTCTACCCAGTTTGTTCAACACTTTTCCCAATCCATATCAGTTCCACATCAATCATAAATCAGCTAAGTCATCTCTCCTTCTTCGTTGCTTAAGGTTTCAAATATTACATCTTAGCTTTCTTGTGTCATTTCGTATTTTAGCATTTAGACCTCATTTGGTTCATTAGTGACTTAAATCATTTGGTGGACCCGACATGAACACTCTTGGATCTTTCCTTTTGTCTAGCTTCAATACCTTAGGATTTTCCCACCATGAGTATCTCCACTCCATCCTTCTTGCATGTTAATCCTGATTGTGCGAATAAAATCATATCTTTTTTAGATAATATTTATATTCATCCTGCATACTTCTCCCGGCTATGTATACCATAAGTTTACCACTTCTTTATCTTTCAATGAAGAGCATATTACTTTTACATTTGTTGAGCTTCCTTCTTAAACTATTTTAGATCACACTCCCTCCTTTTTATTCATGTTTGTATCAATAATGTTGGGGTTGAACATGTTTTAGTAGATAATGGATATGGTCTTAATATCTATAATTTAACATTCCTTCATCAAATCGGCCTCTCTAGGAACTCCTTGGTTCCTTCATATGTTTCTACCCATGGCTTTGATAACATTCCTAAATGTGTTTTCGATACTATTACACTTCCCATCTTTGTTGGGCCATGTAATCTACCTATCCCATGCCACATTAAGTCCAATAATCTTAATTATAGCATTCTTTTTGGGTAGCCTTGGATCCATGCCATGCATGTGGTTCCTTCCACTCTTCATGCACAACTAAAATTTCTCTATCAAGGTGTTATTTATGAGCCCCTCGCAGATCCCTATCCATTTGCCTTTTGTAATACTATTGAGCATTCACCAAACACTCCCATTTCCTCTACATCTAATCCTCATTTCTCTCAATATGGTCTTGGTTACCAATATTTGCTTCGTTATGGATTTTTTGGTATTGGTCTAGGCGGACATGGTCAAGGCATCACAAAATCATTTTCTATTCCCACTCAATCTACTAAGCTTGGCCTTGGTTATCGTCTTCCATTCATAGCCTCTCCTAAGGTTTATGCTATTTCACATACTTCTACACTTCCTTTCTTACACCCGAAACTCATTGGTGATCCCGATTGGCCTGATTTAGACACTTTTACTATTGATGATTCTCTCTTAGAACTTATGGGGACCTATGATCATCTCCCTTCTTTTCATCACAAAAATTCTTCCCATTTGTTCTTGTTGCTACCACCTACTTTGGTGAATTTGACTCACCTAACATAAATACGATACTTCGATACCATTATATACCCGATCCATACATAAAGGACTGGTCCACTTTTTTAAATGAAGAAACTATTCAATACAACCTCGGTACCATCGACAACACTCGAATGGTTTTACTGACCACTTCTCTTACACCCCCCGAACAAGATGATATTAAACATGTGCTTTATGAATTCTCTGACATATTTTCATGGGATTATACTGATATGCATGGTATAGATTCTTCAATATCCATGCAAAATATAGCCCTCAATCTTGGTGCTAAACCAATATAACAAAAGATTCACAAAATGCATCCAAATTTTGCACTATTAGTCAAGGAATAAATACAACGACTCATGGATGTTGGATTTTTTTACGTGTTGTGGACTATATACCGAATGGGTGTCTAATATCGTGCTGTTATTATTAAAATTGAATGACAAAGTCCATTATTGCACGATTTTCGTGATCTCAATAAGGATTTCCCTAAAAATAGTTTCCCATTGCCACACATTGATGCAATCGTCAATTCCACAACTGGATATGACATTATTTCATTCATGGATGGATTTTCAGTTATAACAAAATCAAAATTAACCCAACATATCAAGAAAATAATTCATTTACTACACCATGGGGTACATTTTGTTAAATTTTTATGCCATTTGGCCTTAAAAATGTCAGGGCCACTTACCAACATGAAATGACACATATTTTCATGACTATATTCACAAAATTATTGAAGATTATATTGATGACATACTCGTAAAATCAGGACACCATTCCACCCATGCTCAAGATCTCGAAAACTCTTCAAACGCTTACGACAATACAAAGTTCACCTCAATCCAAAGAAGTGTGTTTTTGGTGTCATCTAACTAAGCTCCTTGGCTATATCATCTCCCAACGTGGCATTGAGATAGACCCCAAAAGATTTGAGCCATTGTTGACATGCCTCCACCTCACATTTTACATTAATTACACTCACTATAGGTAAAATTCAAGCCATCCAACATTTTATTACACAAATCCGACAAAACTCAACCATTCACGCATCTAATGAAAAAGGACACTAAGTTCATTTGGGATGACCATTGCCAATGTGCATTTGAGGCTATTAAAGCATATCTATTAAATCCTCTTATTTTAGCACCTCTTGTGGCTGATCGACCTTTCCTTTGTAAATTTCATCTACATTCCATGCATTAGGGGCCCTTCTTTCTCAACATGATGAATCTCAATGTGAAAGGGTCATCTATTACATTAGTCATACACTGTTCTCCTACGAATGCAAATGCTACATTAAAAACTATGTCTTGGCCTTGTCTTTTGTCATAAAAGTTGTGAACATTGCCTTCTTAATAATGAGGTTCACATTATTACCAAAGTAGATCCTCTATGTTATCTCTTATCTCGAACTCATCTCTCGGGCCACCTTGCATGATGGGTCATGCTACTCACAGAGTTTGATTTCAAATTCATCCCACAAAAATCCATCAAGGGTCAAGTTATTTCCGATCAACTAGCCGACACCCCTCTTTCTGATGCATCACCCGTTTGTGATAATTTTCAAGATGACTTTACTATTTACACCATTGAAACTGACACTTGGACTATGTACTTTGATGGGTCTCGTTGCCTCTTCAGGTGCCGGGGCTGAGATCATGTTTATTACTCTGCATGGTGATCATCTCCCTTTGCATATCGCTTAGGATTCTCATGTACTAATAACATCATTGAGTATGAAGCTCTCATTATTGGCCTCACTGTCGCTCGTGAAATTCTTAGTCCAAATATCTGAATACATGGTGACTCACAACTCATTATTAACCAAGTTAATGACACATATCAAACCAAAGAGGAGCATCTTGTCCATATAATAACCTCATCAAAGAAATCTTAGCTACATTTGAGTCCTACTCTCTCACCACTATCCCTTGAAAATATAATCATTATAGATTTATGGCTAGTGCGACATCACTCATTCCTCAAGATATCATTGATGAGCAAGCCACCTTCATCATTCGACACTTATGACAACCTTCTACTAATAATCCACCTTTTGAAACATGTGTTTTCACATGCAAGTAATCATCATCCCAAATGGTTCACTCAAATCTATAACTTTCTCTATCGACAAACCATTCCCGATGGTTTTCAACCTCATGAAGCTAGTTGTCTACGATGAGAAGCCACCCAATATGTTATCATTAGTGTTTCATTATTTAAAAGATCATTTGATGGATATTTTTGTGATGTTTAGGAATCAATGACATCCCCATGGTGTATCTCAAGTTCATGATAGTTTATGTGGTGGTCACTTCTCAAGCAAAGCTATGTCTCACAAGCTTCTACGCCAAGGCTACTATTGGCCCACAATGGAACAAGACTTGCTTAGAATATTCCAAATGTTGTGATAAATGTCAAAAACATAGCAATCTCCATCATGCACCTACATATGACCTTTAGCCCATCGCTCCATCATGGCCCTTTTATTTATGGGGTTTTGATTTTGTTTGAAAAACTAATCCCAAGTCAGTTGATGGCCATAAGTTCATCATTACAACTATAGAAATAATTTACTAAATGGGCCAAAGCCACACCTTTACAAACCACCATTGGTCTCGATATTTGTCGTTTTATTACCACTCACATTATTACATGCTTTGGCATTCCCTCTACCATTATCACCGATAATGGCTCTCCTTTCAAAAATAAGGATGTTAAAAGGCTCTGTGCAAAATTCAAGATCAAACAAACATTTTCCACTTATTATCCACAAAGAAATTACCAAGTAGAGGCCACTAATAAGACCATGGTCAAAATATTACTCAAGAATGTTGACACTAGTGGCGATGATTGGCATAGTCAAATTCTATACACTTTTGGGCTTACCGCACTAGTTTGCACCCCCATAAATGCTACACCCTTTTCACTCGTTTACAACACTTGAAGCAACGGTAATCCCCTTAGAGCTGGAAATACCCTCCTTATGGGTATCACTTAAAGGCATTCTCAAAGACAATGAATATCATGAAAACCGGCTCCATGAGCTTGAGATGCTTGATTCTCACCGCATGCAAGCTCTAGAACATTTTGAATATATCAAGCTCGCATTGCATAAGATTACAATAACAAAATCCACCCACATGAATTCAATATTGGTGACCTTGTATTAAAATAAAATCAGAAGAATACAACAACCGAGGCTCATCTAAAAGGAAAATTCAAGCCTAATTGGCTCGGCCCTATCTCATCATTGATAAGCTTGGGGGTGGCATATATCGTCTTGCCACTCTCCTTAAAAACCACTTAAGAACCCACTCAATGTGATGCATCTCAAACGCTATTATGCATAAACACACTCATTACCCTATGACGCACTCTAGTTCCATAGTTCATACTCAACTGTTGAGGGTCTAAATCTGAAATGAACCTCACCACATTCACTCTCTACATGCTTTATGCTTCATGATCTATCTTTCTAGCGCACATTCTCAAACCATTTCCCGATGACACACTCTTGTTTTATGGTTCATTATTAATTGTTGAGGGGTATTTTATAAATGAACCTCATCTCATACTCATCCACATCCATCGAAGGGCATGCCGTCTCCTATCACATTCACATTGCATACCATTCCATCACAATCATACACTACATATTACATATATTGGTTCCACTTACTCTTGTTTTCTTATACTTACATGAAACACTTTGCTTTCCTGTGCTAGTCAAATGTTGAATATGTCATTATCATTTACTATATACACATATGTGTTCACTTCATCTTTTGTCATGAATGTATACTTCTTATAGGTTCTTACATGTTGTAATGATGCTTGGCATTATTGTACCTTTTACCAGTCCCACCGAGGCTCTGGGGCATCTACCTTACTACTACTTCTACACTTTACAGGTGTTATTATTTCATTATTTACTACTTCTACTTCCTAGCATACTACTTTCCATTGATACATACATGCCTTGACATAATTTTTATCTTTTTAACATGCTAACGAGTGCTTCATGTGTAACATTTTCCTTGTAGGACTATATGCTGCCATGGTTGGTTGCTACACTTTTTTTTGTTTTTTTCCTATTATATGCGATTGTTTGCAAGCTATGCCCTATGTCTTGTATGCTTTTGTATGCTTTTGGCCGCTTCGGCCTTGATTGTCTTATGACATTGTGAGTGATGTCCCATGTTTGAAACCTACTTTTTTGTGGTCTATCTTTCTTTGAGACTTTCTTATTACATTACTTTTATATTACATGTTTTCTCTTACTAACACATGTTACTAGCCATTTTGTTTTCATGTGCCTTGGTTTCTACCATGCACATCCCCTACCCCTGCGGGTAGTATCGGCTTCAGATCAACACCAAGTCCTCTCTTTTGGGCCACACACTCCTACAGATGTCGCATGCACCCCAAACGAGGGGGCATACATTGGTAAGCAAATCACCCCTACGGTAACAACTCAAAGATACAATTCACAATTCAGTCCAACACGGTACATAATCAACACAAGAAGATAGTCATAGAATGATGCAAAATCAGACTTAGGTCAAAATAATAACACATACACCTAAACGCCTAGACCCAGACGGGAGCGCATGGGTGTCTCATGTCCTCCCTTCGATGCTAATGTCACTGGGGTATATATAATTAGTTTCTTAGATCAACACAGATTCACAAAAGTCTCCAAAGTAGTTTTATAGTTACAAGCACAATCCTACAGCAAAAAAATATTGTTTATCTCCTATTCATTCAAATTTAATTGGTACAATTTGGAATGATCGGGACAAAAGGAACCCAATAGAGACACACCATATGTATTGGTGTTTATGGGTAGACTCATGTAAGGAGAGTAACACTATACCTCTCTCCCAACACTTACTCTTTGGCAAGACATCACCAAAAAAACTCACATTTTGCATGAGATCGCCCAAAAAACTCGCTCTTTGCGTGAGATCACCCAAAAAACTTGTTCTTGGTATGAGATTGTTAAATCACTCTTCACAACATTTTCAGGATACTTTTCTATCCTTTTACACTCTTTTACATCAGGTGCACACTTTCCTTTACACACTTTTACATAATATGCACATTTTTCCGATTTATCATAAACATGACTTTAACTACATTCTTTCTCTTCTTTTATAGGTCCGTCCTTACAAGAGGTAGCAATCACAAGATAAAAAAAAACATGTACAACACAACACATACACTTCACCCCTAGGGTCACTTTCCTTTCCTAGTCTTCACGCTTCACTTTGCATCATTTCACACTTTACTTATCCACTCGACATGCTTTTCAATGCACGCTCTACAAGATCATGAGGTACACATCTCTTATCTACTTTATGTTATCAAGTATTCACTCAACAACATAAAGTGGGGGAAAATGTAGACACAAAATCACGCACTTGGGTACATTTCTAGGTCCTAAAAGCATACTAGCATTCATATGATTCCTAAGCAAGAAAACTAGTAATTGACGACTATCTTTGGCCTCTTTGCTTTGTTTCTTATTTTCTCTTTGGTCTTACACACCCTACAACTCAGCCATATTTTACTGATTTATCTTTTATGGCTCTAGGCACCATCTCCCGGCTAGGACAAAAGTAGCCATGTCCCCTTTAGGCGCCCTGACCCTTTTCAACTTAATCACTTATTTTGGGTCTCTTTTATCTTTTGGGCATATTTTTCACTTATGGGTCAGCCTTCCAGTTGTCAATTACGAAATTCAAACAAGGGAATCATATAAATACATAGTTATGTGCTCAAAATGAGGGACTAAGCACTAAACATTACTATCATCCCCTAAGCTTGCACCCAAAAGGCACCTAAAACACTCTAAAGCATTCATCTAACATCCATCCAAGGGACAAGGGACTACATTTTCTGCATAAACAACATAGGAAAGGGGATTTCTTTATATTCTATTCACACATTCTATTATATTGCTACATTCTAGCTACAAACCACTATAAAGTGTACTTGCACAAGGGCATCCTAGGGAATCGAGTCTCACACACACATTCACCGAACTACATGGAATCGAGATGTAGTGCGGTGCTTGATTGTAAGTTAACTCTCGGGGACTGTTGGGGTTATCTAAATACCCACATTACATCTTTCTTTTTAGGTTTGATGTGGTTTGTGGGGTTGTGTAGGTGAACTTCTATTTTGTAGGTTACAAGTACCCTCAATGATCAAGGAGTGATCATCAGTGCAATCAACACAGAGTAATTGCAACAATCTTGCGATGCATCAAAAAGTAGATCCGAATCTCATGTGCAATGACCAATGCCCATAAGTGGTCTCCTGCACCCCAGGCACCCCTGTTTTGTCCCGAGGCACCTGTGTCTGACTCTATCTGTGAGTTCGCGGAATTATCTTGTGAACATTCGTGAAACTCTTCCCGATTTGTTCAATACTTTTCCTAGTCCATATCAGTTCCAGATCAAGTGTAAATCAGTTAAGTCCTCTCTCCTTCTTCGTTTCTTATGGTTTCAAATATTACATATTAGCTTGTTTGTATCATTTTTGTATTTTAGCATTTATAAATCATTTGGTTCAAAAGTGACTCTACTATATTTAGATTTCATTCAAATAAAATTAAATAAACCTTATTTGAGCTTTATATTATTAGTATGGAATCTTTATGTATTTATGAGACTCGCACATGATTCAATCATGCGGTGTAACATGTATAATAGAGAATTTATATCAAAATGTTATTCTTAGTGGTGGATCTACCATGTTTTGTATGAAGTGTTTCTAATTTTCCATGCAGATTTTGTTGTACTAATATGACATTGTGTAACACTCAAAATTACTAGAACTGGAAAATGGGGATATTTTTTTAAACATACATAAAAATAGATTACGTAGCTGCATTCATACAGATTTATTTAAT
Organism: Taxus wallichiana var. yunnanensis; assembly: GCA_018340775.1. Classification (NCBI taxonomy): domain Eukaryota; kingdom Viridiplantae; phylum Streptophyta; class Pinopsida; order Cupressales; family Taxaceae; genus Taxus; species Taxus wallichiana. The sequence goes on from CM031240.1 coordinate 819,208,734, forward strand.
CAAATTCTTTAAATCAAATTTGTTCTTTTGATCTATCTGATAACATCCATGTAAGCCATGTGCGGCTGAGAAGGGTGTATCTAGATCTCCACGATCTCCCTTCGCCACTACTTCGAGTGACAATGCTTACTTAGCATTTCAGCTCAACATTTTTTTAAGGTCATGGGAACTATGTG